>CM022544.1:10000-1210000 GCA_012273795.1 Dendrolimus punctatus
CTCCCAATTTTATTACACAATTTCCGGCGCAAAATCTTGATCTTTTTATAATTTGCAAAAATCTAATTTTATGATAAATATGAATCTATACTAATATTATAAAAAGGAAAAATTAGATATTTTGTTTGCATTGAAGAGGCTCCGAAACTACTTAACTGATTTGAAAAGGGACAGCCGTTTCCCGTCAGAGTTATACTTAAAAAAAAAAAACGTGACGTCACGGTAAAGGTACGAGCATCGGGACTCCATGGATTCTGGATCTGGGTTTTTGTATAGTGGTGAAGCCCTGTGTAGTGAAGTGTTACGCGATGTCCATCACAGCAGTCATGAGAACCATAGAGTATATTAATATCACATACACAATCGTCATGCATAATTTTATTTTTAGTACATTTGTCAGATAGTTCAATTTATAATGAAATTACTATTTTTACCGGCTAGTTAATTTTTTAAGCCCACTAAATTATCGTCTAGATAATTTAGTGCATCAGTTACTAATAATTATTATTATAATTGTTTTTATAATCCTGGCAACACTATGATGCAATTGCTATTTTTAGCAATGATGCAATAGTATTGTTTTGTAGGGTAGCATTTTCGTATAAAAGGCGGTGTGGCGTGTAGACGGTGCTCACTGCTTACTGTACGGTGTGATATAGTCACACCAAAGACTGAACAATAAGTGGCTAACCCTGCCCAAATAGTTAATATTTGGTATATTTGATACTTTCTTACCCAAATCTTTGCAAGACTGTTACAGAAGTAAAGTGGTGACGGGATTCCTAGTCAATAAAACGACAACAATGACTTTTTCCTTTTATTTCTTTTTTTTTCTTTTCGTGAAGTCAGAAACAAGTTCGAAAATATTTCTTTGAAATAATAATGATGAACTGTGTCGAGACAAAAGGAGCGCGACTCCCTCCACGCCGTCCGGCCTCTCCGTCTCGCTCTCCCTCCGACATCAAATATATAATATTTACAGGAGACCGACGTCAACGTGTACAATTCCAACGTACACTAGTGCTAATTAATATACATAATATGTACAACGGATCCATCTCGTGGATTCTCTTCGACTCTTACATTTTACGACAGTTAGGTTTAACAATGTTTCAAAATTCATTGAACGACGCTTTTGGCCTTTTCATTGTGGTCAACAGAGTTGTCACAAAGGCCTATCGAAAAATGAAGTTCTATTTTAAGTTGTCGTAGCTCTTTTAAATTCATTCCAAGAAGCAAACATAACAAGACCCTTACTATTGCATAGAGGAGCCTCGAATGCGATGCGCGAGTCAGACTCGCACACTGCCACTCTATAATACTTTCCCGACGAACTTCGCTCGCTCGTGTCGATTTCGTTTTTTGATAAACTCAATCATTAAATTCTACACGTGAGCTGGCCGATTTTGACACACTGTCAAAATGCCAACGAACATTTTTTTTTTTTGAAATCTTTACGTATACAATAAATTACAGAGTATCTCAAAATTATTTACAATGTGTACATTCGTCACTGTCACTAGGGAGAGGCGCACAGGGGCGGCGCGAGGCTCCGCGTTAAACGTAGTAAATTCGTGCCACTTATGACTAAGACGAAGACGGAGGCGCCGCGGGGGCTGGCTGCGTTGCTGTTGCGGCTCAGCGTCGCGGCCATCTTGTCGCCTGCGTCAGAGAGAGGGGCTCGGTTAGAGAGGAGTCAGTCGGCGAGTGGGCCGAGTGAGGATGACGGTGGCGGACGACACGTACTGCCCTCGGAGACGTAGACGAAGATGTGCGCGGGCTCCGTGTTGGCGGCGGCGCAGGTGTAGTTGCCGGAGTGCTGCGGGCCGGCGGCGCGGATGGCGAGCGCCGACTGCGTCTTGGGCCCCGGCGCCGTCGCCACGCTCACGCCGCGCGCCGCGTCGTAGTTGATCATGCGCGCGTTGTGGTACCAGAACACGTACTGCGGCGGCACGGGGCTCTGCAACAGACAAGTCGCTCGTTGCTGCGTCCTGCGAAGCGCAATATTGCCATCGAAATCAATGGGCTCGAGCGCACCTTCTCGATGATGCAGACGAGATTGATGGTGGAGCCGGCGTCGACGTGGTGCTCGTCGGCGCCCAGGATAAAAGCCTCGGGTACCGCGACCTGCAGGTGCACCAGCCGCGACAGCGTGCCCGAGCCCGTCGACACTTGGCACTCGTACGTGCCGTTGTCCCGCTTCTGCACGTATTTGATTTGCAGGATCCAGTCATCGGAGCCCTCGCCGTGCAACACCTGAGGAGAATGGACGTGAGACGGATCAGAGCCGGCGGCGGGCCGCGAGACGCGAGTGAGCCAGGAGGAGGCGCAACAGCCGCACCTGGAAGCGCTCGTCGTTGGTGTACATGAGCACGCCGGAGCTGATGATGTGCCAGTCGCGGCGCCGCACCCAGGAGACGCCGCGCTCGCCGAGGTGGCGCACGGGGCAGTGCAGGAAGGCGACGGCGCCGAGCTGCGCGACCACCTCCTCCTGCGTGTTGTTGATGGTGGGCTCGCGGTGCAGCGCCTCCAGCGAGCCGAACCAGAGGTCGCGCCACGCGGGCACCTCCCCGACCAGGTCCAGCTCCGTGTCCCCGGAGGAGGCCGGCGGCGCCGTCGCCTCCCGGGGCACTCGCCGCGAGCGCTCTGCGGACGAAGCGGCGGCGCCTCTTCCGCCTCCGCCTCCGTCGGCGGTGGCGGCGAGCGCGGTGAGCAGCGCCACTGCCAGCGCGGGCGGCCCCATCGCCGACGCCGACGCCGACGCCCCTCAACGCGCGCACCTGCGCCCGGAACTACGTATCAATACACTTTAATCGTCTCTCTGTGTGTGTAGACACGATTTATCACACAACTCTACAAAGATCTCTTTGGCTATACCATACATTTTAAAATTTTACTACAAAACAGGTAAAATGCAACACAAGCCGCGAAAAAAAAAAAAAAAAAAATATGTCGCTTCTTTTCTTCAATAACGTGACATATCCCAATACTCACTTATTTCACTCACTCACTATATTTTGCTAAATGTATCATATTATCACAACTTTCTCATATATTTCAAAAAGCTTAGTAAATTGATACTAAATTTTCAAAAAAAAAATTTACAAAAAAAGTGTAAAATATGTTTGGGTAAAATCTTTTTTGAAATTTTAAAAGTGGCGTATTGTAAATTTGGGTTTTAATACCACCTTATTGAAGCAAAAAAGCGATTGTGATGTTTATGGACCTAATGCAGTATCTGTTAGAGTAGCGCAAAGGGTTTGAGTAAATGTGGCTTGATTTTTTTTTAGTTTGCGGCCAGCGATGACATTTATACAGTAGATAGTATACCGTAATAGACACACTTTTTGTTCTAACGTTTTTGTCTAACATACATCGGAGCCGAAATATGTGAAAAAATTGAACCAATTAAAACATTATAAAATTTTGGGTTTTCATACACAAAACTTTTTAATCTGCAGTTTATTCATTAGTAGTATTAGGGTAATAGTTCACTTTAAATAGATATGTTATATTAGTTCAAAAGCCATGCACAAAAACACGAATCTTGCAACAAATAATCTTGTATGATTATTATTCTATTGAACTGGTACCGTAAAACGGTAACGGGGCAAACGGTCCATAGGCACGTTTCGTAATTTTGGATTCGATTATCTTTAATTATTTTTATGTCTGAATAAACGCTGACATTATTTACAAATGTGTCTTATCGTTAATTTTATCATTTTATAATTTCATTGCTTTTAGTCATGCATTTAGAAATAATTTGACAAAATATAAAGGGGTTTGTTCGGAGGTTGGCATGATTTTTTTATGAGCGGCCACTTTTTTAGCTATTGCTATTTTACAGTTCTATACTTGAGATACAAGACAATAAAAAAAACTTGGTCCTTGTTACATCGAAGCCGAGCTGTTTAAGATCAAAATCGTGCTGCGTGAACTTAAGGTACCACTTTTATGCAAGGTTGTTGTTGTTGCAAAATTCATGTTTTTGTGCATGGCTTTTGAAATATTGTTATAAGTTATTGAAATAAGTTTGTTATTAGAACATAGGTACTTATACACATAATAAAAAGTAGTTGTTCTTACAATTACATTTAATACACAAAACCTTTTTAGAATTATATTTATTAATCCACTAATTACATCCTATATATCATCCTATATATATAATTATACGCGAAAAAAGAAAACTAAATAAAACGCTCACTATAATGACATTAAATGTGCACTTTATTTAGTTTTCGTTATCAGGTTCTTCATACGCTTCGTTCTCTACGGCATGCCTGATTATTGTGTCTAGGAACTGAGCAAGAGAAGACAAATGGTTTTGGTGCATACCCCAAATACCAAACGATTGACATGACATGGGAACAACAACCTAATGTACGTTTTTCAAAAATGCAAGAGCAATAATTACCTAAACTAGCATCCCGACCCTGAAGCCCTGCTTCACACAAAATATAGATATAGTAAGTTCGGCTCGAAACTCGATTCTTCCTCTCAAAAGCCATGGGTCGTTACAATCTAACATAACTTTTGTGAATCTTCCAGGTTAGGTTCTTTAAATATTTAAATTAAATAGGTTCCGTTTTTTGTTTTTGTGTTCACCACAATAGCTACGTGCTTGCTCTACTTGATATGTGCCCAGGGTATAAATGATCATGATCATCATTACTTAAAACTGGAAACTCATCTTCGCCAAGATCAGCGGCATTTATAGACTGACAATGAGCCCGTCTTCTGTTTAGATTATTTTCTAACACATATTCACTTAAGCGATTTTGATTACCAAACGTATTACTGTATACTATCTATTGTATAAATGTAATTGTTGTAAACCTTAAAAAATCAAGCCACTTTTACCCAAACCCCAATGTGTCTAATCACCCCGTGAATTCTGTTAACCCCGTTTTACAGTACTTTAAGTTCACGCAGCACGATTTTGATCTTCAATATCTCGGCTCCGATATAACTTAGGACCAAGTTTTTTTTAACATTCTTGTATCTCAAGTATAGAACTACTAAATAGCAATAGTTAAAAAAGTGGCCGCTCATAAAAAAAATCAAGCCAACCCCCGAACAAATTTATCCAAAACCCTTTGGTTTAAGCGTTTTCAATCCGGAAATGTTGATATCAAAGACGCAAGTCGCTCTGGTCGCCCTGTTACGGACAAAATTGATGCCATTTTTGAAAAAGTGGAGCAAGATTTGCATATTAGTAGTTACGATGTAGCTGGAGAACTGGGAATCAACCACAAAACGGTTTTGGCGCATTTGAAAAAAGCTGGGTACACAAAAAAGCTCGATATTTAGGTGCCTCGTGAGCTCGCTGAAAGAAACCTAATGAACCGTGTACTCATTTGTGATTCTTTATTACTACGTAATGTACTGAGCCATTTTTGAAGAAGCCGATAACTGGTGATGACAAGTGGAGCACGTACGACAAGAACGTGCGATAAAGGTCGTGGTCAAAGGCCGGTCAGGCTTCACAGACTTTTTATAGTATTGGATCACGTCCCTTCCTACAAGATGGCAAAAACTTATCCAATAAAATGGCACCGACATACTTTAGTCAAATGTAAATAAACTTTATAAAAAAAACCTTTTGAATTTTTAAATAAAATGCGAAGAAACTTTGTCCCCAACCTGATATATGAGGCCAGGCCACAAAAAAAATGTATTCTTTCTAAGCTCCTGCACGGATAATAGTATAGTATACATTAAATTATTTTAGTAATTATACAACTTGGTCGAAATAAAATATTGGTAAGGACGGTTTGTGCGTTTTGTGCTCTATACCTGTGCATGAAATTCGTAGGAGAGTAATAACAACGTTCGAATAAAACGTCAAAATACGTCTGTGGACCCGAATGCCATAATGGGGACAGAGGCCATGATGGGGTTCCAGATTGTGTGTGGGTGTGTTAGACGTGTTGAAAAATTAATAATAGTTCATATCAGTATCATATCACGTGATAAAATTTGGCAATATAGATAACAGACAAAACCTTCGGAGATGCATGTCCCTGGCATGTTAATATTATCACGTAGCAGTTGTGAATTTTGTATATATACCTATAATCTTAGTTAGTATTAAATTAATTGTGCAAGCAAATACATCTAAAGTACAATTAGACGCCACCTTAGACGCACATACGAGCAAACGTGTGGACAGACGCATGATGTGGTTCGTGGCCACATCTATCGACTCGATGATGACACAAAGGCTTGCTACTGCAGTGATTGTTTCTGTTTCAAAACTAAGGTTTAAATATTTTTTATGTTATTATTACTTTGATATGATTATTTAGATTTTTTTATGTAACTAAGTTATTATGAATTATATACTTTTATATGTAAAGCAATCAGCATCCTAACATCGACGTAAGTTACTAAAATTGTACTTGAAAGTGAAAAAAAAAATCTTGCCAACATATATTGGGCTCGAATTTTTATTCTTGAATTAAAAATTACAAAAAGCAACTTCATAGTTTTTAAATAGCTTTTATAACTATGCAAGAATCTTTCATAATAATACAGAAACAGTTTAACCAGTCTTCAAACGAACTGAAGTGGAGATTTCCCAAGTTAAATATTTGGTTAAGTTTGGGTTGTTTTGTTTTTCTTTAAGCTGATTTATATTAGAAAATGAAGATATTTAACCAAAATAGAATCTGTGAAATATAACACCTTATCGAGTGGCACGTTCAACCTTTTGTGCGTGCACAAGCACGTGCACGTCTCGCTCACATCCCACTTTACTATTACGTTCAATTGTACTTATATCTTTATATTAAATAAATTAAAAGACAACTGCTTGTGAAATATATAAATTCTCCTACAGCTGATTCTTAAAGCTACGTTTTTCCATAGATATTACCGTCTTACAAATAGGTTCGGTTGTAAATTATTTTTTTCACAATCAACTGTGTTTTATATTACTTCACAAAAAAAGATTCAAGTACAACGCAACTTAAAAATAGAGTCAAAAAAGGGCAGCGGTGGGCGCATTGTTGGGACGCATATGCGTATATGGTAATATCTACCATCACGTCATAACCATCACGGTCTGGCCTGCAGCTGGTATCGTTCTGAGCTATTATGTTAGAAGAAGAACGCATAAATAAGTATCATAAAATTCAATGGAAACGATATTACTTATCGGGATAGGAAGGGAAGTATGTCAGGCCGTAATCCGGGATATAAAATAGTTATTGTGGTCTATCAGTATTGTTATAAAACGGGTAAGTGTGGTGGGCTTGTTATAGACATTTCGCAAAGCAGCTCGGAGTCAACGCCGTCGAATAAATAAAAAGAAACCAGTTGTCGACTGGTTCGAGATCTGCACTACATCTTGGGAACTCTGCGATAATATTGTTACGAGTTGCAGGACTCGAATTAAAATGCCGTTGGAATTATTATAGAACTATACAAACACGTATAACGGTAAAACACAGGTACAAATATGACTGTATACCTATAACCAATCCAAACGTAATGCACGATTCAACCACACGCGCAAAGTCCGTCACTAACATCTCGCTTCGCTTGTGGCTACCGCTAGACTGCTCACCCCTCCCTTGAAGCATTGCTTTATACTGTACTAATACATAAAATGTGTTTCTACAAACGCAGGTGTGAATTTTTTTATCAGCACTTCAGTCGTAACAATATTATGTTACTGGAGACTAAACTATCTGCTTAATGAACGAACTTATTTGTAAAATGCCAAACTGTACGCTGTATTTTTAGTTGAATTCTTCCTACTTTTTTTACCAGGAAACTCGCAAAGTTTTTCTAGAAATTAATCTTCTCGCTGAGGTCATGATGCTAAAAATGATTAGGAATTCATTGTAGGTGTAATTTTGAAACATTTCTATTAATTTGTTTCTGACTGAACTGATTAGGACGCAGTCTTCTAAGAACTTGAGCTGGTGCTGTCATTGAAATCATTGGGGCTGCTCGAGACGGCAGGCAACTGCCTGTCGGCGAACACGCTTCAACTGTTAAAGTCCAAAACAGCTTAGGTGGGAGCGGCTTTTTAGGTAGGCCAGGCCCTGTTCAAATGGAATTTATTTGCGTATTTCCGGAAATATCGGCATTCATTCCCTAGGAGACACGATATGAACAATTTCGAAATGTCACGGGTGTTTCCGGATGTCCAACTCAATCTATGCTTTGAACTGGGAGGGTTCTTTTGGAATTATTGTCTTGATTACAACTCTTGAGATCGGCTCGTGAAACGATCAGCCTTGAGGTAACGTGTTCGCCCCTCTCTCCATCATACCCATACCCTGCTGTATGCTGTCATTTCCATTCCATCCTCTGCGATCCTGCTTGCGCCTTCTATCAGGTGGGCCTTCTGCAATGTTCAAAGAAGAGCGAAAACTCAGCGGGATCGAGATCAGGAAGCGACACCCAGGCCGGAGAACGCATTGAAAAGAATGTTTTCAATGTTTACGCTATTTAAAAATACCTCTATACTGAAGTGGATTATGAATTGGGATGCTGATGATGATCAAACCAGTGAACGGGCGGTTGGGCGCACTTCATGCGAACGTGCGTGCACACCACTTCAATACATCGAAAATAACAGTCACTTTAATTACACGGATGAGTTGCTAATTAGGTTAACCACTCCAGGGATCAGCGTCCTGATACTACATAAGTACCAAACGCATCTCTCCGAGGTCTTATCTCGTGGAACCACTCACCACTACCAATGTGTAAGCTTTCTTTGATAAGTTTCTTTTTCGGCTCAAAGCTGAAGAGTGGGCGGGAGCGAAGTTTGGACCGGAAGTTGACGCTATTGTTACGGAGTTGGTCAAGTTAAGTAAGTAAACATTTGGATGCAACTCACAAGCGAATTCTAATACGGATTAGGTACGTCTGTTTACGCGCGTACTGGGTCAGTTTAAAAGCCGACGAATATACATAATGTACAGAATGTGTTTTCGAGTTAGCCTTCAAAAATAACAATAATAATAATAACTTTGCATAATATTCTTGCAATAATTCGTAAACAATATCTACAGGGAGAGGCCTACTAATAATAATTCGCGTACTTTTATGTGAACTATGTTTACTTTTATAGTTAGTGAAAACGCCTTACATGTCGGGTGAGTTCCTCAACCTCTCTTCGGACGGGTACAATCCTTCGCCATAATATCCAAATCCTTTTTTGACGTTTGCCGACACTTTTTAATATCGTATAAATTCACAGCGACAACATTCACAGGGACCACAGAGCACTCTTTATCGGTGGCGTGAGTTCGCGTAGCGCGTAGCCGCGTAGACGTTATAGTGAGTCGGCGTCGTAGCGTGGCGCTACGAAGTGCGTCCGATATGGGGCTTCGGCGGCGACTGCCGGCGGAGGGCGATCGCCGGCGGAGACGGGCGCCGCGCGCCGCCACGCAAGCCCGGGACGCGAGTTCACAATATCGCTTTCAAATATAATTAATTATTTTAATTATCGACATCCATTATGAGCGCATTCGACAGACAAATCGCAGCTGAAGATGCAACTAATGAGTGTTAACAAGAATCTGGAGAGAAACTGCAACGAATATATCTCGACGACAGACCATCGTGGAAAGATTGCTTAAGAGTTACGCATCGAGTGGTCCGTCGTGATGGTATTCGAATGGTGTGTTATGATGTATGGCTTGGCCGCGTTGGGCGCGCGTGGCCCGTATCGACTGTAACACTGAAGTACGGCACGGGCGGGTGCGGGACGGAAGGCGGGGGAGGGGGAGGGGGCGCGAGGTCCGTGACGTCACACGGCGGCGGCACACGGAGCGCGGCGCTCGGCCGGACGGCGGGCCCGCACTCGGCAGTGGCATCCTGATCCGCCTCGCACGAGGCTATTCTTCACCGAAGCATGATTTTAGTCAATTGTGTAAATATTTAAATCTCTTACGATAACTGTTAGAGATATACCGCTTAAACCGTAATTAGTTACGGCCACCGCGACGTACTCGTGACGTGAAACTTTACTTGAAATATGTTAATCTGTTAGTTGCCATAAATTCAGCGAGGACATCTGCCAGGCGTGGTGCTGTGCAACCACGGTAGTCTTCGTTCTAGCTCGCTCTCTCTCTCTTTTACTACCTCATACTCATCCGTTCCAAAGAGGGACGTTGCAAAACTCCCTCCCTACGTACGCCTCCGAACTCTAAAAGTTCTACTGAACATCTCTCAACAAGAGCTCAAGATTAATGCATCGCGCCGCGACGTGCGCAAACCTTTTTAATAATATTAGAAGATAATGCAAATTGTGTAAGGTGCGTTCCAGTTTATCTCACTAGTAGTAAAATAGTATGGTAAAAGAAGACATATTGTGTCGACCTTAAATAGATGAGAGGAGGTAACAGGAAAGAGATGAAACACTGATAAACAACAAATACAAGACAGAATTGTCGTCAGAGACATCGTGACAGGAGATTAAAGATTTTCGGCATTATTTTAATTCGCTTCAAGTCACGTTGTATATAGGAGGATGGCATGAGGCCCGTCCGTGCGCCACGGCCTTTTTCGTACCTATAAAAGAAGTTTCCAATTACATGGAAAGTGAATATATATACACTTTTATACCAATTGCATTATTCAGTTCGAAACTAGCTTCCGTCAATCGTGTCATGACTATCGTGCGTGTGAACACGTACTTTTAGGGCTGAGTTGTGGAGTGAAATAAAACCGCTTCGAATAACGCGGAGCGCACTCTTTGCGTCCCTTTTAATGCAAAGCTGGCAAACAGGTACCGTTCTACGTCGAAATTCCATGCAACACCACGCTTAGGTGTTGCAACGATCCAGCCGGCTCCAAGAGCTTTGGCCAAAATCATCACCACACGCCAATTATTCAAACAGTAGACTCGTGGTTATTAAAATATGTTTACGACCATAACACGCTCCAATAACCGGTTTGTAGTAACAACGATTATGAAAATAACTCATCCGACGACAGCGCCCTCCCCGGCCTCCCCCGGGCCATGATTTAGTGCGTCGCGATGCCACCTCTAGCTCGCCGTTGTTTACCTTCACAATAAGGAAATGTCTCCCTGTCAGCTTGACAGTGAACTCGCCTTTTCGGTTTCGGCGATTCGTTGTTCTAAGCGCTCTGCGTGCTTTACAATATTATGCCTATTGTTTCATTTGAGTATGAAACACTGTAATCGTAATCATTTAGTTCTTCTTATTACTTTAAATAACAGAGTATTCTTGCGACTTCCGCTGCGTGCCCAAGGGTGCGAAACGTATGAAGCACACGATGTCCGCGTCGCCCCTTAACTGTCTTCTTTCTTTCTGTGACCTGATTAAGATTTTATGCGCGAAAAATGGCTAATTTTTTTGTATAATAAAAAGGATTATTATTTGCTTTTTCATTTTTTCGAAACGAAGATGTTCACATGTGAGTTTCTATAACGTTGAAGTTTCTCAGTGTGAATCATTTTTGAGATAGTCAACGATTACACATACATAACATAACATAACGGTTCTTTTTTAACTTCAGCGAATATCTAAAATTTCAAAGCTAATAGGTTTTTTTTGAATAGTCCATTGAAATTACTAGTTTCATATTAAACAATAAAATTATATTTCAATGCGAAGTGAAAATGGAGTAATGATGAATATTTCAAAGATGAATGTTGCAGTTTGTGAGAGGCAGCACCTCCCTGCGCGCTCTGCACAGAGAGACGATAAACCGGTGTTCGCTGAAGACGTGCGTCGGGTGGCGCTGGTGGCCGCCGTCGGGCTCCCGAGGGGCCCGCCGCCGCACTCGCCCGATCATGACGTTTTGAGTTAATGAAATGACGGTGCATCGCACTACTAATAAATTGCATTTCTAAGTGTAAATGCGAGGGGACTAAGGTTAACTCTATTTTGAAAAACAATGCCTAATTTCGTCAAAATTAGTTTTGCCATAAAAGTGTACCAGTTAGGTAAGAATATTTAAAAAATGTTTTGTTTCTTGCGAAACATTTGATAGGTTAGTAGTTTGCAAGAGGCGCCTAGACCCAGTCGTAAAGTGTGATTTATGACTGTTCTGGTTTCAGCTCAAGGCTATGCGAAATGGATAAATTAAATGATATAATCTGTAGTGCGGAGATCCAATGAATGTATTGAATATGTTTAGCAAAAGTAAGTCGTCCAAGTGGGAGACCATTAAATGCTTGAACGGCACAATCGGCGCAAGTGTTGTAAAATGCAAGGCCATCGCACGATGCCTGCGCAACCTCATTAAATTTAAACTAAACGAAACCGTATAATAGTGCTGTCCTCTTTTCGCGTCGGATGCACTTGTTCGTTACATCGAGACCTCGTTAAATATAACTAAATGCACATAATGTAACAACAGCAATAACATGGTGAATATGCCTAGCAATTCTCCTCCATAGTTTTGTATCAACATATTTGCATATATTACCGATAGTCATACCGGTTTTTATTATTCTTTATGTCAATAAAGATCGGGTGCATGTTGGCCCGGTGGCCTCCAACCTTCGCATTATAGCCAGCCCATGCTTCGCATCATTTGCATTTACTTTCTATCATTTCAAATATATACATGAGTTCATAAATTCATCACTTACTGACGAACGTTGCACCTGGTGGTTGGAACAACTGTGTCCGCCTCATTTCACGGACCATCCGAATGATGTATTTGAAAGTACCGTCAATTATATGTTCGAAGTCTAAAATATCCAGTAACCTGTAAATACTTGTTATAGATATTACTAGCAATATATAGTAAATATAAACAGCGTCCTGACTCAATAGTAAGTAAGGAATACTTACTTGTTATTGGTTGTTCTATTTTAATTTATTTTCAAAGTTACGTGAGTTTACTCCTCTTAGCAATTGTGATAAATCTGCGTTATCCACAACAACAGATCTAAATGTCTGCCTTCAAATAGTTACTGCTTTGCGATACTTAATTTTACATCGTTTCATTTTCCTTGAATTCCGTTTTATTTGCAACTGTAGAAACTGTTGCATTGTTCGCGGAACGGAACGCAGCTGCGTTTCACTATTTGGTTCTCTTTTGTTATATATAATCACATTGAAAGGGCATCGTTATTATATCAATACTAGACCCTAAATTGCTAAAAGGAGATGAGGAATTGAGGAAATTTAATGGGTTGAGATGTCTTAAAAAACGTTATATTGTTTCTATTACAAAATGGAAAATATTAGAAAAACAATATATAGATATCTTAAAAAAGAAATGATGCAAATAATATCGATTCATGTAAATGAATTTCAAGAATAAACTTACACCACATGATATATTTATTCGAAAACCCACTATAATTTAGAAAATGTCAACATAATAAAAATTGTTTTAGATCACCCTTACTTTTTTACAATCTGAGTCTAAAAAATTTTGGAAGCGTATCGGTTTCCTTTAAGTTTAGTATTTATTGGAAAATAAAAGTATTGTTACGTGATGCGTCTTTGATCTAATTAAGATTAATACTTTGATAAAACATATTTGCAATGTTTCGCACGATTAGGGCTGTAGTTTTATTAAAGATCCGAAGAACGCTAAGGGCGGAGGTGCGCGTGCGCGTCGGGGCTCTCGTCTCGAGGGCGGCCGCTTTGACACGTTTCGTTTAGCATAACCACCTGCTGGTTCAAACAGACATTCCGTTCAAGGACGACAACAGTCAAGACACTCGTGTCAAGTCAAGTGGGTGGTGGCTTCACGTTCCGTCTAGCACTAGTCGCTGTTCGCCGACACGCGTCGCACGACTAATCGCAGATTAGTTCAAGCCGCATTCTTGCTTTTGTATTAAACATGTTAACACCCCAACTGGCGCCTAGTGGAGGTGGCATGGCTAAACATTTGTTAACCGACTTCAAAAAGGGGGAGATTCTCAATTCGCCGGGTTTTTTTTTGTTTGTTTTTTTTATGTATGTACACCGATTACGCTGAGATTTATGATCAGATTTACGTGATTCTTGTTTAGTTTGATGTGGAATAGTTGCCATTTGGTCCCCTAAAAATTTAACATTGTTTGGCCAAGTAGTTTTCATTTTACAATCATTTTTTGTTCCCGTTTCTTGGGACCTATATTTTTTAATAAGAAGCGCGGTACCTTGCGTAGGTCTATCCATACATAACTAGACACTAAAAAGTAACAAATAAAATAAAGAAACTTCGTTTAAAAAAAACCGACTTCAAAAACTAAAAAGTATAAAATAACTTATTTGTAAGCTATTATTATTAATATATAATATCTAAAACATCTTGAAGGCGGTGCAAAGTATAACATAAAAAATATTATATTTTGAAAATTACTAAGCACCGACTTTAAGATGTCTAAAATATTATATATTAATAATAATAGCTTTAGAAATAAGTTATTTTATAATTTTTAGTTTTTGAAGTCTGTTTTTTTTAAACGAAGTTTCTTTATTTGTTCCATAAGAGCGGCTGGCTCTTTGCAAAATTTTGCTTGCCGTTCTAACGTAAGTGATTCTATTGTAGTTTGTCTGCTACGGCGCTCATATGAAGACTGTCGCGGATGCGGGAGTTCTTGATGGGGGCTTTTCTCCTGACTCCTCACATCCACCGCAGCATATTCATCAGGTCATTCAAAAGGACAGGTCAATTGGTTCATTTATAAATGTGCCTAAGAGTAATAATTATCATTTTAAATAACTCGTTTTAGTTTATTAGGTCAAGATACGTCACCTGAGACAGGGGTAGAACTGTGTGGCCGTGAGCGTATCGTGCAGGTCCTGGTATGCCTGGGCTCCTGTCAGCCAATAATTGATGAGGTTTCATTAAGGGCGGCGGCAGAGGGCGCCCCGAATATAAATCATTGCAACTTTGTTGTTCTGTCGCACACATATTTCGTCGAGCCCCCCCCTCCACCTCCCGGGGATATTTATTTGTGCACAAAAATACCAGAAAATGTATTTACATTTGAATTATTCCTCGGTTTTGTTTCGAAATGGCAAACAAACAGGATGTGGGCGGGCGGCGCTATATACACATACGTGTACAGTTCAATCGCCGCTTCCCATATCAGAGCTTTGTGAAAGAAACAATCGAATTCAATGCCGCATTAGCATAATGACATGTCGTCAAAGAGACGACGCCAGGACTCTGTGAGGAATATACCTAATTGAGCGACCCCGCGTCAGACCTGCGTCGGGTTTCTCGGCTATGAGGGGTGTCCTCTAACCAATTCGGCCGCCGTGTAACGTGAGCATACGTCTCTCCTTTGTGCCCACTTCCATTCGGGCTAACGAGAGCGTCTCTTTATTACCGCTCTCATATCGAATTGCAAACGGTAAGCAGAAACTTATCTCATATGAAAATTGACTTCAAAATATTGTGGCGAATGGTGGTAGAACCATCTAGTTAGTTTTAGAACTTTTAGAAACAACCAGAACAATCTAGAAGTAAAAGACAAGGACGGATATATTCAGAAGGAGATAGACGATAAACGAAAGAAGAGATAGATAGATGTTAAAAAGGATAGATGTATAAACGAAAGTTCCCGAACGGAAGGTTCGGGAAGGAAGAGACAGATAGATAGATGGGTTCTAGAAAATTCTTCCGGGTATATAAACAGCGTTAGGCGCGCCTACCGGGCAGTTTTAAGTTGAGTTCAGTCCAAAACGGTGAAACGAGAAGTGCGATACTAAAGAGTTGGAAGAGAAGGTTAATAGAAGGCAGAGATGAATTAAGTGGTGAATTTAGTGACAAGTTTGGTGGACAAATACGTGAAGGAGGTGTGTAGCGTAGTTCGAGAGGGGAACCAGAAGCGAGCTACACGTGATAATATCGGAGGTGGTCTACGCAATATCGGTGACGGTATTGAGGGTGTGAGAAGTTATCGTTGGAACTGTGCATCGTTGGTCGTGCGTATAGGGGCAACCCTGCAGAAAGGTACTGCGTGCGGCTGTGTAAGTCAATAAAAGCTTTTAAATTAAAAACTGGTGTTTTCTTCCAATCCATAAGTGCGTACCCCCGCTTGCACGGAACAATATTCAATCAGGTCAGTATGAAGAAGTCAGCGTTGATTTCTTCGAATTTGAAGTCAGTAGTAGTACGCAGTACTGTTGTAATTGCAAGAGAGGTACTCTTCATCATTTTATTTCGTTTACTTTTGATCCGGACTCAGCTTAGTACGTCGACAACTTTGTGATGTGTTTTTAGCCCCTGGGATGTGGTTAATTTTGTATTTTGTTCTTAAAGCCTTAGCAAAGACCTTTTGTATATACGATGTATTGTTGACTGGATGTATAACGCACAATATCATTTGTTAACATTTTAATTACTTCTAAAATTCTTAATTTAATTCAATTTGATGTCTTAAATGTTTCTATAACTTAAAGATCGTTCTAACCTAATAAAAGTTATGAATATTGTAATTTAATAAACGACCAATCAGAGCAGAGCATATGGCGGAGCGGGGTCAGCGCCCTCTATACTTTGGTAGTATCTACTTCGGTAGACGGAGGAGTTTTTGTGACACATTTGGTTGATGGCAGCAGGTCGAGTTGGACCTTAGAGTATTTTTAAAGAAAGTGTTTTAAGTTAGAAGTGTGAGCGGGGTGCCCTGAACCCGCTGCTCGGTCTAAACTATGTTAAAATGTCTTTGAAATCTAAATTAAAAGTGTATAAACCGTGGCTATCGTGTTTTATGCTCGCATTTTACCCTGATGACGCCCACTAAACCTGCAATAACTAAAGATGATGTCGTGAGAATGAGGCCGTTCTGCGACATATATATATATAATATTATGTATAATTTACTACATTTTAAAGGGAGAAGTGTCAGAGAGTCACAATAAGTGTAATTACAAATTTCTAAGGGTCTATGAATACGAACATATAAAAGTTGTAAGCTATGTTGTTTCCAAGTATTTATTTTACTTTTGACATTTGCACGTCTATCAAGTAACATATTTCTGGACAGTGCAGCCCACACGAAACAAACGACATTGCTATCGTACATTATTGTTGTGGGTGACGTCATGTCATCATGTTCTGTAAGTCAGTAGGCCGCTTACGCGCAGACCACTTATACGTAAATACATCGGAAGTAATAATCAACTTAAATGTAAAAAATGTTTTACTTTAAAAAAAATACCTCAATTATTGTAAGTGCCGTTTTATTTTGCTTATTTAAAATATGTAAAATGTAATATATATATAATATAGTATTTTTAGCGTTAAGAATAGACGAGCGTGCATGACAAGAGCTATGAGTGTCAAAGAAGCAAGTGAGGTGTGTAAGAATAAGGCTGAATGGCGCTCTGTTGTTCGTGCCTACCCCGCAAATGTATGACAAAATTATATAGATAAGTAACACTGATTAAAACTTATTTATAAATGAAGTCATATTATAACAAATCGAATTGCTAACATATTAGGACATTACTAATTGATCCGTCGTCGAGCTGTCAAAAATAAAATAAATGCTTGGGAAGGTTATAACAATGTCAGTGTGACTCGCTTAGCGATGCTCACAAAGCAATTTGGTGGTGGGTCGGTTCTGTGACAACGGCGCTCGTTTCAACAGCGTTAACTCTGTTCTGTTTCCGAGAAACTGCGACAAAAGTCAAAGGGTGGGACTGACATTTCTCTCACAGCTCTCTCAGGGTATTGCTTTGTAACGATATGCGGGGCGAGGCGACGCGCGAGCAACGCGGGACTGAACAAACTTTGTTGCTTATTTATTTCGCCGAAGGCGTGTTCATCAAATTAGCCGCTGCTTTTATTCTCAGTGCTTTTAGTCTCACAAGACTTCGTTGTTCCCTTGAGAATTAGTTGTACAATATAAATACATGACTTGTCTAACTAAAAGATCACTCGTGATGGAAATCGAATCTAAATATTAATATCAGGAAACCTGTATGTCGATGTGTCCCATTCTAAAGTCGCTTTGGCATTGCGTTGCTTTGCCTCAACGAGCGGCGCGCTTTATTACCGTTCATTTGAACATTGGAGAACGATTCGAGCATTGATATCCAATGAGGGTTCTTATTACGGCCATCGGTGTATTTCCACACAGTAGTTTCAATACGAATCGAATAATCGTTTATACAAGTTGCGAAATCATCCCGTAATCCCGCCTCATCTGAAATGGTCAGCAACTAGTGCCACTTTCTCAAGAATGTTTTATTTTGCATTCTTTAAACAAGCAAGGCAAGCAAACGTGCCCTGAAATTCCCGCAGGGCCAGCCGCGCGTTATTACAATTGATATGCGTATAATAAAGCGTACAAATTTTCGAAATATGCTCTGTGTATAATAATGTACGAGGAATGTCATTATCTACGTCGCTATTTCTTCAAATAATTTCCTAATGCAAAGAATACTAAATGGGGTCACCACTTTCTAGTTAACCTATCTGATTCAGTCCAAAAATGAAAACATGGTTCTTAGCTCTCTAATGTAACTATTATCATTCTCCTAAAGAATTGTACACTACCATCTTGATATTCGTGGATAATGTAGTTGGATAAACACTGATTTTGTACTATATCCCTTTTTAATTATGTAACTTTAGTGTATATCTGTGTATTATCCTAAATAAATAAAATAAAATAAAATAAAAGAAAGAAAGCATTATAAACATATACTATATTTAGTCAAGCCAAAGTATAAGAGCGTGAAATGTGAGCTCTTAAAAAGATGGGGACAAAGAATGAGGGGTAATTTGGATCTTTTCTATTTTGAGTTACCCAGGTAACCATTCGACGGAGACACCATTTTAAGATATAATTGATTTTTTTTAAGTATTAAAGTGTAATGAGTATGAGGCATTAGTTGGCAGCGCCGAGGCGATTGGTGGCGCTGGAGTGGCGCAATCTTGTCTTGCGATCAACGTTCATTCAAATATTATTGGTGTGGTTAACGCCACCGGCTGTGGGCTACTTTTAAAATAATTACCATTCCGAGGTCATATTCACACGATACACGATGATGACAAGGATTATTTCGGGGCCATTTAATGAAAACAACAAAAACCGATATAACGTTAAAGAAGTTAGTATCATCATCCCGTTATAACATATATTCCCAGACATGTGTGTTATGTAGTGTACTGACAGTTATTGACACGCAAGAGTTGACATCACCACAATATGATGTAGTTATGGGTGGCATGTGTTCTTTTTATTGGTGGCAAACAACAGAGTAACAAACAGCCGACTCTAGTGTATTGCTGATGCGAGTGATTAGCGGCATTCGCCGTTGTTTACTTTCCATTACTGGCAGTTGCTTGGGGGCGAGACCACCTTCGTCCGTCTACCTGCCTTTGTAATCTTGCTGTATTATCATTTTGTATTTCAGATAGTAAAACTACTAAAAACTCTATTAAAAGACTCCTCCATAGATGAGAATAATAAATAACCAAACAAAACAAAAACATCATATAGAAGAAGAAAGAGAGTTTAAGAGGCTTTATTTATTACTTGTGAAAAATATCTTTTTAAATTCTGGGAACTAAATTATTTGATGTTTACAATAAAAACATGTGGATCAAAGCGGGAATTGGGACCATTTGGGAATAGCGGGATATCTGGAGCGTCGCGGTCGCTTCGCCGCAGCGCGGCCGACTGCGGGGGCATAAATTAAATAACGAATGCAAGCAGCTGTCACGTCGGGACTTGATTCATGGCGCATGGCCTCGTGGCCCACATTGGCCGCAGACATTCAGCTCGTTGGAGGGCCTTGCCTGTTCTCTCTGTATGTGCCTTCACTAGCTAGCTAGTATATACCCTCTTGCTATGTGAGGCGATGACACCACATCATATTATAGATTAGCTTCCCAAGTATGTAAGTTTCATACAAATTGAGTGACCTCAACGCCTTAATAGGAGAGCGGACAGTAAAATCAAGGCACAAGCTTTTTGTAATTATATGTAAATGCTTGATCTTTTATCTGTAAAGAGATTATAATTTATTGCAACACGTGTTCGCATCCCTATTGACGCAGAACTGGTGCCTGGTCGTGCTTCACCTGCACTAGTGCCGTTATTAACAATGTCGCATCTCAAGTAACACATTATATACCCTGGACTACATCTGCGTGCTCAAAACGCTTTATTATCCCAGGTGTAGCGGAGACATGAAAGGTGCATAAAAACCACACAAATGTCGAACTATCAACAACGCGTATTGATCAAGTTTCGTCCCAAATATGGGCACACATATGTTCAGCACGTGTTTTGGGACTCAATGTAATGTTGCGTGCTATCGGCACCGAGCGAGTGGTCGCCGTGGCGCGGTGTCTTCGGATGTGTCGCGGTTGTGAATATATGGCGCGACTGTTTGTCAGCTTGTGACAAGTGGCCCCCCTCGCCTCGGAACGAGTTGTCAGCCCAAAAGATTTACTCGCAGTCACAACTTGTTCTCGTTTAATTTATGGCGCACAATTATAAAGGGGATTGTGTTCGATTTCGTGACATAAATCACTTTAGACATAATCGTCCTCCATTCGCCGTTTTCTAGTCCATTTCGAGTCAAAGTGCTCTATTACGATTGAGTCGTAGTATCCGAATCCTGGACAGTTTTCACACTGTACTACTTTTTATTCGATGTCTTTATAATGGCGAAAGTAGTGTTCATGCACCCATGGCCTCGGTATCAAGTGTACAGTAGTTTTTGAAAAAAATTACTTAAATTACCTGTATAGGTACACACAGAGGGACAGAAGGACGTGGTTATTTAATAAGGGTTTCGCGTTTGTCAAAATGGCGACAGGAACTTAAAAAGAAAAAGGGAAAAAATCAAATTAAAATCTGAGTGACGGGGTCCAATTAATAATTTTGTGGTTTATTTGTTGCCTCGATGAGGCCGCCGACTACAGCTTCATTCGAGATTAATTCAATATTTATTCTGCTTTTTCAGTTTCAGAGCGATATTTGCTTTAAAACGCTCTCATTTCGAAGGGCGGCGAAACAGGCGCCCCTTTCAAAGACAGTCGCTTTTTGGAACAATAAGGTGAGTTTTACGTTAATTGCTCCGCCAACATAACTCCTTAAAGTATTAGGAAAGTAAACTTAGGAAAAGGTCTAATTTCTCTCCATTCAATGATTTCGAGCCTAAGAGAATAATATTATGCGTACACTATCACCAACCTTTGCTCGTTCCAAATTTCTATGTCCAGAACATAAAAGCACGAAAACCGAGGATGTTTTAGTTCAATTTTTATGAATTCAGCAAAAAGGGAGCCCTCACGTCATTATTTGTCGCGAACCAGTGGGATTATTTGGATGAAATTTCAAAGCAAGATTTTAAGTGTTTTATTTTATTCTAGTTGTAGGATAACAAACAGATATGTACACTAAAATCTTCTTCTTCTTCTCTTATATATAAAAATGAATGTTTGTCTGTATGTCCTTTATAGAATTACTGTAAACTATACATTTGATCATTTGATGATGATTAGCAAAGTTGTTGTGCATGAGCCAGAGAAGGTTTCTGAGTTGGTCCACAATTGGACCCGGTAGGTGGCGCTAGTTATACTATAAAACTGTTATATAGTCCAAAATAGGGTTGTAACGGAGGTCTTCTTAGCGGAGGCGGAGACGGATGCGGAGGTTGACGGAGGCGGAGGCGGAAGTGAAAGTGGATGTAGAAAAAATAGTAGTTTATGGTTTATTATAACGATCAATAGTAAAAAATATTCATTATAAATCAAATACGTATGTACAATTCAAAGACTCATAGTAAACTTAAGTTAACATATAAATAAACATTTCCTTCTAGTATCATTCATTTGACAAATGACGTTTGCACGCCCCCCCCCAACCCAACCGCGTTCCCGCCGTGCACGCGTTGTTTCTTGTTCATTTGGCGCGCGCGGCCGGACGGCTGCGCTGCTTGCGTATGATTAGTAAATCAATCTCCGTTATGACTCCGCAAAAATTACGCGGATGCGGAGGCGGAGGAACGATTTATTGCGGAACTTCCGCAGTAACGGAGGCGGAAGCGAAGTTCCGTTACAACCATAGTCCAAAACAATAGATATCCAGATACATCATCCATAATTTAAAAAAATGTACTGCTAAATCTAATACAGGACAGATGCAAAATATTGTTAAGTTGATCTTGAAAAATCATGATGTTCTTTGATGACTTTTTTTACTGAAGTCAATCGGCTTGCGCTCCCTTGTTAGCACACCCCCACTCGGTGCCACGCACGCCTGCACGTTTGCACGTCTGCACGCCTGCACGCCCGAGTACCGAGTAAAGGCGGCCCTGAATCTGCAAACGCTTCCTATTTTGCCGGCGAATTTGGGTTGGCGCGACGCGTCATGGCCACCGGCCTCGGTCCCATGCGACAGCCGGGTGACTGATCGCCGCCCCACATTAGGCTCTACATCTCGAGAGCGAAGTGCGCGTACCCTCTTAGGTGCTCGCACTCGAGTGATGACTGATGAGGACCCCCCCCCCTCGCATCATGAACACTCCTTTTCATTGCCAGCGGTTAGTGTAGCCCATGGACGTTTCCAACACCAGGGCGATGCCAACGTATTATCAGCTTTTAGGAAAGGATAATGGGACTGGATGGAGAGGTAAAAACACGACCGGTTCAAGGTTTAGCTATTTGAAGGTGTTATCCTACGAGAGCGTTGTATCACTGGTATCACACCGGTTGAACCGGCCCTAAATGCCCTGAGATCGAGACAATGATTACTATTTCAGACGTAATCGAACGAAGTTTTATTGCGTCAAGTATCGTTTCATTAGGCACTAAAATGAAATACTTTAGCGAACTGACTTTATAACAATCGATGTAAAAGAGTATTGATTCCTCAGCGAGTTTAATATGTGAAGGAGCAACTTAAAATTGTTGATCCGATAACTTTATAATTCAAAGGCGGTATTCCAAAGTTGGCATAATGGCGGAGCAATGTCTTTCGCAACAAAATTGGATCATTGCAAGCCATTATTGGTGAATAATTAGAAATAATTCTTAAGCGTTATCATAATGGTTGCCGTTCAGCCGAGAAGCAGCTACATCAATATATATATATATATTTATATATCGCAACCGCGCGTAAACTCGATGTTTCATTGTAACTTGATGTATTTGTTACTTACGAATTAATATTAGAAATAGGTACTCTTTGTTAAAAATCAGATTCTTAACCCTAGATATAGAAATAAAGAGACTCGCGCAATCTTCGAGGTAATCGATTGTTTCAAATTAATCCAAGTGTCATAGGCGCGGGCAAATAAGCTCCTATTTACCGACTATTGTTTAAGTATGATCATGAAATAATTATTGTCGTGTGTGATCTTTTGATAAAAATCGCGGTACTCACACTTCATAATCGCTGCTGTGGGCGAAAACAGTTTGGAGAAACATTATTAGGCACACTAAAGACTAAAGCGATCTGCTGACTTTAAAGAGCCTATAATAATCAGCATACAAACCGTTACCGTGCCACTGCCGAGTGGGCGGATATCGTAATGGGAGCGGGCGAAGCATTACGCGGAGCCATTTAGAATGGGACGAGCCGAGTCGGTCGCATTTTAAACTGCTGTTGTCACTAGTCGCTAGTAGCGCCACCTCCACCACCACCAGTTTGGCGTTAGTGGCTCCAACGAAAGATTTAGACTGGTATTTGCTTTATGAACACTTGATCATTAATCATAATAAACTGTAGATACATTTTAAAATAATACATTACATAAATTCTGCAAACCGGCTGTGGATCGGGAATTCTGTGTTCGAAAGTGATTTCTTGTATAAATTCCGCACTAACACTACGTATGCAAGCGAAAGCAATGCCTCTGCGCGAGCATGTGTTTTATGGCTCGCGCGTGGCGTTAATGGTGCACGCACTCGCGCATTATTTGTCCATTAGCATACAGGTTGCCCCTCAGAGGGCGCTAACATAGCCCCTTATTCTTCACATTAATGGTGCAGCGTTAAGCAATAATACAAAATAGGATATTTATGTATTTCAATTAGGTGTCTGATTTTGAAATCAAAATTATCGTAAGTACTGATCGGGACCCGGAAGTTGTCTCTAGGTCGAGTTCCATTCACACTACTTGTTCAGTAATTTCGAATGCCGCTCTAACTGAGAAACGGAGGCGAGTAGTATTCTTGAAATGTATCAGTGCGAAACTTGAGCCCTGATCTTATTTCACTTTTAACTCGATTTCTCTGCAGTTTTATAACTAGATAGATAAATAACAACATGAGAAAAAATATTTAACTTACATTTTTATATTAGATTTGAATATTTTCCTCGTTCATATTGAAAGTGAAATTTTGTTTTATTTTGGAGTTGTTTGAGTTGTGATCGTGGAAGGCCGCGCGCCACGGACGGAGTTCGTGACAGACCGTTAATGCAATCTGTCCTTATTCCCAGTCATGATCCAGTCCTATATCACAATTCTTGGTCGCCTACAAGTTGAGAGCTAACAATAGTAGATATGGGTCATGTCGAATCCGGTCGAAATTTATATTGAAGACGGGTACTTTTGGCAAAAGATATGTATTGACATGATATGACATGGCTTAAAAAGGCGTTCTATTTTTCTATTACAGAACGGAATCGATTTATGTAAATGAATTTCAATAATTAATATGAAAATACGACACCCTATCAATTCATTGAAAAATAACTAAACCCACTTGAAATATAAAAAATATGTTAAATCTATAAAAGCTTATCTACCTCTTATTTGTGTACACGCATACTTAATCTGTGACCTTTTACAATAACAAACACACAAGCGTCTTTGTAATTGCGGGTAGTAGGTACTTTCGTGTAAATATGAAAGTGAATTAAATTTCATGTTTGCTACTTGACTTAAGGATTGGTTATTATGCAATGACGTCATAAGAGACGGATAAAATATGTACCTCGCAAAGTATGAGATTCGTGTAGGAGAATGCAATCATTTTTGTCAGGTCTGTGACCTGAACTTTACGCGAGCGAAGTCGCAGGACGTCACATTTTGAGGCTAGACCTCATGTTCTAGGTCATGAGTATGGTAAATATTTGATTAAAGTTTCCCATTTATTTTTATAAAATTTTCCTCTGTGGGAAAGTAGAAAATGTATCATCATCATCCGAGCGTTAAATCCCGGTTGCGTTCGGAGCGTTCACTCCGACGCCCAGGGTCCGCTTTCCTACTTTTTCTACTCCACTCCGCGCGGTCTTCGGCATCCGGTAAAACGTGGCCGTACCCCAGTTTGTCAGCTATGTCACGGACATGAAGACTGCCGCGGATGCGGGAGTTCCTGACCCGGTCTTTCCGCGTCACTCCACACATCCATCGCAGCATATTCATCTCCGTGACACGCAGCTCTTGCTTGTGTCGCTCAAGTACAGGCAACGCTTCACTGCCATACAAAAGGACAGGTCTAATGATGGATTTATAGACCTGTCCTTTTAATTTGAAAATGTATATTTAATTATAACTACACCGACTTGAGCAAAAACTACTACAGCCTTACATCTAGGATTATGAAAATAAAATATAAAGTTATTAATTCTTATGTATATAAAGTTTTGATATTAAAGTTTAAATAGGAGTTGCCAGACCGAATCAATTGTCTCGCTATTCGTCCACATTTTCTCAATATTAGGTGTATTAGGCCACGGGGTTTATTTTGGGGGTCCCTCACGCTCGTGTTCACTTCCACAGAGACGTATGATAATGGAACAAAAGCGAAAACAAATGAAACAAAAGCGGCTGAAGATGATTGTCAAAGTGGGAGGGAAACGCGGTCGCCAACCCAGCTATACACATCTATACTAATATTATAAAGCTGAAAGTTTGTTTGTTTGTTTGAACACGCTAATCTCAGGAACTGCTGGTCCGTTTGAAAAATTCTTTCAGTATTGGATAGTAAATTTATCGAGGAAGGCTATATATATCAACACGCTAAGACCAATAGCGGAGCGGAGCACCAATGAAGAATGTTTCAAAATCAGGGGGTTTTGAAATCAAATTGCCGTCGCGGGCACAGCTAGTTGAACTAATATAAGTGCAGTACATAATAAACGAAATATGACATTTTATGATCAACAATATCAAAGTAATAAGACATGACTGATTTTGTGCTATTTTTTAACGCCTGGGGAATGCTTAAGAAAAGTATTTTTGTCTTTTTGATAACAAGGATTTTTTTTAAAATAGTTTTTCATGAAATCGTGCATGAAATATGCATTTTATAGCGTCACCACACAACGTCCCTGTTTTGAAAACAAAGTATTGTAATAAGTAGGTAGTATATTATATAATATATATATTATAATGTCAGCCCATAAATGTCCCACTGCTGGTCTCGGGCCTCCCATTATAGGGCAACGGACAGTATACCCGCCACGCTTGTCCAAGGCGGCTTGGCAGGTTTGACACATCGGTTATCTAGATGTGCAGGTTGCATCACGATGTTTTCCTTCACCGTTGTTAGCATTATTGTAATATTGTAATCATTTATTCTGTAATTATTTATTTGATGAACAATTAAGTGTTTTCTACTCTATTATATTACTTACATATTTTTTGCTTTACAAAGTAAAATACTTAGCGTTGGACGTTCTTTGCAGGTGTGTTGAGGTTGTGGATACATTTGAAACGTAAAGAGGCTGTCGCTGTCACGTCTCTGTCGCCGCCGACACGCTTACTAATCAGCAACGCGACAGTCGCCTTATTGATGTTTCAACGTAACCTGCGCCCAATGTGCGTTCAGCTCAAGTCGCGGCGGTGCCAGCCGCCACCACGGACGGGTGGCCGTCAAACTTCGTCATTCGCCCGACATTACCATAAAGTATTTCTCCATTATGCCACTAATCGTTTTTACGTTTACAACGAATGTCGAATGGTTATTTCTTAACTACCTGTGCCCGCGACTCCGTTCACGCGCGACTTGGACTTTATATTCATGTCTTCAGAAGAGTTTGGTCTGTGCGCATTATTTATTGCTCAATCACGTCCAAACAGTTGAATGGAACTGAATGCAATTTGTCACAGAAACAAATTATACTTTTTATTTCGGATAAATGCACACATGATACACCCTCATGTTATGCATGTCACTTCAAGGACAATATGTATGTATTACGCATCTTATGATGAACGGATTTCGTGCAAAATTAGTCTGTCTAGGTTATTTGCAAAGCAAGTACAAAAATTAGAATGAGCAAAAGGAGCGAGTGGCGCGTGTTTTCATCGAATGCTAAGAAGCGTGCTTCGAGGACAATATTGCGATTCGCATTCCGGCCCGCGTTGGACGCGCATAAATGCCATTCATACATTATTTTCCTAAACTGATAAGTCTTGAGATTTACGTGTCCGAGCAATTCTCTCGAAGCTAAAAGGCTTACGTATATGTCGATTCTTAAGGAACATGGAGGCCATTAAAAAGATTTTGCCAATTTTATATTACGACAGAATGAATGTACTACATATTTTTACATCAAAGGGTAAAAAGATATCAATATGATCCAATGAATACCCTCCGATCGCTGACACGGGTCCCGGGCGTGTGTCGGTATGAAGACGCCTTTCTACGACATTGTGTCTTTGTGTCAATATTGGTTCAACGAATCATAACAAATATTACCCCACATGTAGTAATGTAAGATAAATGCCAAAATGTTACTTAGTTTTATTTCTGTCAATATTTTTTATACTCTTTAAGATGTTTGATTTATATCAATACATCACATGTTATTCTAGAGATGAGCACTTTTACACAAACACCGTAGCTAATTTAATGTTGCAACTAGTTGTACTAGAAAATAACGACACTAACTACACTACACGCTAAACCGCTTTATAAATCACATTACATCTCAAGCGAATACTTGTTATTTAAGCCTGTCATTACTGTACTGTGATTTTCACTAACATTAAAATATTCTAATTTCAATTAGAGAGAGCGAGAGAGAGAGAGAGAGAGAGAGAGAGATAACACGCGGCTCCTCGCAAACATTCTTCACATAGGAAGCTTGAATTATTTCATTAAAAGATTCCTGCTTCAATTTAGTAGATAATAAGTCACATTTCATAATATACCTACTAGAGGTACCCGCGACCTCGTCCGCCTAAATTTCTTTATTCCCAGAACCCTAAAAGTAGCTTGAGCTACTCCTTACACCGTTTGCCAGAAAGTCCTCGATAAATGGGCTATCTAACGCTGAAAGAATTTTTCAAATCAGATCAGTATAGTTCCTGAGATTAGCGCTTTCAAGCAAACAAACTTTTCAGCTTTATATATGAGTAGTTATCACACACCGCACTCGCGTAAGTTTTTTTATATATTCAACAGCGTTTTGTAAGGCGACGAACAGTGTACCAGTTTGTGAAAATTATGTTTTTAGTAGACCATAATTATTTGGCTGGTGTTGCGTGTCTCTATTATAATGGAACGGCCTTTCACTTGAACCAATATTTCATATTAATTGAATCCTTACAACAATACAAAACACCAGTTCAATAGCGACTGATAATATCATTGGACACATAAGGTTTAATTGTAAAATAATGCGCCTTCAAACAGCCAGTGCCTATGTATCATTTCTCCATATCCTTTGCCGTTTATAAGCTTATATCTAAATGATGCAGTTTCTAAATCATCTTCAGATGGCGTGTTATTTACCACAACCTCACGAAATCATGCTTTTCTAAATACATGTTCACAAGAATTTTAAAAGAATATACTTTAGTATGCACCTTCTAAAGTGATCGCGGGTATCGTTTGCTTTTGGTGCCTATTTGTATGTTAGAGATACCATGCTATGTGCCTGATCATGCATGCATACACGTAGTAGGAGCACGCGCCATCTAGGTCACTGGGCTGCGAAGAATAGGCCGTTGTCGAGAGCACGCCAGGGCTGCCACACTCGTTCTGTATTTTGCAGGGCTCCTCCAGCACCCTTGTTGACGAAGTGAGTTTGCCTCTCCCGGGGCATCCTCAAGCACTGATCTCACGCTTTTCCTACCATGAGCGCGGGGCACATGAGAGGAGGGTGGTTTTATTGGGGTATCGGCCCAGTGCCGAGTCTCCACACACGCCGGCAATTGACTCTGTTATCTGCGCCATCTTCAGTGGATATCTCTCATTGCTTTGGTATAGTCCCAGTAAAGGACCCGGCACTGTACGAAATGTTTTTTCCTCCTGTTTTAAAATAATAAAAAACACAACTGTATTTCACATTACGTAGTGAGTAGCACTTGTCGATACATTTGTAAATTGTTTGTGCGAATGTGTCCGCGTAAATGATACACACGCATCTCGTGGATCGGGATAAGTAAGATTTTTATTTTATTTTACCCGCCACACAGGCTCTAAGGAAACCTAGCGCGGGAAACAGTTTCCTTTGGGACGCCATTCTTACTGTTCTCCTGTATTTTAGTAAATTTTTATGTACCATTTACTTACATGCTAATAAATTTCATTTCATTTCATTTCATCAATTCAGTTCCACATAAGAGCTTTTTAAATGTGTTGAGCATATATTTTGTTTATTCTTAACTACGTAGTTTAATATACATGACAAAGTATTAAAACTTATTTGATAATGTCTTGTCTTCGTTTGGTGCCAATGCTCATACGCATCGATTTTAAAATTGACAAAAGCTATATTGTTTGTTAAGTATTTTAAGACAAAATATTGTCTAGATTTTTCTCAATCCACAACACAACTTGTCACCAGGTACACCTAGTAAAAAATCTGAATCCAGTTGACAGAGGATGGAAGCCATATCTAGAGGGGCAACAGGTGAACCAATGTACTTGAAGGGCAAATGTCGCTTTACTGCATAGTGACCCTGCCAGCTACCATGTCGTCGAGCTCACCTCGGGAACAGTATCCTTGTGGAATGTGCTCGCTTGCAAGTCTTTTTTTAAGTTACAATATTGAATCTACATTGTTTCGCATTCCCTGAGAACGACTAATAATCCTGAACTGATGACTATAGAACCATTTAGGGATTATTTTCTCTCGAATAATAAAAATAAGAATTTGAAATTTGGTTCACAAATAACGGAGAAATCGCGTAATATACATACAAAAACAAACAGATGAATTAAGAACCTCATCCCTTTTCAAGTAAGTTAAAAATTTACTTATGCTTAAATGCTACAACATCAAAAAACTACTATCTACTGCCAAAGATAATCAAAACCCCATTTAAAGTAGTTTATTTAGCTCATTAATTCACTCTTTTAGATTTACTAATCAGTCAGGCTACCCTAAATTGTTCACCAGCTACGACCAAAACGGCTAGAAGTAGGAGTATGTTTCGTGTTCCGAGTCCATATGATATCTTTTGGGTATGGGAGTTTAGGCTCTAGGCAGAATATTTGTTGCCTAAAGCATTGCACAGTGATTTAATTGTTTCGTGTGTTCTATTTTGTGAGCATCAGCCATCGCTCTTGTCGCGGGCCGACGCAGGTATTATGAATAGTTATTTGGAAGAGGGGCTCGTGGCAGCCCTGTAGGGCGTGCTGGGTTGCGCCGAGAGCGCGCCGGGGATTAAGCCGCATCAGTGGAGGCGCGCTAAATAATTGGAGGTGCGCCGACGCGATGCTGGCGGCGGCAGGAGCTTACTGCTCCCCGTTACCATATGAAATGTACACCATAGCACAGTTTAGAACGTGCGCGAGAAGACAAAAGTTATATAAAGTCAATTATATTATTAAACATTAATACGTGAAGCAAAATTGTGTGAAATTTCGCACACTTATTGTTTACATACAGAAGAAGCGACTACTACTAATATTTTTTAAATTATGCAATAAAAATACAAACATCAATAAAAAAACATTACACACTCTATCATGTATTTGGCACACACACGCATATGTACTCTTTGTTTATTGTTCAAGTCAAATGAGCAGTGCAGTTTTGGCGAAATTTGTGATTATAGAAGTATAGTCGTTAACGTTAATTATCGGGCGACCATTAGTCCTTAATATTTATGTTGGGGCGAAACATATTAATGTCTAATTTCATTTAGTTTGGGAGACATTCCAGTGATGACAACGGTAAGCGGCATACAATCTTTGTTATTACAAACATTTGCAATCTCGGGGCTTTAATGAAATGAATGTCTCCGCCGAAGTGAGTTCGATTGGTGTGCCAGCGGCAGCCCGCTGATTAATTGGCATCGTGGCGGCGCCTCCCCCGCCCTCCCCGCACCCTCAGCTCGTGCTGTATCACGTCTGTCTTTAATGGACGGTATACAATTAATTACAGTCATATTTATGATACGTTTTGATTTGGGGGTTCCATTTTGGCAAAAGTCAACCGTTTATTATCGTCATACAGTACGTCAGTTTGTTCCTTTGTCTTTTCATGTTGCAATCATTGTTTTCAGAATGTGTCGACTGAATCTGTACGCTATAAAATAAAAGTGAACCTATAATTTTCAATTCAGGAACTTACATTACTCTGTCTTCCAGTCGGAATAAGTTTCGAGTTTTGCAATGTGTGCATTTCCTTTGTGTGCGCAGAGTGAGGCGACGCCGCCGCCGTCGCCGCCGCCGCGAACCGGTGAACAGATGGCCGCCACACGGCGCGCGGCGCGGCGGCTTATGAGCAAAGTTGCTCCCTCCCGCCCGCAAACATTTATTAGCTAAACTTCCTTTCACAAACTGTATGACAATATTTTATGACTGTATCTATTTATTATAACTAGTACAAAGTATTCACATTAAAGTCAAACATGTTTTCCATGGCTGTGGCCAGTTGTTGTTCAAAACGAATCATCGCTATGACAATAATTGTGCACACAAATGATATTCGATCTAAAACTGAACACGTATTTGAATATTATGTTTGGATATGTTTGGATTGATGTTTATAATGCAAACTGAATCAACGGCCTATTTGTTATTCCATATGCTGAAACCTATTATTATTATTTCTACATTATATTATGTACTCCTATTATAAAAACATAAGGAGCAATACCTGTTGAATGTTATAACTAATTAAATATATGTGACTAACAACCGGTTCTTGTATCTTGTCGTGGTGTAACTATGAGTACTTAGATAAAATATGGCGCCTGCTCGTCCGCCACGCCATTCAACGCACTAGTCGCTTCGGTGGCTGCGAACACCTTCCTACACACGCCTAACAAGTTGTGTGTTTTTTACCAAACAATTTCATATGCTAAAAAGTCACAATTATTATACTTCATTGTTCCAGGCTCCGCAATAGTGACGTTCTATGAGGTGACGATATTTATTTAGATTTATATTCATATTTTTTTAAATTTTTTAGTATAAATATGTACGTTGTATCTCTTATTCATTACGTAATACAGAAATAAAAACAGTTTTAACAGTTTATTAAAAAAGAGACTTGAGTTTTATACAAAATCGAATCTGTAACACTTTGTTTAGTGTTTTACTAGCTAGTTAGTTAGCTACTAAACTTGTCAGAATTAAAATAAACGGACGGTGAGAATACAATAATAAAATCTTTCCTGTCTTATCTCTATATCTTAGTTCTTACTAGCCACTTCTTTTCTTTACTATTGTTAGTCATAGACAGACAGACATAGATAGACATTAATTAAAAAAAGCTACATGTTTGTATAGTCTATATTAACTCGTCTGCACAAGTTGTAGCGTTGTATCCCATTAAAAAGATTATTATATTATTGTTTGAATCTGCTGGCCCACAACCCAAAAGATTGGCAGAAAGTTGATATTGCTTGTATAGAGTTCATGTTAAACTTTCCCTGTAATAAGACAAATTAATAAACAGATAGTAGAGTATAGAGAGAGGTAGTTAATCCGGTTGTTCTGAGGTGAGTGGCGCCCCATTTACACTAATCCGCCGACAAATGTCTCCCTCTTGTCCTAATTTGAGTTGTGACAAATGAACGAATTGCGCCGGAAGACGGCTAATTATCGCGCCAGCTCCTTCACGACGCAATCCTTATTAATAGGGACACTTTTGACCGAGTACAACTTGTTTGAGCCTTCCGCTTTCCATCATAGATGTTTGACGCTAAACGTGTAACTACTTTTTGTCCCGGAAAAATGTACGGTTCCCGTGGGATGACATTAATGCGGCTATAAGGTAGTGATATTATAAACATTTGATAATAGAGGTATTATGACACTCGTGTTTTACACGAGTATTGCATTACTTGTTGCATTCCATTTGCACTCGTTAATTATTATGAAGTTATGCTCTCACCTGTGAATGAATATGAGAGGAGTGGGTATTAATAGACGGTGCCCGCTGAACGAACGCCTCTGCTTGCAGTAAACGTTCAAAGCGGCGGCGCCTTTGTTCGAACAGGTATTGCGCGCTCATTAAAAACGGACTCGAATAAAAAGTGAGCGAGCAGAGAGCATTTCTTCGAGACGTCAGGCGGAGGGGGGGGGGGGTAGTGAATCATTCCCTCTCATTACTCCGGGAATTTAATTAGAGAGCGGCGGTAATGAGGGCTTGTGGCGCGGCCACGTGGTGCTCCCGCGGACGCATCTCGGTTAGCTGCTTTCGTTTGTAGCGATCTTATAGAGCTTTCTCGAAACTCATATTTACAAAGAGCATTGCCGATACGTATGGTTATTAACGAGTTCTTCCCGAATACCATATCAAAAGAAACTCCATTAAGTTGCCTTTCCAGAAACAGGAATAAATCGATTGTTAGTAATGTTGTTTAACTGAAATAATAACTTAAGGTTCATTATACTACGCCTGGAAACCCGAAGACTTTTAAATGGTAAGTACGTAATAAATGCATAAATGCAGTGTTAATATATTAATTCGCTACAGGCATTTTCTATATGGCTTTCATGGAGAGGGTAAAACAAAAATCACAAGACTTGTATCAGGGAACGCATGGCGAAAGTATCCAAGAGAAAAGGCACACTGTACTAAACTACTGAACCCAAATAATTGGTTTATTCACAATGTTTGGGTAATAAATAATTTCGCGGAACCATCCCACTATGCCTCCACTGCACTGCGACCAAGTGCTCAATCACAAAATGAGTGGTGTGGGCGGTGATGTAGAGCAAATATTGAAATTGACGAGTTTCGACTTTGTGGTTGAAATGATCCCCTCCCTGAAGCTGGCTCGCGGCCGGCCGGCTGTCGCATGACGTTACGTGAGTGACATTATATGCATCTATTAATTAAAGATGAATTGTCGATATGAATAGATTATAACATTCTTAACATTTGCTATTGTAACGTAAAAATTTTTAACAATTAGTGTCAATTTTCTTTGAAGCGACTTTTTAATAAACAATTTTGGCGAAAACTGAATTCTTTATGCAATTGACATATCCGTCTGTCTTTAAATCATACTCACATTCCTTGATAACGATTTCTGATTCTGAATGGATAAAAATTAATTATGCTATAAAATTGTAAGTGAAATCCCAAAAAGCTAAAATTAGAAATGGCCGTCATGAATGTCCTGAAGGCGGAGTTTCTTATACAAGGTCGTTAAAAATGTGCCTTCTTCTGATTTTTGAACAATTTGTAAGAAAATTCGAAACAAAATCAAGAAAGTTTACACGACCCTTAAACGAAAATTATTTTTAACAAGTGTTACAGTTATTTAGTAGCATAGTTGTTCTTGTCATCTTTATTTTTAGAATTAATAATTAATTTTATTATGTACCCTCTTATTTCTAAACGATATAATCGAACATATCCTTAGTTTAATAATAATGTTATATTTTTAGTATATTAGTAATTGTGTATTCAAAGTCTCTCAATTGTATATAAACGGTATTCACTACATGCTATTTTCATGTTGCAGCTGCAATAGATTTATACTGTGTTCGGTTTGTTTAATACTTGTAAAACTTTAGGTGTCATATTTTATACAATATATAAAATATCTAAAATTTCCAAACAATAATGTATTAAATGCTTTCCATTCATAACCCTTTGATCAAAATAGTTTATCAATGACTTCAGTCCGCTATCGGTTGTGCCAATTTGCTGTTATTTTTATACTGTCAAATTGTTGGAGGGATGGCAAGGTGTTTTAAAAATGCTTGTCGAGTGTGAAGAGTCAGTGTATAAAATATGTCAAAAATATATAAAACCATAAGGTTCTCTGATAATAAATGTAGTGACCAGCTGCTGTTCTTCTGTCATCATAAACCCTTCTGAGTTGTTGCAAGTATTTATTACACAAGATCTATTGAGTAGTCTTTGAGATAACATTTTTTCAGGGTTCCATGGCCAAATAAAAGGAACAGTAGATACTTGATGACGTTTGTCTGCAAAACCGATTTTCTATTTTTTAGAAGAATTTGCTACTGTAAGTGTATCCATTTGACCTATTTTCTATTTAATCTGTCGTAGTGGTGGCAAAATAACGGGGACCCAGCCGGTGTTATAATATTTTCTCTTACCCCCTCGGGCATCTTATAAGCTTAATAAAATACCTCCCCCGAAGAATATCTTTAAATTAGCGAAATATTATATCCCCGGCTGCGTGCTTCTCGGAATAGCGTAATTATCCCCCTCAGTTGAAGCAAAATAAATATCCAATAAAGATTACATTATACTCATAACAATCCACCAGAAGAGCGTATTCGATTAAAATATTCAAATTATTTTTTTTAGCTAGTCGTGTTGCTGGCCCGTTTGTTGTCGCATCTTCTTCAGCGATACCCCGTTGCGACGCAGTTTTCATAGAAAAGAAGTAACATTGTTCTCCAATGGAACTTATTGTGAATAAAAACTTTTGAATTTGAACAGTAGAAAAATGGCGGAGCGTGCTATTTACATAAATAATAATTGCATAATGTCTGTTTGTACATATAATAAATAAGACCTGTTTTGAATTATTGTCATTTTACTAATGTTTTTCTTTTATTATTTAACATTTTAATTTAAAGAAAAACAAATTAATTGTTATATACATTAAAATGACATCAAATCTGAGCCTGGAGTCCAAGCTAAGCTAAGCGGTGGTTAGGGCTACAGAGACAGAGAACTCACAACTCGTGCCGCGTCCAAGAGCGCTGCCTTCTGTATGTGGCCGTTATCATTTCATGACACGTCACGATTGTCCCACAATTGGATAAATCCAAAAACCACACAGGTTAGAGACAACAGAGTGTTATATAATATTAAAACTATTGTACCTTCACATGTAGGTAATAAATAATGAGCATGTTGCAATTGAATTATTATTACAAAGCCAAAAGAATAAACGTCTAATAGTACAATAGCATTGTGCCTATATAGGGAACTATTTAATACAACATTCCGATGACGTCACCCGCATTCTCGGGCGCCGCGATGGGCCCTCCGCCCTGCGGGGGCGCAAGGGCCCGGCCACGACCTCGGCACCACGAGCGACAGCTAAACGAGACGCGTGACGTCGCAACACCTGTCGCTAAGTGAAAAGTCGCGCCTTGGCGCTAAGGGTCGCTACTCTAGACTAGGAGTGGTAGCCATCCAGACGGACATATATCTTGCCATCTGTCTATGGTATATTTTATCCCTTCCTACGTCAGGCTGCAGGAAATGATGTTCTTTCTCCGTTCCTGCACGGAACTCAGCTTTAACAAATAGCCCGCCCGGCATGGTGCGGTGACCTAATTACTCAATAGACCTTAATTCACAATTTAATGTTTGTGGCTGTTTTAAGATCGTTTTGAGTAATTGTAAAATGCAACAAAATCATGGTTTTAAAAATGGTTCTGCTGATCCCCATTTAAAAAAAAATATCGATTGAATTAGAAATTATCTTTAAAATCGACTCGTCTTACATTTTCATAAACATCTTTATTATCTATCGTATATTTTTTATAAAATCAAATACTTAACTCGCTAGATGTTGCTATATTATAAAAGATTAATAAATACACAAATAGAACAGACCGTTCATTACAGTATTTCGGTAATACCGAACAATTTGTTCATAAAATACTCTAAATTACACAACATACATATAATTTTTATATACCCACTACTTTTTTTGTAATTATGAAATAGCCACTACTATTATTGGAGACTCGTGCAATTTGAATACTACGAGACAACAAACTCACAAATCCCTAAAAGGATATATACCACAGTAATTTCTTTAAGAATACATTTCTTCAGAACATTACTGTCTAAGAACTCAATTTTGAATACAAATATAAGTTTTCTGATGAACATGTTCAAAAACATTTTAATGTCAGACAGTTATTGTTTTCAAAGAAAAAGCGGAGATAATTTGAGCCGACGATTAAATAAGTCGCCGCCTGTGACGGCGAGATGGCGTCGCGCCTTCACACCTCCGCTCTCAGCCAACGATATTAACCTCAGCTCAGTATTCAAGAAAATAAATATTCTCTCTCCTTTTATTGTAGACGTAAACATTGTAACGTCGCTTCATATGTTTATCTGCACTAAAGAATTGGGCGATTCATAAGATGGCGACGAGAGATAAAATATACAAATTAATTGTGTAGGGAGTCAAGCATTAGTGATTTCTAATGCTAATACTTGTTTCTTTCAACTGGCGTACTTGTGAGTCAACCCAATTTAAGCCTTTTGTCATTTTAAACATGTTCCAGCCTCCTCAATTTGGTGCAAGTGGACTCCGTTGCGACTCCCATACTTCTAACGAGTCAAATAGCTTATTGTAGGTATATTTAAGTACTTATTAAAATTTACTTCATCACAAAATTTTGAAAATAAATAAATATAATGGTATGAAAAACACACCATTTTGTATGCATTGTTTTAGGATTTATTTTAAAATGTGTCAAATATCCAAAATTCAATTAGTAGATAATAACTCATTGGAAACCAGCACAAGCCTAGCGTTTCAACAAAGTGCATTAGCATTATACGTAACGCAATCTGGACGGGTTTGTCTAAAAGCACTTAATAACCAGTCTCACATCCAGACCATTTATTCTCCGAGACAGTATATCCCGAATAATTATATGCTTAGTATGCAAATATGGCAGGGAAGTGGAGCAAGGGGACGCGTGATGGGTTTGCAAGCGGCCAGGTCACCACGTGTCCCGGGTCTCGGTCTAGCACAGGTTGGAATCAATCCACGAGACACGCCAAAGTGAGTGGAATCTATTTTTCTAAATATAGTTATATATAATGTATAACTAGTAAAACGAAGAAAACTTGTGTTCTATCTATAATCCCTTAAAACTATATACGGAATACTGAACCTAAATTATTGAAGTCCATATGTAAATCGACATACTCATCCGTTATCCAAAGCGATCAACTGAAAAGTCGGGCAAGTGTTTTAAGAGTTCTTTGTAGAGCTTCGTAGCCTGAGTACCCCACGGTCCGAGCAACAGCAAACATACGAGTATTTGTGCTGCTTTATTGATTCAGCTATTTCCGCCGATGAATCGACTAATATATTAAGTATTTGGTAAATGGGATGTTACCAACGTAATTTTATAAATTAATTAAATCTCAGTACCTATATGAAGATGTTGCAACCAAAAGGCAGACGTAGAGCGTAGCAATTCTGCTACGCTTAGGTGGGACTGTCATTATCGTAGCAATTTGCGACGTACGAGCTTGCGTGCGAGCTACGCACGAATTGCATCGTGCGGTAAGCTACTATTGCGATTTTATCGTCGACTTAGACGCAGTACCCCTATTAATATTAGGTCTTTACCTATGAAATTGGAGATTTTTATGATAATTTTAAAATGTAAAAATTTTGGTATTTTTTTATTTCAGCTAATCAAAGTACTGGCCCAAATTATCTACACAATTTTGCCATTGTGATGGCAGTTTGTTTATCCCTTTAGTGTAGAAGTCTGCCGGACGGGAAGCGATGAAGATTGAACCAATAATGGACCGTATTGATGCAAGCAGTATTAGGCCCGTACACGTCGTTAATGTTTCGTGTTGTTTGCGCAGCGGTATTTCCACGTAGGAACTCATATTCGAAAATTGTACTTATTTTCAGTTTATCCATGGCGCCAAAAACAACCACAGTCTCACAAAAACAAAAAACTGTCTAAAAACAAATGACTGAATTTGAAAGTAAAATAACATATCTTTCAAATAAGATTGATTTGAATTTTGAGTTACGCGCCAATCCAAAGATAATTAAATCTGAAAACGCTGGTTATAGAATCTCCAATAACATAGGTAAAGACCTATTATTATAAATGCCAAAGTAACTTTGTCTGTCTGTTCCGTTTTCACGGAAATACTACTGGACCGATTGGGCTAAACTTTGGTAATATAATTTTAATACCGAGGGTTTTTTTATTGCAGGAGATCAGCAGACAGGCAGACGGCCCACTTGATGGAGAGCGGTTACCATCGCCTATGGACATATGCAACACCAAAGGTGCTACAAACGCGCTACTGCCCTCTTAAAGAAGACTGGAATCTGGTCCACTAATGCCGGAACGCAACTCAATGTTGTTATGGCGACATACTTTAGACCAGGGGTGGTAGCCATCCAGTTGGGCACATGCCCCACCACCTGGCTGTGAGTTGTTTTGTCGCCTCTTACGACAGGCCGCCCGGCCGCAGGAAATTGTATTCCTTCTCCGTTCCTGCATGGATGAGGGTGGATAATGGCTAATTTTGATCCCGGATAAAGGCTACTCCCATTTTGATATAAATTTATGTAAAGTTATCCCAGAAAGCAGGATAAGTTTTTTTTGTAATTTACCATTTTGGTTATTTTGACGATTTTGAAATTAATATTTATTTTTATTACTTTTTCTTAAATTAACTGTTTCCTTCATTTACTGTTTTATTTTATTGTGTGTGTACTTGTGTATGTCCTAAAATAAACCTATTTTCTGTTTTTTCCTTCAAAATTTCAATTATATTTTCAGTTTTTTTCTTCAATGCAGTTTTCGATTGGATGGCAACACATTTTCAAAATGATTCGTTTCGGCTGAACTGTCGACACGTGGAGTGAACACTCGACATCGACATTGGCGAAATTCAATTCGCATCGAGTTGGCGACGCCTAAAGGCAAGATTCAAATGTCTGATACACGATACAAAGGGATGAACAGGATTGTTCATGATTCAATTAAAATACGTCACATCTCGCACAAAGGTAAAGAAGATTTATATGGCAACGGTACTCGTACGTTCGGCCGTTGCTATTTTTAGCATTTTTTTGATATGTTTAGAGATGCATTTTATTGTTTTTTTAACAAATAAAAACAAGTATTTTTATTGCGAAGCTGTTAAACAGGCAGATGGCCCAGCTCATGGAAAGTGGTTACAGACACAAAGCCAACGCGTTGCCAGCCTTTAGGGTTGAATAGGAGTCACCGAAGCTCTGACTCATCATAAGAAACACGATTAGCTAGATGCTAACCGTTCCATGCCGATATTCTATGAGAGCATAGTATACACGAGCCGTGATAATACATAATTCCAGCATGGCTCTACCACGTCTATAAGGATTATAATCACGGTGCTTGCTGTATACTTAAACAAGTTAACAAATACCTCGATAGCACGAAGAGAACTGGCCAAGTACATGCATTTTCTTGAACTGGAATATTATTCATGAGGATATAATTATTATGCCATATTGTAAATATTGCGCCTTCGACGCAATTGGCTCCAAAGGTGCAGCCAACATGCCTCATATGCGTGAAACAACATTCCTTAGTGCTCCAGCTCCCAAGTTAACTTAACGTTGCAATAATTCATTTTACTTTATCATTACAAAAAAATTTAGTAACATATTCTTATATTTTGCAAAAGTTATTTTATAATTCTTATCTTGCAGCAATATTTACTCTTTATATTAATTATTTAGGTGTTGTTTAAAACAGTTCAAAGTATAGATCAATAAAAAATCGTGCTTAAAATGCATTGTTCATACAAAACCAGAAAATTATTCCTTAAAATTAACGTATTTTGGTACATTGCAGCTCCTAACATTATATTTAACATTACAACTCGAATGTTGGTACTTAATTCAAGATAGAAAGACAAGTGTTTGTATTTTTCATCGCTGCAGGAGTGAAGCCGAGCTTACAATTCCCTGCGTTGGAGTAGCCTCTCGCAAGAGGCGGCAAAACAACCAACAACCAGGTGGCAGGGCACTCGCTCGAGTGGATGGTTGCCACCCCTGATCAGGAGTACGCCGCCATTACGCCAGTACGTTGTATTCTGCTATTAGTGAACAGGTTCCAGTGTCCCTTAAGGGAACATCAGCGCATTTGTGTTCGAACATTTAGTGTTCCAAATGTCCATAGAAAATGGTAGCTGATTTCCATCAGGTGGGCCGTCTGCCTGTCTGCTGTGCTTGTGCAATAAAGAAAAATCCCAGAATATATGTCAGACAATGTGTATTTCTAGATTTTATGAAGCCAAAGTTGTTGTAATTACTCATATAATATTGTCATAATTTAATAAGTTATGTTAAGAGGTATTACGAACCAATAGCCATTTTAAGGCAGATATTTATTAATTTGTTGCAGGGGATAGCGAGGTTTAGTTAACTAATACGATACTGTTATATTTACTCAAAGTTTTGGTGGAATTTGTAACAGATAGTAAAAAGTTGTTGGAAAAAGATTGCGAACATTTAATTGACGGCACGTTCACGCAGTCACAGTTGTCCTATCATTTACGAGGCGCTACTTTCTTCAGTAAACTGAATCAAATGTTTGTGCAATTGTTTATGTGTGTTTGAATGTTAATAATTGAGATGATATAAAGACTTTTAAAATGGTAAATTAATAACTGCGAGGCCTAGGGCGACTATAAGGGGAGCTCGGAGGTCACCGGTGCAGATTGGGCCTATTCTTTATCGTCTTGGTAATATCTAAACGTGTTGCTGGCAAACGATTAATATTCTTTCGCATGTTTCTGTGTTTATTGATTAATTATGCGAAGTTTTGATGACGGTTACACAAGACAAAAGCAGCCAAGAGTAGTGAGCTTTAGTTAGCTTTAAGGCTTACGTTCGCTATTGTAATTGTTTCACAACAATATTCAGAATTTTAAATTTACTTATTGTAATAATTCCTCGATCGAAGGCTGATAGTGTAAACAGCCGCCCGCCGCCCCGGCTGTAAATACCCCGCGGGTAACGCGAGACTGATTGGATACAGCCGCGACCCTCGCCTATCACCATCACATACAATGTTATTTTACATGGAGATTAACCCTATATTATGTTGTTTACAAAATCCATACTGTTAAATAGGCCCCCGGTATCCAAAATAAAAAGGGAACACGCATGTTGCTTCCTTAAAAACTTAATTTACTGTTCTTGTTAAATTCACTATAAAACAAAGAAACTAAATCTTATAGTCTGCACAACTGCTTAGCAAAACACAGAGCAGAGTCGAAGTCAACTTCAATTGAAGGAATATTATGAGTGACATGTTGTTTATGGCATCGTTGATCGTAGCTATTTGTTAGTGAATTGAAAATAATAAATATAGAAAATGTCGTAGGAAGCAAATTCTAAAATAACGTGTGTTCGAAGGTAGCAAATTCTGGGAAACATAAATAGAGGATTTGGTATTCAGTCAGATATGCAAAATGTTATATAGTAGCAATCTATTCCGTAATAGGAGTATTATGGTCAATTACCATGCTATTTCTAGCCCCGTGATTGATTTTCAGAAAAACATCTAGGGTTCCCAGAATATCATGTAAAAAAGAACGTAAGCTGTCATTCATAAAAATTGTACAGGAATTGGCCGATTTTGTGCACCCTAACCACTTGAAAACTCCCGGGAAAATTCTCACCAGATTCCCGGGACACAAACTACCGAAGCATTTCAAGAAGAAAGTAAACTATTATTTTAACATCAATCCAAACCACTCTCGCAAAAATTCCTGCGGCATTTCCGGGATATTAAGCAGGTAAAGTTGCCAACTTGTGTTTTTTAAACTTGAACCTCAACACAAAAATCACTAAACTAAGGTCACACACGAACGTAAAAAAGGGTACGTAACTCTAGTCTGTAGAGTTGGTAATAAAAAAAATCTTGAATATATCATGAATATTAAAAAAATTATTCTAAATTCGTTTTTTATGTAACCCTGTAAATATGACTCTTAAACCGCTAAAGCGAGACAAATTTTTCATCTATTTTTAAATACTGGTAATTTGTTTTGTATGTTTTTTTAAGGATTTGAATGTAGGTATATATCTAACCCAATGATGTTACGATTTTCTGGAAAAGTTTTCGAGTTGACGCGTCTTTATGCATCCCTATTTTAAAATTCTATATGTAGCTCTCCTGTGTACAATGAAGAGTAAATAATGATTCATTTAAAATATCACCGTTCGTGATAAAGTCCTTGATAAACTGTTAATTCGATATTCAGATACGCAAGTTGTGATCGAATCCAATGAACGCATCGATTGAACGATTATTAATGAACGAGTACGGGCGCGGGATTTGCCCGGAACCGAATAAACCCGGCGGGAGCGCCTCCGTCGACCCTTAATTCACTACCTAAATCCTCAATACCTGTGCTCTGCTGGTACAAGGGACAGGCTTATTTTGTTATATCACCAATACATTCGAAACATTGCCAAACTAACAGCTACATGCCCTGAAGCAAACTACAGTGCAAAGACCGGACTATCGAACAATTTTTTCGAGTTCACATTATGCTATATTATTAATAGTAGATTATAACTTTTCTCAAGAAACCGGCCGGGAACCGGGAGAATGTAAATCCCAAACCAATTAAAACCAATTACAACGAGACATCATTGAGGTAATGTTAATGAGATGAGCGGTCGGTTGCCCTCGAAACGAATTTATAGCACAATAATGGCTGCCCCCGACGATAGTGGGGACAAACAGCGAAACTAAGCGACCGGAGCTGCCCCCGGGGCCCATAAATTACCCTAAAACTGTCCGAACACCTTTTTACATGTAAACATGTTACCCAATTACCCACCGCCGCCGGATACGTGCTGTTACTGCCTAAAAACATTTAACACAAGGTAAATTAGTCTAATGTGTAAAGTCCTTTACATAAACTCGTGCTTATTATCTATGGCGGTGGTCCGACATGCTTCACGAGTGGATTTTGTAGCTTCCTTTGGACGTGACTTAGAAATTTAATGTTCGGAATTGAAATTTAAAAAACATTATCTTAAGTTTTCGCGACTTGTATACATAATATAACTGCGTTTTAATGTTTTGGTAGGTTTGTGCTGTTTTTTGCTGTAAAACTAACTAAACTGCTGTGTTTCCCGCTTATCTCATCCGTTCTTCGTCATCTGCCTGCTTGCCAGATTTAGTCAATAGAAGAAAAATAAAATGTGAACAAATTTGATTTGGTCCGTCGTTATTTACATCTCAATGGAGCGGGTAATATGGCACAATAACATGGCGTAGGTGGCGACGTGTTACCTGCATTGAATAGATAACGGTGCGGGACCCCGGGGGTCAGCTGAGTTGGGATATTTCCCGCGGGGCCCCGGGTCCATCGCCCCGACCGCCTGCTCATTGAAATATGTGTGCACGGGAGGGGTTACAATCATAGAGTATGGAGGAGAGAACAACAGTCTTATTTTTTTGTATTTCAATATTTTATCCAGCACTCTAATTATAATACCTAACTAAAGCCGATACTTGGTAAGTGCAGACCTTGGAATCTTTATTCCTGTCTTGTGAAACTTACGAAATGTTTTTTATTATTTTCTTAACCAAGCATTAATTTAGTTGATGATCATTTCTGTGCTTAAATATTAATATGATTATATAAAAATACCTTCGTATTGACATATTTCGTAAAATGAATCAAATTTACTATAAATTTGACATTGTTTATAATGGTAATTATGTACTTTAAAAATAATTAGTAGTATTTTGAGACTTATGTACTAATTATTTATATTCAAACACAAAATATTTTTGTATTTAATAAATAGAATTAAAAAATATCGAAATAAAATATATTGCGTTTGGGTGGAATCTTCGGGTCCATGGGGTCGAGTGTCCACAAACTGTTTTAAATATATAAAAAGCTTTGATCGATGCGACGGGAGAGCGGGAGGCTGGGCTTGCCCCGCTCAAAGGATTAGTCTCGGTATCCAGCGAAATGGTGCTGTCAGCCTTCTGGGTACACTGCCCCACTGGCCATCTGATGGGGCTGGACGCGCTTTACTGAACATTTGTTTATAGCATAATCTTATTTTTATTACGAACATTTAAGATAAATTCCAATTTCACTTACTATTATTTTCGTAAAAATCTGTTGAGGTATTCGGAGTCTTTCCTGGTCAATTTTTCGCATAAACTGACCGACTATATGCTTATATTCTATATTGTAATTATTATGTAAATAAATGAAGCAATTTTATATCTAATGATGTAGTAACAACCGATAAAAGTCCCACTGTTGGCTCGGGCCTCCCTTTATAGGGGGAACGGACAGTATACCCGCCACGCTTGTCCAAGGCGGCTTGGCAGGTTTGACACATCTGTTGTCACGATGTGCAGGTTGCATCACGATGTTTTCCTTCAGCGTTGTTAACACGTGGTGATTGTGACAATATGCACCTTAGGTCAGAAAACTGCCAAGTGGTGCATGCGTTCCGGCTAGGATCGAACCCGCGCCCGTTGAGATGGAGACGCGTTCGCTTGCCGTTACACTACCACGACAAGTTCTATACGTATTGATTTAAATCCTAAATAGACGCCTACTCGAATAGAAGTATTTCAATGTAATGCCTAACATTATTCTGGGTCAAGGCCCACGTTGACATACGAGAAAACGAGCGGGCGGATGAGTTGGCGACAGCGGCCGCAACTTCTTTGAAGATGAAGCCACTTTACGACAAGTGTCCGGTTTCCTTCGTCAAACGACAGTTCCGAATGGGAACGGTTGACGAATGGAACCGGAGATACTGTCGAGAGTCAACAGCATCCGTCACGAAACTCTTTTTCCCGGATGTCACGCGGGCCAGGAAGGTAGTTAAGCAGGTCGGCCTCACCGACCTGCACACTCAGTTATTCACAGGACACGGAGAATTCTCCGAGTACCTGAACCGCTTCGGGTGCAAGGAGGATCCCTCGTGCATATGCAGTAGCGTAGAGAATGAGACAGTGCCGCATATAATCTTCTGGTGTCCTGCATATTCCCCGGAAAGAAATGACCTAGCTACAGAATTAAAATTAGATATTAAATTTAGAAATATTACCGAACTAATGCAAAAAGCCAATGTAGAAAAGTTCATTGCGTATTGTATAAAGTTAGTAAAGAAAACAGTGTACCGTAATAAAACCAGATAAATAAATATACATAGATATATATTTCAGTATATGTATAGCAAATAGAATAAGACAAATAAAAACAAACATAGTATGTAATGTAAATACAAATAGTATAAAACAAGCATTATAAGTTAGTATAATTAAACTGTAAGAGAACTGTAGCAACATAAAAGAAAGAAAGGAAGATGGATAGTATCAAATGTAATAGATTTAAATAGCATAAAACACATTGCAATAGACGTAAGAATAATATTAAGACTTTTACAAATAAAGGCAACAAAAAAAAAAAGAAAAAAGATAAAAAAATGACAACAAAGACAAAAAACAATAAAAAAGAAAAACAAAAAATAGTACCCCATAAAAAAATAGATATATAAAATCGGACACACCCTGTTCGTCCGGTGGAAGGAGTATTTAAAAAAAAATGCCTAACATTTATTTTTCTATTATTTTTATAACATTTGTCAAGTACATAGGCTAGAACCCTAAAATACTTATAATCAAGCCAACTAATCTCGTTCACAATATCCAAATAAATATAAACACATATTAAATGAAGTAAAATTTTTAAAAGTTGAATATTTTCGTTGAACAAGTGAGACTTGTCACGGTCTATAATCAAATTACATTCTACGTAAGCCCAAGCAGCAGACATACATCACACACGGCCTTTGAGTTTGATAAATTCATTCACATTTGACAAACATCAATGGGATTGCGTTTCAAATCAAATTCAAAATAGACACGAGCGTAACTCATCAACTAGGCTTACACACTTACACCCACAATAAACTTACAACAAATACAATATCCATATTTATTATATTGTCTAAGATCTAAAGGTGAAACTTATGCCTCCAAAATCTCAGTTAAATATGGTCAGAATCAGTAAAATTAATATGACACTACGAAGACATTCGTAAAGGAACCAGTATGTAAAAGGACATACTATTTGCTAGAACTGACATAGTATGCAAAATTAGTAAATACCTAGTAAGGTCGGTCACGTCTGTTGAAGATCGACGGGGCTGATGGGGCTGATTGACTGATAAGGCAGACGCGCCCCGAAGCGCTGGTCGCCTCTCGACAAATGTAGGAACGTATAGGAAGCCATCCAGCCCGCGGTTGCCCGACTACCTGGACAAAGCCTCCTCTTTCCTCAGCGAGCCCCAAAGAAAGCGGTATAAGCTAACCTTGAGGACAAGGTCTATGGTTGGGTGACGACAAAAATAAACTATTATAACTAAGTTATTTGGACAACATTTAAGTATCGCCTGACCATAATTAATATCGTTCAATAATTAATATTCTTATAAGCTAGGGCAAAATGTCTGATAAATTTAAACGTATAAATACCCTTACAAATGTAAAGCATAAACTTATTTATACCGTGGTTATCACTGAACTAAATTAATATAAATTTAAGCAGGTAAACTTCGATTGTATAAATTTACAGGTAGCGGGGCTTACACGTGTATTAGTGCGGAGTTTATCCCTTGGGGTTGTCCACCGCCTCCACCCGTACCATGTGAATTGTGTCGTATCGCAGCCGCGACACTAATTAAGCGTCGTTCGTGGTACCGGGGGAAATAACCCGGCTCGCACGCAAAATACTAATGCGGGTAGTAGAGACTAGAGGTGTACTACGCAAAAACAGCGTCAGATGAGTCGGTGACGTCGACGCGGATGGGTGTGTCAACGCGCTCTTTCAGCTAACTTTTATTTTCTTTATTATTATTATTGACATTAATAGGTTTTTAGTATTAATTGCTCATTTTTTGTCATAGGAGTTATATTGTAAAGTATACTGGGATGTAAATTATAAGTAAACATTTTATGAACAAAATGATAAAATACTAGCTTTTGCCCGCGGCTTGGCTTGCGTTGATATTATCCCACGGGCACCGTACATTTATCCAGTACAATAAGTATCCTATGTGCTATATTCTAGACTATAAAATATCTCCGTACTAAATTTCATCCAGATCAATTCAGCCAACCATTCATATTCATAATATTAGTGTAGAAGAAGTATTGATAGATATTTAATGCTAATTAAACAAATCGAGATGTTTTATCACTGCAGAAAAACCAAGAAAGAAATAATTAAGTAGAATATTCGCCTATCGATGCAGGAACGGAGAAAGAATACAATTTCCTGCGTTGGGCGGGCTGTCGTAAGGCGTAAGGCGACAAAATACCCACAGCCAGGTAATAGGGCATCTGCCCGTCTGCCAACCCTGGTCTTCAGTAAGCCGCCATAAAAACCTTGAGTTGTGTTTCGGCATTAGGGGCCAGGTTAGTAGCGCATTTGTAACGCTTTTAGTGTTGCAAATGGCCATAGGCGATGGTAACCGCTTTCCACCGGGTTGGCCGTCTGCCTGTTTGCCAAACTTATGCAATGAGAAAAATATTCATGACCGCCCTACAATATTTAGTAGCGACCATTAAAACTAAACGCAAACTTTGTTGTATACGTCTGGGCTTAATAAAATTTAAGGGGTTTTCGGTAATTACGTGGGGGAGCTGTTTGTGTTCGGCGGTTCTCTGCCGTTGTTTCGTGTTTAATATTCCACTAATTAAATGAACGGCCCGACATGCAATGCTATTGATTTATCGCCGCCATTATAAAGAAAAACCGCTATAATTAATTAACCTATTAGCTATTGCACTATTTTTGGAATTTGTATGTATTTATTATGTAATCATGCGACACGATTCACCGCTCGACTGGTCACGGCGTAGTCACTTTTTCACTTGCATTATTTAAGAAGCAAGTTAAACTTAACTCGTCGGATCCGCAAATTAAATTATTTACTAATTAATGCAAGTTTAAATCTGCCTTTAATGGAAATAATGCTGTATTTCAACGGAAAGTTTGGTTTATATATTTATGAATGAATAATTCTTTATTTGCAAAGGCACAGGTACAGTGGTATGTCGACAATAAACAATGTGACTAGTGTATTCTTTATTGTACACAACATAGTTACAAATAAAACTACAAAATAGTGGTGATTTACAAAGGCAAGCTTAACCCTAAAAAGAGTTTTCTTCTAGCAAACCTATTGCTAGCAAGGTCTACCGAGATTGCGAAGACAAGAGGCAGGGATGTGTACATGAAAGTTATCACATAAAAGAACTATTGAAAATAAATATTACATTATTAACAACATACGTGTATGTAAGTTGTATATAGCTTCTTACATTTTCAATTAAATAATACTAAGTCTTAAATAATTAATAACGTGCGGATTGGCACATAAATATTTATAATAAAATAGGCTTGCAATTAAATTGTGTGAAAACTCACCGCTCGCTCCGTTTTTGAATTTTGCTTTTTGTAACAGTTGGGTTGGTGGCGCCAATGTCACGAAATGTCACTTGTCACACGCGTGACGCAACACTGATACGTTCCCGTTCCGGTGAGCGGTTTATGGTATTGCCAGCATCAAAAACCCTATACTTAATAAATTGTGGGGTTGTCGGGAAGAGACCGCTTTTTAGAGATAATACCGTCTTTTGTACGTAATTACATACATACTTTTAGTCTTAAAGATAATTTTTGTACTGGTCTACAATAAAGTGATATCAATCATTATGCAATTAAATTCAAATAAATTTTATACAAATAAAATAATAATAAACTCTTTTATGAAAAGCCAGAAAGTGTCTGTAAAGGCACGTTTGGGTGTCCATCAAGGGGTGTAGGTGGCTACACTAATACTGCAGTGAAGGTTGTGTGTGCAGAAGAATCATCAAAGTAGAATAAATGCAGAAGTGTATGTGGGGGGGGGGGCTAAGCATGAATTATATGATACGGAATAGTGTAATAAGGGAACGTTGTGGATTGAAAGAAGATTTTTGGCATGTAGAGACATTTGATTAAAATAGAATTATAAAACAAATATACGACAGCATTGTGGATGATAGAGTTGGTACCGGTAGACCACGACGTACACATCATGATCAAATAACAGAAGTGTTAAAACGAGATAAGGTAAAAAGCATATCAAATAAACGTGCATGTATGAAGAGGTTAATGAAAGTAGATGATGTGAAAGTGGTTTGTAAGGATCGTCGCAAATGGATATCTATAGTCTTTGCATACCTTTCTGGGAAACAGGCGTGATAATATGTATGCATGTAAAATAACAATTTCAATCTGTATATAGTGATGTTTAAGTACTAAGAAGTAACCTTGTCTGTTCCCGATACATTGCATCCTCATTTTTATAATATAAATTTGAATAAAGCTCGTCGCCGGGTCCTTTCAACCCCAACGATGGCAATAACACATAGTAGGGGTTAAACTACGCGAACAATATTTTAATTGAATAAAGTGGGGTATGCTTATCGCCGCAGCAATTCATACTCCATTAAACTATGAATATTGTAATTTTGGCTTTAGTTGTAAGTTGTTGTAAAGTTTAATGTAATGTAATGTGTAGTGAAGTCGCCCTGTGGCCTGAATATAGATCCACGGTATACTGTATGCTTGTATACGTGTATTCATATCAACTAAAATTACACTCTAGTTAGAATTATTGGCGCATTTCCGTGTTTAGGAAACGTGTGAACTGAAATGTTGTTTCCCAGGGGTGCTTTTGTATTGTTTTACAATCATAAAACTTATATTCTAAATGCTCAATGGGCGGTCTTATCGCTAAGAAGGGATCTCTTCCAGACAACCCGTGGCAAGAATAAAACATTATATTTGTCAAAGGTGGTATAACTAAATAATATAGGATACGCAGTTACTTACATTATTTTTTATTCAGTAATAAACATATAAGTATGTAAAATATCATAAGTAGGAATTATACTTAATAGACATATATAAATACACTTATTAAACATTCGTAAATACATATGTATATAAGTTTACATCACTATGTTACAGGTAGTGCTTTTTGTCTTGTTCTTAAATATTGTTAGTGATTTAGCTTGTCCGACGGTAACAGGCAACGCATTCCAAGGATTATTGAAAACAGATGAATAATGTTTGGGAGTATCAAGTCTAAAATTAGTAAAAGGCCGTAAATTGTGAGAAGAAGAGATGGTTTCAAATCGTTCTTTGAGATAAAACGGGGTTGTGGGCAAAAACAAAACCCCGTAAAGGAGTGAAAGAATCTCAACCACAAAAGCCGTCAGAACTTGTTTGCACAATGAATTTAGGAAAGTACAAGCTATGGATGAACAAAAAATGAAAAACATCACTCGTACTACACATTTTATAATCACAGTTAAGGCCACCGGTTGGTTTACTATTTGAATTTAAAAAAAACATATTTAAGCAGATATAACTTGGAAGTCGTAATCAACTCTTCGATTTTATAACAATAAAATATATAAACGTCCCACAGCTGGACTCAGGCCTCTCACTATAGGCGAACGGACAATATGGCCGCCACGCTTGCCCGAAGCGACTTGGCAGATATGGCACGTCGGTTATCTCGATGTGCAGGTTTCATCACGTTCATCATTCCTTCACCGTTGTTAGCGCGTGCTAAAAGTAACAATATGCACATCAGGTCAGAAAACTGCTAAGGGGTGCAATGTAGGCAGAATCTATGTGAAAAAACGGTCTTATGAAGTGAAACATTTTTTAAAACTTCAATGGGTAAATTTATGTAGTACAGTTGTGTTTGCTAATTAATTATATTAACTAAAAACTATTCCACCTATATGCGTACTGATTATAATACCGCGTGTTCGTAACGCACTGAGGCGCATGCTTTAGCCAGCTTCACTGTTCACTTCACTGTTCGAGTTCAAGGCTCCAAGGTTTTAAGAATTAAATGTCGATTTAAAATATCCGTTGAGATATTTTATAAAAACAAGGAGGAACTGGTGGCGCAACTGTGATTGCCAAGTGTTTTAAATCTTTTAATGAATTACGCTTCCATTCCATGAAGTTTCATTCTATAAATAACTACTATCTGGTTCTTGAATAATACCAATACGCTATGTGTGTCAAATAAATTAATATTTTTTAGTTAGGTTTTAATGGGCTATGAGATTCAGTCATGTCACACGTCACTTTGACAGCCACGAAGTTTGATATGAACACCCACGACGTGACGTAGGTATGTCGCGGTTCATACGAACACCTGTCACTCCAGTCTGAAAACTTTGTAACGCTTATAAATTTTGAATATTACGAGAGATATTGTTGAAAGTCAGTGCAGTCGTTAAGACGAAAAGAAAGGAGCAAAGAATTTAAATATTTCTAACCGTGCCTATCCTTCCCTTGGCCAAAACAGAGAGAAACCATTTACACCAGTTGCATAGCAGTAAATTTTATCTAGGCTATTCTTTCTCGATATTAAGATTAAATATATACAAAATTTACCTGTGAAAGTGTAGCAAACAGACAGATTAACGTACGTAAATATATACATTCATATATAAAACCAATTTCTAAATGCAACATACACAATAAATATGGTGATATGAGTACATCTAATATATAAAATTCTAGTGTCGCGGTGTTAGTTACCAAACTCCTCCGAAACGGCTTCACCGATTCTCGTAAAATTTTGTGTGCATATTGGGTAGGTCTGAGAATCGGACAACATCTATTTTTCATCCCCCTAAATGTTAAGGGCAGTCCACTCCTAATTTTTTTTTAATTTTTAGATTTTTTATTTTTTTTATGATACAGCATTAAAACATAAAAACAACCTTAAATTTTCAACCTTCTACGATCAACCCCTATTTTTCGGGCAGGACGACGCCCGATTTTGCTATGCAATTACACATTCCCCCCCTAACGACACACCACACGCCCGTATGCTTTGGTCCGCAAATGGAACTTTCAGTCAACAAGCTGCTTGTTGTTGTATTGTTGAAAGAACAAAAGAGTAGTTAATTCTATATTAAATTGCTAACATGCGTGTGTTCATTGTGTTGGTTTCATTGAGTTACGTTAATACCAGCTAAAGTTGGCACTGGGTTGTAAAGATTCAAGCTTTTTCTAATATTTCAAGTTAATATATATGGGAATTTAAAATTGTTTATCTCCTTTGTGTTTTTGAATGTAAACATATTTTCATATTATTTGTTTAACAGGTGTTTTAAACTGAATCTAGAATAATGCTTTGAACCATAAAAACTAGACGAGCTTACGCGACATAAAAGTCATACGACTTTATCATGCAATGCGTTGCGATAAAACGTTAAATTTTAGTAATGCCTTTATTATCTCCATTTTTTCAGAAATTTAAGGATCAATACCATCGGAGGGCTAAATCCCGTTGATGCCTGATGTGACAGACGAATTATGAATTTATATGAAACCTAGTTTCTGCCGAAATGGCACATTTACGAAGTAAGTTTTTAATCTTATATATAAATTGTCTGTAATGGTGTATCATATACATTATTGACATTTTGGTATTTAAACACATATTAAAGCATTTTTAAGTATTTAACACGTTATAGTTGCAGGTATGCGAGTGACGATGATAGGTGTCCTGATGGAATGACTGTAATTCCCTGGCAGTGTGGCAAGCCTTTGGTGTGGAATGCCTTGACCTAGGCCCCATCCCGTTTACCAAACACGTCTAGATCGGCCGGTTCGACAGCGGAAACAGCTGAATCACTCAATGGACGCAAATATGCAACCCTCAGTGAGAGTTATATTATTATGTTTGTGCCGTTTGCTGTCGAGACGCTTGGACCGTGTGGTCCTGAGGCCATGAGCCTCTACTAAAATTTATCGAAACGACTCATTGACTCTTCAGGTGATCAGAAGGCTGGTACCTACCTCGGCCAACGGATCAGTATGGCGATCCAGCGAGAAAACGTAGCCAGTCTTCTGGGCACCTTACCCATAGAAGACGGTGATCTGGGATCACTGTTCTACTTATAGTCTTGGGGGACTATGGGTAGAATACGATACAAATAAGTTTTCTTGCATTGTATTCGATTATATGTAATTTTTATAAAACACAAAATAATATAATAATTAAATAAAATAGTGAAATAGTAGAGACAGCCCGACATTAACGGCAGAATATATCATTATGAGGGTTAATGGCGTGATAAAGTAGAATGGACGCAGCATCCGCCGGGATTATAGTTAGTAAGCAAGAAACAGGAAGTTATTTCGGATACTTCGTTATACTTGTGGAGCGGATTGACTTGAAATCACTTTACTTTTCAATTTTTTGTCAGGTGGTAAGGCATTTGCCCGACTGGATGGTTACCAGCCCTGGTCTAGAGTATGTCGCCATAACAACCTTGAGTTGTGCTCCGGCATTAGTGGGACTATATATAGTTACAGTGAGTAGGACTAGGGTCCAGTCTCCCTAAAGAGAGAAGCAGCCCATTTGTAGCACCTTTGGTGTTGCAAACGTCCATAGGCGATGGTAACCGCTATCCATGAAGTGGGCCGTCTGCGTGTGTGCTGAATTCCTGCAATAAAAAAAATATAAAAAAACACGATGCCAGTATGAAGTCAGCACTGGCTTCCTTCGAATTTAAGCCTTTGAGTATGTCAGCTTTTATCGAGTAGCACATTCTCCCCGTGAACGGAGTGTCGGAACTTGTCGTCAATGAAACGGCTGTGCAGCGCGGGAATGCAATAACGCGGCGCACTCGCACCGACGCTTGCCAATATTTGCATTAACACGTATGCCATGCCGCTTTGATTTGATTCCATTTACATTTAATTAAAACTACACTTTAAAACATTAAAGCGGGCGTTTAATTTAATTTCTCATTTTGACTTTGGTGTTTCAACCATTTTCCAGCAATCGTTTTTGCATGCATATAATAAATGAACTTTATTTGAGACTGGATTCCGTATTTAGTTAATTACAATTATCTTAAAAATAATGTTAGTAGTGGTAATAATATTATATTTAACACAAATCGTTATATATAACAACTTCTTTAAACTGCTGAAGCGGATTTCATGCGGACAATTGCCTTAAGAGATCCCATAAATACCACAACGCCGCAGTAATCCAAACACTATTTTGAAAGCATTATTTAATTTATACTCCTAGCTCGTTGCGCTTAGTCCACCCACAGGCCGCTTGACTCAATTGACTGACAATAAGCCTAGAAGAGTGTAGTTTTTACTTCAACTGGACTACGATCCCTCTCTATATCCACGTCATCCCTAAGGTCACTCGTCCCCCAAGTCAAGAACTAACACTGGCAACATATGCTTAACCAGTGCCAAACTTAATAGATTATACTTAATAATACCAAACTGAATATTTTTATACAAAATCTCAATTAAAATTTTCAATCCATCTCTTATTTAAAACATTTTTAAGTTACTTAAATCAGTTACAAAATGAAAGTCCTAATTATTTCCTTTTCAATTACTAGAAATACATAAAACTTGCTCTGTAATAAACTAAAAGATTTTATGAAAGCAATTTTGTATCAGACGTTGATTAAAATTGAATATTTGAAGCAAAGCGCCGGTGGATTAGTCGAATGTGGGCCATGGAGGCCGGGGCTGGCGACTCGGCGATGTGTAATTAGGAGGCTGGTGTCGGCTGGTTTTCATCGCCTGTTTTCCTTCCATTACCGCCTGGCCACGACGCGGTCGCTGTTTGCACAAACATCCCATGCAATGGACTCTAAACAACCCATTGCTGCATAATATAGTGATGTTAAGATGTTGCAGATAAACTGTAGGTATCTAGTAAGTATGTGTGGAGTTTCTATATACAAAGGTAAAATTTCAGCTAAGTGCGTACCGGTTTCTAGAGGCGATGTATATCTGTAAAATTCAAAATACGTCTTTGGACGACTACAAAATACTAAACATTCATGTCTATGTAGAAGGTCATACCTGTGCAATGAGCTTATGTTACTTAAAACTGAATATTATTGAATTTAACGTGAAACATTGTTATGAATAAAAGTTTTCTGATTTTTGAATACTCATTGTTTTTCTCATCTCCCCTTTCTTTAACCTTCTACCGATTATTTAGGATTGGCATAATATTTGTTTTCCGTCCATACATACTCCTCTATTCTGACATACATAAACTAAACTCACCAAAGTCTTTCAAAGGTTATCTCGACCCGTAAATTTATTTCATGAAAGGATTCAAACCTACATGATTTAAAACGACTACAAAATAATATAATAATTATGTTAGCTGTAGAAAATGTAATACACATTATACTAATTAAGATTCAACGACAGACGTCAACACGACTCGATTTCATTGCTGCGTTAATTGCAACCCTGCATTGCTGATTTCGTAGATACTGTGAAATATGAACTCCAAGTGCAGCAAGCAAGGGTCTCGTGCATACGACTATATCGGTCGCACCGCTCTCGTAAATGAAAGTAGTAATGAGGATTACTGGTTGGATGAGTTTGAAAAAACAAGTGCAATGCAAAAATAATTACCGTCAAGGTTTCTCCAGGAAGTAACAAAAATGGTAAAAAACTAGTTTATGTTCGCAACATTTCAAAAGGAGACGCTATATTCATGGAAATTTTATTTAACACGTACTCTGGGTACTGAAAAGGAGCTTTTTTTTCTCTCAAGTTTCTGGGGTTCCATAAAACTATTTAGCAAGCCGTCATATTATCCTTTCGTCAACCTTATGACACGATCATTTTCATCAAATACTGTACCTACTGGATTATTATGATCGATTTTCAGATCACTTTAACTTAAGAAAAACAACATTTCATGTTATAGCCAGAAATTTAAAACCTTTTTTTATTGATATATTCAAGATTCACGAGAAAACAAAGTTGTTTGAAGTCTGGAAAACATGATAAATTAAACTTAGTGGAACTCTGAATAAAATATGAAAGAGATTCAACAAAGGATACCTATTATTTGGGGGATTTCATCACAAAGTTACTCTAATTTAATATTCATATAAGTGTCAAGTCGTGGTAGCGTAATGGACAGCGTCCCAAACTCAAAGGGCGCGGGTTCGAGCCTGGCCGGAATGCATGCACCACTTAGGCAGTTTTGTGACCTAATTACCACGTGCTAACAACGGTGAAGGAAAGCATCGCGATGCGTCAAACCTGCCAAGCCACCTTGGACATGCGTGGCGGAGATACTGTCCGTTCCCCTATAACGGGAGGGCCGAGTCGTACTTGTTTATATTTAAGACTACTTGTGTGTGCGGTAGTGCTGGAAGTGAGCGCGCTCCTTCCCTGCTGCGCGCTTGATTGTGGGTTGAACTTTATCTAATTGGTACACGCTCTCTCAGGATATCGGCGTGAAACGGTTAGTCTTGAGTTAACCCTGTTTTAGTATGAGAGCTCTCTTGGCCCCTTTCTCTATGCGATGCGATAGGGAGTATCGCACTCCTCTCTCCCGTTTCTCCCGTTTCTCGTGTCTGATTCTTCTATACTCTATACAATGTATTTTATATCATCCCTCTTATTCAATTTACTATATCCTACCTTACTTTTTAACCGACTTCGATGTAGTAGTGTATGTTAGTATATAAGTTACTCTTTAGTCTGAATTAAACCGTTGTGCAACGAAGACGTGCATTATCATTTAATTCCTGAACCCCGCACACCGCATCGAAAAAAAGAGGAGGTTCTCATCAATTCGTCGGGATATTTTTTTGTTTGTTTTTTTATGTATGTTCACCGATTACTCCGTGATTTATGATCCGATTTACGTGATTCTTATTTTGTTCGACGCAGAATAGCTGCCATGTGGTCCCCTATTTAAAATTTGACATAGTTTGGCCCAGTAGTTTTCATTTTACGAACATTCTTTTGTTCCCGTTTCTTGGGACCTATATTTTTTAAGAAGCGCGGCACCATTCGTAGGTCCACCCATACACGGCTAGACACTAAAAAAGAACAAATAAAAAATAAAAACTTCGTTTAAAAAAAACCGGCTTCATTTGTTGGTGGATTTTGGCAGTAGTTTGAAGTGCTCGTGCTTTCTCATAGTATGGTGCTAAATTGGCCCTTGTTTCATCAGGGATTTAATTCTTCCAGTGCTTGGATGCTGATCCCTAGAGTTGCGGCTCAACTTTACTAACTTAAAGTAGTTTGTTACAACTTAGCTATTTGCAGCAACTTAGTAACGACTCGCTCACAAAATAACTGTAAACGTTATTTATTTTCGCGGAATGACTTTTTTCCGCGGTGTCCTAATTTTAATAGTAGACTTTGTTGCTCCTTATAACATTAGCTATCTGCCAGTGAAAGTTTCGTCAAAATCGGTCCAGCCGTTTCAGACATTAGTCGGCACAAACACACAAAAGTTTAAAAATTGCTTTTTTTGGTATAAGTACCGTATATATATTAAGTAAAAAGCTGTTATTTTTACATTACAAATAGACACTTCAATTTTATTTATTTTATTTGTATACATGAAAGCATCCTAAGTATGTCACAGCGTCAGCAAAACGCTTTACGTTGAACACACTTCCTATCGCATTTGAAATGCTGGCAACGCATGGTTGCGCCCCTTTTATTGCCGATGTCTATAGGAGAGGACAACTTTTTGTCCTACTTCATATTATAAACAATTGAACAGTTATAGCACCGTGTTTACGCACTGGCGCTGCTCATATTCCCTGCGAAAGTGAGCATATTGTAGGCTAGCGGTAATATGTAAATGCGTCAAGTTCTCAGAAGCACGTAAGTTGCGTAATATTTACATATGTTGATTACATTGCGGGCAATGTTGAATGTTGTGAATTAGGTGCCAGCCGCGGCGCGCATTATACTTCGCCGCGAGCTCCTTTGGCACGTAATAAAGTTACCGCGCGACATATGTATATAAGTTATTGGGTTTTGTTTATTGTTCTTGTAAGTTACGCAGGTGACGAGTGCTGTATTCCAACGCGTCATGTAAGAGAATTACCACATACATACAATTGTTAAACCGATCAAACTTTTTAGTCAAGTAATGTTTGCGATGATCTTGACAACTAAAGTCCGATCGTTGGCCATGGCGGTGTGCATACAGCAGATCTAGTTGGTATTGACTTTAGTTGCATATATCGTCTTTATCGTCGAGCGTTCGATTTTGTACTCCAATACAACTTCGATCGTAGTCAAATTGTTTATAAAAGAAAGCATTGAAATATGGGACTTTCATGCATTGTTATAGATTTTTGATTTACAGCAAGACAATTTCCCCATAATTTTTTTATTGCATGATTTCAGCAGACAGGTAGATGGCCTACCTGGTGGAAATCAGTTACCATTGCCTATGGCTACAAATTCATTGCGGCTAGCTCTGTTGGGCGAGACTGGAATCTAGAACACAAATCAAGGTTGTTATGGCGGCATACTCTAGATCAGGGGTGACAGCCCTCCAGACGGGCAAATACCCCAATACCTGGCAATTTATCCGTGCAGGAACAGAGAAAGAATACAATTTCCTGCGGCCCGGCGGCCTGTCGTAAGAGGCGACAAAACAAACCACAGCCAGGTGGTAGGGCATTTGCCCGACTGGATGGCTACCACCCCTGGTCTAGAGTATGTCGCCATAACAACCTTGTGTTGTGTTCCGGCATTAGTGACCAGGTTCCAGGCTCCCTAAAGAGAGCAGCAGCGCATTCGTAGCACCTTTGGTGTTGCATATGTCCATAGGCGATGGTAACCGCTGTCCATCAAGTGGGCCGTCTGCCTGTCTGCTGATCTCCTGCAATAAAAAAAAATATATATTAATATGCGGTAGACTTACGCTTCGGTGGAAACTCGCAGGATTCGTCATTTCATATTCAAACGGATGTGATTACGTATTCCCTTAGTGACAGAACCTTGGTTCAACTGGCTTTGTAAGTTGTGTTACTGCTTCATTTGCAATAATGTTACCTATAGTGTCTCGTCATAAATGTAGCGATGGATTTAGTGCGTTATCTGTGATCCGTTCATATAATACTATTAGTTTTTTCTGATTTTTTATGATTTTGTATAGTTAGTGGTAACTTAGTGGGTAACGCTTCTGAGTCTCAAACTAATATTTCAAAAAATAATGGATTTTAATTCCGGCCGGGAAGCATACACCAAGGTTGTGTAATACTTGCAACAACTCAGAAGGGTTTATGGTGATAAAATGACAGCAACTGGTCACTATACTTATAATCAGAGAAACCTACGGCTCAAATACATTTGATGCACTGAATTGACACGCGCAACACAACAAACATTTTAGCACACCTTGCCATCCCTTCATTAATTTTACAGTATAAGAAACTTAGCAAATTGGCACAACCGATAGCGGTTTGAAGTCATTGATAAACTATTTGACAAGAATTTGTAACATTATCGTTGGAAAACTTTAGATAACATTTCATATGAGATATTTAGATATTATATTTAAAAATCTACATGTAATAAGGTAAATAGAACACAGTAAAAAAATTCTATCATTTCTGCCAACATTAAAATATAATGTATGTATGTCATACCATACTAGAAATAAATATTATTATATATAATTATGGTAAAATACAGAAAACTACTCTACACAAAATAATGTATAAGTAGAATAAGTAAAAATATGACATTATTATTCAATTAGGGAAATGGCCAATTGTATTGTTTAGAAAGAAGAGGGTACATTACAAAATTAATCATTATCCTTAAAAGGAAACACGGTAAGAACAACCATACAAGTAACTAAATGTAACAGCGGTTTTTTGACATGCATGTTGTTACAATTACTACAAGTAGATGTTGAAAGCAAACATCAGGAAATTTGCCAACCCGTTTTGGGCAAAGTTGCTCGATTGCCCCGAAAACGAGGAAGCCCGTGCCCAGCAGTGCAACGTGATGCACTGTTATTATATACACAGCAGTAAAATCCAACAAGTAAATCGTGCATCAAACGCGGACGAAATAGCTAGTGTTGTTAGTTTAAATTAGCTTAGTTCATAATAAGTTTGACACGGTTACATCAAAATAAATGTAACTAGTATACGCAGATGAAACAAAACTATAGACGGAGTCTAGGTAAACAATAGCGTCAAATGACGTGAAGCATTTTAAAAACTTGCCTGCGTTGTATAATATACACGTGGTTTGCGTCTGTGTTGTGGTATTCACTGGAAACTATTCTGCGTTTACCCGTACTAACTCGATTTAAAACCGGGTTTTTGTAAATCCTATTGTTATGTGCGAGGAATTGGAAGGAAATGCCAGTTCTTTTAACTAAACGCTTTTATTAACTTACACATCAGTACGTGATTCTACTTCGCAGGGTTGCCCCTTCACACGCACTGTCCCGACGATAAGATGTCTCACTCACAATACCGCGCATAGCTCGCTTCTTGATCTCCTCGTAAACTACGGTACACTCCTCCTTCACTGAACTGCCCACTAAATTTTGGACTAAATTCACTACTAAATTCGTCACTGTCTTCTATTAAATTACCTTGCAACTCTTTCGTATGGCACTTGTCGCTTGGCTGTCTTGAACTGAATGCCTCGCTAGGCGCACCTGACGCTGCTCATATACCCGGAATAATCTTTCGGAACCCATAATACGATCTCCGTTATTTTTTTTCTTTATTAGCTATCCCTTTCTAAACATCTCTATCCATCTCTGTCTTTTCCTTCCTGAACCTTCTACCTTTTTCTAAAAGTCTTGAGATCGACTTATGATGCCAAAGATTTCTACCCTCAGTCGCCACACTATTTTAGATCGGTATCATTTAACTATCTTCACTTTGAGGGTACGAGACTCCGTCTTACTGTTAATAGTCTAAGGTCTAATATATAATTTTGACTATTTTGTAAATAACCATGGGAGCCAAGTGGCACTGTCCTCGTGTTGCCTAATAACACGGTCGCAAAGTTAAAAACTCCCTGGAACATACGAAGGTACTTCAAACTTCGCCCGGCGCGTAATGAAATGTACCGACATAATATTCCAAGTACATTGCGGACCCCGGGGTCCGCTACCATTCGTGTGCGTATTTCTTATTTTCCTGCAACTTTGTTTCAACTATTGATATTTAAACAAGTTCAAAGTACGACAATAATGGTAGTAAAAATACCAAACAAATGTAATTAATTTTTTCTTAGAAGATACGTTTTGCATCAATTATGTTTCAATAGTTAATTAAAAATCTAGCTTTAGGTTCTTTAAGTCGAGTAAAACATTTATACATTTTTGAATAGTGTCATTGATTGTAAAGATTATGTAAGTGTTGTATAAAATAACTTTATAATAATGCTACACCCGCGTCGTATTGCTTTTATTAACGCATTAATAAAGACCTATCGCAGATGTAACCAAGGTTTTAATAGAATATTTGAGAGACAAGATTATTAATAACGTTAAGCATTAACCAATAACTAAGATATATGTTAGTTACTAGTTTCTCCTGCGATTTCACCAGAGTGATGATGTTTTGGATAATTCACAGTATATCTTTATAGATTATAGCCAATTCTGATGTCTAAGCTATATTATTGTAATGTTTCATTAAAATCTTTTCAGTAGCTTTTGCGAGAAAGAGTAACAAACATACATCCATACGTCCTTACAATCTTACGCATTTATAATATTTATAAAGAAGAGATAGAGACATAGATATATAAAGATAGAGATATAGAGAGAAAGATATTATACAGTAATGTAGTTAACGATTAACGCGTTATTTTTAAACGCTAAAGATAAGACGCAGTTTGGACACAGTCATTAACATTAATGAAGATGCAGAAGGGGCGTAACGGAAGACTATGTAATATTAGCCTAATAGTGTGCTGTGTAAGACTTAGGACATTTCTGGTGCGCTGGTATTTTAGTCGCAGACGTGTATAATGTTTTAAATAATAGAAATATTGGCCAAGTAAGTGCACGAAAAGAGCTTTTTTTGTTATGTAGATATTTTTTATTGTTTGATTTCAGCAGAGCGGCAGACAGCTCACCTGATGGAAAGCGGTTACCATCGCCTATTGACATTTGTAACACCAAAGGTGCTACAAATGCGCTGCTGCTCTCTTAAAGGAGACTGGAATCTGGCCACTAATGCCGGAACACAACTCAAGGTGCGGCATACTCTGGCAAATGTCTCACCACCTGGCAAGCCTTAAATAAACCATTCAATCATAAACAAAATTTATTCCAAAACTTTATGAAAATAGACTTTCGTCGAAAGTATTTTACAGTTTGAAAGCGAAACCCCATCTCTTAACTTAAATCTTTATAATACTCAATTTTCCTATTTGATCTTAAGTCTGAATGAACTTGGTGTGAAAGTCAATCAACGGAATTCGGTTTGGCCACGATGGCCCTAGCATTGAGCTGTTGTGGTCGTGGGGAATTCGCTATGGTCGGGTTAGTCCGTAGACGGAGAATTAATTAGAGAAATTCGCGTGTGATTAAGATGGCGTATGCTGCAGCCCCGATGATTATTACAGTTAACTATCAAAAATACTATATAGCCCACTATGTTTGTTATCAACAACTTTTACTCAAACTTCAAAACTGTCAGTGTTCAGACATAATAATGTTACACTGTCTCAGGCGTATGTATATATCGATTTGTAGAAACGGTTGAAATGCATACGGTGTACCATGAATTGGATTATACATATATATTTGTAATAAATGGAAAGTTTATATGATTTACAATAAACTATATTTTTGCTGCAATTAATGAGTAATATCAAATTAAATATAAAATTTTGAACCTAGTACCGAATACATGGCAATAATTTCCGAATACACCCGAGCGCGCATGTCACGTCACTATGTTACTTTCTTATAATAACTCATCGTAGGTGTGTAGCACAACAGCTGTCTGTAGCGAAGCGACGATGAGACCAAATTATCATAATGACGTCAAACGAGCAGATAAACAAAAAATAAGTAGTAACTTTTAAATACACGACATTACACTTAGTAATTATCACAACCCTTTTCCTTCAGCCTACAGTAGACGGTTTATTACTGTCTTTCAATTTGAAAACGTCAACCAAAGTCATCAATGTAAAGAAAAACTTGAACCTTTTATCGTCTCCTTTCAGTTGTGTGTTTCATTAAAGATTCAGTTTCGTTGATTCGTTTAATATAAGCATTACTATGTCATCTCTGTATAATTGTCTTCCATGTACTAGCCCCAGTCGTGCCAGCCGTGATTAATCACCCATGGCCGCAACTCGACTGGCGTCCACTTGGAATCGATACATCACAACAGTAGCATCAATTCACTGGGCACTTGGTGACAAGTTTGTCCATCAAGTATTCCTCACAAATGGTTCAGCTTAGTTTGCAGCATTTTGTAATTTTAACTAATATTTAGAAATAAGAATGTGACTTTCTTTCTTTGTTACTCTTTCACGTTTTAACTACTCAATTGATCACCACTTAATTTGATGGCCGCTATGGCTGAATGGGCTAAACCTTTGCCGAGCTACCTTACTGCAGCACTAGAGGTTCCAAGTTCTTTTCCTAGCATGGTAAATTCCGGTAACGACTTTCTGTTATTTTCTATTGTTCGTCTGAATATTTGGTAAGTATGAAAAATGCGCTTGTTATTAGTTAAATTCGACTCACCGGGAGCTCGTTGCAGATTTTGATTTTAAGAGAGTGAAATGCGGCACTGCATTGATGGACGATGGCACTACTCGTAGACTTGTCGAAATGTCAACTTGATTGACGCTCACGATATTATAGTGACTTTTGTACGAGCATTTTCCAACAACTATGTTCTGGGTTTCTGTGTTAAAGCCCATAACAGAAGCGTAACTTGGAGAATACAATGTGTGTGTTTGTCTGCCGATTCCTAATTTTACGCGATCGTTATCAGGGATACAGCTTACGTCATAGAATGAATTTCATCCAGTGAAAAGATTTCTTTCTGACAGGTAGAGAAATAACTTTTAGACTGTAGTTAATAGTTGTAATTTCTTACGTCACTGGGCCGAAACGTAGTAGTACGCCCGCACCACAAAAGGGATCAATTTTCCAGCAAAAGTTATTTCAGCGCCGAGCAATTTTTGATGTTATCAATAGATAATGCCATTGTATAGTTTATGGCTGAACTTTCCCAACTTAATCTATCGAGCTGTCGATGTGACATTATAAGAAAAATATTAAAATTGGCATCTGCTTCTGAATCCTGAGAAGTAATTTTTCGAAATATACCGACTGACCTATACCACTTAACTTTAGCAGAATTCAAGACGAATATTTCACATGGTACTCTGCAAACTGACCATCCTTATTATACACCACAACTTGAACATGTTCGTGGCACACGTTACGAAAACTCTATTCAACTCTAAATTTGTAATTTTACACGATAATTTAAATTTTGTATATAAATTTATTTTTGTATCTACCGTTTAGTTAGAATTTTAGAAATAAATATTTAAATAATAAATATAATATAAATCTGAAAGTATGTTAATTCGCTGGACTTTTTGCTTAAGCTGAAATTACACAAGTTAGTTTTACGAGGAATTAAAGCTGCCTTTTTTTTGCTAGTGTATCAATTTTTTAATGGAGTGGTTTACACCTTTTTGAAGCCAAATTAAAGCTTGAATTAAATTTTGCCATTGCAGTGGCCATTGCACAGAAAGAAGGAGATTCATCTTGGTGTTAATAATGATGTTCGTGTTGCAACAACGTATACACACTGGTCTTTTTCAAAGAAGTATCATTGAAAGTCTCTATTTAACCCTATATTGCTATGTTAATCGTAATTTACATAGTTAAGGTATCTATTTCAAATCATATCACTATTTGTAGTATTTTACATTTATTCATGTATAGGGTGTAAGAATACTATTTGTATAGTTCCATTATTCTATTGTACATAGTTATAACATTTCCACTTTCTATTCTTTATTTTATTTTTGGAAACCATCATAGTGATTTCGCTTATGGGTTATGTTTAATTGTTATTTTTTTATACTGATGTGGGTAGTTTCATAAGTGCCACTGACTTTCTGTTCGCCGCCTTTGAGTTCTAAATAAGTAAAACAATAACTAGTTATGAATTTATATATTTAACGTCAACTTGAATCTACATGTGATGGCTTTATTATTAATATATAATATAATATTATTAGTCTCGCAATTAAAAACAGTAAAAAACACTGTTGATTGAAAAAGTACTGCAAATTGCATTACATATTAAAATGTAAGATTTTAATAGAAATTATCAAATGTCCATTTTTTAAGCATAAGATCACAAATGTAATTATAATTTCATATTGCAAATAACTTCTATGGTCAAAATAAAGATAAAAAGTATCATGTTCGATTTGGGTAAAGGAAACTTGTCTGCCTGCCAATTTGTGAAGAATTCATTACTATTTATAAAAACTGATGGTATTTCGAAAAACGGAAAGTTTTTGGATCGAAAATTCAAGAAGTAAACATACACATTTTGATATAAATCCTAAAACAAGTGTATAAAATGCAGATGTGAAACATCTGATCATTTTGCTTTTAAAATAATAATAATATTAATAAATGGATTGAATTTAATTTATATAAAAGAAGTTTTTGTATAATCTACTTTATTGTAAAATATCTAAAAACAAATGTATACATAATAAAATGTTTAAATACTGTTAGAAAAACTATAAAAATGTATATGTTTCATAATAATTATGACGTCAACGATACACCCATACAAAATTAAGACGAATTTGATGTATTCTAAGAAATGTTTCTGTTGTTTTTATTATCACTATCCAATATTTAAATGGCGATAGAATTTGCTTTTTAATTACTCGATTTTGAGTATTGACTCAGCTTTGCGTTTCATAAAACTGAAATTAATATAGTTTCTGTTGCTCGTAGAGACGAATGCACGCCTCAAGTCAGTATCTGCATATATAAAACCATATTTTTTAAAGATTACATTCGATTTAGTTTGCTTGACGTTTAATGAAAGCGTTTCTATCTGCTCTTCGATACTTTTTAATAACAAATGGAAGCGTTCCTCAAGGATCATCTTGCGCCCCCTCTCTCCTCCTTTTATCGCCACTTAAATATTTATTGGAATAGGAGAAGCCGAGTAGCGATGGATTACTCCCCGACTTTATAACACTCTCTTCTGTTGCATTATTAATTACTTTTCTAAACTTGGGTAGTTCTATACTATTAAGTTATATAAGATATCTGTCTGTTTAGTAAGGTGAATCTTGTGTGTATACAATTTTCTTTTGCGAAATTAATATTGAATTTGATAAGTTTAAAAGTAAAATTGGTAGACAAACCCATACGTTGTAGGTATTTTTCCAAGGTGTTGTAGGTAATATACAACGCACATCTATGGGGCTGATACCAAATACCCAGACCAGGATGAAATAACAAAAAGTTTTGTTCCAAAATTTACTATTTTATATCTTTACTGTTCTAGTTAACTAGGTAGGGTAACCTTTAGACGTTTATACTACTGAGGTCATCAAAAATATTATAATATATTGCGTATATGAACTACATATGAGCAGACGTTTGTAGATCTCGCACAAAGCGAAGATATCTGAAATTGAATCGGAGTGCTTTGGGAATAATATATGAGGAGTCAAAGAGCTGTCCGTTCGAGTGGCGGGCGTCGAGTTGGATCAGGTGGCGGGGCTCACTTGCGAGTCCATTTGGGGGACCGGTTTACTCTGGCGTCGGTACACCTGTAGATATAGGACAAGTGTGTTTGAATTGAAACGGGTTCATATTTGCCACTACTGTTTCATATTATATCGAGCTTGTTATTGAAAAACATCTTAAGCGACAGAATTTATGTATTTCACTATTTTAATTGTAAGAATCAGATAAAATAATTTAGATCCTAATACAAAGATCTTTAAGATAAAAGATTTGACAGGGGTACATTTCACTACTTTTGAATATAAAAGGAAAATTCATTTAGTGATATCATTGTCCGTCAAGATGTTTCTTACGTTACTCTTTCTGAGCAATATTTTTTCAATCATCAATCAATGTTTCTTATATTGCTAATAAATTATAATCTCTAGAGATTTCCATAATTTTTGCTCCTTCTTTACGACAGTTAAAATGGTGTTATATAGGTATTCATAAAAATTTTACTTACGCCAAACTAGCTTTCGTGGAAGATGAGTCTGGAGCGTTTAAGAGCAACATTATAAAAAGAGGTCGATATAAAAATATATTGCATGTTTTTGGAACATTTGTACATTTTTTCTAATAGAAATCGTTAGTGGTAATTATTCGTCATTTACTTCCCGACAGAGTTTTAGTTTTTCCATGAACAAACCAAGATTTAAATATAATTTGTATCAAAATAATGACCTGCGTGCCCAACCGTTATTTGACCACTTATCATAATTATCTTCGGAAACTTAGCAATCCCACGGTGCAATATTTAAAAGGAGCACTGGAGAATATCTTGAAAAATGCACAATGCAGTAAATTGCAGGAAGAAAGAGGGCACTTGTTGAAACGGTTGCACTTTGACGCCGGGGGAGTGCGCTGAGCTCTGACCGGGGCCAGAGCGAGCATTTATAACGAACACTCGTATAACAAGAGTGGAAAAAGCTTGTGCAAGGTCGAAAATACATAAATCAGTACATGCAGCTAAAGGCCGACCTATTATGATATTTGTTCGAAAATTTGTGGTTATAAAAATATTTTATTAAAATTTTATGAATTAATGTAGGTAATCCGTGCAGGAACGTGGAAAGATTCCTTTGGGTCTTTCGTGAGGGACGACAAGCAACCCACAGGCAGATAGTAGGGCATTTTTTGGTCTGGGTTATCACCATCTCTGATATAGTGTGCTGCCATTACAACCATGAATTGTCTTCCAACATGACTGGGCATGGTCCCTTCCTTCCTTCAACACCAACAACCAGCACTTTGATATAGCAAATTGTCATAGGCGACGATAATAATTTTTCATAAGGTTGGTTGTATGTGTGTAATCTAAGCAAAAAAGGAAATTCTGTTTTTGTACCACTGAAGGTTATTGTCACATCTGATCCTCAAGTTTTTAGAGACATAATTATGTTTGTTCATACACTTGTGTATGTATGTGTCTTATTGAACATTAATATTTTTTTATGAATCATTTAATAAAATATTTAATAAAAAATACAAAACCTTGTAGTCCGCCCATAGTGGGACCTGGGGTACAAACTACCGGTTGTTAGGGCTCAAGAGGCAGGAACCTCCCCACAATTCATGCCGTGGCCAAGAGTGCTGCCTTCTGTATCTGGTCCTCCACCCAGCCTCCTAGCGAGAGCTTCTCTAGGTCGAGGCTTTTGGCTATGACACCGTTGACGATGACCACTACCGGCACAGTGCTCGTTGACTCCAGACGCCACATGGCGGTAACCTCGTGAGCAAGATCTAAGTACTTACTTAAACGAACACTATATTATTGTTAATAAATATTTTTTATTTTATTTTAAATTTCTCACAGATGGAGCTCTTAAATTAAGGGAAAAGATGTTATTTTCGTGAAATCCTATCCACAACGTCTATGAATGGACATAGCATCACTAACAATGCTTTAAATAAAGTCGAAAGCCATTTGAATCCGCATGACGGGTCGTGTCGAGCTGCAGCTCGTCAAACAAAGGCCCTGTTTAGGAGCGACTCTCGACATAATGGAATGCAGCATCTGCAACGTTTGCAACGCAATTGCGGTCCCTCGTTGTACAAATTTGCTGTCATTTCGTTGAATTACAATTTGAATAAAGTTCTCTCAGACATAAGAGTTTTAGCGTGAATTTAAAGAGTGACATTTACAACCTACCTCAATACAATATGAACAATTTTACTGATTGCTGTTCAGTTAGGATTTAGTATGACTGCAAAATTCCAACTATTCCCTGAAATATGACTTTTGAAATATATTTAAATGCTGATTTTTTTTATTTAATCATTTATAACAGTAAGTACATACATACATACATACATAACTTCACGCCAGGTCCCTTGCGGGGTAGGCACGAACAACAGAGTGCCATACAGGCTTATTCTTACATACCTCACTTGCTTCTTTGACATTCATAGCTCTTGTCATGCACGCTCGTCTATTCTTAAGGCTCCTAACAGTAAGTAGTGTAGTGTAAACACGTATTGTGACAAAACATTTTGTGAATTAACTTTTTTCACAATACTTTCTGAGTGGCCTCGTATTTATTTAAATTATTGCTTTATTATATTGTATTTCAGTCTGCAATTCATTTACCTTTATCAAACTTCATTATACTGTGTACTATGTGTTGTTGAGTGTGTTGAGTTATCCACCATTGTCACGTTATGGTCCCGGAGGGAAGAACAGCGCTACTTATTTGGTCTCTATTCTCTTTCTATTTATATTTATATTAACTTAGTCTTTGTCCTAAATCAAATATATTTCTTTCGTTCTTCCTGATGTCATTTCTTTGGCATTTCAGTGCAACGAATAAATCTCTATCATTTCAGAGAAACGAATCGTTTGAACTTATTTAATTAATCAATAATTGTCAATAATATATAAATATTTAAGTGCATTTAAATTTGCACGTTCAATTTATATTTGTGGTATACAGACTTTGTAAGTAGTATATAGTAAGTATATCCTCATTCTTTATTTCTTCTTTTTAAAATCTCATTGAATATTAAATCCAAGGACAAAGAGCGTTTGAGTGGAAGCCCTCAGAGGCGGCGGCCTCGATTCGAGTTGCAAATAAACAGAAGTATTTGTTAAGAGGGAGGCACTTGGCCGCAATTAATTAATTCCGCAGCGGGATGATCTCGGGACTCCGCGAGGACTTTGTCATCGTTACTGAGTTTTGGCCAGGTTTCAATTAAACACAAAGTGATATTTATTCAGGAGAAGGTTTTGCAACTCATTAAGCAATTAACACTAAGAAATGGTTTGGATAAAGTGTCCCTTAAAAATTGATGTTCCAAAAGTGCTCCGAAATGGTGTTGACTTCAATTTGTAGAGGGTACCAGTTTGTACAATGAATTTTTAAAGAGTATAATTCGGACCAGTAAATTCCAAAAATACAACTTTTAGAATTTTTGTCTGTCTGTTTCCTAGGGCATCACGCAAAAACTGTTGAACGAATTTACAAGAAACTCGTCACAGTCCTAGCTTATGTCCCGGGGGAATAATTGGGATATTTTTCATCCCGACACAAATGTCGTCATTTCCGTGGAATAGGCGAATGTAGTAAAAAGGTGACGCCACGTTCGCGTTATTGGAATCACCATTGTAACGCAGTAACAAGTACGCCGTTGTCACGGCAACGCGAATGAAGTTTCGCTAGCACGTGCTAGTGTTCATATAAAAGAACTGGCATTACAATTTTATTTTTCCTCCCACCCATTTTAATTACTACTTATTTTTTTCTTTGATGCGAGGGAAATGCATTTCGCACATTACCGGGCCCTTTGCTAGGGAGCAACAATACTCATTGACACTTGACATCGTTGTCTTCCGTGATTGCGACTACTGAAAACTGGCTGAAATGTTGAAATAATCAAAATCAAATAAAGTACCGCGCTTAAAACCGTTAAAACTAAAATAAACTAAAATAAAACTACCTACGTTTTAACTGTTTTAACACTAGTCTATATTACTTTTAAAATATTATGCTAGAAATAATCTTAATTACATTTTAAAAACTATGTATTACTTGACTCGTTAAAGAAATGACGTCATAACTTGGTAAGCTCATACTGAATCTCGGCGGTTTCGGCGTTTTGTAACATGATAGAAAGAATGGCTTGGAAACCTGTGAAGGAATTTCGAACTGATTACAGTCTAAGGCTGGTGTGCACCGACTTTTAACCGATGGTCAAAATAAGATAATCGCCAAAAATTTATGGGAAAACAGTGATTATTTTTGGTTAACCATCGGTTAAATTTCGGTGCACACCAGACTAAGTACACAGGCACTTCATTTCGGTTTTGTTCTCATTTTAAGCTCAGTTTTTGGTAACAAAAGTTCGTTAAATAAGTGTGCTTGAATAACCATTTTTGCCGCACACTTTTAAAGCGCAGCCATCTGGTACAGCAAAATTTCAGTCACACACAAACATGTGTTGATAGAGATAGAATTATTCTTCTCCTCTCACAGAATAAACTGGTCAATTCAGGAAGTTAAGACACTTTCTTTAAGGAATACACTAAGAACGACGCTAGTTGACTAAAATCAAGTAACTTAAGCAGCACAGTACGAAGGTGGGACGACCATTGGTTTGGGACGCAACGTGCGTTGGCACTTTGGCAGCGTCCCATATTCTTGATACGGCTGTGGTAGCTGGTGCAGCTTCCGCCCGATAAGAGGACTTCAAACAAGCTTGGTTGGTAATGGGTATATATTTGTGGCGAGACCTATCAGAACGGTTGATACATGTCTCACGGAACCAAAACGCTGGCCTGTATTTTAGGCAAAACCTAAGCGTTACCATAGAACAGGTAACGCGGCCATCGTTTTGGGAACGTTCACAACTGACGCTGATTTCGGGCCCATTTACCTATGTTATTAAGCTTTTATTGGAATAGGTACCTTTGAATGAATTGAGTGTGAATAACAAATTAAAAAAAGAGAGGAGACAATTCCAAAGAAAAGAAACTTTCATCTTAATTAGGAACGTTGTATTCCGCTCTCATGTTTGGATTAGATGTTTATTCATACCCCATGTGCGGGAACAAGTTAGAAAAGCTCTCGGAATCCTAAATTCTTTGTACAAATTCGTGTTCCGAGTGTATCAAAATTCCTCCTGGCAACGCAAAGACTTATTCAATCAATTTAATAAGGGAAGTTTGGCGGCGGTGCTCTCTCTTCCCCCCGGAATGCTAATACGCCCTCGCGCCCGGCGGCTGAGGGTTCCGCTCCTGGTATACAAACAAACAAACCTTCAATACTAATATAGTGAAGATCTATTTTACTACATTTATAATTATGTTAAAATCTGCGCTACTTTTATCCTGTTTTTTTTTCTGGGAATGATTTAAATTGGCCTGATTAAAATAACCCAAATTCCAATGTGATTAATAGCAAATTCAATGTAAAACGTGTGTGATATTTTTATCCCGGAAATCCCATGGAAATTTTCCCGGGAATGCTTTGTAGTTCTTTGGGATCGTTAAAATCAGCTTATTTCGACACAGTTTTCACTAAAACGATAGCTTAGATTCTTTTTCAAATGCTACGGTATTTGGTGCCTGGGAATCCCGCGGTAATTTCATGTCAAGCATAGACGAAGTTTGGATATCTTGGTGGTCAACAGGTACTTTTAAAGTTGCATGAATTGACAGAAAATACTAAAATCAACCATAGAGAAACAGAACCTTCGCTGGAAAAAGTCTGCTTCGAACTTGATGATATTTTGATGACCATTACGAAGCTGCTTAATAATTTACTGTTGCTTAGCACATCTCAGTTTCCATGTTTGTAAGACTGGAACAAACCACCTGAGGATTCCAAGGTCTTTTGTCAAATAAACCCTTTTGTTACGTCACGTTTCGTCCGGCAATTTATTGAAGTATAATTTAACACAGTTAAAGAACGTGATGCTATGTAAATACAGATAGATGCTATCTCTGTTAGAGCTGCCGACAAGACTGGGCATTTGTCTAGAACAGTGAAAATGTCCAATCTTATAAATGTGTATATATTGTTACAACTAAGCCCCCTGACAAAGACAAATTCCACGAAGCACAGTTTATTACCTGCCGGCATTTGAATTAATTGTAATACTTTTATGGCATCTTATAAATGTGTATATATTGTTACAACTAAGCCCCCTGACAAAGACAAATTCCTCGAAGCACAGTTTATTACCTGCCGGCATTTGAATTGATTGTAATACTATATATCGTCATCTTTTGTTCACTTGTTTATTGGCATACGTTTCTAAGTTATTGCGGAGAACACTCCATTGGTCTATTTTACTCACTCATTAGCGTCATTAGCCAGGTGTTACAAGTTAATTCTAGGAAACTGTGGCGACGTTGCCGCGCGAACAGACATTTGCATTTGTGGAGCATAAAACGACGGCCTCATAGAGAGAGGAAGTCAGTTTAGCGACAACTACGATCAAGGCGTGACGTATCTACAATCGGGAAACTAATAGTGACGGACTTTGCGCGTTTTATTGAATTACGACCTTCTGCATTACGTTTGGATTTTTTTGTTCGGTTATATTTGTACCTGCGTTTGACGTGTTTGTGTAGTTCTAATAAACTCTATAATAATTCCAACGGCATTTTAATTCGAGTCTCGCAACTCAAACAATATCATATTTAATATTGATTAGAATACTGGTGTGCACATCATGTAAACGATAAGGTTTCTTGTGAATATAGTGTAAGATAACAACGCGTGGTCTTATTTTGTCCGCCCCTCTCGGGCGATTGCGCCGCGGTGGTGCGTCACGCATCCAACGGGGTCACCATCCACCATCATCGACGCCCCACTCAACATAATCAACCCCCACATTTCTTATGATTGCTTTTCACTCTGCATGTTGTGCAAGTCTTTTTTTTATTAATAGCAACGGATATGAATGTATGGCCCCACGAAAACCAATTTGCAATATTATGTTTTTCGTTTTAGCTCTGAACAAACAGATATATTATTCAGTTGGTATTGTATTCTTTGTTAACGAAAAGCGAAAACATTTTCTCGTTTATGGCGAAAAGAAAGCACAGAAGAAAACCGCTTCTGCTATTTTAATGTCTTTATGTTGCGAAGATATTCAAAGCACGATTCCATTGCGATAGTGATAATGTATCGTCACAGGAGAATGATAGTAGAAATACCATTGATTATATAAATAATGTATTAAATAATAACTATAAAATACCATTAGCAAAAATAGTATTAGCGCTGGAGAGGAAATGAATTATTGATTTAATTAAAGAAATAAAGGTTCTCTGTATTATTGTGAATGACTTTTTTCTAATATGACATATTAATATCTAAATTCATAAAAAAATGTTGTGAACATAGCCGAAATAAATATTGAAAAGCTAAAAATATATTAAACATTTATTTCGCAACTTCAGTATCAGGCAATTTTGAAGAGATAGTAATAGCAGAATTGAGCTCCAGTTCGTAACATGCTTTTCTTGCTCTCCTGTAACAATTTCTTCCGATGTGGATGTTAGATTTTGTATTTATACAGCTGTAATGGTGTTTTTTTCGAATGATGCAGGGGAAATGTCTTTTCTAGGGAAACCATCATCGGGCCTGGGAGAAAGGATTTACCCGAGGGATGTCTGGGACTGTGGCAGCTCTACGCTTGGTTTTCACTTAGGGCAGCCCCTGGGAAGGGTACCCTCTTCACCAACAGCGGGGGAAGTCCACAAAATCCTTCCCTAATCCCCCTATTCGATCCAAGGGTTGGCAAGGTGTTTGGCCCCTGGTGTTGCATACGTCGGCGATGGCTACCACTTTCAATTACTTGAGCACTTTCTCCGTTAAAAACCACAACAAATTTGCAAAATATCGTAATTTATATGTCTTACTTCGCACCGGCGTCAAAAAGTAGAAAAAAGTTTTTGCTTACAGTTTTAAGTCTCTTTTATTTTTTGTTATTTTGTTTAATAGCTACCCATCTCAAAAAAAAAACCTGCATTCAGACATAGAAAAGTGTGTGTGGTCGTTATTCGGCAACTTTGAAGCCTTGATTGCGTAATGTTTAGACACATTCCTGATGAACCCTCCAGTCATACAGCCTTCAAATACATGAAATGTTTCGATAAAAGCGGTGTAATTACACGACATTTAATAACTTGGGGTATTTCATTAAAATCAGTTGGTAGCCATTCCCGAAATTGCCGCGAGGTCCCGCCGGAGCCCGGGGCTCTCGGCTCGCTACAGTAGACTGTTATTTATTAATTACCTCCATCTCCAGAGACTAATGTTCGAAATTTTTATTATAAATGTTTACATAAAATATTGTCATTAAATAGGTATTTATTGTAACACTAGGATTCGCCTGCGACTGCGTCCACGCAGGTTACAGTTATTTTGCCAGTATTTGAAATTAAAAGATATCTTCAGCAGGGCAACCGACTTTTTAGTAAGCTTGAAAATACATGAATTGCGAAGATTCCCGGGAACACACAGAATAGATAACGTTACTAAAGGCATACATATCTAAATCTACTAAAAATATATATTAAACATAGAAACTGTCATGTTAAGCTATCAACTGCTTTCGATGTTAGGAAATCCCGAGAAAGAATAAGGAGTCCCGGAATATATTTTTTAGAATCAAACGGATCCGAATCAGCTAATTTTTATGAATAAAAGCCACTTTAAACATTCTCGGGAAAGTTGCCGGGACGCAGAGTAAACTAATTAAAACATAATCTACTCAATTTAAAAAATAATGTATAATAATAAACCTATCGTTTTAGTGCAAACTGCTATTCCGTCAGAATAAGCTAATTTTTATGCATTCAAACAACATTAAACTGCTCCTGGGATAACAATCAGAAATTTTATCACATTAAATTTTCTATCGATTACTGAAAAAACGGTTTTTTTCCAATTTTGCAATTATTAATAATTCCCAGGAAAAATAGCGGAGATTTTAAGTCTAAGAATAATCTGTCCATCAGCGAAAACCGCATCGAAATGTGCCCAGTTGTTTTTTCGTGAATCACGAATAAACCGACTAACAGACAAGAAATGCAAAAAAATACATCGTATTCTCCATCGTTTATTCCTATTGTTTTAATATCACACGACACGTTTAGAGTTTTATAGTATTATACATTTGCCTGTTTTCTTTATTTAGATATTTAGAAGTAAACACCGTGAGAAAATTTGAATCTATTACAATCACATGTTCAATTATTATCTGTATTTTCACAAAAAAAGTTTTATTCATTCATTAATTCATTCATATAAATGAAGTTTAAGTTAAGTTACTTAACTAAAAGAGTAAGCAATTTTAGTTTTTCAATTTACTAAAAAATCTTTTAGCCGTTGTTCTACTTAAACTAGATTTGCTACATTAACCCTAAAAGCTTATATCGGATGACCTGAATGCCGTTACAAGGTAAAATGAGGGTAGTACTAAAATTTTACGTTTAGTGGTTTCAGAGGGGCTGATGACTCAATGTAACGCGAGATGTTTTTATTCAAGAGAGTTGGTAGTTTGATTGAAGTATTAATATCTAGTTATACGGGGACATTATTTATTTATTAACTTACAAACATCGCTATCATATCAGTTGTCACCAACACGATAGCGTGGAACACATAATACATTATATATACATACTAGCTTCTGCCCGCGGCTTCGTCCGCGTGGAATAACAAAAAAGAAGGTAAGCTAAAAAAACCCGATTTTGAAACATTCTTCATTGGTACTCCGCTCCTATTGATCTCATCGCGATGATATATAGCTAATGGGTTATTTACCACTGAAACAATTTTCAAATCAGACTGTGGTTCCTGAGATTAGCGCGTTCAAGCATACATTCAGGCTCTTCTGCTTTATATGTTAAGACTATAGTTGTTTCTAACATAGAGGTTATGTTAAATAATGTTCCTCTTTTATGAGCTAGAAAACAAATGAACCAAGGATAAATGCCTGTCTTTTGTTTTATGGGAGCAAATAAATTAATAAAGAAACAAATTGAGAAAACATGGCAAAGGGCTCATAGAATTTGAAAAATATATAGCCTATAACCATCTACTATTAATTCCGCGTCGAATGGTTGTGGTTTCATGCTGATCGGTCTAGTAGTTTTCGAGTTTACCTCGGACAAAGAAAACAAACTTTGCTATATATATGTAATATAGATTCAACTGCTTGCAACATAGTATGCATGTAGTTCTTGTCAATTCAGTTACAGTACATATAAAAGACCAAGTGGACCAGGTTCTAGTCTCCTTTAAGAGGGCAGCAGCGCATTTGTAGCATCTTTGGTGTTGCAAATGTCCATAGGCGATGGTAACCGCTCTCCATCGAGTGGGCCGTCTGCCTGTCTGCTGACCTCCTGCAATAAAAAAAAAATGTCAATTTGTAGTAAGTCGGTACTACGGACATTGGTGGCTGCCTACGTCTTGTCACATTCGCTACAATATTCAATTTGATTTCAGCTAATACACCTTATTTCATTATCATAATTAACGTTTCTTTCATACATAATTTTGGAGATGGGCACTGAAATTCGTGTTGTGTCGGACCACGTTTTGGCACAACACAATACAGAGTGCCAACCTCATTGCCGAATATAATTTTTGAGTATGTTTTCTATATTGTCTGTCTTTAATGAGTCGTAATATAAATGTTACATGAGCTTTGCATTTGTTAGAGGACGCAATTTTATTTTTGGGACATGTGTGGGGGGGTCAATAGAAGCTTAACCTCAAGTTTGTGGGGTCGCTACCCTTGTCCCCCGGTCGCCATCTTGGAAAAGTCGTGAAAACACTTTTTTCGCGATATCTCGGAAACTATGCGTCTTACAAAAAATTTGTAAAGTCATAATTTGTAGCAAATTGTTTTGCCTACAAATATGTTTATATAACTTTTTGCCCTAAATTAAAAATTAAAGAAGTTATAAGCAAAAAAGTGAGATTTTTTATCCATTTCTAACTCTTTTCTTTGCCATAGAACTTACCAAATTTAACGAATGTTAAGCAGGTAGAAAAGGTCCCCCTTTTTCCCCGCCACCCATGAGGTATAGAGTCCGTAGGCGCGTGCAGCGGGAATTTTCCCGGGAGTGGTTTGAACTATTTCGGGTGCATACAAATTAGTTTATTCCGACACAATTTTCACTATATTGATAGCTTACATTCTTTTTTAAATGCGGCGTTACTTTGTGTTCCGGGTATCCCGCGGGAATCTCAAGTCTAGCGTGGACGAAGTCGCAGACATTTCCTAGTTCTATATAAACGAGTTGATACAAGAAATCAGTGATTACTTCGTTTTGTTTTAGGTAACACAATTGTATCTAAGTACCGAATTACCAGGGCACCATAGTCGTTTAAACGTCAAAACCCTTTAATAAGGAATATAAAAAAATATTGTAAATATCCATACATTGGTGGATTTTTATTAGCAAATGGCCCGTGAGTCTACTGTAGGGTCGCCATCTGTCCGGGTTTCCCCGGATTTGTCCTAGTTTAGAGGGCGTTCGGGGAGCGTCCGGGCGGGGTTTGATAGGACGAGATCCGGCTGCAAGATTACTACGTTCATGTGTTATTTAATTAAAATCTAGTTTTTATAGATAACTAGCAGACCCGGCTGGCGCCGTTCTGCACGGAAAAGCTTTAATCGATATACAATAGCAGCGCCACCTATCGGGTCCAATTGTGAACCAACTCAAAAATCTTCTCTGACTCGTGCACAACAACTTTGCTAAACATCATCACATGATCCAATGTATAGTTTACGATTCTATAAAGGACATACAGACGAACATTAATTTGTATATGTATTGGTGGCAGTTGCTTCTTTCTTCTTTGGTAAATCAAACTCGATTTTAGTGGACTGTATAATTATTGTTGAATCAAAAGAATACATTAATTAAGTACAGAGCGTAATTATTTACAAGATACATTAGAGCGATGCTGAGAGGTGAAGTGTAGAGTAATAGAAGTGAAGTGAAGTGAGTTTTCGCCTGCCAGGGTCGCTCCTTAAGTCCCGCATCCCGCCCGACGCCTAATTGCTAACCGTGCCCTCTGAGGGCGCCGGCGGTATGCGGGGCGCGGAGAGTAGGTGTGCTCCGGCGGGCGGGTCAGGGGGGTGCTCTCTGTCCGCAACAATATATAAGAAGAAGATTTTATATGGGGAATACATAATTGCTAGGTTGCCTATAAAAATGTGGTCGCTGGTATTTTAAATTAATATATTAGTTTAATATATTGGGAAAAATTTCATTCACTGGTTTTTAAAGTAAATTACAGCTATTTTTTTCTGTGTACGATGGAATAGGGTTGCCTATGTAAAAGTGACCGCGAATACGAGTTAAAGATTAATTCGAGTGAAAGAGAGTTAACACGCTACGTCCCTCGTTTGCGTAACGTAGCGTAGCGTCCCTCGTAGCGCACTATCTTTAACAGCTGGCAGCCCGTATTTGCGACCACTTTTACATAGGTAGCCCTATTCCATCATACACATAAAAAATAAGCTTTAAATGTGTTATATAAACTAGCTGTGCCCGCGACGTCGACCGCGTGGAAATTGTTTTCAAAACCCTTATGAAACATTCTTTATTGGTACTCCGCTCCTATTGGTCCTAGCGTGATTATAGCCTTTTCCGATAAATGGGCTATCTAACACTGAAAAAAATGTTTTAATGAGACCAGTAAGTAGTTCCTAACATTAGCGAGTTTAATGAATCAAACTCTTCAGCTTTATATATTAATAAGTATAAGATATTGTTAAATGACGCATTTTTAGAAATAAATATTTTCTTTCTTTCTTTTCTATCTATATATAATTTATTTTAAGCCCGGTCTAGTCCGGGCTTAAAAAATCCAAGTCTTGTCCACTGCTAAGACACGACGCAGCGAGACTGGCAGTGACTCACAAAGTAAAAAGGTGATTTATGACATTTTTAACTGTTTTTTTATTATACTGACCAAGATTAACAAAAAGACTGCTCACAAGTCCGTTTTCTGTGCTCCAAAATCCGGGACACCGGGTTTTGTCCTGGTTGCCAAATCATAGAGATGGCAACCCTAGTCTCCTGTACCATTTCATACACTATCACAATACGTTTGCGAGGGTAGTTATTGTTCAGAATCGGCGCCGCGTGCACGCGATGCGATTGCGTGGACCATTCGTTTCCGGTCGCGTGAACATTTTGCATGCGTTTATTGACTTTGTTTAATTTTATGTTTTGGCTATGTATGTTCAAGTATTTGTGTATTTGACCCACAATTAGGTCACTCTTTAAATAGCTACAATCCTTAATGCTGATATTAGATGTATCTAACAGATTTAATTTGGTTGAAAGACATATAGAACTGAAAGGCTTTTTTCATTATTTTTTTCATTCACATTGAAAGACAGACTTGAATCGTCTAATATAGACTTCGCATTGCATCCCATCCAGCTTTCTGGTAACGCAAGGAAGCAATATGTTTATTGTTTGACAAAAAATTACATTAAGGAAAAAGAGAACAAAATCTTTTTGTGTAATAAAATACATGTAGGCAATATTCTTTTATAAAAACATCCAAAATACAATATTTAATAAAAAATAATATAAAATCTTGTAGTCCGCCGGTAGCGAGGCCTAGGTTTCGGTGGTTAGGGCTCCAGAGACTGGGACCTCGTGCTGTGTTCAAAACTGCGGTCTTCTGCACCTGGCCCTTCAGCCAGCTTACTAATGGGTGCATCTCTGAAGCAGCATTATTTATTATTAATTGAATCATTCGTGTTTCAGTCGGAGATCAACATCAATAAATAACAAATATTTTTAATAATATATTATAAAAAAACCTAAACTAGCTGTCCCGGAAGACGTCGTCCTGCCCGAAGAAGCTTCAATCGATATGCCAATTAGCAGCGCCACCTACCGGGTCCAATTGTGAACCAACTCAGAAACCTTCTCTGGCTCATGCACAACTTTGCTAAAGATCATCACATGATCCAATGTATAGTTTACGATTCTATAAACGACATACAGACAAACATTCATTTTTATATATAAAGATTATAGATTCTCCATAAAACACTAACTCGTTTCACGACGTAATAATTTTTAGAAAGTTAAAACCTCTTAAAAAATATTTTTAGGACAAGATGCGGTTGATGCAAGGAGGCGATTATGTATACATAAATAAACCTAATTGAAATAGGTATCACTTGGATCTCATTAAGCCGTTTCGCATTTAGGAAGATGAGATAAACCCAGTGGTCCGCATACGTTCGGACAACCGCAGAAACTTCCTTCTGTTGCTAAAGAGAAGTTTCCCCGTAACTAAGCCACAAGGCGAGTTCTACTAACATTTACTTATTTAACGCTACACAGTTGCTTTTGTGGTTAACATAACATAAAAGTAAGTTAGCTTAACTGTATTAGCCGCAGTTTCTTCAACTGTTTTGTGTATGAATTGAAGGAATATCTCAAAAGTCTCGCGTATATGCGAAGCTGTTAATAAAAAATAATTGTGGCGGCCGGCGACAATTGCAATGCAGCGAAAATTGTAATGTTCGAATATTGCAATGAAATACTGTCGCCCAGTCGCCCAGTCTCTCCCCCCCCGTCAGCCCTCGAGTGTGTTACGTTTTGCTTTACTTATTTAGAGTAAAAGACAATTGGCGTATGGACTTTCATTTTATTTCCTACTGTTCGACACGCACAATTAGAGTCAGGAGAGAGGTGCTGATTGTAAACATTACTAATTACAACAATAATTTTATTAAGAATGAAAGATAAAACACAAAATGGTCGCATCATTATTTTTTTGCGGAGATGAATAGAGGAATATATAAAAAAATACTGCTTCAGTCAAAAATGTTTGGTGTTAAACTCAATGCAACAAAATGTAAACACTTAAACGCTACGTTTTGCAGTATCCTCTCACGGTGGTCTCGATTTCTTTTAAACAGTTCTGGGTTTTGTTTAACAAAAATTGCTATCTATTTAATATACAAACATGGCAGTGTCAGTAATTTATATTTTATAAATAGTAGGCTAAAGCAATCCAAGAAATATGTCGTATGTATCGTTCTTAAACATTTTTTTGGAGCTTTAAACACTCTGCCCGCGTTTACAGAGTTTCCTCAAATAATAAGGTCATATTGAAGAACAGAGTCACAGTATGACACAGTAAATAAAACTACTATTTAAAAACATAGAATGTGTAGACAATTTTGAAGTGTTCCAGTAATAAATACTACTTATGTAGACATACTGAGAATAAATAACAAAATACTCTGTGCCGCCTTTGATCTATAAATAATAACATTCTCTTACCAAACGTTTCACGCATTGAAATCAAACTATAATGTTACTTAGAGAATGGTAGAAAATTGAAGTAGACTAAAAAAACTCAAATAAATTGAAAACCCTAATTTCTAAAAACAAGTTCATTTTGTTGTTTGTCGTTCTTCTCAACATTAAGATTATCCAATCAATAAATGTGTTTCAAGTACAATGTAAATGACAGCGACATTCATAAACAACCCAAAGTGTTTGGCAAAATGAAAAGGAATGTAAAGGACACGACGCTCCCTATAGCGACTGTTCTCAGTAACAATAATATCTAAATACTAGGATATACCCGCGACTCCATCTACGCTCGACTTGAAATTCCGGCTGAATTCCGCGGGACACAATGTACTGCAGCATTTCAAAAAGAATGTTAGCTATCATGTTAGTGAAAACTGTGTCGGAATAAATTAATTTTATGCACCCGAACAACTACAAACCGCTCCCGGGAAAATACCCGCGGGATTTCCGAGATAAAAAATATTACACATTTTATTAAAAATTTGCTAATCATCAGTAACAAAAATCACATTTGAATTCGTTTATTTTTATAGTGGTCCCAAAAAAAAAACCATAAGATTTCTGGGATAAAAAGTAGCGCAGAATTTAAGTCTAAGAATTTGAATTATAATTAATATAATTATAATCAGCCCAGTGGATTTTATGTGAATCCCGAAGAAACAGACACACAGACTAACATCAATAAATGAAAAAAAATACCTTCAATATACAGACGCGGCATGTTTAGAATGTTATAATATTATAGACTTGCAAAATTGTAACATTAAGAAAGAATCCTCATTTAGTTTCTTGCAAATCTTCATTTTCTATTATCGTGCGACGACCGAGAAATTCCACAAAATAATAACATTCAAACACTTTACTCAGTACAATTTATTATATACGTGCAGGAACGGAGAAAGGAAACAATTTCCTGCGGCCGGGCGGCTTGTCTTAAGAGGCAACAAAACAACCCACAGCCAGGTGGTAGAGCATTTCTCCGATTGCATGGCTACCACCCCTGGCCTAGACTATGCGACCATAACAACCTTGAGTTATATTCCGGCATTAGTGAACAGGTTTCAGCCTTAAGAAAACAACAGCGCATTTGAAAGCCTTTGGTGTTGCAAATGGTTTCCGGTCAGGATTCAAACCCGCACCCTTTAGGTTTAGAAGTGAGTCCACTGACCATTAAATAAGCTACCATGACTTATTCTATATAAGAATGTTCGCATCGATGTTATAAATTTATTAATAATTCTTTTCCCGTCATCTGATTAAAATTAGATATATCATTTTTACAGGCTACAAGAATATCTTCTAATAGTATAGTATTATAATTCATGTACTAAGTTACTTCCAAGAGAATAAAATAAAAAATGACCGCGTGCAAACTTAACGAGCACGAGCGAGCACTCTACAGGTAAATATTCTCAAAGACAGCCTGCGTAGGCATTCTGTAGTAGTCTATGACACGCACGCGGCTGCATAACCCGGCGTTGGCAACCTCGCCTTCTCAAGGGGAGTGTTCGCCAGATGCTGGTGAAGGGAGACCTCGTACGTCCCCGTTATTGCAACACCACTTCGTTTTAAAACCACTTTGCGACCATTCCCAAATTTCTTTTAGAATATTATTTCTATTTCGTTCTGGCGAAGCTCCAGTTTTATTTTAAACTAGTATTTTTAAGCTCATTATTTACACAAATTATTTCTAAATTCATTATACTGTCAATTAAAGGTTTAAATGAATAAATAGTGTGCAAAAATAACCACATATAAATCAAGTTTGTGTTATTGGTAATAATATATAAGGCACAATTGTTGACGCCAATCCGAGGCACCCACCCTTATTATCCCTTTCGTCTAATGACATCAGTAAGATGAATATTGATAAGAATGTTCCTTAAATATTTTTTCATCTAGATTCTAAGCTAAATAGTCGTATGTATAGATTTCATCCCAATTTTTCAAAGAAAGTGAAATACGGGACGCATGAGTCCGTGTCGAAATAACACAATACAGCGAAACTTCGTTACTTATACGTAGGAAATCCTTTATTGTATGTGACCAGAAACTATTATCTGATTTTATTAACGTTACATTGAACTAGATGTCGAAAGGTTATATAAGCATTGTATGAACTGATCTAAAAATGTGTCGAAAGTACTGAAGACTTTTAGGAAAAGGTAGAAGATTCTGGAAGGAAAAGACAAGGACAGATACATTTTCGAAATGATGAACGAAAGTTCTAGAATAGAGGGTACGGGAAGGAAAAGACAGAGATATGTTTTGATGTTTAGAAAGAGATAGATAGTCAACACTCTAGCGCTTTGTATTCGAATAAAGGATTTGATACGAGTATTTATTTTAATTTTGAAGTAACGTATTTAATGTTGTTTTAATTTAAAAAAAAATTAGATAATAGAGTATTACATAAGTAAAATTAGTTTTATTAATGATTTTATTATTTATTATTTTTTAACAAAATTGGGTCGTTTTCGTCTTACGCCAGAAGGAAGGTTTGCACTGAAAATCAGCGTTGTGTCGGATATAATTCCAGCACAGCAATATGCTGAATGCAAACCTTGTTTGCTGAAAATGCGGCAAACAAATACTCAAAATATGCTCTGTGTTTAACAATATATAAGGAATATAATTACGTCGCTATTTTTGTCTTTCTATGAAAGAATAACGAAAAGAAAACCGAAATTATAGGTTCCCGAAGATTCTTCTGGGTATATAAGCAGCGCAAGGCGCGCCTACTGCAGTAGTTCAGTTGAAGACAGTGAAGCGACAAGTTCGATACGAAAGAGTTGGAAAAGAAGTTCAGTAGAAGATAGTGACGGGCTTAGTGGTGAATTTAGTGGGCAGTTCAGTGAAGCAGGAGTTTCGCGTAGTTTAAAAGGTGGTCCAGAAATAAGCTACTCACGGTAAATTCGAAAGTGATACCTCAACAGCAGGAGGTGGTCTGTGCAATATCGGCGACGGTATTGTGAGTGAGACATCTTATCGTTGGGACAGTGCGTGTGAAGAACAACCTTGCGGAGAGGAATTACGCGCGGCTGTGTAAGTCAATAAAAGTGTTTAGTTAAAAGAACTGGTGCTTTCTTCCAATAATAAGTGCATACCCCCGCTTCCACGTAACAATATTATATAAAAAGTCTTAAGTGACTCAATTCTTACATCCTTTAGCTTGCCAAAGAAACAAAATTGTTACGATTCGCTTTATTCTATAAAGGCACTGTTATTATGTTATGCCTGATACGAGTGTAGGTCTTTGTCGAGGAGCGCGAAGCGGGCCCCCGGGCGGCGCAAAACATCAGAAACTTGAGTTGGAGGCACGAACCGTCTCATTATCATACACTTATTGTGTTCTGTGAATCAAAGCAGTGAAACACAAGGAATAACTCGTAAATTATATATGAGACATCGTACCTCGTTAGCGGCAGAACAAATAACCCTTTCTCTGTACACATAAATCTTTTGTATACTGTCTCACTAATTCAGTCGCTTGATGTTGTCTGATAATTTGAATGATACTTATAAGTAGCTCAAACAGAAAAAAGATTACAATAATTCTTCACAATCGTATTTATAATGCGATTATGAATAACAGTTTTTTAATGAGCCTTTAAACCTCATTTAAGTATAGTAAGCCAGTTGGCTTACTACGTCTAGTTAGACGTCCGGCTCGTTCAAAAGTCGAGCGAGAAAAGGGGGCACGTAGCGCCGTTGCCCCCCTCCATTTCAAATGTTGGGCGCCGCCACCATTCAAATCGCGCCATTCGATCGATGCCATCGCTAGACTACCCTCTTTCTTGAAAATTTCCCTTCCATATTTTATAAATTGTTGATTTATAGATCTTTCTATAAGTACATTTTCTCATTTGCTTTATCACTGGTTAAAATTTGACACTCCTTACAAGTAATAAATGTTTTATTCAATCAAAGATCCAGTGGAGAACATTCTTAGACTTAAACTAGAAGAGATTTTTTCTGGGAATTATTTAAAATGGACAAATTAAAAAAAGTTGAATTCCAATTTGATTTTTTACTGATCGATAGGAAATTTAATGTAATATAAAGCGTATATTTTCTGTTTCGGGAGTTCCGCGGGAATTTTCCCGAGAGTAGTTTGTGTTCGGGTGAGTAAAAATTTGCTTATTCCCACACAGTATTCACTAAAACGATAGTTTGGATTCTTTTTCAGATATTCTTCTGCGGTTGTTTGTGTCCCGGGAATTCCGTGCAGTGTTTCCGGGAATTCCTGTTTAATAATAATAATATTTTACTCAGTAGACTCCAAAATAGCATTTACGTTTTGTTTTAAAATTAAGGCTGTTTGACTGACTAACACCTAAACTAGGCCAAGTCTGTCAATAGTACGAAAACACTACATACTTGGGACTTGGAACATTTGCGATTAGTATGAAACGTGTATCCGTGGAAAGAATGAGGTGCCCAGGAGGGCCCCAGTGAGAGGGGCCCACTCGAGACGGGACTCGCCCCGAGTGCCATTCGCACGGATAATAATATCCTTCGAGATGCCAATTCAGCCGCAGACGCCTCCAGACGACAAACGAACAGGCGCCGACGTTAATGGCCCCCGCTTTTTATTATGAGCAAAAAATATTATTTTATGAAGCGGAGGGGACAAGACGACGCTTTTATGCGGTTTATACAAACCTTCTCTGAAGTATCGGCTGTCGGTTAGGCTTCAATCTTTATAATGTGGCGTAAGTAAGCAATTGTACTTCACAGAAAGATATCACTTTTTAAATCAATGTTTGTGCCTTATTGTCTTAATTAGTTTTTGCTGATGTATTGCGTTGGCCAAAACATTGTGATAAGCAATGTGTGTGTTTGTCTGCCGATTATAAAACAAAAAATGTATTAATTGTAGCATCTCTAGCATTAGTAGTCTTATACTAATATATTAAGCTGAAGAGTTTGTTTGTTTGAACGCGTTAATCTCAGGAACTGATGGTCTGATTTGAAAAATTCTTTCAGTGTTCGATAGCCCTCTTATCGAGGAAGGATATAGGCTATATATCATCACGCTAAGACCAACAGGAGCGGAGCACCAATGAAGAATGTTTCAAAATCGGGGAGTTTTGAAAACAACTTCCACGGGGATGACGTCGCGGGCACAGCTAGTTCTTAAGATAATGTGCTGAGACAAACAAACTCCAGAGAGCGAGCATAATTGTTTTTTTGATACTGTTAGGTATCAAGGGAACCTTAAAAATCGGCCAAACGCGTGACAACGAAGTATCCCGTTGAAGCAAAAAAACAACCTTCGTGTTTGTTTGACTAAGAAATTGAAAAATAACTTTTAGTACCATGTATTGAAAAAAAAATCAATACTTTGTAATTCAATAGGAAATATATTAATACAACTAAAGGCGGCGTGTGCCTGAAGGAGCCCACCTTCAATCGCTTTATTTACCGAACCTTTTTAATCAAAGAATTTATTCTCTTACGATTTCCTCAATTTTCTTTTAAAAGTAATTGCTTTTGAAAAGTATTCATTAAATAGACATTATTTAGTGTTTTTAATGTAACTTCTAAATGTATTCAAGTTTGTGTTTACTTTTATTTATTAAATGTAGAGCAAAATGGTAGATTTTTTTATAAATATTTAAAACTATGCTACAAACATAAAATGAAATTTCGCATACTTATAGTTTATATAGAGAAGGAGTGCAGAATGCTAATATGTAAAAATAAAATAAAAAATACATTCAATTAATGAAAAAGAACATTACACACAGTACCATGTATTTGACACACACACGCATAAATATATACTCTTTTGTTTGTTGTTGCCTTGGCGAAATCTGTGAATAGAGAAGTGTCTTAGAAGACAAATGATTATAGTCGAAATTCAAAATAAATTAATTTAAGTGTTAATCTATATGTCATGTTAATGGTTACCTCTTCTACATTAAATTTGATTTCCAAGATGAGTTTTAGCAAAATTACTATTATATCTGTAAGGCGCTCTAATGTTTGTCAGTGTGTTTTGTGCTTATATGTGTATTTTCTACTGGCTTAATAGTTATCTGTCTGTCTGTATGTTTTTTTTTCTTTTATTATATTACCCTTGTTCGGCCGCATTCGGCCACTGTCGTCGCGCACGTGGACTTGTCTTTGAATGTAGGAGTAAATTAGACTCGTGCGTCGGAGCTGACCAACAAGTCTCTTTAAAATATAAATCAAGTTAACTAAGAACGATTACAGTTTATTATTAAGTTTAACAAATTGTTACTTCATCTCTTTGAGTTTTTGATTTATTTTCGAAGTCGCCATTTGTAATGGTAAACGTCATCAACATATGAAATGCTCCATGCCTCATTTGACTTGAGTTTATGCTTGTAACACTCGGACGCAATTGGAGCGGGAAAAAATCTCCGGTCGGGAGCATGGTTGCTCTGAGTTAGCTTAGTGCAGTGCTTTTCTATCTTTTTGAATACACGACCCCTTTACAGGTTGAAAAATTTTGGCGACCCCATGGGTCATAGACAGACAAAAAGTTAGTAATTTAATAGACTACGTTTATGTTTTTCTCTATTTTGTTACCCATATTCATTATTAGGACCTATAAAAAGCTGCTGAGTATAAAAAGTACCTAAGAACGAGGTATAAGTTTAATAGCCTCTTCCCTTTTGCCGGCGACCCCCGAGCAAGGGTTTGCGACCCCCCTAGGGGTTGCAAGCCACAGATTGAAAAACACTAGTTTAGCGGAGCACGCCTTTGATTGGCGAATAAACGTCAAAAGTAAAATGAAGATTTGAAAAAAGGGTTTATTCAAATTAAAAACATTAATTGTAGACGGTAATTATGGCAAAAGATAATTAATCAGATAAAATACAGTTAATTAATTAGCGGTTCTAAACCCTAAGGGTCGGAATGGTATATAAAATGTAAATTATATAATTAACCACAAAATATGCAAGGGTTAATAGGTCCGCAGGTAGTCCACCATTTTCAATAATTGTCAAGAGTTCAGCTCATTCGATCGCGTTTTTCATCAGTTTCTTTTCTGTTTATGAGCACTGATGTCTCTTTCTTACCCATTGTTTTTCATTTTTTATAAATAAGAAAAAATCTTATTGTTATAGCATTTTTCTTATTCTACTTGCAATTTTTTCTTACTTAGAGGAGAGTAAAGGAAAAGATACATACAATTCAGATTCAACTAAAAAATACTTATATCTAGAAAAATATTTTTTTGAATACAGTTATTTTTAAGGGATTTAGGGGATTTGGGAATAGTTGGTTTGTGCTGGACGTTGTGTGCGTGTGTAGTGTCATGGGGGAAGGGGTGAGTTTCAAGGGCAGTCTTTTAATTGCCAAAGGATTTAATAAAGGTTAATATATAATTTACCTGATATTATATTTCATTACAATACCCTTATAAATGTTAATATAAATTATAATATTAGTCGAATATCAAAGTGTCATTCAAAATATCACGGTAAAAATATTTGAATTAATTTTCAATTAATTAAAATAAAACATTCTTTGTCTCGTTGTAATAGAGATGCGGATATATGTTGCAGTAAGTTCTAATATTTTTACATATAAAGGAACAATTAATGAAAATATCATCTCATGATCTGACTTTTAAAATGTCACGATAAAGTAATTTTTATTACTTTACAAATAATAATGAATACGCTCTTTGACTCTTTTTACTTGCACCCACTTATGATGTCATACGTATGCTCGCGCGTACCAAATCAAAGAGGCTGCGACGCTTTGTAAGATAACAACCAACTACGCCGAAAAACGTTATCTCAACTTATGTGTGTTTCCAGAAAATGAAGGTTGTGTGAAAATAGATTTATTGTTACCTTAATGACAATGTAATTTTATTGTGGTTTTTTTTTAAATATTTTAATGTACTTTACGGATATATTTTTTAGTCTATCCTTATGTAATTTTTCGGGATATCAGCTAGGGTAAACTGTACTGCTGTTCGCGCTCCCATTTCATGATTGACACCCTATTAATTTAATCCAAATATTAAGAAATCTTCATATTTTTTTATTCTTTTTTAGCCATAGAATGATAATATTTTTTTGTCTTGTTTTGTTACATGAGTTTAACAAATACGCAGACAGATCACCTGATGGAAAGCGGTTACCATCGTCTACGGGTATTTGCAAAACCAGAGGTGTTACAAATGCGTCGCTGCTCTCTAAAGGGACATTGAAGCCTGACAACTAATGCCGGAACACCAAAGAAGTTTCTTATGGCAGCATACATTAGATCACGGGTGGTAGCCATCCAGACGGGCAACTGCCCTACCACCTGGCTGTGGGTTGTTTTGTCGCCTCTTACGACCAATGCAGGAAATTATATTCTTTCTCTGTTCCTGCAAGGATTAAATCATCTGTCATCTGTGAAGATGTATTCATAATTTTTTGTAACAATTTTTAAGAATAGAGCTGTTAAAATCGCAAATAAAATTAACTATAATAAAATGATGGTATATATAGTTACAAGAATGTTTTCAATAAATCAACAGGGAGCCAATCATTAGAGTGCTGTTGTGTCACATTTCATGCACCAATTTATTGATGTATAATAATTCAGCACAGTTAAAGACTATGGTTAATATATAAACGTGATGCTATTTAAATACAGATAGATGAAATCGCTGTTCGAGCTGTCCCTAAGGTTGGGCATTTGTCTGTATCAGTAACAGCCAATGCCCAATCTCATAAACGTGTAAATATATTTAATGTTGATTAATATACTGCATGAGTACAACAACTCGGCGTCTTATTTTGCAGTCGCCTCTCGGAGCCATGGGCTCTCGCCAGTGGTGCGTCACCCCCTCCTACGGGGTAACCATCATCGATGCACCAAACAATTTCAAAATAACCCTCACAAGTGCTGACAGTAAAATAGTTTCCAGTACATGAAAAAAAACGGATTTTATTGGGATTACTGTTGTGAGGACAAAAAAATCTGTTTTCAATCAAATTGTCTGCAATCCACCTTATTGACTTAAATCAATAAGAACACTTATATTCTATCCGCTTCTTCTTCTTTGCTCTTCCCCATCACGCTTCCCAAGAAATCAAAGATTCGTTATATTTAGGGGTTCCCATCCGTCCGGATTTGTCCTTTTATAAAATGATAGGCCGCCGGCGGGCGACGCGACGGCAACGAGGCACGCACGCCGCGCCGCGACCAACCGACAAACCGACTCGCTACATTGACCGTAAGTTGCAGTTGGCACAGTGCGCGCTTCGACTTGGTCCTTCAGCATCTGGGGAGCGGAGGATCAAACCCCTGTTGACGAAGTGAGTTTACCTCTTCCGAGGCATTCAAGCATCAAGCACTGATGCGCAGGATCAGCGTGGACGTAACTAAGTTGTAAGTCTTACGCTTGTTCAACCATGGGGGGAAGGGGGTTTTAGTGCAGTGTTAGCCCATTGGTAACCCTTAATAGGGGTACCTTGCTGAGTCTCCACACAAGCCGGCAATTAACTCTGTTAGCTGCACCATCTTCAGTAGAAAACTCTCATTGATTTGGTCTAATGCCAGTAAAAGGCCCGGTAGTGTACGAAATGTTTTCCCTGCCTCCAAAAAAAGTGCGCGTTTTGACTTCGTCGCAGTGACACTTAGTAGTTGATTTATGACATTTTGAACTGTTTTTATTATCTCGACTAAGTTAAAAAAGCCTGTTGACATGTCCGGTTTCTGGGCACCAAAATCCGGGGATTTCACGCGTTTTGTCTTGGTTAATAAATTATAAACATGGCAACCCTAGCGATGTTTGATGTTTAGACCATCTGGGCCTTATCCCTGTTCCTCATAATGCCGCGGCTGAGCCCCGCTTACGGCACTAATGCCACCTTACGCGGCACTATTTTGCCCCGCGCCCCCATTTATTATGGCCGACGAGTTATTGCTGTCAGAGACGGGACTAACGATCAACACGCTGCTGTTGCGCGAACTACATTTTTATCCCTCTTATAGAAAAAAAATAGCTTGTTTGTGAATCTCCTGAGCGCCATCGGTGTCCGCAACAACACTTTTTTAAAGTCCTATATCTTCTTAACAATTTCTATGATGGAAATGCCTTGTTGTTATGAATCATTGATATTACTGTCAAAAATGAATGGTCTGGCATGACTTTATAGCTACATAGAATTTTATGCAATGACGAAATTTTGAGAGAATTCATCCACAAAATATAGCACTCTTTTGGTCGCTTCACTAGTTTCTAAAAGACAGGTTATGGGGAATCGAGTTGTATAAAGTCCACGCCACTAGTGAGTAATTGAACTCATTAACAATACCACAATAATCTAACAATACCCTATTCTATTTGTCCTCATATAACTTTTATGAATAAGGGGGTTAGGATGTGATGGGAAATACGGAAATGATATAATGTGAGCCGTCGTTGTAATTAGGTACCCTGATGCGTCGCGGGTAATGAGGTTTAATATTTGCGTCGGGATCGCGTCGCCGCCGCGCTAGGGGCGCCAACGGGAACGTGTTCCGGGGGCGTCGGATCTCATGCGTGCACCTTCCGCTAAATATTTCCATATAAGCGTTTCCACGTAAAGTCTATTTATATTTTCATTCAATTATTGTGAAGAAATTCGAGAATGATGAGATAGGAACTTAATTAACGGTATTTTTTGTTACTGTTATGAACTTAATATCCTATAAATTAAAGCAATTTTATATTAATAATAGGGATTGCCGAATCCCCGCCTGTCGATTTTACCATGTTCCCCGAACATTGCGATGGGCAGACACCATAGTCCCCATATTCCCAGGCCCCTATAGTACCTACCACTAGCAGTTCACCCTAATAGCCTGGTGAATTTTGTTCTCATATCCCACAATAGTTCTACACTGGTTGGGATTTGTCCTTGCGTGCATTTGTATATGGTGTAGACAGAGATAATCGCCGGTTAGTGTCACGCCACATGTACATTAAATTTGTCAAGAGGCGTCTACGTGGTGGTCTTCCCACGGTTCCACGCAAGCCTTCCAAAAGTCCGGACCATTTTTGTGGCCCGAGGCATACGAAAAAAAACAATAAAGAAGAAGGCAAAGGAACGTAGACCGGAACGGAAAGAATATCTCGCCACCAGTGCTCGCTTCACTTTTCCCCGGGGTCTCCCCCCTGCTTGCTTGACACCGCAAATGTGACAGCGCTGCGATCGTATCTAGTATGCAATATACACCATCCAACAAGGGTGGCGGCAGGGGGTGGTGGCGCAGTGGCGGTGTCATGTAAATACGTACTTTTTGCAAAAAAATTACGATTTCTGTCTGTTAAAATTTGTTCTCTAATAATATTATGATTACAAAAGTAATTTGACTATTTGTTTTGGCTTCATAGTAATTTGCAGACTAAAATCTCTCTTAATAGTTCTTAGAATTTGTTGGTAAATTCACTCGAGCGTTTTAACATTATACAGTCTAGATAAATTCCTCGAAACTATTTGTTGCTACACTTTAAGGCAAGGGCTTAAATAGCTAAGTTCTTGCCTTTCATCGCGATAGCAATTTAACCTAGAAATGAGTGTATTCATTATTTATTACCTTTGCCTTTGATGTTTACAAGTAATCACTCAAAAATTTCTTTCGTTCTTAGAATTTACATGATAATTATTTTATTAACAAACCTAACTCTAATAATGCTGTTGAAGTCTCGTGTTTGTACAGTGATTTAAAGAATAAGAAAAAAATCATCAAAATTATTTGGAATAGCAGATTCCCAAAATGCAACTTTTAGAATTTTCGTCCATCTGTTCAATTTCGTAAATTTCATACGAATATGTTCAAATATAGGTGATTCGGGAGTACATTACTGATCTGTCTGACCGTGAAACATTAAGCATGAAACTCATACTATAACAAGAGTCCGTCGAGAGCGCGCCGACGTCAAAGCACTCGCCGACGCCATACAAATGCCATAAAAGCGTTGTTCCGGCCCATCAAATATTTGATGGCACCCAGATTATTTTCCAATTACAACAGTATACACAAAATACGCACTCCTCTCCCTCATCCAGCTCAAGTTCATAAATATGCTGGGTTACCATATACCAAATCTAATTTTCTTGTATGCTTTATTTATAATACAAAGTTGTTATTAAATCTCAATGAACAGATTGAATGATTCATTTAGGTGTATTTAGCTTACTGCTTACACTTCTGTTCTTTTTCTAGAACATACGTATCTATTTTTGATTTTGATAAATTATACTGCATTGTTTGACCTCTATAATGGAAATACTGCAGGATATTTTTTAATAATTAATAAAAATAAAATGAAGAAGCAAACTAACTTGAACTCATCGTATTTTTTTTATTGACGGAGCTGGCAAACATGTACCAAGTCAACGAGTTGCCAGTCTATAGAAGGAGATTGTTGACGATAGAATCCGTTGTATAAACGGCCCGTTCGGTGATGCCTGTAAAATTGAATAAATTAAATACAAATAAGAAATAAAATAAGTAAATACCTATATAAAAGATGATATGTATTAATACATGCAGGAACGGAGAACGAATATACGAGTAATTTGCTGCGGCCAGGCGGCCTGTCATAAAAGGTGACACACAACGCACAACCAGGTGGTAGGGTATTTCCTCGACTGGATGGCGACCACCCCTGGTCTAGAGTATGTCGTCATTACAACCTTGTGCTATGCTCCAGCATTAGTGACCAAGTTCCAGTCTCCTTTAAGAGAGCAGCATTTTTTACCCCTTCCTCGCTGCTGAACTTCTGCAATAAAAATATTTAAAAAATCAAACTCTGACCCACCAATAAAATTAAAAGAATTCGGTATAAATCAAAGCAGCAGGCAACATTAGACGTTATGCAAATAAAGACCCCTGAAAAAAGTATATAAGTATTCACAATAAACCAAAAAAAAGTTTGATCACTTAAAAACCAAAAAGCATAAAAACATTAAGGGCCGCTTGCATAAGGTTGCTTGATTTATTTAAGAAACACGAAACGTATTTAACACCGCTTAATACCTATGTTTACTGTCAATACGTTTTGGTGTAAAAAGTATTTAGGCAGTTTCATATGATTAACTAATTTTATTTAAAGGCAATCGTGATGCAAGCAGTCCTAAATCTATCTTAAGATATTTAAAATATTTGATTTAAGTCATATTTAACCCGGAACAGTGACATATTATGTAACTGTTCCGGGTTAAATTTGACTTACTGACAACCTTGTTATTTTCCTCTGGTCTTTATCGATTTGCTATTTTTTCCCTTTATGTGATTTTTTAAACGTCGAAGACTGATTCGTGTTCTGTCGGTTTATTATCGTATAGTGCCGGAAATTCGATCAGAAGTTTCGAACAAAAGTTACGAGTTCGTCTTTTCCCCTGGAGTCTTCAAATACGAACCCCATTTCCTCCTTGTTCGCGAAGTAATAGAGTCATAACAATGTTATGTTCTTGGAAATCATCACATCACTTTCATTAAATACTCTTTCGTGTTTCATGTTTCATGTTCATCATTCTGGGCTTGGAGACTACCTGATGGTTAGCGGTGATTGCTTTAAATATACTTGTGTTTAGTATGTATGTATATTTTTATTGCACAGAAGGAAATAATACATATGAGTTAACAATAATTTTACTAGTACTACAATTAGCGGTCTTATTGCTAACAGCTATTTCTTTCAGACAACCTTCTGGAGATCATATTTCTAATAGTGGATCGGTATTCAGGGCGTATAGTTGAAAATATATTCAATCATATATACATATATTAATTCTAAATAAAATATACATATATATTTATATACAAATATATATACAAATATATATACATAGAGTTACAAACACACATAATTTACTGTTTACGAATTTAGGTAGTGATCTTTGAGGAGTTCATCAAAAGATGTAAGTGACTTCGCACTTCTGATGCTCACTGGTAGTGCATTCCACAACCTAACAGCCTGCACAGTAAATGATTTCTGACAAAATTGAATATGATAAATTAAATATACGTAGAATGCATTGGCATCAGTAGTCGAAGATTTACTGATGATCTTAAATGCTTTGTACTACTTTCTTGAAAGAACTCGAAGCATTCCTTCAAATAGGAAGTTATAAACCCTTGAAGATTGCAAGGAAAAAAAGGAGGAAGGATTTAGGAACAAATTGCAAGGGTAATATGCCTCGAATACCCTTACTCATTGTAACGAAAACGGGTTGTAATAATTCAAAAACAAAATTTTCCCGGAATATGACTCTGGCTACGTTCCATTAGAAACTCACAACGACCACGTTTACGACTGTGATTTTTCCCGTTCCACTTGCTCGCGGACGTACATTCGTAAACCCAAGTGGAACGGTTATTCGACCCACCTCTTGACGTGGATCATTGTGTGATCGAAAAAGATGATGTCATTAGAGTCGTTTTCATCAGGAACACAACGACCGCTGTCGCCTTGTGGAACGGCTCACGGAGCAGTTTGGGAGTCAGCAAAACTACATTTGCGTTCCCATGACGTTTTTAAAATTTGATTATGAATAAACTCTTTTTTAACGACCCAATAAACCTCGTATTACTATAATGAACAAGAGTGGAAAACAAATCAGTTGAGTGTTACAACAAAGACGCGGACAACATATGTCTACTTTTTGTCATCTTAATCGTCGCAACCTTGTACAAGATATATTGTTTAAACAGTAAGTAAATTGATTTCTATGAAGATAATAAAACAACGGTTTTCAGCGCGGTAATTTATTTGATTTTTATTATTCCGACGTTTCGGCCGCTTTTCAGTACCCGTGATCACGGGATAAAAATATGTCAAGTGTCAATGAATATTGTTAAAGTTTTATTTAGCCTACCGCCAACTTGTTTATTCTAATTATTTAGTTTTAATTTTTATTTATGGTTATTATTTACTCTACGTGAGCCTAATCCAATTTACCACCGCTTCACAACATGTTGTGGCTTGAAGAGGCGCAAGAAACTCTTCAAAAAACATGCCTAGCTCTAATAATTTTAAATAATTTTAAAATGGTTGGGAGGAGAAATAAAAAGAAATTATCAATCAAGTTGGTTCATGTTCCGAGATCACGACTACTGAGTAGTGGCCAAAACGTTGGAATAATAAAAATCAATTAAATTACTAATAAAAGTAGTTTTATTATGTATATTAGTAGCAAATACTTAAAAAACAGTATCTAGTAAATAATGTTAGAATTTCGAGTGTAGTCCGAAGCCCCATTCATGAATTACAATTCTCAAAGTGTAACTTCATTGGAATTAAAATGCACGGTGTATAGAGTGGTTCGGGCCGCGCCGTAACCTCAGGCCGCCCCAACTGCCGCGCCATCATAATAAAATATGTAACTCATGCCAAAGAAAGCGGCTCAAGGCTGCCCTTATAAAGATATTTGAATTTTGCAAATGCAAGAGGCCTTTGGGCTCGCACGTGGCCATTACCCACGTCCAACACGTTAAAAAGGCCAGCCCACGCATTAGCCCACTTAGGGCCGTGTTCTGCCTGCGCCCGTCTACGCGAAGCGAGGCGATTCATTCTTCTTCATTGCAGGAAGGGATTACCATTGCCTATGGACGTTTGCTCTCTTAAGGGAGACTGAAACTCGAGGTTGTTATGGCGGCATACTCTAGACCAGGGGTGGTAACCAATCAGTCGGGCATATACTATACCTGGCTGTGGGTTGTTTTTTCGCCTCTTACGACAAGCTGCCCGGCCGCAGGAAATTGTATTCTTTCTCCGTTCCTGCACGGATAAATCTCACTGCAATTATATAAACTGTTACAATTTGTTTCTATCTGTTTATCATTTAAGAGCTATATATAGCTCTTGTCGATGGAGCCTCCTCGAATATTCTCTATTAAGGGCTAGTTGTTTTATATCTGTGTACGAAACGACACCCACTTTTTCTTTTATTTGATCCATTAATGCTCGCCTTGGTCTTCCCTTCCCTCTTATTACTTCCACTTTACCTTCGATCAAAGTGCATAAGAAGGTGTCGGTCGTGTCGAAGCAAAATACCAAACATCTTCCCGCTTCTTTCCTCCAAAATTTTTTAAATTGTGCGTTTCTCCTTTATCATATTCAGTACTTCTTCACTGGTCTTATTTTCTTTCCAACTTATTCTCTCCATGCGTCTCCAACACCACATCTCAAATGCTTCTAATCTACCGCGATCTCTTCGTGTCATTGTCCATGCTTCACAACAACAATATATTAGATTAAAAACAAAACTACCAATTTATGCGTTTTCCCAGCCACTAAAGACTTCACAGCATAAATTAACATTTGTGACCAAGAATATTTGCTATATTCTAAATATCGCCTCGCTGTAGTTAGTGGAGGTGAGGCTGCAGTTGGAACTAGTCACGTGCCCCGCTGATGGAGCTTGGAAGCTCACCTTTGAAAACTAGTGCGAGGCCGAATGTTAACAAAAGCCGAATTTTCGGCATTATTACAGCTGCCAACTGGAAGATTTAGTCCATAATTGTGGCTAAAATGTGTCAATCGCATAGAAAATGCAGAATTGGTTTCCGAAATTTTCTTTTTCCGCTTCAGTATGTGTTTGTATGCTTTTGCAGTGTGTATTTTCGAATGCTAAAACGAAATAGTGTTTTTGTTTGTTGGAAGTCGAAAGTGGCGTCACTAGAAGCCAATATATTCCCTGTAACAACATTAGGCAGATGAGCCACTTCGATATCGCTTCCCACACATACATTGTGTATGTTTGTTCCGTTTTCCTTATTGCATGAATAGTATTTTTACTGTGTTTTCATTGTTGAGTCCACAATTAATGCTTTATCACAATGTCCCTGCTCCAGCTGGAATAATTTTAAAAATTAACGCCGTTAATAATCTTCTACTTCTTCTTAATATATAAAAATGAATGTCCTTTTTAGAATCGTAAACTAGTCATTTGATCATGTGATGACCTTTAGCAAAGTTGTGCAGGAGCCAGAGGTTTCTGAGTTGGTTCACAATTGGAGCCGGTAGATGGCGCTGCTGTCGGAATATCGATTGAAGCTTTTCCGGGCAGGACTACGTCTGCCGGGACAGGTAGTTAGTCATAAGTTATCCGTCAGTTTACCGAAATTAACAATTAATAACAATGTCGCAACACAAATAACGTATAACATATTTAGCTACATCTACATGATTCGGTCCACAACACTTACATTGTCCCAGATCGAATAGAGGGACATTGTAAGATACGCTTTTGACATTGCGCTACATACTAGCGCTTAACTGCGCGAGTAATGATTTTCATTTAAAAAAAAAATATGACCAAGCTAGTCACGTTTCTGTTATGAGCAATATACAACGGACCACTCTGGTGTCAGTCCCATTCACTCAGACCATAGTAAACAACGGAAAGTTTGTTTATGACATTTACTATGTCAAGAATCGAACTTGGACCTTTTGCACTGCATTGAGGTGGACCTACAAAGGCTTCGACCATTCAAGCAGTAAGCCGCCATGTGCATATTCAATCGGTTATATAAATTTGAACCGCAGCGGTTGAATGGTGGGTCACATGGTCGTTTCTGTACCCCCTAGGCGGTTTTGTTTTCAGTAGTAATAGATACAGAAGCTGCCGCAACAGCATCCACTTGGTTTATGGACCAACAATACTTACTCCGCCTTCTAGCGGTCCAACCGCTTAAAGCAGTTCAAACGACTAACCCGACTTTGTTGTTATAAACTTTATAATAATAATGATGGGTAATAAAGCATACCTGCCACGGTTGCCCGAGATGGATTTACCAGTTTCACATATCTTGTACGTGGTAACTGTAACAATATACATATTAACAATAACAACCTTCTATTCTAGAACTTTCGCTCATCATCTCTTTGTAAATTGTATCTGTCCTTGTCTTTTCCTTCCAGAATCTTCTACCTTTTTCTAAGACTTTTTGAATCAACTAGATTGTTCCACCATCACTCGCCACAATATACTGTATTGTTAATCAATTATGTTCAATAAAGAAATTATTATTTGTTAACTAATGTCTGTTTTTTGTACATTTCTTGAACCATAGAGTGTTGACACATAGTGATGTGCTAGTTTCGTAGTGATGTGACATTATAGATTTGATGAATCGATAGCACATATTAAAAAAGGAATTGCCTACATTTGAATAAATTTCGAACTCTAAAAAATGAGTTAGAAACACACGTTTCTTAGTCATGAAGCCAGCACGGTTTCTTTGTAATACAAGTAGCCTAATTATGGTTTGGTTGTACTCCACTGTCAAGTAACCATGCTGTAAATGCTAGTACAGTGAAAGTAAAAATAATAAATATAATTATGTTTATATCTACAAGTTTATATCTTAATCTTTAGACAAAGCCAAAATAATACAATATGTGGGCATCTTGGGCAGCCATTGTGTTCGGATGACTCCCTTCGGGGATATTGGCCGGGTATTGAGATAATAGTTATTGTTAGTCGGGCCCGACGGCCGCCCGGCTCTTTGTCAACTCCTTAATCACCTGGAGCCCTGGAGAGGGGACCAAACTTATTGATCACATTTCTTACCTTTCAATATTTATATGCTACTTGCTTTTGCCTGTGGTTTTCGTCAATCAATTCAAGTTTTTTTTCGATTTCTATGTCACAGATAACAAACATATCAGGTAACAAACACCTAGTTATGGAAATGTAGGCAATTTGTAGTTATGCAACAGATGTTAGTATTTTATGATAGATCTATAAAATCTAACAATGCCGTGTTTGTACATTGAAGCCATTTAAAAAATAACTGGAATACATTATACATATAACCGACGGAGAACAGGATGCAATTTTTTTAGTATTGTTGTTTGTTTGTTCGGGATTCACGTAAAAACTACTAAGCCGATTTGAATGCAGCAAAACTAGACACACTACTAAATAGACTTCAAATCTGCGCTACTTTTTACCTAGGGTATCCCGAGGGAATTTTTCTGGGAAGTATTTAAAATAGCCAGATTAAAAAAAAATCTAATTCCACTAAACAGGTTGACGGCCCAGCTGATGGAAAGTAGTGACCGTCGCTTATAGATGTTTGCAATACCAATGGTAAAGCCAACGCGTAGCCCTCCTTTAGGAGGAAATAAAGAGGATGAAAGGATGGGATTACGAAAAGACAGTCGAAATCTTTAGCTAGGCCATGCCCACCTTTTACAATGGGTCCTTAAACCAGTGTAGTTAATTTTCGGCCTTAGCTTCTCTGCTAGCAGGCGCCCAAAACAACAGTAGCGCATGAATAATGTATTATCAATCAACAAGAGCTGGCTTTGCGGGGGCGTACCACCGTATTCCTCGGATGGCGTACACGGAATCGCATCCATTGCGAGGCGCTTCGCGGCTCTTTGAAAAGCCAGTTTCATCGCACGACGCAAACTGTGGCTTAAATCCTGTAGGCAACGTGGGAGGGAGGAGATTGCTACCATAAAAACTTTAAAACGATGTAATTTTTTAGTTTGCTTATAGGCAAACTGGCAGAGGGGTCCCCTTGGTGGCAAGTGGCTACCGTCGCCCATGGACATCTGCAACACTAAGGACCCCGATGCGTTGCCGTTTACGCCCTACTAGAAGAGCCCCATATTATAGCGCTCTGGGAAAACCGCGAGAGGGAGCTCATTCCACAGCTTGCTCACGTATAGCATAAATGAGCGAGCGCGTACTGTGGATAACTTCCAGGTGTGAAGGAAGTGTGGATAAACTCTCAGTCGCCGGCGAGCAGTGCGGTAGTAAAACGGCGACGTAGGTACCAAACCAAACAGCTCCTCAGAACACTCCCCATAGTACAGACGGTAGAACGCGCTATACAAACATATATAACACAGATACAAGTATAACCGAACACAACGAATCCAAACGTAATGCAGAAGGTCGTTATTCAATAAAACGTGTAAAGTCCGTCACTATTAGATTCTCGTTATGTACACACGTCACGCACGTATCGTAATCGTTGCTTGACTTCCCCCCCTCCCTCAATAAGCTATCGTTTTATACTGCACAAAGGCAATGTGCCAGCGAGTACAAATAAGACAATGGGCTCCTCTCTAGAAACGTATGGCAATCAATAAGTAAACAAAAGAAGACAATCATAAAAGAATTACAATGAGTTGAAATGCCGACGGGTAATAAATGTGCTTCTACAAATCTCTATGTGGAGTTTGTCTTTGTCGGCGCCTAGGTTGTAACATTATGATAATGAATCTAATCCTTGTCTTCCAAAAAGTCCATTATGCTCACACGCTGATGGCAACATGAAGCCGGCTCCTCCCCGTATTGCTCAAAGTCTGTAGGTATTTCGCTCTCAACTGTCGTTTATTGGAAATGGGCGGGTGTGTGCCGCGAACTGCGGCTGCGATTTCAAATTCAATGCAGTCTAATGTACACATTGTGGGAAGCTAGAAAATCCTATAGATATTTGTATGGTTGTTCTAACATTGTCAATGAAGCTTGATGTATTTCCATGAAAATGAAATATTACAGAATTCTTATTAAAAGTAATGGTTCTTTCTGCCACCGCTTCCAAAACAATTTTAGCAGCACTTAAAGAAGAATGAGAATGAAATTCGAATGCGTTCATGTAGTGGTTAGATATATGATTGTGCGATGCCAATGCAGTCTATAAATTACACTACACTACATTACACTTGTAGAAAAATACACAAAAATACTACAAAATGTTTGTTGGTTAATAAATAAATAAATAAAACTTTGTAGAAAATGTCTAAGCAAATATTATTAAATTTATTTGTTTAAAACATGGTTAAACAGTTGGCATACATATATATGTTCATAATGTACACATGTTATGCTCACATACACTTTTAATTTAGATTCTATCAACATTTTGACAATATTTAGACCGAGCAGCGGGTTCAGGGCTCATACTTCTTAAAATTTTCTTTAAAATACTCCATGATCCAACTCGACCTATTGCCATCAACCAAATGTGTCACAAAAACTCCTCAGTCTACCCAAGTAGATACTACTCAAAGTTTAGAGGGCGTCCTTGACCCCGTTCAAGACATGCTCTGCTCTCATTGGTCGTTTATTAAATCACAATATTCATAACTTTTATTAGGTTAGAACGATCTTTTAGTTATAGAAACATTTAAGACAGCAAACCAAATTAAATTATCAATTTTAGAAGCAATTAAAATGTAAACAAATAATATTGTGCGACATCCATCCAATTATAGCTTCCCTCCGACATATATATATGACATATAAACACATAAAAAAATACTGTCAAAGAGTAATAGTAATAATACCATTTCATGAGGACTACAAAATGCTTGAAACCAAAACTAAAAATAATTAAATGCATAGCAATGCAAAACATGTAACTTGACACATAGCACAACATCTGTAAATATCCATGTCCATGTTTCAAACAAACAAATTGCTTAGACTTTGACTTATATAATATAATAACCTTCAGTGTAATCGCAAAGCTGAAAGTTGCTTATAATTAATCATAAGCAAGCAGTCGCTTCGTGTTGTGCAATATTACGGCTCCTCCCCCTCCCTGCCCTCCCCTCGATAAACGATAAACAAACGGCCGATTATAAATCTCTGCCAAGGGAACCCGACGACAATGACTGGGCCCTTGACAACTTCTTAAATCCCCGAAAAGTATTCGGGCCCACGCAAATTCTGCCAATATTGTATACTGACGACGTCGCGGTACAAACGGAACAGTAAATCAAATTAAAATTGCCAACTAGTAAATTACCTGAGATACTTAATAAATAGAACCACAGGAATGAATTGAGATGATAATGGCGATGGTGGTATACGTAACGTAACGTACAAACTACTTACATTTTAATAATAAATACACAAATAATATGTATATATTTTATGGATATATGTATACAGAAACTTATATATTACACAAGTAGTATATACTTAATAGATACATCTACAAAATATATAAATGTTTATAAAGTAATTTAAATATCATTCCAAAAACAGGTAGTATTTTTTATAACATAGTTTTAATATCGCTAGCGATTTTGCATGTCTGATAGCAAGAACAAGAACAACAAGAAGCTCGTTCTAAAGCTCCTTAATGATAAGAGAATTGTTGCAGAAAGTTGAGTGAATACAAAGGTGTTCAGTTTAAGTTTACTAGAAAGATGTAAGTTATGAGGGTACAAACAATTTCAAGTTGTTTCAGTACTTGGGACAAATAAGATACTAAAATTTTATTTACTATTTAAGCAATAATTCATACGCTATTTGTCTCGTCAAACTCGGTATGTTTGTACAAAATCTAGGAGGTTGTAAATTGTACACAGTTAACATTTTATACATTTGAGCGATTACTGTTATGACTAATAATATACGTGTAAACCCCTAAGTTGCGTATTTATCATTAATATTTTGAAATAGTTGATGTACTGACTTCCCCTCGTCGTCGTAGCTGCGGTGGCCATTAGTAGGCTCGTTGCCGGCCGCCTTGTGTCCGCGTCTCCACGACACTGCACATTTCAGGCCGACCTTCAAACATTTCTTGTTATAATCTGTGAAAATATTTCAAAACCAACAATATTAAACACAACTTGGAATCAATTTACAAAGTTGATAGTTTTAAGCTGTTGTACTCGAAAACCAACTACAATATTTAAGTTAACTATTTTATAAATTAGGACTTGAATTGTACCCTTATTTCTATATTAAAAACAAAAATGGGCGCCCAAACTTTATTATGGAGCGGCTTTATCTGCGGTAGTGTTAAAACTTTTGACTTGACCGAATACTTCTTACTTAAAGCGTTAAAATATAATGCTATTCACGCATAGTCACATCAGCGTATATCTTACACTAATATATAAAGCTGAAGAGTTTGTTTGTTTGCTTGAACGCCCTAATCTCAGGAACTGCTGGTTTGATTTGAAAAATTCTTTCAGCGTTCGATAGCACATTTATCGAGGAAGGCTATAGGCTATATGTCATTACGCTAAGACCAACAGGAGCGGAGCACCAATGAAGAATGTTTCAAAATCGGGGGGTTTTCTTTACTTAGTATTTTTATTACACTATTCCACGTGGACGCAGACGCGGGCAGAAGCTAGTGTTATATTTAGTCAAAAGTCGATATCCAGTCTCTTCCAGGGATGTCTGGTTTATTCTATGTTTGACCAAAAACTTTCGACAATTCCTGAAATAAATTTCAATTTCGGCCTTTGACTAAACTATTTTTAGACAAACCTAAAAGTAATTAACTTTTTAACCAAAGTCGAACGTGAAATAATCTGTTTCAGTCTTTGCCTAGTCGATCCTAGAAGCGACTAATGCAGACTCAAACGTCGATTCGTACTGCACTTGTTACATGTTTAGTGACTGTATAAATCAGTCTCTCCTAGGCTAGGCAAAGGTTCGTTAGTCAGAGGCAGAAAACGTTATTTATTTGGACTTTGACTAAGACTTTATGTCTGACTAGTCAAGCTTGGAACGCCGGAGCTTCGATGTTTGACTATTACAACATATATGGTATATGAGAGCTGCATACATCTAGTCATCGCAGAGACTACTACTGACTAGCGGCACTAGCGCAAAGCGCAACGCGGGAGCGCATATATCAACAGTTGCTCTATCTCGCTCGCTCATCATCTGTCCCGCTCACACACTGTGCTATATATTGTACTAGATGTTCAACTTGTTAATATTTGTACTTAAGGTTAACGTTTCCAAAATAAGTTATTTCACATTAGCACTCCATAATGAATACTAGGTACTCTTTGCCATCTGAAATATTTAACTTCTACCTCTCGTTGCTACACATACGAGATGCATACGTTATCTGTCAATATTTAACGTCATTAATAACAGCCTCAATCTATAACATTATCCTTTACAGATACATAAGGGTACTATGGACAGCCTCGCTGTTCTTGCTATAAATGATTATCATTTATTTTTATGTGTATTCCATCAGCGGCTTAAAATAAAGTTCACCGAAGCAGGGCAGGTGTGCACGACGGGTTCAGGTGACTGGGGCCACCGGATCACGTCCACTCTCCGGCCGAACAACTTTGTGCGTTTGACAGACGGACAGACCGAGCTCGCTTCGGATGAAGGTACGATAGGATCGACGACAAGCTTTATTGTGGTTACTTTAATACATAATACTAATGTGCTATTGTACAGTTTAGGTTGAAGTGATGATAGATTATTTAAAATTCAATTCAAATTTCAGAATCATGGAATTGAAGTTTATTGTCTTCTTTTCGATGGGCAAAGAAAGAATAGGGTTCTTGACAGTCTAATTAACTGAGATGTTTGTGTCTATTTTTTGTGTTCGTCTGTTTGTTCGGGATTCATATAAAAACTGCTGGATCGATTTTGATGCGATTTTCGCTGATAGATAGCAAGCTCGCAGACTTAAAGGCTGCGCTACTTTTTATCCTGGGAATCTCTCGGGAATTTTCCAGGTTTAGTACAAATATTTGAGATGCATGAAAATTAGCTGATTCCAATACCTACGATTTCACTAGAACGATAGCTTAATCCTTTTGCAAGTCATTCGATACTTTACGTTCCGGAAATCACGCGGGAATTTTCCCGGGATTGTTTTAAAGTGGGTATAGATGATTTGGATTCGATTGATACTAAAACAATAAAATCCGAGACTTTTGTATTCCTCGGGATTTCCTAATTTCGAAATCATGTAAAATTGGGATTTTGTTGATATGACAGTTTCTACATTAATTAGACATCTTCGGTAGAACAGATGTAGTTAGTTATGTTTGCCTTTAGTAACATTACTTAATTCGGATTTTTACGAAAATCTTCGGAAGTCATGTATTGTCATACTAATAAATGCGTTGCTGAAATTATCCTTTGATTTTAAATTAAGTTTAAGTTGTCGATCAGTGAAAGCCGCATTAAAATCAGCCCAGTAGTTTTTAGTTCAAATGGCATTGGTAGAATTTTGTAATGTTATAAATCAAAATCAATTCTTTAAAAAGAAACCATAATTTGAGAAAGTCCAGGTCTGAATCAAAATATTTTTTGTGAAATATTAAGATTTGTGTTTTCAGATTATATTTTTTAAAGTAGTTTTTATAATTATATTCAGATTTCTCCTTAACAAGTGTTTCAGAGTAGCCTTCAAGTTCAGGAGGAAGCCGGCGAAAGCGTGTGACCCAGTGACCCAGAGACGAAGCAACAACAAGAGCGTGCAAGCTCGCAACTTCATATCAATTTGCAAATGAGTTTGCAACAAATGCTGACAGCACGACTTACTGATATAGGGCTGTTCCATAATAACATACAAAACACGACAAGTCTTAAAATATAAAATGAATATGTCAAGTACGAAACCTTCATTTTTTCAGAGTGCAAAATTTAAAAAAAAAATTAATCATATCAGAAACATCTGTTTTCTAAATCAAATTTACACTTGAAATTGAGAGTTCTTAAGACAGCTACACTTAACCATCTAGGATTATTTTCAAAAGCTTACTTTTTTGGAGTAAAATTTAATGGTATTTTTAAGAGTATGAAAAACACATTGAGTTTAGAATAAAGGTGAAATTTAAATGCTTGCTTAATAGTTTTATGAAAGTTTTTATCGAAGTAGTTTTTCCAAAAACATGTAAAGATTGTGTCAAAACATGGCATCGTCCCCAATGAGCTTATTAAAAAGTATTTTTCGTTGTGATGTAAAATTGCTTGTTGTTACTCTAATTTAAAATCTGCTCACTCTACACCTGTCATTTTTACATAGCCACTTAAAGTCCAACATCAGTAAAATCTTCGCCGATCAAGATTACTTGTGTCTACGACAAGGTGTCGCTAGATTGCACTTAACTACTATTCAAGTGGTAACACTATAAATTTTTACAATTTATAACTTTGTAGAGTGGTAACACTAAGTAAAAAGTCTTCTTCAAAACGCACCGGTGTTGTAATTTTTTAACAACCTAAAAATCCACGTAAACCAAATAAATCGCCGTAACAAGCTTCCAAAATAATAAAGCAATCAACTTGCTAGGTTCTAAAATAGCACCTTAAAGTTAGTGGTACACAAATGTGTTGGAACAGTAAAACGGCAACAACACTTTGTGAAGCGATTTACATAAAGTAGACATCATTTTCTTACATTTCAGACTTTTTTATTGCATGTGCCGTCACCATCGCCTATGTCGCCTGCAAATGTCTTTGCAAAACCAAAGTTACTAACTAAACTTTCTAAACGCAGACCCTAGCCACTAATGCCGGAGTGCAATTTAAGGTTGTTACGACGGTATACTCTAGACCAAGAGTGGTAGGCATCCAGACGGGCGAATGCCCTACCACCTCGCTGTGGGTTGTTTTGCCGCCTACTACGACAGGCCGCCCCAACGCAGGAAATTGTACTCTTTCTCCGTTCCTGCACGGATAAAATTTAGATTTTAGAATTTTGTTTGTTTTTTGACCGACGTCAAAGGAGGTGGTTCTCAATTTGATTATACTTTTTTGTATGTTTATTACTCGATCTACATCAATTAAGGACTATTTTCAAACATTTATTTATTCGAAACCATATACTCCTCAGCTGGTACCATCGATACCAAGTCAGAATCTGATGAGTAGTTCCAGAGAAATTGAAAAGAACCTTCGAATAATATAGGCACGTAAAACTGGTTTCATATTTTTTTACTAAAGCTATTCAGGTAATTGCGTTACTAGATAGTAAAAATTAAAAAACTAATAAGAAACAAAACCGACTTAAAAAGTAACTAAAAGCTAAAAATGAATATCCTCTACATCTTGAAGTTGGTGTCAAGTAAAACATAAAATAACCACAAAAATTTTGCATAATATTATAATTTATTTTACTTCGCACCGAGTTCAAGATTTTGTAGAAATTATTTCTTTCTTGCTTTTTAGTTGCTCTTAAAGTCGGGTTTTGGTTTGTGTTAACTTTTTTAGTAAAATGCGATGACCCTAAGATCCACCAGAGCGGGAATTACCTCCCCGCTCTTAGTTTAATGAACTGCTCTGGGAGCAGAAGTTGAATGTGTTACGTTCTGTTTACTTATGTTAATATTACATTGAAAGTTGCCGTAACTCGGGCGTGTCGCACGCTTGGTACGTGTCTAACAATAATGCAGGCGGCTTACACAACTAAATACGTTTTTAAGTGTATTTACTGTGAAATTCTTTGCGAAAACTTACAAACCGAATCGGTGAGTTTAAAATTTTACAATGCACACTCAGGCTGGGGTGCACCGACATTTAACCGATGGTTAAAATAAAATAGTCGCCAAAAATGTATGGAAAAACAGTGATTATTTTTGGTTAACTGTCGGTTAAATTTCGGTGCACACCAGCCTTAACGTCTCATGTATTATAGAGGTGGCCTATTTTAATTGGTCAGTAGTCTAGTATGGTACTGTTACGACCTGAACACCGACAAAAGACAAACTCACACCTGCATACTTGTAGACATATTATTATCTTTTTGGCATTTGGACTTCTTTTGTTTGCTTTGTGTGAATTTATGATTAGAAAAAAACAGCCCATTGTGTATTGTAATCTTTTTTGGTAGTCATTAGTCAGGTGTGATTCTAAGAAGTTCGGTGTACGCGGTCGGGCAGACATATTGCATCTGGCAGTACAAAGCAATACAATGCAGCAATGACCCAATGGAGAGAGGAGGCAGTCTAGCGAAAGCCACAAGCGAAGCAAAACGTTAGTGACGGACTTTGCGCGTGTTATTGAATCGTGCATTACGTTTGCACTGGTTGCGGTCAATTATATTTGTACTTGTGTTGTACGTGTTTGTATAGCTCTAATAAATTCTATAGTAATTCTGATGGCATTTTTAATTCGAGTCCTGTAACTCGTTACAGTAATTATAATTTACAAAAGAAGAAGTCATATCAGACTTAATCATTTCGCTCGCAACGCACTGTAAATCGCTCCTAACACCACCGACGTCGAAGGTTCTAAAGGACAAAATACTTACACGACGCCATGATTCATGATCCTTTAGTAACAAGGCTTGAGAAATCTCGCTTGTCACATTTTGTTAGTCAAATCTCATCTTTCTCTCAAACAGTTGTTGAATTATCACAAGCGGGTATATTGTGAAGGCATTTGGAAGTATAAATGGGCTATCGATTCTGCGAAACCAGATTTATTGTTAACTAATAAACAAGTGGAGAGACAGAAGCTATTTACTCGTGTGAAACAGCACCACTCGTGGGTGTTGAGAAATGCGTAATTAGCATCCTCGCAATATTAGATTACATTGTCAAACGCACACAGACTAGTAGTTTAAGAGCCAGTGATCGGCTACCTGTATGTATTTGACCATACCTGAGGTTTTGTACATTGAAGCACCTATACCTACTATGCAGGGTACGGGGACTCACTAAGCTCAAAGTGGTGGACGTGAAGAGCGCTGAGGTAAGACAATATCGATTTTTGACGAATTTTAAATCCATCTGACCAGGGCTGCCATTTTGATATTTGAAAATATAGGCTTATTATTATCGGAAATAAGAATGGCAGACCATTATCGCGCGGTTTTACATTATGGCAGACGTCTACTTTGCGTATACACATCAATAAAAAATAAAATCTTAGCTACTACCCAGTCAGATTTATATGTTTTCCGTTCGCTGTTTTATATTAATATAATTTACTTGCGATTTACTTAATCACTTGAAATTAATATACATCTGACTAGGTAGTAGCTAATATTTTATTATTTATTGATGTGTATACGCAAAGTAGACGTCTGCCATAAAGTAAAACCGCGCGATAATGATCTGCCATTCTTATTTTCCGATAATAATAAGCCCATAATATTTTCAAATATCAAAACGGCAGCCCTCGTCAGATGGATTTAAAATTCGTCAAAAATCGATACTGTCTTACCTCAGCGCTCGTCGCGTCCACCACTTAGAGCTTAGTGAGTCCCCGTATCGTGCATGGTAGGTATAGGTGCTTCAATGTACAAAACCTCAGGTCTGGTCAAATACATATAGGTAGCCGATCACTGGCTCCTAAGCTATAGGCCTCGAATCAAATCCTATTACCACAGTATATAAAGTAACGTGTTTCTATAAAATGTATATTTATTTATCTATGAAACCTACAATAAAAATAACAAAAGAAATAACATATAAATAATTATGATTCCCAATTTTCATCCCATTCCCAATATTGGACTGGATGGCATCGCCGATGCCTTGTTCCAAGAACAGACCAGAATTTAAAATTTAAAAATATGTTAAAATTATGCAATCATTTGTAAGTGTATTATTAATTTAGTAATCAAACACGAATATCGTCGAAGAGAAAAAAACAAATATTAATGAACTAAATGTAATGCATCGTATTTAAAAATTAAATAGTTAAAATACTGTGCCTTTTGGTATGTCCAATTGTCCCTTACTCTTCTTTCCGCACCCCCACCCCCGAGTAAAGGGCCGGGAGGTGGAAGCCCTAAATAAACATGATTGTTAGTTAAAACACTCGGGCGAAGGGAAGTCGCTTGTTTGTTCCAATTAAGGCACTAATAATAAATCTATGCGTCGACCTTCGTCCCGAAGCGGAAGCGTTCATGAATTATTAATCCACTAGAGCTCGCCCCGCAGCTCCTGCTTCGTCAACCCCACGAGGATCCTTGCCAATTAACAATAGTTATTCATATACTAGTTTGAACTTTTATTTATTTTGAGAGCAAATATTCACACGGGTTACATTGTATTACATTTTTGTCAGGCGCATTATTATCCTTTGAAAAAATAATTTAATTTTGTCCCGAAAACTGTTCAACTTTTCGGGAAAATAGTATCATATTTGTATTCTTGTTATTGAAAGAAAAGAAAGGACAATATTTATTTAAGACAAGATAGAAATGTAAATAGAAGATAATAGATATAACAATCAATTAGGGTTGTCGTAAAAAGCCCTTGTTCAACCGGATGCCGATTTAACAACCAGTGCTGATGTTCCGCAAGTTCCTCCTGATATTGAGACTATATAAATACCAAATTTTAACAAAATCGGTGCCGTAGTTTTTCCGGGAAAGCATTATAGGCATACACACTTAGAATATTGCTACTTATATACTTGCATACCTTACTTTCACATGTAGAATTAGACTGAGACTACATTTCCAGGACTTAAGACTTAGCTTAGACTTTAAATTCACATCTTCCGAAAGTTACAAAATGCCCAAATCAAACATAAATGTGAAAAGGATAAGTGTATCTTTTAGTTCTTACAATTCTCATTGGAATACGTCGAACTGTTTCGAAAGACTTTTATGTTATGCATTTTATTCAATTTATAATTGATTTGATGCATTTATAAAAAAAGCTATTATTTTGACATTATACAAGACACTTCAATTATATTTTTCTGTACAGATAATTAATACACAGTCCTATTCTGTTGATATCGGTTCTCCGTTCTTACACGGAATTTTTTTTTCATTTTTCTGACCCAATGTGCATATTGTAATAATTACCACGTGCTGACAGTGAAGGAATACATCATGACGAAACCTGCAAACTGTAGTCTCGTTAATTAGTTTATTATCTTATAAACCAATATTTTGAATAATATTATTATTTCTATGTCAAACTCAAAGTTTTCATCGAGTGATAATTATTGAGAGAAATATACTTTCAAGTCATCCTCTACTAGGTTGACTACGTCTTGTCTAATAAATAATACGAAAACCAAGACATCGAGATAACCGATGTTTCTAACTCGACAGGCCGCCTTGGATATAATATGACGGCTATATCTACTGTTTATTCTTTTAAAAATCAAAAGGTCTCAGCCCATCAGCGGGCTGTTATCATATAGCTACTGGGAATGTTTGGAACAAGTTTTTGTACATGCAAAAAAGCCTTACACACAACGGCCTATTTTTCTGTAAGGGACTTTAATAATCTCCGAGGCAGGTAGACCGTCACAACATAAAATGGATCTCATGTAATTAGTCGCCGCTATTTTAAAGATACAAAAGGTCTGTGTTTTTCAATTTCTGAGAAAAAGGGAGGAGCAGACGATGATTTTATTAAATGGGTTAGGCTTTTAAGTAATGAATTCGATCGGGCGCCCCCTGGCGGCGGCCTTTTGCCACTTATTCAAATTAATCACATTTATTATTACTCGGGAAACGAGCCTAATGTCCTAACTTGTTTAGGCAAACGCTTGGATCGTGGGTTCCCGACTCTATGAGCCTCTTCCAAGGCGTCTCAAAACGATTCATTGACTCTTCGGGTCAGTATGGTGAGTGATACAGTTAGTAGCCTTGCCAGCCTCAGGGAACTTTACCCATTGATTTCGATGACCAAATATCATTAGTCTCAAAGGACTGCAACTAGAATCCCTATTAATATTACAAGTGCGAAAGTTATTCTGTCTGTTTGTTTGTGCCGTTTTCATGGAAAAACTACGAGACCGATTTGGCAGAAATTCGGTATATATGTATGTAATTGTAATACTGAAGGTGGCCAAGGGATACCTTTTATACCAGATAAAGGTATATATTTTGGGATAGATTTATGTAAAGCTTATCCCAGAAAGTGGGATAGGTTTTGTGATTTCGTTGTTTTTGTCTAATTTGTCAATGTCTATTCGTCTATATCGCATTTTTTGTCATGTTTATCATTTATGTAGTTTACAGATAGACAGGGGATGATAGAGTTTACGACATAAAATGAAAAGAATCTTCCGGGGGCAACTAATTTAAAAAGATACCATGTTATACGCACTAGAGGTTGACCCATTCTCTTCAACAACTTGACGTTGGTGATAAATACAACATAAAAAACAACAAAAAGCTTGCAAAATGCAATGACTTCAAGATGATTTTTATGCTTTTTAGTTTGTTAAAACATTCTCCAAACACAACCCCTCTACAGATTTATTCCAGTACAGATTTCAAATACCTAACTAATGAATACCCACTGTAGCGAAATTGACTACTAACAACGACTATTGCAATGACGTCTGGGACTTTAAGAAAATTAATAAAATTTCAGTGTAAATTTGGCGAGAATTCTTTCGTTTTCCAAGTTTATTATAATGAAAAATTCCAAGGCATTGAGTCTGTTCTTTATGCAGTCTGAATAAGTCGATGCCCGGATTATGGCCGCAGACAGTGTTACGTGCGCTCCCACCAAAGCAGCTTCATCAGGAGACTTTATAATACATTGGACAAGTCAAGAAATGAGGGATGGGCCGAAATTCGTTTCACATTTGGTTTGACCGAACTTCGGTTAAAATGCCAAAATTTGGTGCAAGGAAAAAGTAAAATACCTACTTGCACTATTTTGACTGAAGTTAATAAAGATCATATCTATCATAACAGTAATATAAAAATTGACATCTACACACTCACGGTCATTTATTTTAGTTAGGAATATGTACCCTTAACGTGCAATTTCATAAAAAATAAATAAAATTAGTTCCTGATTGAGTCTTTGCCTAATTAAATAGACATCAAATTAAAACAAAAATAAAAAAACTTATTATTCCTCTAGGAAACATCAGTAAGTAGTGCAACTTTATTATAAATTTACGATAGGTAGGTAATGGTGTAAAAAAGCCAAAAATTTGGTGTTATCAACTTGACGTTGCCAACAGGTCACGACGTGTTTGTTGAACTTCGGCCGAATTTGTGTTTTAACCGAATGTTGGGCCGAAGTTCGTATTCGGTGCAAACCACATTCGGCCTGTGCCGAAATTATTCATACTAGTGGTCGCCTACGGTGGAAATTCGATCAAAATAATGTGTTGTCAAAGAATATACTTCTATAATCACAGTTTTCGCCAACACTGTAAGTTTGATTTTGAACGATAAATCAACAAAAGAGTAGGTACGTACATATATGTATGTGTGTCAAAAAAATGGTATTGTGTGTAAGGTTTTTTTATTGATTGAATGTACTTCTTATGCATAATTTTAAAAAAATATTAGCATTCGTTGCTTCTTCTCTATAATATAAACTATATATGCATAATTTGATACTCCGTCCGCGCAATTTTCGTAGAAAGGGGAGCAAAGTTTTTGCTTCACTATATTTATAGAAGATTTTGACACCACACAGATATATTCACGCCTATTACCTGTGATGGTAGGCATCTCTCTAATACACATTTAAAAGTCAAATAAATCAATGTCATGCCGCAAATCTGAAATCAATTAGTATACTAACAAAAAAAATTTCAATAAAAACATCTTTTCATATTTTTGACTTCGAATGGGTATGATTTATTAAGGTCTTTCTTTATACTGTATATAAAAAGTCAATGAAAACTTCAAGTTTTTCTAATTGCCTGAAATAGGCAAACAGGCAGACACCCCACCTGATGGAAAGTGGTTACCGTCGCCTATGGACATTTGCAACACCAGAGGTCACGCTAAGCCCTTGCTGACCTCGAAGAAATTATAATCCCCTTCTTAATAAACCCCATATCATAACGCAAGGGAAAACCGTGGCGGGAAGTTCCCTCTAGATCATCGTTTTACGCGGGATAAATGTTCTAGAGAACCGTTGCGTAGTTGAGTTTGGGAGCTCTAGGAAATGGGGGTGAACATCCCGTCGTCGATCAAACAACTCCTCGGAACACTCCTCGTTATACAGGCGGTAGAATACGCAGAGGGACGCGAAGTCTCTCCGAAGGCTAAGCGGTTCTAAACCGTCTTTAAGTATGGGATCGTCGACGATACGAACGGCGCGACGCTGGATGTTTGTCTCGTGTATTTATTTTTAGACGTCTGTAATGGATTTCAGCTTAATGGACATCCTTTAGAAACTCGCCATGTTTGTCCATCTGTTGGGTAGGTATTGTTCTTTTAATGAAAAAGATTGTTTATTCTTTAATTTGATTTATTTGAACGAATAGTATTGCAGAATCTATTTTTGTAATACTGTTACATGTTGCGGGATTCGAATTTAAATACTGATAGAAAGTTCACAAACTTCTTTAGGTTCCATTACACGTAATTTACAGTTGTCAAAAAAATAATAATAATAGCTTTAGAAATAAGTTATTTTATACATTTTAGTTTTTGAAGTCGGTTTTTTTAAACGAAGTTTTTATTTATTACTTTTAGTGTCTAGCTATGTATAGGTGGACATACGAATGGTGCCGCACTTCTTAAAAAATATAGGTCCCAAGAAACGGGAACAAAAGAATGTTCGCCAAATGAAAACTACTGGGCCAAACTATGTCAAATTTTTAGGGGACTACATGGCAGCTATTCCGCGTCGAACAAAAAAAGAATCAAGTAAATCGGATCATAAATCTCAGAGTAATCGGTGTACATATGGAACGAAAAAGATTTTTTTTCATAAAAAACGTTCATAAAATGAAAACTACTGGGCCAAACTATGTAAAATTTTTAGGGGACCAATAGCTATTCCGCGTCGAGAAAAAAAAGAATCACGTAAATCGGATCATAAATCACGGAGTAATCGGTGAACATACATAAAAAAGCAAAAAAAAAGATCCCGACGTATTGAGAACCTCCTCCTTTTTCGAAATCGGTTAAAACAGAACCAAATACACCAAGTCCAAATCATGAGGCATGAAGTCATATTAACATAAAGCGCGCAAGATCTGTGGATGTGATATTCCCGATCCAAAAGTAAACTTAGTAACGCGTCGATCGCAGTTCAAATACAACTAATTCTGACATATCGGGCCGACCTTATATTTCACAACTAAATTTTACGTCACTACATGGAATAACATATTGCTACATAAGTAACAGGGTCAAAGCTGACTAGTCTATGTACGTGCTAAAATCTATAAATACAGAAAACCTTCGGAGATGCATCTATGAACATATTTAGGTTTTCATATTTTTCTATATGTATCTACAGTCTTAAGTTTAATTAATCAAATAATTACATGTAGAGTATATCACTCGTCGTGTTATTTGTACTCCCCTGTTGAGCGGTTGTGTCTAGCTCCCGCGGCGTGTGAGCCATGGACTCTCACCAGTGGGGAGTCACCCTTCCAACGGGGTAAGCATCATAAACGCAACCACAAAATAAATATATTAATTATAGGAATCCTCAAACTTGAAATGAAAATGAACAATAGAAGGTTTATAATGTTTCATCCGAAGGCCGGCTATAAACACAAATAACAATGGTAGATTGCATTCCAATACTTAGATAATTAAAACAAAAAAATGAGAGTGAACAATTAAGACAAGCATTAGAAAGAGTTACAGACAATTTAAACAACAAAGGTGATAAATTAAGAAAATAGTCTACCGATTTCAAGCTCCTCAGAGTACGAGAGTCGTAACAATACAGCATTGTTGCTCATTTAATAATGTAAACAGAATTATTTATTAACGTTGACAGCTCGGAAATGAGCTCGTATTATTGATAGCCACATTGTGATAATGAAGGTGGCACTTACCACCACAATCGCGCGTGAACAACGCCGCACGGCCGTATGATTAATTAAAACTCTTGCATAATTGTCACGCTGGGCCGTCGCCATTCGCGCAGAATGATGGGGTTAACATCCTTTGTTTGTAAATTAATTCGCTTATTACGCTCATAATTATACGCATTTACATAATGATATTACAATATAAGCCGTGATAGTGAAATGGCTAGCGTGCTTGGCCCAAACTCAAAGGGCTGGCTGGATCCTGGCCGAAATGCATGCACCACTTAGGCAGTTTTGTGACCTGACATGCATATTGTTACAATTACCAAATGCTAACAACGGTGAAGAAAAACATCTTGATGTACCTGCACATCGAGATAACTGTTATTATTGTTGGTAATGTGTAATTCTATGAGAGAAGTAAGGAAACAAACGCTACTGAAAGAAAATTCTTAACAAAATAATTGTGAATTTGGGACTTTACATTATTGATAAGGTCTGTTTACAGTGTCACTTTCGTCAGACGTCACCATCAGCCTGCTTGCCTTAAAAAACATTTTTTTTTATGAATGTGGGTCAAAGTTATAATTTAAAAAACTGAGTCTTTGAAGATGTCTGTTCTGAAAGAAGAAGAAAAAATTCGTTACTCATGGGATGTTATTTTAATTTAATAATGAGAAGATGGTTTATTGATTGTACTTCCACGATTGTACACATCGAATTAGTTGTGGATTTTTCGTTTTAATGTTAATTTAATTTGTGAGTAATATAGATGGCTTAACCACTGACAAATTCAATCGGAGTCCTTTAAGCTTAATGGATCGTTAATTAACTATGAGTGCGGCATTTGGAGTTTAATTATCAATTAACCACTCGAGGCTCGTCGGTCGTTATATTAAACGCCTATAGTTTGCGATTAGTTCGTGTTTGCCATCTAGCGCTAATGTCAGTTGTGATTGTCTTCGGAAATGATTTGGATAATCGCTACGGGTGTTACGCGATTAGTCGGATCACGCCCCCACGCCCCACCATCTGGGGAAAGACAGATTTGAGCTTGTACTATCACCTTTATCTATTTCGATTATAAATTGAATTTATGACACATGTTACAAAAGACATAATTTTAAACCGTTTCAAAGAGGAGGCATTTAATAGGTCATTTGAGGAAATTTTGTTTTTTTTATTCGAAAGAATGTGACGATCCTGGAAAACTTAAGAGCAACCTTCGAATTGTTGGAGGCTAAGAAGACTTGATTAAAAAATACGAGAGGTGTTCGTTGTTGCAAGATATATTTTCGAGTGTAACTTCATCGGTGGCAGAAACAAGTTAAAGAGAGCCACTCATTACAATATTAAATTTAAATTTAATAATCACGAATATTATAGACACGTACATCGTGTTTCATATATTTTTAATTTCTAAACCTATTCTAGTATTTGCGTTACTAAAAGTGCGTAAAAAGAAAATGAAAAAAAAATAATTCCACCCCAAAAGAGTAAAAGACGAAGAAAAAATTAAAAAAAAAAATTAACTGACTTAAAGATTTAAAAAAAACTATTTTTTTTTGTTTTGAATAAGTAATTCTATTTTGTACTTCAAGATATGGTATAAAAAATTTTTTTATAGTATATTCTTTTGAAGTCGGTTTTGTTTTTTGTTTTCAAATATCAAGACAAGAACATAATACATATAACAGTCATACTATATACGCTGTGTGCTCGATCTGTATGTATGTTTGCCTGGACCTTCAGGCCATCATCATTATAAAAACCTAGCTGAATGTTGAGGTCGCGGGTCCTTTCATATAACTTTCCCGGTTAAGGTGGAAGGACGCGGAGTTTGTTTGTAAATTAAGTGGAAGTTTTTAAAGCCACCGTTTGCCAGTGGCCTGCCCTTTTTTGCCCGACCGCACCACAGATTAAATGCAACTTTATAAAACTCCCTACAAACACGAGCAATTTCAACGTGAAATTTTTAATATATAGATGAAGTTGCGACGGTATTTTGTAAGTGTCCGCAGCCATTTTGTCATAATGAAATCGCTTGTGGAAATGTTATCTGCTGGCTGTCTGTCTTTGCCTGTCATAGTTATTTTTAGCAGAGACTGTATGACTGATTTACACTATGATTTTTTTACTATAACGTTTCCCGCGAAAAATACGCCAATAGTGTGCACACGGCAAGTATTGATAGGACCGAGATCCTATTTTGTTTCTGATAAAATAAATATGACAGACAAAGATGTGTTGTTACTGTGAACGACATAACAACAGTATATAGACTAAGGCTCGTTTCACACCAGCCTTAGTCTACATGGGCACTATGGTGTAGTAAAACCACAAAAAACAATTAAAGATCAGTAAAATATAGATATGCCGTAAATAAATTTTGACAATTTGTACGGTCAAAAGTGTGAACTGCGAGATTGTGAATTTGATTTAGGTGACCCCCAACCGAGGAGCGGTAGTCTTCTTCTCTCCTCTTCCATTCCCTAATGGTGAAAAGGATAAACTTCCCCGCAGGACACCCTAACTTCTTCAGCCAAGCGTTGGGGCGTCAACTTTGGAGCGCTGTAACAGCTTTTAAATTAATAAATTTAAAAAATATTTAGAAAAAATTTCCTTAAAGATCATCAACAAGATTGGTCTGAGGTAATTTTTCTGTAAAATGTATAAAAAAAATATATAGAGCAAAAAGTATTTTTTTTAGGACTAGGGGGTAGTCTGATGGCTGACTTTCAGGAGTATCACACTCCTCTCGGTGTTTCCCTCCAGGTCCGAGGGTAGTGTCCAAAAACATTCCTCTGCGTCATAAAAATAAAATGCTCGAGAACGAAATCGACACCGCATGGTTAATTCCAAAAGGCTGGTGTCCAATTACAATATTATTAAATGATAATTGAATCAAATCACACGTATCATTAAATAATTTAATTAAAATATATAATATTTCTGTATTCAGAAGTTAAATGAAAACTTTTTACAAGATTTTATTTAAATTGCAAGTTGATGTATGTAAGTTCTAGTGGAATCTTGCAAGTTAAATGTGACCAACTTTCCCGTTTCCGATAAAGCAGAAAATTTAGTACGCATATACATAATTATATGGTACCATGAAGCTGATCTGATCATGGAGTCGGAAGGTGGTCATAGGAACTCCTGTACTTACTGTACTGAACAAGTTAGACCCTTCGTGTTTGGGCTCGTTTTACTTATTTTATGTAGCACTCTGCTACATGATATCCAGAATCTCAAAAGCTTGTATTTAAAAACCTTTAAAAAAAACTTTTTTGAGTCATTCTTTTTTGACAAAGGCTGAAACTGGATATCAGCGCTGCGTCACCTCTGTCGCACCATTATGCTGAGTTCTAACCTCATTGGCGTGAATGTGATTTACGTATGTTAGTGACTGCGTGTGTGTGTGTTTTTAAATTATATTTGGTTTTTATGCTTTATATTGTTACGAGTATGGGACTCGAATTAAAATGCCGTTAGAATTATTATAGAGTTTATTAGAACTATACAAACACGTATAACACAGGTACGAATATAACTGAACTCAACAAATCCAAACGTAATGCAGAAGGTCGTTATTTAATAAAACGCGCAAAGTCCGTCACTAATGGATTCCTTAATATACACACGTCACGCCTAGATCGTAGTTGTAGCTCAACTGACCTCCCTCTTAATCAGGGCATTGTTTTATACTTCACAAATGCAAATGTGCCAGCTCGGCAACGTCGACATAATTTCCTAGAATTAGCTTGTACTTATAATCCGCAACACATGGCTAATGACGCTCCTGAGCGAGCACAATAGGACAATAGGCTGTTCTCCACAATAACTAGAAACGTATGCCAATAAATAAGTAAACAAAAGAAGACGAGGTAATAAAATGTGTTTTTACAGATAGAGCCCAAGTTGTAACAATGTGTACAATGTCTCATATGCATATTCTATTTTCTCTGTGTATATACATTTTCGACAGTAAATATGTTTTCTGTCTTTCTTTCTTCGTTATATTAAATCTTGTTAAGTTAATATAGTTCCACTGGCAATAAGCAGGGGAATTGAGCCAAACAATCCGATTAGGGTGCATCCTTTGAATACGAATATCGCAGAATGAATGTCTTCATTGGTTTGCATCGAAACAACGCCGGCGTGCCTAATTAGGAGCCGCTCTTATTAAACAAATAAGGGCGGCATAATTTTATATTAAATTCAGCTTTAATATATGTTAATGTAACTTAATTATGCTGGTATCATTATATTAATACGTGAAGCAAAAACTTTGTACCCCTTTTTATGAAATTTCGATGCGATGAATGCTAATGTTAAGATATATAAATAGATTATTTCACAATGTTTTTTCAGTATCTTTAATTATATAAAAGAAAAGGGCTATCTGCGCCTTTCTTTGTTTGCCTATCTGTCTGTCCATCCGGTAACTCCCCTTGAACCATGCCACAGCGCTCGCGATAGACAGAAATCTAATTAAGTTACTTCGTCGGCTTACTTTTTAACACAAAGGTATACAAAGACGACGTTGTAAGCAGTAAATGCTCATTTAATTTTAAATCTCACATTATATCGGAGTCAAATGGTTGAGCTAATCCAGTTTCCTAAGATAAGTGGGAGATTATTATTATCATATTCATGCGTGCTGCGGTGTTTTAAGTATCCCACGGGAACTATTTAATTTTTCGGGATCAAAAGTATCCTATATGTTGACCAGGGATATAAGCTACCACCATACAAAATTTCATTTAAATCGGTCCAGTCGTTTCGGAGATTAGCCGGTACAAACAGACAGACAAACAGAGATACAAATAAATTTGAAAAATCTAAATTAGTTCTATTTCACTTCTTACATTCCTTTGATTCGGTTTTTGGAAGAAAAATCATGTGTATGTTTAGATTATATCTTTATATTATCATTAGTATAATCTTAATTATTGTGAATAAGAGCTTTGTCCATCCAAAGGTTGTCTGGAAGAGATTGCTTTAGGCAATAAGGCCGCATATTGTACTACTACCTTCTAATTTTAAGATATGAAAACGTGTTACCGTTTTTATATTGGTGTACAATAAAGAGAATTCTTGTTGTTCTGCTGGCCCTCTTTTCCCCAGTCCTCCTATATTTCGTTCTTCCTATCCCATCCGCTCAATCTTATCCCTTCTTGTTTTGACCAGGGGAAATCCGATTGAGGTCCATAAGCCGCGTGCGACAAGGGCAGAACCTTGGGAGGATAGGGGAACCTTGGGGATTCGCGAACCGTGTGTGGGCTTCGCCAAATCGGGAGTGACACTAATATGCCTAGTCAAGACTGGTGCCATGCTATTGTTCTACCTCATCACCATCATCTCATCCTTTTTATCCGTTCCTGGCTGGCGATGTCAACTATCGCTTCTGGCAATAAAAAAATATTGTCATTAATTACAAAATCCTGGCACATTACGATTATAAAAATAAAGTATCATTTAAAAAGTAATTTCCCACTCACGGGCAAATAATAGAATTGCATTTGATGAAGTAAACACAGAGGGTTTGCGGAAATGATTAATGCGTATTTATGGCGCTCGGCGTGGAAGCGGAGGCAATCGGGCGGAACGCGCGCGCCGCCAATAATGCCGTGATTTGCAGCCTCCAGGCTACGCGACTCATTTAACTCACTTAGATAACTCCCACTCGTACTCAATAATGCGAATTGTACCTATTTGTGGAGTTCGTGTTCTGGTTGCTTTGAAAATACGCCCAGTCTAGTAAGTATCTATTTAGCAATGAATCTGCAAAAGAGTTGAATTTGTACGACGAATTCAAAAAAGAGAAAAAATTAGGGGGGCTAATACGGATCAGCAGATTCCGAAAGTAGGATACTTTTTGTCCTGTTAATAATGACATCGTGTTCATGGTTATTATAGCTCCGTCGTTACAAGTCTTTAAGGTAGTTATGGCAAAGCTAACTATCACTGATAAAAGTAGTAAAAATATAAATTTTAATTATATACCTACACAGTGGTTAAATTGGTATATTCCCCTTTTATGTAAAACCATAACGATGGAAAATGTAGCTGCGTAGAACACAGGGAAATACAGCCAATTATATAAAGAAAGGATTGCACAGTACCTTTCAACAACTAATTATCATTGAACTAATTTGGTGCTATATAAGTTATATAGACGAAAAATTGTTAACAATATACAAACGTTGCCTACAAATTCCAGTTCGATAGCAAAAGGTGAACTTTATAAGATGACCACTATTGCGATGCTGTTGACGTCGCTTACCGTCTCCTTCCTTCCACTTGCTAAGGATTCGTATTTCCACTAGTCCTTTGAAATTTCACTTCTACTATGTGTCCAAGCACACATTATTTTTCACCATCTCTTCCATCATGTTTCAGGACAGAGACTTCTTTTTTTCTGTCTTACTTTTTTATGATAAACTACTGGCGATACTAGCGATATACTAGCGAGTGATAATCCAGAGCCAGGGTTATCTGGAAGAGATCGCTCTAAAGGGAAAAGGCCGCCCATGACTCCATTTACTCTTCAATGTAAATACTGTAAATAGTTTATTTTATGTGTATGTGGTAAACAATAAAGTGTTTTCTATTCTATTCTATTCTATAATAGCGGTCCTCCCGGCTTTGCACCGGTATTAATAAAGAACTTATTTGTTAAGTGTAATTATACACTAAGCGAATTCAAAATATTTTTCCTCACGTACGACTCGTACCCCAGTGACGCCTACATCGAATAAGGTGCTGCCTAGCAAACCGAGCAGGGTGAGCGGTGACCACGTATCTTTTTTCTAATACTTTCACCTCTCATCGTTTAGGTCTATTCCCTAGCAAACGACCCGGTATTTCCCCCGCCTCAAAAAAAGCTTGCTAACAGTGTAATAATTTTTCAAATCTGTTCAGTAATTTCGAAGCCTATTCATTTATAGCACCGTTGATGATGCAAATATCGAAACCGCTTTCCATTAAGTAGGCAGTCTGCCTGTCTGCTGAAATCCTGCAACAAAAAATATAAAAAAACGTAACTTTGTAAACAGGTTCGCGCTACAAAACATTTTGTCGCCTCAGAATAAATACACCAACAATAAATTTGCGACGAAATTGAAGTAAATCAAATGAAGAGGCACTTAATAGAAGCAGTGGGCTCGAGCGCTCAGTAATTCCACCGCGTTATAAAGCAAACTTAATTAATTCAACATTTCGCTCATAACAGCGCGACCCTTTCTATAGCCTCGTATCACCTACATGTGTGGCAGACTAATACATGCGAATACAAGCAATCTACATATGGCTTTGTCCTTTCCGCGCGAACATATCTCAACTATTCGCACAAAGGGCCTGTGCGATATTTGACAATGCTACGTATGGCAACACCATAGTCATATGACACCATAGTTGCAGAGGGGTCACTTCACACTGGCAGTTGGCACAGCTTATTATTATGTTAAATTTGTCAATACTACGCTACATAAGAACTTGGGGGTAAAAGCTAAACAATTACAATATTCGTCGATACTTGACATCTTTGTCTTCTGTGATCGTGGCTTCCGAAAAGTGGCCGGACCGTCGGAAAAAAATCAAATAAAACCAGGCGTTAAATCGTAGTTTTATTATAGTTACAATTGTTTATTTTGTGTAGAGGCCCCTTGACAAATTTAATGTAAATGTGGCGTGACACTGACCGGCGATTATCCCTCTGTACACCATATAATAATACCCCCAAGGACAAGTGTAATAATACGTTATTATTCATACTTCATTACTTATTTAATTTTAATTATTATTACATCTATGTCGCTGCAGACCCCAAGGACAAGGCCCGGTAAGTGGAGGACTATTGTAAAGAACGAGAACAAAAGGCACCGGGCTATTGGGATGAATTGCTTGTGGAATTAAAAATCGGGGACTATAGGGGTTCTGGGGTCTACCCGTCGCAATGTTCAAGGAACATAAAAAAAATGGACAGAAGGTGACTCGCTAATCGCTGCATGGGCCCCTAAAAATGCCAAGGTTGGCGAGGATCAACATGGGTGTGAGTGGTTAAGGGTGGTCGAGAGAACTTCCACCCCTGGAGCTTGAGTCTTAGCTCTGACGAGCTCTATCCGTGCTGACTGGCTAACGCAAGCACGGAGCCTTGCCTTGGCCCCCGCAGTCAGGTCCAAGTTGTCACTATTCACCTCCTTGGGTGAGTAGAAACACCTTGTATATTCAAGAATAAAATTTTAATTATTAGTCCGGTCAATTTGGACAATTGAAATAAAGAAAATTCCGACAGAGCCAAATTTTTGTAGAGACCTTAGGTTTACCATAATAAATAACGTGTCAAAAGTCCCCATCGGTCCCATGTGTGCTACAGGACTTATTTGGGGCCCAAGGTCAAGATTTTAGGTGTTTTGGATTTTTCTCGAAAACGGTAAGTTTTATCGAATAAGTACTTCAGAGCAAAGTTGTAGATCTCAAAATTCTCTATAAAAATGGTCCGCATGATTTTTTCTCTAAGACCCACCATTTCCCAGACATTGCGCTTGTAAGAATCACGTTCTACATAATGTACGCACACATTTCCACACCACCTGTGAGGCAGTGTATGTACTCGGCGCGGTTTTTTAACGTGGTTTCCCCGGTAGGCCTATTCCACGAACCTTTATGACGTTATTTTCAGGAACAATACTTATTTAATAGTATGAAGATTATTGATATTGAGTTAAACTATCGTTCAAATTTTTTTTTGTTACTTTAATTTGACTCATACTCTTCATACTCAACTTCAGCAACCATGTTTTCTTCTTCTTCTTCTTTTTCTTCTTCCTGTTGCTGAATGTTCAGAAATTGTTCAAATGAAGATGAATCAGTTGTGTCTTCATCAAAATCATATGAATGTTCCTCTCTTGTATTAAATTGAACATTCGCGCAAGATAGACCTTGGCAACAACAGGATTCGGGGAGGCAGGAGTGGGCTATTAGACCATTCACTCATCATAAGAGACATGCTTAACTCAAGGCTAAGCGCTCCACGTCGATATTCTGTAAGAGACGGAGGAGTATGAAATTACGCACACTTATAGTTTATATAGAGAAGAAGCGACGGATGCTAATATTTTTTTATTATGCATAAAAAATGCAATAAATCAACAAAAAAAAGCATAACATACACTACCATGTATTTGACTTACGCACACATATATACTCTTTTGTTTATTATTCAAGTCAAATAAACAGTGCAGCTTTGGCGAAATCTGTGATTATAGAAGTAGTCTTTGATATTAATAATTATGGTCGAATTTCGAGCACAGTCGACATGACTATTCTGTGCTTTACTTTAGTCTACACAACAATACCCACACACATAACCCGTCTAAATTATACGCATCCACTACAACAATGTCGTCTCATAAACTACGCAAAATATCCCACAATACAAAGGACATAATGAATTTCGGTCCAGTTTCGCTGAAGTAGGACATGTTGATAGAAAATAATTACAATGTTTCACACGAAATAGCCGATATTCATGATTCATGACACGTACTACGTTGAAAGCTTTACAAAGTAATTTTTGGATTTTTTAACTTGGTTTTTGTTTTATATTGGTTTGGTACTAGCGACTTCAACTATAGTTAATGAATATATAGTAATTGCTTTATGAATATTGGAGAGAGAGATAACACTTTATTGCACACAATTACAAAAACAGACCATGTTTACAATATTTTCTAGGCAATACAATAGACGGCCTTATCGTTCAAAGCGATCTCTACCAGGCAACCTAATGAAATAAATTTAAATCAGGCGATGTATGTGGGGCAGGAAAGAGGCAATATTTAAACTTATTTCAGAATTAAATATACAAATACATTCATATATACATAGTAGGGTGGGTGGTCGTCAAAAATTAAATCTCCTCCAAAAAGCTTCCTTTTAATGAAAAACACTGGGATTTTTTTAATAATTTTTTCAAGTCAAGACAACACGTGCCTCAAGACGATTCAAGTTAATTTTTGGGTAATATCATGTTTTTTCAGGAAACTTCTTCATACTTAGAAGTAATAATTATTTTAAGATTGGAAAAGTTTTAACAATGAAATACTTTCCGTATTCTCAGTGATGAATTTCAAATTATAGTTTCAGAAAAAGTTTAAAATTCTTCGTGATTCAAGCTTATCTTTCAATTTTTTCATTAAAAGGAAGCTTTTTAGGGGGCGTCGCAAGAAATTTATTTTTTAACGACCACCCTAATACATAGTCATATATATAATAGTAAATATTTGATAATGTGTGTAATAACTACGTATATACATACATATTGTCATGCCTGTTTCCCATTGGGGTGAGCAGAGACGATAGATCTCCATGTGCTACTATCCTGACAAACACCTTTCGCTTCATCAACTTTCAGTAATCTTAAAGAGCTTAATTCCAAGGATGCATGTTTACCAGAGACAGAAAGCATGAAAGTGATATTGAAAAGAGAGCAAGGCAGGTACTTCAAAGCACCTTCGAGCAAAGGCTTCTTGCCTTTGCTATTCTACTCTATATAAACCTTCGCTACATTCTTTATGTCATTGTCCCATCTTCTGTTGCATCCTTTCTCTTTTTTCTTTTCTGCATATTTATTACAAGTATAGCTTACATTATAGTAGTACACTTCAGAAGACAGTTAAAGTTAAGTTTTAACGTTTTTAAACGCGGCATTTTATTTGTTTTTTATTTCGAACCTTCAATTATTAATCGTGAAAACTTAAGAAAGTACTAGACAATTGAAGGTTTTCCAAACAACAATACACCTGATAAATCGCGGTGTATTGTTCAATGAAATTCATTCTGAACTCTGTCTCTTATACAATTTGAAAATCCTCACAAAGTTGTATTTAAATAGTATTTCTTTTCAATTTAATTATTGCTGTATTTAAGTTTCGTTTGTTGAATAGAAGAATCGAACAAAAGACTTTGAAATTCAACAGAAAGGGTAATGGAATGCAAAGCAGCGCCGCAAAGAAGTCAGTGCGAAGTTAAAGTGCATTAAAAATTAAGACCCTCACCCATGGCACGAATACAAATGGAGTTTGCTTTTAAATTAATTATTATTAACTAGCATATGCCTTCGTCCACGCTTGACTTGAAATTTCTTTAGAATTCCCGGGACACAAAATACCACAGTAATAAAGAAAATAAGCGGAACAAGATAATTTTTATGCATCCGAACGACTACAAACCGCTCCCTGGATCATTCCCGCTGGATTGCTAGAATAAGAAGTAGCGCAGATTTTATGTCTAAGAATTTTCTGTCGTTCAGAGAAAACCACCTCGAAATCAGACCAGTAGTTTTTACGTTAGTCTTGAACAAACAGACATACCGAAAATCGGACAAGAAATCTAAAAAAATGTATTTTGTTCTCCATCGTTTACATAGTCTATTCCAGCTGTTTTTTCTTCGTAGCTTTGAAGTACAGACACGGCATGTTTAGAACTTTACAATATTATAGTTATACTAGCTTTAAGCCGCGAGTTCGTCTGCACTTACTTTTTGCCATCTGTAATGCCGAAAATAGAAGGTTTATTTCTATCTTTCAATTACATAATAGAAATGAGGTATTTTAACTATAAAAAATAAACGAACTTAATTGCTACAGTGGAACACTTACAAGTCAATTAAATGCCACTTTGAACCCTTTCTTAACAACTAATTTAATTTAATTTTTTGACTCATTTGTATAGAAATTGAAAAAAAGAAAAACCTATAAAATTATGGCTTAACGTATATATTCCACTATGACGATGATAAATGACTTTTTGAAACACGAATTTTAATTTTAATAACTTGTAGAATTATTTTTTAACTTTATAAATTTGGATCCCTTTGAAATAATCTTTTGAAACAAAAAATAGCTACAAAACCATATTCGTTTAGCCTGTAATACATACATACATACATAACTTCACGCCAGGTCCCTTGCAGGGTAGGCACGAACAACAGAGTGCCATACAGGCTTATTCTTACACACCTCACTTGCTTCTTTGACATTCATAGCTCTTGTCATGCACGCTCGTCTATTCTTAAGGCTCCTGACATCACCTTCTGCTAATACACGATCAATTTGATCATGGAAGGTGTGTCGTGGCCTTCCGCGACTTCTGCATCCATCCACTTTTGCATTGTATATCTGTTTAGTCATTCTTTCATCATACATTCTTTCCACATGCCCGAACCACCGGAGCATTCCTTTCCTTACCTTCACCCCGACACTCTCTTTCAGACCAACTCTCTTTCTTACTTCGGTATTACGAACGCGGTCCGCGAGCGTCACTCCGCAAATTTTGCGCAGTGCTCGCATCTCGACCGCGTTTACTCTACTTTCATGATCTCTATTCCATACCCAACTCTCGCTTCCATACGTGAGCGTAGGTACCAGAATCGCGTTGTGTATGGCAAGCTGGGCCTTCTGGCTGAGGTTCTTAGCGCCTAGAAGTTTACCTAACGCTCAAAAGCCTGCCTGTAATAATATAAAAAAATAGACAAAATGGTGGAGAAACAAACTAACATTATGGTTTTTGTTATGAGTATTAGAAATTTTAATCTAAGTTAGAGAAATTCTCAGTGATCTAAGCCAACTAAAAGAAACTTAGGTGGTAGGGTTAAGAATTCAAAAAAAGATATATTGAAAAACTGCAATAAAAACATTTGCGCTACGTTTGTTTGTTAAACCAATACTCGTGCCCACACTGCCGTAATTGCAAGCCCTAAATAATTTAAAATACTAAAAGGAAAAACTTGTATTGTAAAAAATACCATTCATTACTGAAAATTAATATTGTTTGTCTGTTCCTGCACGAATTGCATAATTATTATTCCTTAAGAAATGAAAAAGGTGTGCGTCTCGGGACCCCCGACAGAAGCGATAACTTATCTAAGCTGAATTATTCAATATTGAAATTGTTCAAATTGAGAAAAGCTTAGGTTATTATTTAAATTTTATGTTTATTAATATGATAATGTATGGAAAGGTTATTTATTCATAAAATATTTTATTGATTATAAAATATATTTTATTCTTAGTTAGTTAGTTTCTTGAATATGTCTATTTGAATTTTCTGTATGTACATTATAAGTAGCATTATTTTATTTGATTACCGAAATACGACTAGCGCTGCAGGTTCGAGTGAGAGAGGAGGAGCCTGCCTAACGCTGCCATATGCGGGAGAGAAGGGGAAGCCAGACTGGCGCCATAACGTGTTACGTAACGAAGCGGTTTACCCTCCCATAAGAAGTTTTCACTTCAAAAATGCGCAATTGTACTTCTACAAAACGATAACGTCATAACTTTGTACTCTCGTACACAATTTATTGGTTTATGACGTTATGTAAGATAATAAAATGTGTTTAATTTGATTTCACTGTCATACCCTATTGTACCCAACTCCCGAACTACGCGTAGTTCCACTCAACGCGTGACATTTGACTGTCATTCCATCTTAGGAACGTTCCACCAATCGCTCACAATGACGGCGCTCACGATCGCTATATTTTCGTTCCTTACGAGCGTTATAATCATAAACTCATGTGGAATGAACTAGGGAGCGTTTTATGCGTTTTTGATGTAAATATTGCATGTTGCCAACATTGAAAATAAATCAAAAGAGTACTGTATTTTTTCTTTATTGATGAGTTCAACAGATAGACAAACGACCCACCTGATGGAAAGCAATAACCATTGTCTATGGACATTTGAAACGCTGATGCTCTCTTAAGAAGACTGGAACCTGGCTAATATCGGAACACAACTCAAGGTTGTTATGGCGGCATACTATAGACCAGTGGTAGTAGCCATTTAGATGGACAAATACCCTACCATCTGGTATAATTTCCATGTGGTATAATTTGAATGTGATTTCATTTTTTATTCTTATCATTTTTAAAATTCCTTGTAAAATGATGAAAATCATGAAAAACCCTATTAGCGGTATTCAGAATATCATCTCGGAGCTTTCTCGAAATTTGGTCTATTCTGATTCTTTTGTATGAATTTTCGAATTCCGAGAGTACTGTTCTCGAAGCCATATTTAGGTTTTAAAATTTTGTATTAAATTATGCCCACTTCGACCCACTTTTTGAGATGGGTCGTTGTGAGTGAAATTGGAAATGTGTGAAACGGCCGAAGAAGAATTTTGAGCGTTATGATCGTCTAGTGGAACCCGCTATCTACTTATGAACAAAGTCTTCGTCGGGTCTTTGTCAATACCCTCGCTTGAAGAAGGGTAGCGTGGGGAATGCGCTACGTCACCTCCAAGGAGCTGAACGGGTGTAATTGCGAATTCAGTGGCCGGGCGTCGAACGCAGGTACGCGGAGGTATTTCAGAATTACATTTCTTCGCTTTCAACAGACAGTTGAAAGAAGCAAGTCTCGGAATGTGTTCACCTACTTCTTGCCTTTCTTATAAAACAGCGTTATTGTGTTTCATATTACGAATTTGTATATAAGGTCGAATTAAGTAACAATCTGTAATAAAAAGTAACAAGCCATGAACAAGCAACTTTGCTGTGTACACAAATACTGTATCACAACATATAATTTGATAAATAGTATAAGCACACGGACTTGTATATGTACGAGCATAGAACACAAAAGTGCGGTACTCATCCTACCCTATATTTTTCTAAACCAACTTACCAAACGTTCCCAACAGCTCCCTGTCCAAAAACTACCTCCTACACAAACTTTTTTTATTTTTTTTTATTGCAGGAGATCAGCAGACAGGCAGACGGCCCACTTGATGGACAGCGGTTACCATCGCCTATGGACATATGCAACACCAAAGGTGCTACGAATGCGCTGCTGCTCTCTTTAGGGAGGGAGCCTGGCACCTGGTCACTAAGGCCGGAACACAACACAAGGTTGTTATGGCGACATACTCTAGACCAGGGGTGGTAGCCATCCAGTCGGGCAAATGCCCTACCACCTGGCTGTGGTTTGTTTTGTCGCCTTTTACGACAGGCCGCCGGGCCGCAGGAAATTGTATTCTTTCTCCGTTCCTGCACGGATAAACTGATCCTACCCAGTACCAATTACGCTAAATATGTACTTCTGAATATACATTAATAGTGGTAATAAGTAAAATAATTAAACAATGTGTCCTCTAGCAAGCAGAAAAGCCTTGTAATAGAATTAAATAAAATGTAGAATTGTTTTGGTAAAAAAAAAAAAAATAAGTGTAGCAGACTCGGACATATCTTGTCCTCCCAGACCAAAATTGGAATTAAAAAAAACCAATCAATACTATGATGACACATCTGTAGAAGGTTCCAGTTTGTAAAATATACTTTAAAAGTGAGACAAATAATCAGGGGACTTATCCGGACCAGCTTTCGAAAACTTTACTATGACGACGTATTTTTCTGAATTGCAAGCTTCATCATTTTGGTTATATGAGTCTATCCCAAGCAAACGATATCATTAAATTTATCCTAAGCATAATCATGATATTATAAGCTCTCTATTGAGTGTCATCAAATCCATTCAGTACAAAAAGACATAAAATTCTAGAAGTTGTATTTCATGCCCTGACTTTTCTCATCTTTAGAAACTGGACCCCTCTACACATTTATTATATTGTAGACCATTCTTCCATACAAATGTATCATTTATTGTTGCAATCCTTAATTTTATTTCGCACTCACAATAAAAACACTTCATAAAGTTCCGGTGTTACATAAAAATAGAAAATGTTGAAATTCTTATATCGCGAGTAAAATAAAGTTTTTCCATCTTCCTTCAGAGACGGTAAACTGTTTACAAAGACTTATTTCAGTGGGAATCGGCAGCTGGCATCGGCTCGCGTATTTACTGTCTTAAAACAAACTTTATAAACAAAAGTTATCTTCGACAAAGATAATATCTAATGTATTTGTTACAAAATTAAACAAACTCGAGGTCGCAATTCGACCATAATTAATTTAAATTATAAGTTTGAACATTGTTAAGGTTTTGTGGTCAAAGACTTCTATAATCACAGATTTCGCCAAGGCTACACTGTTAAAAATAATTTCATTTTAACAATAAACAAAAGAGTATATGTGTGTGTGTGTCAAATACGTGGTAGTATGTGTAATATTTTTTTATTGATTTAATGTATGTATGTGAAATTTTAAGCTTCTCTCTCCGCGCAATTTTCGTAAAAAGGGGTACAAAGATTTTGCTCGACGTAATAATATAATGATACTAGCTGTCCCGGCAGACGTCGTCCTGTCCGAAAATAGGGGTGATCGTAGAGGGTTGAAAATTTATGGTTGTATGTATTTTTCGATGCTATATCATTAAAAAATCTAAATATAAAAAAATAGGGGTGGACTGTCCTTAACATTTAGGGGGATGGAAAACAGATGTTGTCCGACTCTCAGACCTACCCAATATGCACACAAAATTTCATGAGAATCGGTCAAGCCGTTTCGGAGGAGTTTAACTACAAACACCGCGACACGAGAATTTTATATATAAAATTAACAGAACTGTTAGGCGTTGATTGAAATTGAAAAAAAATAGATAATAATACTTTCATCCTTAATTTATTTACATCTGTACAGGAAAGGAGAAAGAATACAATTTTCTGCGGATATCTGTCGAAAGAGGCGACAAAACAAACCACAGCCAGGTGGTAGGGCATTTGTCCGACTGGATGGCTACCACCCCTGGTCTAAAGTATGTCACCATAACAACCATGAGTTCCAGTCTACCTTAAGAGAGCAGCAGCGCATTTGTAGCTTGGTGTTGCAAATGTCCATAGAAGATTGTAACCGCTTTCCATCAAGTGGGCCGTCTAACTGTCTGCTCAACTCCTGCAATAAAAAATATAAAAAGACGAGATAATACGATAAACTTAGATATATTTTCGAAGTTTTGTTCTACAAGCAAAAGTAATCAGAAATATCTATTGTGTCCAAACGCCGTAAAGATTATTGGAAGACGGCTTTGAAAGTCTTCTCCCGAAGTTCGGCGCGCAGCTTTGCCGAGATCCCCCACTTAAGTGATAGCGAGGCGGGGATTTGTCGGGATCGCCTTTCAACTGATGCCCTTTTACTCCCAGATGTCAAGAAAATGATAGCGAAAATGTACGCAAACATTGGTACACTACACAAAAACAGCGTTTTAAAATGCATGTTCTTTCCACGGGACCACAACTTTATCCTATATTACTAAAGAACGCTAAAAATTAAATGAATTATAACTTGGAGCAAGAAGGAAGCAACAAAGCTAGAGAAGTGGGCAGTGCGATAACTATAACATGACCATAACGTCTAGAACATGAATTATTTTTCTTCTTCTGGCACTCAAAAGTCAAGTTTAGTTTAAGTCTAGTTTTAAGTACGTCTCAGCAAACGCAGCATAGGACGCCCGCCAACCCGGTGAACTGACGACCTGCGCAAGATCACCGGCGCAGGGGCTGGATGAGGAAGACGGGAGACCGGGACATGTGGCGCGTACTTGGGGAGGCCTACGACCATCAGTGGACCATCAGGGATTAACTGAAGAAGAAGAAGACTATTTTTAATTTAACATTAATCCGAGTTTATAATACTCTAAAAATAACTAAATACGTATATAAGAATACCAAGTTTCGCGTAAGTAGGGATTTTTAAAGTTTACCAAAGATGTGTAGCGGAACTTGAAGCAAAAGCATTTCGTTATAATTCGACGATATTTACCGCATGTTCGTGATGGCGTTTGTTTTAAACAAATAACAGTCCTGTTATTCAGTTACAAGGTGATAAAGCTCTGGCTTACAAAATTAATAGCCATTGTTATTAAAATAAACGTAACAGTTTATAATAAAACTAAGTTTTAGCGGTAATTTATTTGATTTTTAATATTTCGACGTTTCCGCTACTTTTCAGTAGCCGTGATCATAGAAGACAAAGATGTTAAGTGGCAAGTCAAGACAAATAAAAATCAAATAAATTACCGCATTTAAAACCGTTAAAACGTTATTTTGCATACTAGTCGCGAAAACTTAAGAATATGTCATAGGTTATGTTGGAAAATAAACCAACGTGATAATTGCAGATTTTTGACGCAATACTAAAAATTACTAGTAAGTCAGTTCAATGTAGTAAGTACCAAAATTACTCTTGTCTTAATGTTCGGTTTCTAAGAGTCCAGACAAATGTGTGAAAGCAGCGCCCCTATTATTTTCTACTCTTTTTGGCCAACATGTATTTGAACTTTAATTTCCTACTTAAATAAGGCACCAGCGCGGCTTATGTTTCCATTATCTTTGTAGATATTAAAAATTAATAAACTCAACAAAGAACACCTATCAAAAGTCAATTAAAACAAAGCTTTTTACATCTAATGAATGAACATAAAATTAATAATATCCTGATTCTATTATTACGGGTAAACTTTTTTGTTCATAAAGAAAATATTAATTTCAAATTAGGGGCATGAACATCGATTTATTGGAATTTCAAAATGTGAAAGATTAAAAATAGAATTTTCGATAGACTTGTTGCTTCATTAGTTGAATTTTCAGTTGTAATAAGGCGGCCCTATAAAAGCAATATATACTCATTAGAGTTTGCTATAGTAGTTAGTTAGTAGTAAATAGTTCCCTGGGATAACGGTGGAAAGTAGTTTTATTTTACTTAAATAAAAACTTATTGTAATTTTTTTAATGTACCAAGCTTCAAAAGCTTTCTAACTGATGGTAAAACCGCTTAAAATTCCGTAGATATGTATATTATAAAATTCTAAACATGCCGTTTTTTTTTAAATTAAGTAATCTACGTACTCTAGTTCCGTACGCTTTTTACAACTTAATAATTGTTAGTTTTTTGAATTTATACACGCTTATTGTTTATGTGTTATTATGTGTGATATTAATTTTATGATTTTTGTGTTGTTTTGTGTACCTTAAGAATAACTTATATAATTATTTATTTTTTCTAATTTTAATACTTAACTTATGCTAATGTAGAGTGTATCATATGTATATGTCATGTCTGTACATTGAGGCTATTCAAAACACCAACTGGATTATACTATACTAGCGACCCGCCCCGGCTTCGCACGGGTGCAATGCTGATACAAAATTGAATACACTACAGAAAAACTATGAACGTTGTATATAAAAACATAGCGGCCCGCTCCGACTTTGCACGGGCATCACTACATAGAAACCTCTAAAATTAGCAATGTTGCCTTAGTATTATACATATAAACCTTCCTCTTGAATCACTCTATCTATTGGAAAAAACCACATCAAAATTCGTTGGGTAGTTTTAAAGATTTAAGCGCACATAGGGACAGAAAAGGCGACTTTGTTTTATACTGTGTAGTGATAGTGATGATGATGATAAACGGTATAGAACACGTTGCATTTTTTTTATTTCTTATCTGTTTGCTGGTTTGTTCGGGATTCACGTAAAAACTACTAGGCCGATTTCGATGCGGTTTTCGCTGGTCGACAGCAAATTCTTAGACTTAAAATCTACCTTACTTTTTATCCTGGGAATCCCGCTGAAATTCAATCAATCATGCTTAAGTTTTGGATTAACGAAGAAAGAATATCAAGATAATATTTTATTACGTTTTCAGACTTGTATACGTAATAAAACTACGCTTTAACGGTTTTAAGCGCGGCAATTTATTTATTTTATTCTTATTATTCCGACGTTTCGGTCACTTTTCAGTGGCCGTGATCACGAGAAGCAAATGTCAAGTATCAATGAGTATTGTTAAAGTTTTATTTAGCCTACCGCCAATTAGTTCATTTTAATCATTTAATTTATATTGGTTTATGGTTATTATTTTTTCTACGAGAGCTTAACATTGAAATAATAAAAAATATAATTAAAAATTACCCCGCTTAAAACCGATAAAACATAGTTTTATTAATATCAAGATGATCGAATAAGAACACATTCTTACGAAAACAGTTATTTAAGCAATAAAATGTGAAGCAAACATATTTCTGTCGCGTAAACAATTGCAACTTAGTTCGCAAAACTTGGGTTGTGTAAGTTTGGAAAGTAAGTTGCAACTAGATTAGTTCCGCTCGTCCATAACTGCATACTAGCATAAGTTAGTTCTAACTTTTTGTATAATAACGTGAAGTTTATGTTAAACGTATTTTCTTCTTTACCTTAAGCCGTAATATTTTAGGGCTTATTCGTACTTCAAAGGATGTGGGTTCTAATCCTGGCCGGGAAACATATTGCGCAAATGGAACTTTTCTTACTTAAGGAGGTAAGGTAACCGATGTGTGAAAATTGGTAATCTGTCTTCATCGAAAGTAATGGGTACAAATTTCGTGCCTCCTAATTATCAAAAAGTTTATGTCTTACAATGGGACTTTTGACCGAATATTATAAATGCATATCTTTACATAGTATAAAATAAAGTTTCTCCGCGTCTGTCCGTCTGTATATCCGCTAACTCCTAAACCATACAACGAATTTTTAAACGGTTTTCACCACTAGTTACATAATTTTCACTAAAAGTGAAACTTTTGCAAATTAAATTACATATGAAAAACCTAATTAAGTTTTTATACATACATACATACATACATAACTTCACGCCAGGTCCCTTGCGGGGTAGGCACGAACAACAGAGCGCCATTTAGGCTTATTCTTACACACCTCACTTGCTTCTTTGACATTCATCATTTTTAAGTTTTTATGTAAGTACTAAAATATGCCCGCAAGTTCGTCCACGCTTGATTTGAAATTCCCGCGGGATTCCCAGGAGACAAAGTAAAGCAGTATTTAAAAAAGTACGTAAGCTATCGTTTTAGTGAAAACTGTCGGAATAAGCTAACTTTTATGCACCCAAACTTCAAACCGCTTCCGGAATTTTTGCGGTATTCCCGGGATAAGCTATCGATCAGTAAAAAATCACATTGGAATTCGTTTTTTTTTACATCTGACCTACGGGATACCCAGAATATAAAGCAGCGCAGATTTTAAGTCTAAGAATTAGATGTCGATCAGCGAAAACCGAATCTAAATCAGCCCAGTAGTTTTAACATGAATCCCGAACAAATAAACTACATTGCTTTCTCCGTCGTTTATGTAGTCTATTCCAGTCTTCCAGTTTTTTTTAATAGATTCTATAAACAGACATGACATGTTAAGAATTTTATAATAGCTATAAAATAGAGCCACTTCCCAGATAAAACTCTAGTATGATACAAAATAATAAATAATAATCAGGAGACAAATATACACGGCCTTACTTATAATAATCTCGTTAAGAAACGGTTAGGCATCTCTTAAGTAAGAGAATCAGAATCAAACCCTAACCAAGTAATAATACCCTTTTTTCACTTATAAACACGCATTACCTGTTCTTTACATAATAAGAGGAACACAGGTAAACGAAAGTTGAATGATTAACGTAGGTGGTATCCAAAATATTCGACTAAAGAGGAGTTTATGGGTAAGATTTTCACTAATCAGTTGCTGAGCAGTTGCTTCAAATTTAAAAAATGATTATAAGTAAGGCCAACACTGTTTATCACCAAGCAAAGCGAGAACTTAGTTTGTGTTATGGGAACAACGGACTAATAGGGCCCATCCCGGACACCCAGACCACATTCATGCCAGGAATCGAACCCGTCTCTCTGCGTTCCAGGAGCTTGTCCGACAAAGGCTTAGCCAACTCAACCAAAGAAGCCATCATACAACAAGCAATAAACCGATGACAGAGCAACGCCTGTTGTTTTGTAATAAATCGAATTAATTCCGGGGACCAAGTCTGAATTGAATTGAGTTGTAGTCAAGAGGACCGCAATGTTTGCGTGCCGGGATATACATCGCTGGGGACAAAGGTTGTGGCCCAGGAGGGTGGTTCGCCGCCCAGCCGTGTACTGCGTGCACAATCAACCCGCTGGTTATATCGGCCCAGGCTTTGTTTGCTTGGTTACTGACTGGATCAGCGGTCCATTATTTATTGACTTGAGTAGAATTCAGCAATTTTTCATTGTAAGGCTTCTGATAGCTAAAGTTACAAAGGAACTGTTAAAAACTTAATATTTTCTTAAATTTTCACGACTTGTATACCTAATAAAACTACGTTGTAACGGTTTCAATAGCGGTAGTTAATTTGATTTTTGTTATTCCGATCTTTCGGCTACTTTTCAGTGGCCATGATTACGAAAGACAAAGATGTCAAGTGTCAACGAGTGTTGTATAGTTTTATTTAGCCTACAGCCAACTTGTTTCCTTTAATTATTTAGTTTTAAATTTGTTTATGGTTATTATTTACTCCATGGGAGCCTAATCTAATTTACCAGCGCTTCGCAACATGTTATGGCTAGAAGAGAACTCTTCAGCAAACATGTCTAGCTGTAATAATTTATATACCTATAATATTAAAATGGGTGGAAGGAAAAATAAAAGAAATTATCACTCAAGTTTCTTGTTGTGAAGTGGTCAGAAATTAGATTAAGCTCCCATAGAGTAAATAATAATCATATTCATTCAAATTATTCGCTCCAATAGTAGCTCACAACGCCCAAAATTCTGCGTTATCCGTTCCACTAGGCGACCGCGGTCGTTGTAGTCGTACCGATGTCACTAAAGACGTCATCATTTTCGATCACACAACTTTCACAACGACCCATGTCAAGAGGTGGGTCGCATAATCGTTGCACTTGGGTTTACGATCGTAACGCCGGCAAGCAAGTGGAACGGGAAAACCGTGGTTGTGAACGTGGTCGAGTCTCTAATGGAATGTAGCCCACGTGAAACTTCAAGTTATCTTATTAAAATCAATTGCTGATCGTAAGTCTCGCTAAAACTCGAGAACGACTGGACTGATTTGGCTAATTTTGGTTTTGAATTACTTGTGGAAGTCCAGGGAAGATTTAAAAATTAAGGAAATATGAAAAATTATTTTCTATTCCTACCTATCCAACATTTGATGTTCGTCCCGTCGTTTAGAAATCAACGTTTTTTATTTATTGATTCTGAGGCAGTACGAAGTTTGCTGGGTCAGCTATTTATCATTACTTTTTTTGTAATCGATTTTAGTTTTATAAACCTTACACTGTAGCCTAAAATATTCTAAAATACCTCACGGAATAAATTTGAGTGAAGCGAACACGTCGATACGCGCCGCCCGCTCCCTAATATAATATGCAATATTTATCTCCGTGCAGAATATACCCTCGTGCGCTGCGATGTATGGCCATACACAAAATATTCATAAATAACTGACGTTATTGCCGCATACTGGTACATTTCATAGAAATTTTCAACAGAGTGTTGATATATTTAACAGCAAACCTCGAGGCAAGTTTTAGGTACTGAAACTGACTAGCCTTGGAAATAATAATCAAACAATATTTGTTTGTTAAATATTTATTGCATTCTAAAGATTCTGTAACCATTTTGGCATTTGGAGAAAAAACAAGATCTGGCCGTTCTATGATACGTAACATAGGGTTGAAATTGTTTTTGCACATAACATGCATATTTTTTCTTATCTTATACTAATATATAACGCTGAAGAGTTTGGTTGTTTGTTTGATTGATTGAACAAGCTAATCTCAAAAACTACTGGTCTGATTTGAAAAATTCTTTCAGTGTTAAATAGCCCATTTATCGAGGAAGGCTATAGGCTGTGTATCATCACGCTAAGAGCAATAGGAGCGGAGCACCAATGAAGAATAAATAAATGTTTCAAAATCCGGGGGTTTTTTCAACTGATTTTTTAAATCTATCCCACGCGGATAAAATCGCCTGTAGAAGCTAGTGTAGTATAAGTTGCTAAGGTTATATGTGAACTTATTTAATCTATATGTATAAAACAAAGATGTGTTAGTTACACCATTGACAACTCAAGAACGGCTGGACACATTTTTATGGTATTTGTGTTTTTGGAATTGTCTTCGTTCGGAATGGGATAATAAGTATTAAAATATGATATTCATCAATTTAAAAGAACATCAGTATAGCCATTGATTTGTTACGATCTTTTCATACCGATTTCGGGAATGGTGACTGGGGGGCGTGTGAGTGTGTGCGTAGTTATGCATGTGTTGCAATGGACGATAATCACGTCAATCAATATTTAAAAAATTATTACATTCATATAAATGTAGTGAAAATGCTTTTTTTTCCACGGTCGTTATTCACCGCAATAAAGTGCAGGTTATAAAACTTTATGTGGCCGTGAAACACATTACGGGATAATAGTTCCTCATGATAAAAAACTATGCTCGGTGAGCCAAAGCAACCTAATATCGTTATACGAGCGATAGTAAAACGCGTGGTGTGCCTTATATGCCAATATCATGCACTGCGGAATGCTTTATTATTTTAATAATAGTACTATATAATAGTCGGATGGCTGCCAATGCTAACTATAACACAGGTTTGTTCCTAATGCGGGGTCTTGGCAACCAAATGACTTCGCAGCTTGCGTTTCTTTGGACAATTCTGTCTTTTTAGTACTTTTTACTTATATGTAACACAATAATGTTAGCTATGTAATAAAGATTTTATTATTAGTATCATAATAATACATGTATCCCAATGGTAATTGTCGTATTTTCCGCCTTCAGCGATCCATAGAATTATTATACGTAAGAGACGTCAATCAGCCGCCTGTTGAAAAATGTTTGATTCACCGGCCCACAAAAAATGGCGTGTAGACCAGACGCTTCTATTCTTATGTATTACGATGCTTTAAATCCGAATCAGGGGTCAGTTTGGCACACACTCCCTCAAAATTTTAAATCAAACTGACCCCAGCTTCGGTCTTTTGCTCCATACACCCTGTATTCTTTTTGTGGGCCAGTAAATTATGCTTCAAAATTATATTATTTATAAAACTAATAATATATAAAGCTGAAGAGTTTGTTCGTTTACTTGAACGCGTTAATCTCAGGAACTACGGGTCCGATTTGAAAATTTTTATCAGTGTTAGATAGCCCATTTATTGAGGAAAGCTTTAGGCTATATATCATCACGCTAAGACCAATAAGAACGGGCAATGAAGAATATTTCAAAATCGGGGGATTTTTAAAATTACTTTTTTTAACTATTCCACGCGGACGAAGACGCGGGCAGAAGCGAAATAAAACAAGTAATAAATAAAAATATAATATTGGACGTAAGTCTTAATTTGATGTTTTTTATAAGTTTAGAGTTTTTTAATTATTCATCTAGAAGGAACGGTTATTTTTTTATAATTCTCAGAATCTATAAATAAAAGACACGTCAGGAATTTGGTATTTATATAAACTATAGAAATCTACAATAAAAAGGAACTTCAGAAAAATCGTTCCCATAAAATACTGCGTATTGTCAGAAAGCTACATAAAACAAATATTTACGCAACCTTCATAGACACTTTATATAAAGAACAAATATTATTTTGTTAAATCTAGTTAAAATAATGTTGCCATAATTCGATTTCATCGTTACAATGAAAGTATTCGTTGTGGTTTAATGAAGCGTAAAACTAATAAAATTAACATAATAAATCGATTTTAAACCATGTTACATTTTGGCGCACGATCGTTATTCACACCTGTGGGGTAGTTTGGGGGTACGCTGCGGTTATGGACTGGACGAAGCCTTTGGGAGGCCATTACCGAATACCACATCGTAACTACGTGGTCCATTACGACTATTAACTAGTTGTACCGGCGTGCAGCATCCGAATTCGCGGATAGCTCTCAGAATGAATTTACGATGCTCAAGGTTCTAGATCTAGCAGTAGTCTAGTAACTGAGGTTGCAGCTAGCACCTTTTGTATGCATCGGGATATTAGCGAGGTAACACTGAGTTTTTTTTTTTAATAACAATACTACGAACTCGAGGTTTTTTGAGTTTATACACGCTTATTATTATCTTTTGTTATAGTGTGTGACATTGATTTTGTGGTTTTTATGTGGTGTTGTGTATCTTAAGAATAACTTATATATATTTTTCTAATTTTAATACTAAACTTATACTAATGTAGAGTGTATCTGTTACAAGCTGGTGTTGTGAGAGAGTGCATGTGCAGTGTGTGCCTTATGTCTATACCTATATATAGTGCCATGTATGTTGCTTTTTCTTTTTGTACCAAGGTCATTAATTTTGAGGCTCTTTGTGTGTCTTGGTTTGTTTCAAAATTGTGCGTGTAATGCAATGCAGTGGTAGTGCGCGTTAGTGTGAGTAAGTGTATAAGTTTTGTTATTGGTTGTGTTTTTGTGACATTGTGACACTGGTAACACTGGTTAAAACTGATAAAAAGCTTTTTTTTAAGTTTTTAAATGCAAGCTTTTGAGGTCCTGGATATCATGTAGCAGCAGAGTGCTAGCCAAGACAAGTAAAACGAGCCCAAACACGATGGGTCTATCTTGTTTAGTACAGGTGTTCCTATAGCCACCTTCCGACTGCATCGTCAGATCAGCTCCATACTAATACATATTATTACATCGTCACGTGATATACATATGTGTGTAAAATTTCAGCTCAATCGGAAACCGGAAAGTTGGTCAAAAAACCTTGCAAGATAAGACATTGCAAGCTAAAAAAGCTTGTATAAAAAATGGCTCTTTAATAGAATATTTAACTCGATGGACAATTTCTTTGTGCGTGTTCGTGTGCGTGTATTACAATATACACCGCACTATCAATCTAAATTAAATTGTGTTTAAAGACCAAATATAGCAATTATGCTAATAAACTTTCTAAGGTTTACATTTGGGGTTGCGTAGCGTCGCCGTGGCTATTCAACCTTTTTATGAACAGTTGCTTGGATGGTTTGAAAGAAAGTGAAAGTGGTTTAAGAATGAATGGGTTACTCATCAAATGTCTACTCTACGCCGATGATCAGGTTATACTTGCATCGTCGCAAAAAGAGTTACAGGAGATGGTAACGATTATGGACGAAACTTTTAAGACTAAGGGTATGAAAATTAATGTAGAGAAGACGAAAGTTATGGTGTTTGAAAGAGATGAAAGTATGACAATGTGTAACGTACAGATAGGAAATGAAAGACTAAAGCAAGTTAAAGAATTTGTTTACCTAGGGTGCATGTTTACCAGAGACGGAAAGCATGATAGTGATATTGAAAGGAGAGTAATGGCAGGAAATAAGGTGAATGGAGCGCTGAACTGTTTTATAAACAGCCAGAAAGTGTCTGTAAAGGCACGTCTGGCTGTCCATCAAGGGGTATTAGTACCAACGCTAATGTACGGCAGTGAGAGTTGGGTGTGGCACAAGAAGCATGAAAGTAGGATAAATGCAGTTGAATTGAGAGCTTTGAGAAGTATATGTAAGGTTAATGTAAGTGATATGATAAGAAACAGTGTGATAAGGGAGCATTGTGAATTGAAAGAAGATGTAGTGACAAGAGTTGAAAAGGGAATGTTAAGGTGGTTTGGCCATCTAGAGAGAATGAATGATAGCAGAATCACAAAACAAGTATATGATAGCAATGTGACTGGAAGAGTCAGTGACGGTAGACCAAGACGTACTCACCATGATCAAATTGAAGATATTTTGAAGAAAGGTCAGATAAAAAGTAGTTTAAATAAGCGTGTATGTATGAGAAGATTAATGAAAGTTGATGAAGCGAAAAGTGTTTGTCAAGATCGTAACAAGTGGAGATCCATTGTCTCTGCCTACCCCAATGGGAAACAGGCGTGACAATATGTATGTATGTATGTAGGTTTACATTTTGATGATCATTAACAACATTTTATGTTAGTATAAGGTATTTTTGCAGTGATAACTTCTTACGGGAGGGTAAACCGCTTCGTTACGTAACGCGTTGCGGAGCCAGTCTGTCTGGCTTCCCTTTCACTCACGCATACGGCAGCGGTAGGCAAGCTCCTCTGTCACTCTAACCTTCAGCGATATGATACTAATAATGTTCATACCCAACATTCTAATGTATGTACATATTCAAGAATTGTAACTAAGAATAATGTATATTTTATAATAATCAATAAAAGATTTAATCAAAAAATAACTTTTCCTTACTTTATTATATTAATATACTTATTTTTTTAGTAATTACCAGAGTTTTCTCAAGTTAAACAGTATCAATATTAAATAGTTCAATTTAATATTGATTACTTCTGTCGGGCGTCCCGAGGCGCACTTAGATTAGTTAGACATGAGCCTAATTCAAAGAAGTGTTTTAGGTATACCAGCGTAGAGGAATATAACCACACTAAGCAAGATAAGTTAGTGCGGGGTGGCAGGCGGGGGGTCACGGGGCTGACTCGACAATAACTCCCTGATGATATACAAACACACCTAATTAGGATCCTTTCAGTACATTCGCACGTTTCACCTAAAACATTCTCTCGAATGAGGTTCGTGTCTGCTAAATTTATTCATAGTTATTATCATATCATTTATAGTAGTATATTATTTAAATGTTTATATCCAATTAAAACTTTCTTTACTCTGTTGTTTTAGCTGTTTAATATTTTTAGGAAAATAAATACCGTATTGCTTAGTGAATCACTATTTGCTTTAAGCGACATTTGGAAGATATGTCGGGAAGCGTTTAATGTTTCATATGATCCAAAAAAATCATTTATAAACTTAAGTACTATTTTAAAATTATCTATAGTTTTAATTAAATTCGTTCGTTGTTTATTTTAATTTTTAGACATTAGGATGAAAAAATCATTGTTTGTAATATAATGTTGTTGTTTATATTATAACTAGAGTTTACCCCGCGGCTGCGCCGCGGGTTAACCTCTAGTGCGTGTCTCTTGTTTATAGAGCAAGTGCTAAAGGTTATATTATATTACATTTTTATGTAATGCCCACGGAAGATTCACTTCATTTTATATCGCTAATTATAATATATACCATCCCCCGTCTATCTGTCAACAAAATAAATTACAAAACTTGACCAAAAAGGCCAAAATGGTCAAAATGACTAAAGAGGCCAAAATGACCAAATAGGCCAAAATGACCAAAAAGGTTAAAATGATCAAATAGGCCAAAATGACCAAAAAGGCCAAAATTACCAAATAGGCCAAAATTACCAAAGAGAGGCCAAAATGAAAATTATCCCTTGTCCATCCTCAGTATTTAATTTACATACGTACCGAATTTCAGCCAAATCGGTCTAGTAATTTTTCCGTAAAAGCATAACAAACAACCAGACAAATATCATTTTATCCCGGAAACTATCCCATTTTTCGGGATAAAAAGTATCCTATGTTCATCCTCGGTATCGAAAATATATATATACTGAGTTTCAGTCAAATCGGTCCAGTAGTTTTTACGTGAAAACGGAACAGACAGACAGACAGACAGACAGACAGACAGACAGACAGAGTTACTTTCACATTTATAATATTAATAGGGATTTTGAACTACAAGATGCAGTTAATAGGTGTTTATAATTTTTAATTTCGGAAAAAAAGTGTAACCGAAACGAAAAAGCTGAGAGATGTATATTATCACACAATTTCGTATTTTAATGCAATACCATAAGATCTATAATAAAAATTATTTCTAATTAATATGTGTTAATTTGACGATAAGTTAACTTATGTAAAACGTTATTAATTGATGAAGTAGGCGAATTATAGTAAAATACATATTTTATACACCGACAGACGAATAGACATGACAATTTATTAAGGTTACATTTTTGCCAAATTAGCTACTACTACATGCATATTTTAAAAAATAATTTAATAAAAAGGAATAATTCAGGTAAGACAATGATATTTTGATATTGAGATATTTGAAGTTGCACATATTTTAGAGACTTGTAACTAAATAGCAAAAATCCTGCACTACACGTGGTTCGAATGCTTACTTTACTTGGTTTTTACAAAACTTGAGAGCCAACCATCAATTCAAAAGTTCGCACTAAAAAGGCCCGAAGTTAGTTGAATAAGCGCTGCATCGCATAAGTTTAAGCAATCAAATGGGTATAAGTTGAGCACGGCGTTGGCGCGGTTCAAGTTGTTGGAACGCCGCCCAAAGAATGCTTACGCTTTCAACAGATATGGCAATGACATTCATTTAACGGCACATTAGTGAAATTAGTGGCTTGTATTCAGTTCGTGCCAAAGGGTTCAAGCCACACCGCGTGTCTCTAACAGAAATGATATTGTCACGCGTTTAGCGGGACTCGAATTAAAATGCCGTTAGAATTACTATAGAGTTTATTAGAACTATTCAAACACGTATAACAGATACAAAAATAACACAACAAGACCAAATGTAATACAGAAGGTCGTAATTCAAAAAAACGCGCAAAGTCCGTCACTATTAGATTCCCCATTGTAATACACACGTCTCGCTTTGATAGTGGTTCTCGTTCGACTGCCCCCTCCCTCAATCAGGCTGTTAGAAGGAACAACTCACGGCCAGTTCCTATATCTTATGCCTTAACCGATAGTAAGGCGAATGAATTGTCAGTAAGATATTAAATACAGAAACCGAGGCCAAATCGAAGCAATTTGACTGAAAGGGTACAGAACAAAACTAAGATGATACAGTGATATTGATTGATTTAAATTTATGTTTACCTATTCGGGCCACTTTGGTTGATTTGCCCAAATTGAAAGAAGAAATGAACTGACTAATATTGATTCCTTACTATTCATTCACTTATGTTACCATAGATTGAATTTTGACATTACGTGCATAGAGCTGGTGTCAAATTTTAACCAATAGTAACGCAAATAAATGCTAGCTAAGATATAAAAACCGGCCACTAGTGACTTGTATACGTATCTTTAACACAAAACTGTATATTCGACTACTTTAGGGTTCCTATATCTAAGGGATGACAATCGCCCTTTCAAAACGTAACTCATAACACACAAAGGTAGTTTTCCAATTACAGAGCATAATGCGACTCAGTGGCGCACAATGCCGAATTATGCTGATGCTTAATTGGAACGCGAATTAGTTTTCAAATGCACCAGCAGAGTGCGACTCAGTTACAAAAGTATATTCCTGTAAACAAATTTGTTTTCACAAATTGTATTCACATTTTAAATGTGAAATATAAAAAACAAGTCAATGTTTGTACCTTCATCCATACTTATATTTATTTTTTTAACACAATTTGAATTAACTTTGATTATTTCGAAAAAACTACAATGAAACGAAAGCTTTAAAAAAATTTCCAACAATTAATAATATTACTAACGATAATATATAAACAAAACATTTCGATCAATGCCAACTTAAAGGGGAAAACACTTGTTAATTTTCTGTCACTGAGTTGGCATCGATTGCACGCATCACTTTTAAGAGTGCTCGATTGTGCGAAGCGTTGCTGTAGTTGAAACATTCAACGTTAAGCATTATGCCGCATAATGCGCTCTAGTGCTGTAATTGGAAAACTACCTAAGCTATCTACAATTGGTACTACCAGTAGATTTCTTTTTATAGATAATCTTAATTAAAGCTATCAAGCAATGCCTTATTATTAAAAAGGTATTTTAGATGTAACGTTCATAATGACTATAAGTTGTCGCAATCGACCTAAATCATTTACAAAATCCAAGGACATCTGCACTACTCAAGGACATCTGCGCAATCCAAGGACATTTGCACAGGTCAAGGACATCTGCACAACATAAGGCAGTACGTGGCAGCATACACTTGGAGAGTTTGGTATAACAGACCGTGTGTAAATTTGAAATTGTCTACAATCTCAGAAATCAACATAACGAGGACCTTATTATTATCAATAATTCATCTCTCAGACTGGTAAGTAGTCAATACGTTATCAAGAAAATCACCATGAAACAGATATGAAATGAAGAACAGCAATTATCTATGTAACTTAGTTAAAACAATTTGCGATTTACGACTAAACTTGTAAACTTAGGCTATTTAATGAATTGCTCAGTAGAGGGTGCGGAGTGAAGTTAGTCACGTATTGAACATTTGCAAACGCGAGTTCGTTGACATCACTCAACTAATCATACCGATCCGTTTCAAGGTCAAATCAAATTTTCAAGAGTTTCCATTAGTAGATTATCTGATACGGCTTATGGACTGTTTACCTTTTGTTGTAGTAAAGTGAAAAACTTGCATAAAATATAATATAACAGAGTGAACAGCACTCCGAACTGATGTATTATTATATATTGAAAATTTAATCAGGTAATCGCTGGATTTGCTTATACACACAAACCACCCAGCGGCTAGTGAACGCATTGTAGTTTAAATTTTCTCATTTTGTATTTTTACATAGAGCAAATAATAGATAAAAATCCCAGTCACCCCAGATTAACGTCATTTTAGGAAAGATGACATTTTTAGGATCGGTAGTATAACATAAACTTAGAAAGAAATGAATACTCGTTAAGATGAAAGCGGGGCTGTTTTTCAGGTAGCAGGTTTCAAAGATGGAAAAAACCATGTTAAAAAAATGCTAATAATAAGAGGAATCTCTCTCTTTTAGATCTCTTAGCCTATTCTGCTTGACACCCCACATTTAATTCCCTAACTCATCCGTCTCAATGCTAACCTTCTGGCAGCCTTTCATGAGCCTTATTAGTTAACTTTTAAATATATAAACTGTATGCAAACAACTAGATTTAAATGTTTTTACATCAAGGGTAAATTGGTCTGGCTGACGCCTCCAGTTATTCTATTATACACCGTTGTTAATTATTTTTAGGGTTTTATTTCCCATATACACCCCCGGAATACAAAGGTAACAACTTACGTCAAAGCAGCGAGACTAGTTTTTACATATGTCATGTATGATGTTGTTATAAACAAATATATACAACTGCCAGACACTTCGTGTGGGCCATAACTTGTGACAGACACTTTAAAAAAAAAGTGGTAATTTACGTCATTTTAGGAAGGCTGAATTTTATATATACAGGGTGCTTCAAAAAAATGTATACACACTTTGAACTTCCATAGAAAATTTATTTACCGTTCTACAAAGTTAAATTTCAGGAAAATAGAAAGCTGAAAGTCCGATGTAAATGAAACATAAATAACAAATGTTAATACTGTTCAAATTGGTGACCTGCAGCATCAATACAATTCTGAGTACGAGTCACCACAGATTCTGTACATCGTATCAAAACGTCCAATGAGATTTCTCTACACACTGCTTGAATCTCATTCCAAAGAATGTCTAGGTTACGTGGTTTACGTTTGTACACCTCATCTTTTAATGTGCCCCACAAGAAGAAATCCAGTGGTGTAAGGTCTGGAGAGCGTGCTGGAAACTCGATTGGCCCGCTGCGTCCTATCCACTGGCCCGACAAATTTTGATCCAGGTAAGCTCGTACGTCCCTGTGATAGTTCCATGAACTTCGAATTTGTCTCGTATGCGTGTAATTGTTAATCTTGAAGGTGGTTCTGTATCATACTCCCTTCTCCACTGTCTTTGAACTTCATTTACATTCTCAAACTTCCAGTACCACTTAATAACCTGCTTACGTTCTTCAAAACTCAAACGTACGTCCCCCATGTTGATATTACAAATTCCAACTGATAATATAACATAGAGGGACGATTATGCTGGCACCTGGCGAAGAAATATAACATTAGCCTTGTAGAGCGGGAAAACTACAATAGTTTAAAGTGTGTATACATTTTTTTGAAGCACCCTGTATTACCGAGTAAAATATTTTCCTAATGAGCCAGACATATCTGACGGGCCAAACATCCTCCCGGACTCGTTAAGAGTTTCGCTGTGTGAGCAATTCGGTAATCTCGATGTGCAGGTTATATCACGATATTTTCCTTCACCGTTGTTAGCATGTGGTGATTGTAACAATAAGCTCATTAGATCAGAAACTAACACTGCCTAAGGGGTGCATGCGTTCCGGCCAGGATCGAACCCGCACCCTTTGAATTTGGGACGCGTGCGTTAGCCATTACTTTTTTTATATAATATGTGTATTAAATATAGTAATAGTTTATTGTTCTAGTGCCATTGTAACGAAAATGAAACACATAGTAACAGTTAGCACGTGGACAATGTCTCACAAGGGTGGCAAAAGGCGGGCGAATTAAGTGGAGTGGTAGTGCACAAAATATACGAAAGAAGATACACTCGCGTAGAAACGAAGAAACAAGCGCTGAAACAGGCATAGCTACAGGCAGGCATACAGGGTGGCCATGTAGTAGAACTTTTGTCCTCCTAGATGGTCACCACCTGGCCTAGAGTATGCCGCCATAACAGTCTTTATTTATGATCCGTCTGTGAGCAGATTCCAGTCTTCCCTTAGCCGCTGGCAGAACATTTGCAACACCTCTTGTTATTGATTCATAAAATCGATGTGACACACGTCACTAAAAACGCAGCACAACACTACGTGACATATAGACGCACTACTCTCTGTTCTCTCTGTATAACCAAATAATGTTAATCTGTATAAACTTAAAACAAATACATTAAAAGTTCTTTGTGTATTCAATTAAAGACTACAAACATAAAAATACATTTACTGGCACAATGTGCAACACCTCTATATTGCAAATGTCTATGGGCGACAGTAGCCAGTTCCGATATGTCAGGCCATCAACTTGTCTACTGTTCTTCAACAAAAAAAAATGGGTTTTTTATTGTTCAATCCAACCAGCGATTATTATTCGGATTCCCGAAATTAACATTCTGTAAAATAATAAATTTTATTTATCTTTTATTAGTAAAAACTATTTATTTAGATCTAGAATAGCACAACCGGTTAAAAAAAGTTTAATTAAAATTTATATCTGGAGCATAGCTTTATACGGGTGTGAAGCATGGACAATGACACAAAGAGATCGCGATAGATTAGAAGCATTTTAAATGTGGTGTTGGAGACGCATGGAGAGAATAAGTTGGAACGAGAAGAAGACTAATGAAGAAGTTCTGGACATGGTAAAGGAGAAACGCACAATATAAAAAACTCTAGAGGAAAGAAGGGGGAAGATGTTTGGCCATTTGCTAAGACACGACACCTTCTTATGCACGTTAATTGAAGGCAAAGTGGAAGCAAGGAGAGGGAAGGGAAGACCAAGGCGAGCATTTATAGACCAAATAAAAGAAAAAGTGGGTGTCGTGTCTTACACAGAAGTAAAACAACTGGCCAATAATAAAGAAGATTGGAAGAGGCTCCACCGACAAGAGCATGCTCTTAAATGATAAATGAATGAAAATAATAAAAAATATATAAATTGATTCGATTGCTCGCTTAACAGTGCCGTAAGTGGGGCGGTGCCACCGGTACCCAGGCATAGGGCTTAGACTCTGGGGGGCGTAAGATAAGTCGGACCAGGCATGACAATATTTTTTTCAGTTTGATCCTGATAAGTTCCCGCTGCGCCCCTAGTGCTCGATTTCAACACATACGTACCTACATGACGGGATCATGAAAAACATCTGTTAAATTAGACAAAACATCGCGCTCATTTTTTTGGCAGCGCACAAGCGTATTTGTATTTTGCCTCTTTAAAAAAATAAATTTTTCTTCGAAAATATTAGATAATTGGTCCACCAACAAGGCCCTTGTACGTTATTTTATCATCCTGAATGAAATAAAGGCCTAAAAATAGCATCGCTCTAGCTAGGTTAGGTACCTATAATATCTAAAAAAAAAACAAGTGTGCAGTTATAGAAGCTCGCATAGGGCGCATGAAAGGCTACTTACGGCACTGTCCCTTAAATGTTAATGCATTTGATAAAAAATGTAATTGCTATACATACACGTTTCAACACATCGTACCGATTGAACCTCCTGTTGACGTTCTATGGGCGCGTGAGCTGAGCGTGGGATCCGTAAGCTGATTAGCGCCAATCTGCCGCTTAAGCGCCGCTCACCAAATAAGGCCCACACCAATGTACAGGTACGCTTTGTTACATATGCCGCTTCTTCATATACCTGTTTCGTCACCATTTCCGATGTAAAGGCTCAATTAAGGTAAAACCCTTTCCGAAGGGCGGCGAAGTTTCTGAACCTGATTTCCAGGTATTTACATAAAACATTCTTCTTAACGACCTAATAATACAGTTCATTTATTTGAACGATTTCATGGAGTTAAGTGATGAATTCATTTCATGTGATTTCATGAATTTGCAGATGAGGAATCTCGCTTTCGAAAGAAGCCAAACAGCGCTACAAGTAATAGGATCATTATCGCTCAATTACTTAAATAATAAGGGTGATGTTAGGAGCCTTAAGAACAGACGAGCGTGCATGACAAGAGCTATGAATGTCAAAGAAGCAAGTGAGGTGTGTAAGAATGGGCCTGTGTGGCGCTCTGTTGTTCGTGCCTACCCCGCAAGGGACCTGGCGTGAAGTTATGTATGTATGTACGTATGTACTTAAATAATGAAACGAACATTCTGAGCGCCGACGTACAAACGTAAATGCTTCTCCACATAAACGCGCGGGCGCGCGACAAGTACCCAAATATCAAATATAAAAAAACCAGTTGCTAAGAATGATAGCACGGCCTAACTTAAATTCAACACTACATATTTATGTATTAGAAATAAAGTAGATATAAATAATTAGATAAGCAACTGTACTAGTATATAGTAACTATCTATTAGTTAGGAAGATTGTATCAAAAGAGAAAATAAAAGGAAGGAAATAAAAAGATTATTCCCTTATTATCCCTAGTACATAAGATATAGATTAGAACAAGACAAGAAAATAATAAACTCAGTCTTGGCACATGACGTAGGAGCAGGCGAGGAAAAAAACTACACATAATTATTAAATACTTTACGGCTGGTTCTTACATCATACTATTCATTCACTTCCCTAATAGTTGATAGAAATTTAACTATACTATGTACACCGCTTCGCAACGTGTTATTACTGTTATGGAGAAGAAGTTGCAACAAACTCCCCAGCAACAGGTCTAGTAAAAAATAGTTTTCCTTTACATTTCTTATTCTATTGACTCGTATATCTCAAGTTTTTTTATAGGTTTTATACAGAAGTACGTTACAGAATTACTGGGTTAACACTCTACAGTAAACATGGCAGTTTGTCGCGAAAGTTCGCCAGCAATGGTTGACTAGGATATGATTATAATTATGCTTTTGGCGGAAGAAAAAGAAATGGAAGAACTTGTTAATAAAATAAGGGATCAGAAAGTTAGACGAAGAACATGGGTTGAGGAATGTTCGCAAGAAAGGTATAGGTCGGTGATTCGGAATATTTTTGAAGATGCGTATACCATCTAGGGTTGCCAGATTTTTTTTCAGCTAATAAGCGGCAAATAGGCAAAAAAATACGGTAATTTAGTTTTTTCCCCGGGACAAATAAAAAAAAATATAGTGACATTCTTCATTTTTTTGATAAAATGTTCATTACTACAATTGAAAGTAGTGTAAAAATTTTGAAAATATGTTATCGAACATTTTTTAAAATTTTTGACAATTAAAGTATAAAATTAAACCATAAATGTATATGTGAAGTTGCGAACGTTACGTGCGTGAGTATTTTTGTGTAGCGTAGATCGATCGATTTAATAATAAAAAACGAAGCACGGTTAGAAAACGGGACAGAGTCAGTCCCGTCGGGACATTTTAAACTAAGCCTAAAATACGGGACGTTCCGGGAAATACGGGACGTCTGGCAACCCTAATACCATCACCCAAGAAACAAATACTTTATGTAATCTAAAATATAGTCGCTAAGTCAATAGCGTTGCCTCAAAGTAAAATACCATAGGACATGATACTAGGAAAATAACGAAAATAAACTAGTCTAACAGTCTCTTTGTCAGTAAACTGCCGACATCTTCAGATCGCAAATGTAGCAGAACTAAGTTTTCCTGAGAGACTAGATACATGAGCGCCCCACTGGAGCTTCTGATCTAGGTTAATGCCTAAGAATACAGATGAATCTCCTAGGTTAAGTCTAATGTCATTACGGGTAATATTAGCACCGTATTATTTTACATTGGGTATAACAAACTTAGCACATTGAGTTTTATTCCAAGTAAACCACTTATATATTTGGGTTCAAGCGTTACTTACGTCGTCAAAGTTCTGTTTATTTTGTCAACTTCGATATAAGTGATGTGTCATCATCAAACAACACTACGTCACAAATATTGTTACAACTGTCTGTGCAATGCCCCAACGGAGAGGTGAGTCAGTCAAGCGATAACCACTAGCGGAGCAAGATGTGTGTACTACATTCGGCGATTTATTTAGGCTGGTGTGCACCGACTTTTAACCGATGATTAAAATAAAATAATCGCAAAAGGTATGCCTAAACAGTGATTATTTTATCTTAATCGTTTGGTTTAATTTCGGTGCACCCCAGCATTAGTGACGGACTTTGCGCATGTTTGTATAGTTCTAATAAACCCTTTAGTAATTCTAACGGCAGTTTAATTCGAGTCCCGTAGTTCGTAACAAAATCATTCATAAAATATGGCAATATATATAATAAGCTGCTTTATGCCTAATCAGTCCTAATACTTATTCATATATTCTCGTCTGACCCGATAACCTCTATGTTAAAAGGGCCAAACATTAACTTATTCCCTCTTCGCCATAAGCCCCGCTGCCTTTTAAAATATTAATCAAAAATTTAATGCAAATTCACTGCTTTGTACACAACATTTATACCAGACGCTTTTTTTCTTTATATTAATAAAATAGTTTTATTCGTTTAATATAATGAATCCATCACAAAAATAGTTTTCTCCCCACATTTTATATTTGATTATAAAATTTTATATTGCGTTTAGATCTGACAAACATATTTGATTTTTTTATAAGAATGTGTCTATGTGAAAATAACTCAGGCGTATTGAAGGTATTCACATTTTCGTCAAGTGAACGCTACAATGTAATGGCGAAACTACATCACGCTTTAATAAATCTACTTTTAAAATACTCATGCAATAAGAAAAGTCAATTTTCAACTAGAAGTCTAAGCCATGCCACAAGTGAATGAATGAATGAATGATTGACTGAACTAAATGTCAAGCAAAACAGGAAAATGACAGCCATAACGAAAGCAATGTAGCAAAAATCCCAAAAACGAATAAAGACGGACATATTCCTCTCGTCTGTCTAACTAATACAAGATTTAGACATTTTATTATCTATTCGTTTGCCTTATCATTGATAGAAATTACTCGGATTTAATTAATGTTACATTTTAACTGAAAGTATGTGTTCGCGCCGCTTATTTAAAATACTCTCCAATCCAACTATTTTCACACCTACCCGCTTTCCTAACCGCGTTATCCAATCACCTTTTCCCAGCCGCCATCTTCCCTTCCATACGACTGTCCTTGTCGTACTTACCGCTGCTACTAATACTGCTCGTCTTTACGAGTCAGTCTGCTGTTGACCCTCGTCACACGTAGTCTACGCGTCTCGTACGACAACCCGCATATCCTTCCGCCACAACTTGCATATACAGTTATACCGCGCCGCGTGTGTACAAGTTATCGAAGGCCGCAAGAAGACGAACCAGAAGATTTGCTGCAAGGCGCACGACTTGGTGATCAGCACGCATAGTTAGTGCAGCCCAGAGGCACGCAGGTTAGTCTCCTTTCTTATCCATACCAGCATTCCTACCACCGCCATTTTGGATACGCGTTCAGCACCTACAACTGGTCTGCCGCGTTGACATTTTTTTTGGCCCATTCGAGCCAGGATCATTCTTTGGTTCCCTTTTCTACCGCTTTCTGACCCTCATTTTCTACCACTTTATTTCGTCACGTAATATTTTACGTATCTTGACACTTTTATCAACGTCTTTATTACGCATTAAACATACATAATTCGTATTCCGCTTCCCTTGATTGCGTTAAATAAATATTTTTTTTAAATTACGTTCATTTTAAATTTAAAACAGTGATATTTGAAATTAACGTATCGCTCATTCATTCGGTCATTTGACCGGCCGCGCACCGCTATTGTTTCGCATACTCGTGTTGCGGGCATTAACTTCGGCTTTTCTTAAAGTTTCTAATCTTTTAAATTTAAGTACTCAAAATGACTTCTAAGAGAAAAGAAGTATTTGAAGATGCGCAATCTCTTGATAAATTTCAAATACAGCGATTGACTTTAACTGCAAGACGTGACGTCATATTTTCTCGCATGCAAGAACTTTATAACCGCTCATTAAATGCCGCAGATGATGATTCCGAGAGAGAATTATTTCTATACGGAATGATATCTATCGAACGCCTACATTCTGATTTTAATGACATAGTAGATCAATTAAATGTTGTGGAGTTGACCTTGGATCCCAAATATAATGTCAATTACCAAAGTCTCAATTCGTTTGAAGATATGTACTGCCGCTGTAAATTTATCCATGAGAAGTTTCATTCAGTTTCAAAACAACCAGAAACCATAATTTCAAACGCTAATTCTCAACGTAAATCGATTCGTTTACCCGAACTCGAGCTCATGGGGTTCGACGGCAACCCTATTAAATGGCCAATATTTTATGAATCCTTTAAAAGGACAATTCATGAAAATTCCGATCTCACTGATCATGAACGCGTACAATATTTGATAAATAAGTTGTCGGGCCGGGCACTTTCAGTTTGTACCGGAATCGTACCAAACGGCGACAACTACAACATGATATGGCAAACATTGGTCGACAAATATGATGATAAGCGTAGTTTGGCCGCCGCATACTTGGATCAAATGTTTGAATTTAAAAATTTTAACACCGCCTCTTGTAAAAATCTTGACATATTTCTTGATCAATTTTGTACCGCAGTATCGAGTTTAAAATCTTTAAAATTAAATGACTTATCGGACTTTATTATTTTGCAATTAGCGTTGAAGAAGATTGATTTAAATACCGCAAGATCGTTTGAGATGCATAATAGGGGGGAATCCATGCCTACCTACAATGACCTTATTAAATTTATCCGCGAACAAAGTAAAGTATTAGAACGCACGATGCCATCTACTCAGTCCCGTAGTGACAACTATAAGCCTAAAGCGACGCATTCTTTTGTAACATCATATACGACGCATTGCCCGCTTTGCAAACAATCTAGCCATTTTAATTTATATCGTTGTCCCGCGTTTGAAAAACTTTCAATTGATGAAAGATTTAATTTTATAAAAAATTCAAGAGGTTGTACTAATTGTCTAAGCGTAAGCCACAACAATAATTCGTGTAACTCCAAATTTAAATGTCGCTATTGTGAATGTAAACATCATTCAATGCTGTGCCGTAAACCGCCGTCGCTTCAAGATGACCGCCCGCGCCGCCGGGACCGCTCGCCGCCGAGCGCCCGCGCTGTTGCCACTCCGCCATCGCGCGCTCATGCGCCGGCGCTTCCACCATTTGCGCATGCTGCTACAGTTCCGCCGCCGCATCTTACCGCTCCCGCGCACCTCCCTCACCCCTCTGTACGAGTGGATGAGACCCGCGATTGTTTGTCCGCGCAACAAAATGTATCGCTATGTAATACACAACCAATATCTGTCACGCAAAATAATACAACTTGTTTACTCGGCACGGTTCAAGTATACGCGACCGACTCCAATAATAAGCGGCACACATTACGTGCGTTAGTAGATTCCGCGTCTCAAAGCAATTTTATAACCGCAAAATGTTGCAATAAACTAAATTTAAATTATAATAAACTTTATAACGATGTTGTAAAGGGTATCGGGTCTACGAAAAATCGAATTATAGGGCAAACTTCTACGAAATTATTTTCACGATTAAATAATAAATTCATTTCACTGGACGCACTAATAATTGACCGCATTACAGACAACCTCCCTTCTGTTGAAGTTGATACTTCGCATCTTTCGCACATCGACGGTCTACCGCTGGCCGATGACAACTTTTCATCGCCTGCGGAAATAGACCTTCTCATTGGGGCATCTTTGTTTGCTGACATCTTACTGTCAGGCCGCTTCTCGGGTGCACCTGGCACACCTACTGCTTTTGAAACAATTTTTGGTTACGTCATCATTGGGAACGCCCCTGTCGCTGCCGCTCAGCATGACCCATGTCATACTGAGAGCAATATCGCTTCTTTTAATAGTTCTTCCGTACACGTATCACTCTGCTCGTTTGCAGAGCAGCCATCTTTTTGTCAACCGCCCCAGAAATTCTGCCAGCGTGAGGAAATAAGTTGGACTCTGACTTTGTCTCGAAAACCGAAGACTTTTACTAACAACAACTTTCCCCGTAATCATGCAGGGCGCTATTTTGTGGCGTTGCCGGTTTACCGCGGATCCGCTGCCACTTTTGGGTATTCTTTTAGAACAGCGAAAACCTTAAATTTAGAACCGTATCAGCGCAATTGCGCTTGGTTTACAACGCAATAATTACATAACATATTCAGAATTTATTTGGCTATACATTTAATAATTTATTTATGTTACTTTATCCACATTTCATAATCTTATATTTTTCAATTTAAATAATTAATTATTCTTACAACTGCTATTTCCGCTTTTAACTTTTTTTAATATTCATATACAGACAGACAGCTTGTAGTGAAAATTAATTCCCGCTTAGGTAAAACCTGTCCACTGTGGTGCAATGGATCCCATTGATTGTTGCTAAATTGCCGGTTACATAAATCGAAAAGGGCTAACGGTGATAATTACTTACCTGTGTTGGAAAATATTGTTTCTTTTCCCGCTACTCTTACAAATAACGAGATTCCTAACCCGTTGTTAGATTTCTTCTCCCGCGTTTACTCATGCCTAATGCTTTTACGCATAGTCGTCTTGAGATGTCGTTTCATAAAGAAACTACCGTGAAATAAATATAATACCGCTGGTGACCTTCATTATGCGGAGTTGCAAGTTTTAAAAGCTTTACAGTCCTCTCATTTTTCGGAAATTATTAAAAATCTTTTAAATAATTAACTCAGTTTCCCCTCGATACAAAGGCTAGTTCGTGGCTTTCGAGATGCAGACGAGCTAGGTAGAGTTAGTGGCCGTTTCGGTAATGCCGATCTGTCATATGGTCATCAATATCTAATTTTAATTTAATTTTTACCGCTTAAGGATCCTATTTTTACTTTATTCTTACTTATCCGCTTTTAACCGGTTTCTCGCTCGCCGCGGTGCCGTGTCAGTTATGTATTCTAACAATGCAACGAACTTTGTTGGTGCCAAAAATGCTTTGTCAGAAGTTTACACGCTCGTAAGTTCCGATGAATTTAATACGTCTCTCTCGGATGAATTGTCAGCAAACCGCGTTCTTTGGAAATTGAATCCCCCACGAAGTCCTCACTTCGGAGGCCACTATGAAATTTATGTTAAAGCTTTTAAAACGCATCTCCATCGTGTCATTGGGACACAACTGTTAACCTATGAAGAAATGTTAACTGTTCTGACACAAATCGAATGTGTCATTAATTCCCGCCCGCTAACATTATTGAGTGAGGATCCTTCTGAACCCACTGCTTTAACTCCCGCACATTTTTTAATGTCTGTTCCGCTGAAACATTTGCCTGCCTGTAACGTCGATAACGAACCCGCGCATCTACTTAAACGGTTCACTTTGCTTGATCAAATGGTTCAATCATTTTCCAAGCGATGGAAATTAGAATACTTACATTTATTGCAATCACGTGGAAAATGGAATACACCTGTAAATCCTATTACTATAGGCTCAATAGTCCTCATTGTTACGGATAATATTCCCCCGCTTTCATGGCCTCTTGGAGTCGTAGTTGCCACTTATCCTGGCAAAGACGGCATCTGTAGGGTTGCCTCTGTAAAAACGGCTACTGGCGTGTACAAACGACCAGTGGTCCGGCTTTGTGTGTTACCTACTCAGTAGACACACCTCACCCCCCTCGGTCTACTCCCGCTTCATATACCGCTTATTTCAACCTTTTATTAATTAACCTCTCCCTTTCTGTGTGTTTTAAAAACCATTGGTTTTTAGGCCGGGGGCATGTTCGCGCCGCTTATTTAAAATACTCTCCAATCCAACTATTTTCACACCTACCCGCTTTCCTAACCGCGTTATCCAATCACCTTTTCCCAGCCGCCATCTTCCCTTCCATACGACTGTCCTTGTCGTACTTACCGCTGCTACTAATACTGCTCGTCTTTACGAGTCAGTCTGCTGTTGACCCTCGTCACACGTAGTCTACGCGTCTCGTACGACTACCCGCATATCCTTCCGCCACAACTTGCATATACAGTTATACCGCGCCGCGTGTGTACAAGTTATCGAAGGCCGCAAGAAGACGAACCAGAAGATTTGCTGCAAGGCGCACGACTTGGTGATCAGCACGCATAGTTAGTGCAGCCCAGAGGCACGCAGGTTAGTCTCCTTTCTTATCCATACCAGCATTCCTACCACCGCCATTTTGGATACGCGTTCAGCACCTACAACTGGTCTGCCGCGTTGACAGTATGGCAAATGATGGCCTACTAATTCAATCTTACTCTCCATTTATTTGCCTCCATAAAATAAAATATAAACACATATACAATGTCAATTTTATCAACCACCAATGACAAGGTGAAGAATACATAGTACGACGTAGAAACAGTTCTGTGTGCCACGTCACTGACATGAGCCAACAAATTGCATTTTACTTCATAACCTATACATGTATAATGTGTTATTTTTAACCGACTTCGAAAAAAGGAGGAGGTTCTCAATTCGTCGGAATCTTTTCTTTTTTGGTTGCTTTTTTTTATGTATGTTCGCCGATTACTCTGTGATTTATGATCCGATTTACGTGATTCTTTTTTTTGTTCGACGCGGAGTAGCTTCCGATTGGTCCCCTAAAAATTTTACACAGTTTGGCTCGGTAGTTTTCATTTTATGAACATTTTTCATGGAAATAATTTTCACTCCGTTCCATATGTACCCCGATTACTCTGAGATTTATGATTCGATTTACGTGATTCTTTTTTTGTTCGACGCGGAATAGCTGCCATGTGGTCCCCTAAAAATTTGACATAGTTTGGCTCAGTAGTTTTCATTTTACGAACATTTTTTTGTTCCCGGTTCTTGGGACCTATATTTTTTAAGAAGCGCGGCACCAGTCGTAGGTCTACCCATACATAGCTAGACACTAAAAAGTAACAAATAAAATTTAAAAACTTCGTTTAAAAAAACCGACTTCAAAAGCTAAAAAACTAAAATGTACAAAATAACTTATTTCTAAAGCTATTATTATTAATATATATTATCTAAAACATCTTAAAGTCGGTGCTTATTTTATACATTTTAGTTTTTTAGTTTTTGAAGTCGGTTTTTTTATACTGTAAAGATATGAAGTGTTTAATATACTTTATTTTCCCACTCTATATACTATGCCGTGTACAAGACTGACTCGCGTTACAGGCAAGTTGTCAGATGGTGATATGTTTTTACTGCATACGAGTTTCTTATTTATTGAAAATCGTATTCTAATACTAGCTGTGCCCGCGACGTCGGCCGCGTGGAATTTGTTTTCAAAACCCTCCGATTTTGAAACATTCTCCATTGGTACTCCGCTCCTGTTGGTCTTAGCGTGATGATATATAGCTTATAGCAGTCATCAATAAATGGGCTATCCTACACTGAAAGAATTTTTCAAATTGGACAGCGGTTCCTGAGATCAGCGCGTTCAAAAAAACAAACAAGCTTTATAATATTAGTATATAGATATAAAGCTAAAGGGTTTGTTTGATTGAACGCGCTAATCTCAGGAACTACTGGTCTGATTTGAAAAATTCTTTCAGTGTTACATAGGCCGTTTCGGGGAAAGCTATATATCATCACGCTAAGACCAATAGGAGTGGAGCACCAAAGAAGGCTATTTCAAAATTGCGGACGACGTCGGGCGCACAGCTATTAAAATATAAATTGCAATTTTCAGAAGGATAATTAAAGTGATTTTGTGTGAGAACTACTAATCCACACTACACTTGAACTTCTATTTGTGAGATAGTAACTGATGTACATTGTGATTATTTAAAGTTTTATCAACGCATATATAAGTAAACATGTATATATACAATGGGATATTTTTATGCCGCAAAACAAGTGATTGAATGAATGAAAGATCGACCGACCACAATGTCAAGTTGAACATGACTCTTGACAGTCGGGTCCTTTGATTAAAACGTCTCCCCGCATCCGCGTCTCCTCACAGATGAGGGTCCGCGGTGTCAACGCCAACGCCATCTGCCCCGGAAATGGGCACAGCGTCCGAGGGTTTGTCGTTTCATTCGCAGGTCGCCAAAAACTCTACTTATTATATTGACGGCGAACATTGTATAGTCTATTTCGAATAGACAACAAACAAACTAGACGAAAGTTATGCTCTTTGAAACAGATGAAAGGATGAAATGGATGAATGGAGCGCTAAACTTTTTTATGAACAACTAGAAAGTGTCTGTGAAGGCACGCTTGGCTGACCTAGAACGAGAACTATTTTTTCTTTGCTTTTCGGAAATATTCTATTTTATCTGTAGTCACCGTCAATCATACGAGCCTAAAATCCATCAAAAAATAATTTAATACATATACCACCAATACAATACCACGTTACACGTGAGCAGTGATTTTTACAGTTTACCAAAGGTGAAGTTTGTTCAGTGAGATATAAATTCGAAACTTACTCAAAAAAACCGTGTAAGAACATAGTATTTTTTTGTTGCATGAGTTCAGCAGACAGGCAAACGGCCCACTTGATGGAAAGCGGTTACCATCGCCTATGGACATTTGCAACATCAAAGGTGCTACAAATGCACTGCTACCCTTAAGGGAGTCTGGAACTGATGCTTGAACACAACTCAAGGTTCTTATGGCGACATACTTTAGGCCAGGGGTGGTGGCTATCCAGTCGGGCCGATGCTCTACTACCTGGCGGTGGGTTGCCTTGTCGCCTCTGACGACAGGCCGCCCACACGCTGGAAATTCCATTCTTTCTCTTTGTGCACGGATAATACAGATAAGAGATAAGTATGCAAATATTGTAAAGTATGTGTTCTGGCATTCATTAATTTTATATTTTTATGAGGCTGTATGTCCTTTGCTTGCTTGTTGTGACCTTGTTTTGTAACCCGGCTGTAAGCTGTCACTTTCTTGGCCATCTATTTTGTGTAATGTGTAATAAACCAGCCTCGTTTTATCGAAAACATTGTTTTTAATTTAGTATTTCAACTGTATAACTCCATACAGTTTATATCTTACATTTTTCATACAATACACATAACAAACTTACAACAGAACGAAAACAGTAAAACGCTCTCCGAACACTATTTCGCTGTTTTGAATCCTTAAACTCTTTTGATGGCACAATAAAAATAAAAGCGAACGCAGAACTATAATAAAGATCGTTTGTGAAGATGTCTCCTAAGTTTATCGCAAACACCATTCCCCGCATGTGGCGCGTGAAAGTGTACATTTCGAGCCGTTTTGGGGGGTGCTTGCGAGCTCGCTCCTTGCCTCACGATAGTGAAGTCACGTGTTCCATATTAAACATACAGTACTAATCTTACCCTACTTGAAATTCGGATATTCTCCTCAGCTCTGAACAGGGTATTTGACTGTCTATTGAGACACTTAATATCATTTTACACAAAACTAAAGACCTCGGATTTTGTACGAGAATATTAAGTTATTACTTAAATGAGCCTTAGACACTTACCAGTAACTTGTTAAGCTCAACATTTGCATAAGGTTCATATTTGGTTTAAAATAATATGACCACTTTTCTGAATATCGCAAAAAGCTCTCATTTCGCCGGAATGTCCATCTTCTCAATTTACTATATCGTATCCTGTTTATACCGTATACTCCTCCTTATCTTAAGGAAGGTTTCCACTTCCTTTATGCGTCACACACCCTCAATTTGCGCTCTACTAATAATCTCCTGTTAATGGCATCTGCACGCTGTTCAACATTTAATTCCAACTCCTTCGCCATGCAGGCTGCCTTACTTTGGAAATCTTTGCCCACTGACGTCAGAAAGGCTAAGTCTTTTGCCATATTAAAAAAAATCACACTATGTGCTAGTTTACAATACTTTAGACTGTAATCATATATGTCATTTTTATTTAAAACAACATCCTTTTTCTTTGTTGCATAATAATCAGAAATAATTTAAGAATTTCCTTCGAGTCAGGTTGTTTGGAAGAGAACGCTTTTAGCGTTAAGGTCGCTTTTTGTTTTACCAAGTAACTATTGTCTTGTTGCGCATATTTGTAATTTATGTTTTGGTGAACAACCGTCCGCCTGTTTGCCTGTTTCAGGCAATAGAAAAAGTACACAACTTTTTTATCTCCTGAACTGCAGTTTTTTTAAATTTTCAGTGGTTTCCCGCAATTCACTCAAAATCTCTAGACTTCGCATTCAGCGCGCCGAAATAAGTAGTAGATAGGCGAGTCTCGTCAGATGTACTGACCACTTTTTTATTTTTTTGTGACTGTATTATTCTGTAGACAGATTAAATTTTTTTTGCGGCATTTGGACTTCTTTTGTTTACTTTGTGTTTAAATTTGTAATTTGAAAAACAGCCCATTGTGTATTGTAATCTTTTATGGCAGTCATTAGCCAGGTGTGATTATAGCAAATTCGGTCCACGCGGCCGAGCAGACATATTTCATTTGTACAGTATAAAACAATGCCCCAATTGAGAGATGAGGCAGTTAAGCGATAACCTCAAGCGAAGCAAGACGTGTGTACAATGTACATTCGGTAATCTGTTTAGTGACGAATTTTGCGCGTGTGATTGAATCGTGCATTACTATTGGACTTATTGCGTCCGGTTATATTAGTACCTGTGTTATAAGTATTTGTATAGTTCTAATAAACTCTATAATAATTCCGACGGCATTGTAATTCGAGTCCTGTAACTCGTAACATTATGTTAAAACTTACTCCTACGGGAAGTAGACGTGATGGTAGATTAGGGTAGGTATGTATGATATTTTAAGGCCTGCTTTCTTTATGAACAATGTTTTCGAAATCTAGAAATGGTTGTGAATCGTGTCGAGTACCATCCCTTCCAGTGCTATCTTTTCCCAGCACTGCTGTTATTTTGTGAATTCACGCGAGCGTCGGCGTAAAAGAAAAATGAGCGACGCTCTAAAACAAATGGGAGTTCTTTAAAACAGTCTCATGTATATTTGCACATTTTTTTTATAATAAAACACTGTTTGCAGCTACATATATTTTTTCGTATAGAGAAAAACTTCACAATTGCTTTGAGACTCTTGTCTATTCCATGTATCACAATGTTCTTTTAATATAATATATACAATATGCCTGCCATAAAAGACGGCGCCGCGGCCGAAGCTATTTAGTAACAAACATGTCGTTGTCATGGCAACGTTTCGGGCTGACGTGCCAATTTTTTCTCCATAAATGATGTATCTTAGTGATACAACATTAAAATTACAATCTAATCTAGTAAATAAGACTAATGAGTAATTTAAATGTGACCTAAAATAACTTAGTATAAGTTAAACTAAGAATGTGTCCAATAACACGTTTCCTATTGTCTTTACTAACGAGAAGACACTTTGTTCATGTGTTCTTTGTTAATATATAGTACATAGCACTACACTTTGTTATTATAACACTAACTCAAATGGTTTCGTCCTTTTGAGTCTTCTTAATAAATCTGTATTTTCAAGGAGCTGGATGACATTTATGTGGCGTTGAAGCCGTTACGGGTGGTATTAGCGTATTTGTAACCGACTTCCAAAAGGAAGAGGTTCTCAACCTGGCCGGTATGTTTTTATTTTTATGTATGTACACCGATAACCCCGAGATTTATGATCCGATTTACATGATTCTTCTTTAGTTTGATGCGGAATAGTTGCAATTTGGTCCCTTAAAAATTTAACATAGTTTGGCCCAGTAGATTTCATTTTACGAAATTTTTTTATGAATTTTTCGTTCCCGTTTCTTGGGACCTATATTTTTTAAGGCGCGCGGCAACTTTCGTAGGCCTACCCATAGCTAGAGACTAAAAAGTAAAAAATAAGAAAAACTTCATTGAAAAAACCTACTTCAAAAACTAAAAGTATAAAGTAACTTATTTCTGAAGCTATTTTTAATTATTATAATACCTTATTTTTAATATATATTATCTAAAACATCTTGAAGTCGGTGCAAAGTAAAACATACAAATTAACTATATTTTGAAAATTACTAGGAATAATATATAATAAGTTATTTTATGCTTTTTAATTTTTGAAGTCGGTTTTTTTAAACGAAGTTTTTTTTAATTACTTTAATGACGAGATCCACTTTCAAGTCTCGATGGACATCACCTGATCTTATATACCAAAGAGCTTTGACCATGTCCTTGAGTGCTTTATTTTGGAATCTTTTTATCATCTTTAAATTGGTGATTGGCTTGGTGCAGCCCCATAGTTGATTACCGTAGGTCTATAAATAAAATAAATATATCGAATTAAGAGCAATAAAGTGAGGAGATAACATGAATAATTGAATTGAACATACGAGCGAGTGGAGCAAGATAATCACTCTCGCACCATACCCGGGGAATAACAATTCAATGGGGCGCAACCCGTGGGAAATAAGAAGAGCGCGCGCCGAAACCGGGACGTGAGGACGTGATGTATTTTAGAATTTGTCGGTTAATACATTCCGTTGCGGATGCACGTTGCTCACGGATAATTCCGCTTTACATTTAGATCATGCCCCAGCCGCCAGGGTACGCGGCGGGTGCCGATGCGCCCCCAAAGTCCTCACTAATCAAATCACTATACACTTGTTTAAAAAAATTCTCACAGCTACAAAAGATCACCTAGTTTTACAAGAAGTCACTGGTTGGCAAAAATAAAAAATTACCTTCTTTGTAACTATTGTGTTTTTTTTTTATGATTTCGACAGTTTTGATATAGTATTAAAAGTTTTGTATCACTTACAGTTACTTAAATTCTACTTTACATACAAAAGTATATTTAATTATTGTGACAATAGATATTTTAATTCCTCCGAAAACATTTAAAATCATAAAGTCATTTCTGCTTGCAGGAGGATTGCCGATGTCTGCTTACTATTATTGTATATACTTATGTAAAGTATATACAATAATAAATTTATTGCAACAACTATTTACGTAACCTGTTTTGTCAACCGTACTGACGTACCATCGACGCGTGACGTCACGAGGCTATCGCCAAGCCTTCTGCGCACGATTAGTAATAATTCTGACCATTTTCCGTTATATCTTCTTTTCTCTATGTGTAATTTATCTTGCTAGAAACTTTCATCAGTTTTATGAGATATTGCTTAAATATTTGTGGAAAAGAAATCTACTGACATTATGGTATTTTGGAGTTTGACAAGAAGAAAAGACTTTTGCACATAAAATATTGCATTAGTAAATAGCAAGATACTAAAAGCAGCTCTAAATTCAGCATATATTTATCGGTTTTTTAATTTTAAAGGAGGATTTGGAGAGTAATTTGAAACTAGTACAGTGAAGGAAACATCATACGATATATTATAATATACAAATTCTTCTAGTTTACTAGAATAGGCATTTCTATTTTTCATCGAGCTGAGGGTGAAAACCGCTTCAAAATCCTTGGCTTAGTATGGGAGGACTTAGCGGATATACAAACAGACGCGGAAAGAGATTTCATTTTATACTATGTAAAGAAGATTCTACCTATAAATCCTACCTAAGTAAAATACTGAGCCTAGGTCATCAAGTTCAATGGGTAGGATTCCCAGAAGGCTGGCTACGTTACCTCGCTGGATCGCTATCCAAGGAACCAAACCTCTGATCAATCGACGAACCAAGGTGAGTCGTTTAAGTATTCACATAATTTTAAGTTTATTTTTAATTGCTGCTGTAGAGCAAAGTGAGACTTCATCTGATGGAAAGTGGTGTGTAATTGCAGATCAGGGATCCGCACACCTTAATCACTGATTCAAAAGTTTGCAATACTTATCCTAAGCAAAAACTATCGCAAGTTCAATAAAAGCTTCTAAAAAGAATTTATACACTCAGAAATGTCCATTAGTCACCTTTAGCTTAAACTTTCCCACGAGACCTCAATATAAATAAACTAACAAAAATTCCGGACACATATTGGTCTCAATAATATTTCATTGAAACGGTTTCGTGACACGAAAGGCAACTCCGAAATACGCTACATCAAATACCTAAACTCGAATGAAATAAGACGAACATAATGGGCCTTACTTATAATAATCTCGTTAAGAAAGGATTAGCCATCTCTTAAATAACAGACTCTTTAGCCCCTAATCAATTAGGGCCTTACTTATAATAATCTCGTTGAGAAAGGATTAGCCATCTCTTAAGTAAGTAATTTAATAATACCCTAGTGCTTTTATATAGTTTGATTTTATAAAACTTTTAGCATTTTCTATAAACAATAGCACTTTAGGTACTGTAGCGCCACCAATTTAATGTCTTTTGCCGTTACTTTACTACCTAGATTCCTTAAGAGGAGTTTATAGGTAAGATTTTCACTAATCCGTTGCTGAGCAGTTTCTTAAAATTTGACAAACGATTATAAGTAAGGCCAATAATGTATCACATAAAACTTGCCATTTTGCTTGCCTCTTAGCAGTCACTTAAACTACCTCTCCATGTTGGTTATTTTTGACAGTTATTTATGAGTTACTTTACCACCTGTTATCCTTAAGAGGAGTTTATGGGTAAGATTTCCACTAATCAGTTGTTGAGCAGTTTCTTAAAATTTAACAAACGATTATAAGTAAGGCCCAATATGTTATAGCAACCCTAAGAGCAGGTTACAAAATTTATTCATTATAATTATATTTATGAAATTTCGCACTACTTATAGTTTATGTTACGAGTTGCAGGACTCGAATTAAAATTCCGTTGGAATGATTATAGAATTTATTAGAACTACAAACACGTATAACACAGGTTCTCGCGGCTGGTTATCGCTGGACTGCCTTATCCCTCCATTGGGGCGATGCTTTATACGGTACAAATACAATATGTCTGCTCGACCGCGTGGACCGAATTTCTTAGAATCACACCTGGCTAATAATGACTACCATAAAAGATTACAATACGCAATGGGCTGTTTTTCTAATCAAATGTCTACAGGTATGCAGGTGACAATTTGCCTTTTGTCCGCACCTAGGTCGTAACATTTATATAGAGAAGGAGTGCAGATTGCTTATATTTATAAAAATATTATCTATACATATAATAAAATTGTAGACATCGAATTTCTGTACAATTGACAAAAATGCTAAAAACCGAGTCAGGGGGGTGTAAGAAGTGAAATTTAGATTTTTTCGAATTTTTTTGTTTCTCTGTTTGTCTGTCTGTTTGTACTGGCTAATCTCTGAAACGACTGGACCGATTTACATGAAATTTTGTATGGTGATAGCTTATATCCCTGGTCAACATATAGGATACTTTTGATCCCGAAAAAATAACGAGTTCCCGTGGAATAGTTAAAAAGCTTTAATTATTTAAACAGCAAGTCATAAAATTACAACGAAAAGTTGCATTGATTTTTATATATATGGATAGAGATATACTTTACATAAGTGTATCCAATAGTAGTAAGTAGTCATCGGCAAACCTTTTGCGTGCGTCATTTAATACTATTTTTATAACTTGTGATTATTAGTGATAGTTGATTGATGGCATTTAAACCTCGCACTTGTATGGGTCTTTGCTGGCGCGCGGTCACATCGGTGCGAGTCCGTGGGCGTGGGGTCGCTTCGCCCACGTCACTGGGCGATTTAATAAAGTTTCTCATTATTTATATCAGAAGTTGCAGAACTGTAAAAGGATTTATTCAAAACGAAACTATTTTTATACTACAGTTTATTTTAGATACACGATGTTTACTGTATTTATCATACGATACAAGTATTCTATCAATTTCAGATTGTCAGTCTCTCGTGTCTGTAGCAGAGTTCGTGCCGGGATTGGCTTCGTAATGGGAACAATATAAAAATACAGATTTCGTTTTATCGCGTCGAGAAGATGGCGCGAAACCAATGGAAATTGGGACGTAAGGGCCGAACTACACTCATACGCGTTATTCTTATATAGACAGTGCCAATTTTTATAATATTTTGTGTGTGATTAAGTGGGTCAATAGATGGTTTACATTTACAATCGGTCTCATAAGGTGGCGGTACCACCGCGTTCAGGATATTTCTTTTATTAGGGCAGGAAGGCCCACTGCCTCAGGAGCCTCTTTTCACTAAATTATATAATAATAATATATAATAATTTATTTATTTACTTCCCATAAAAAGAAAACAAAATTATAGAGTACAAAATTTTGACAAACTTAATTAAATGGGAAGGACAGGAGCCCAAACTAGGTAAAACCCTGTATGATGGTACTCCTGGCCCTCGCCTCCCATTAAGCACTAGTTCTATAATAACCGCCACCAAAAGATAACTACAATGAAAGAAAAAAAATAAAATAAAAACGAAATAAAACAATAGAGAGATGTGTGTGTGTGTGTGTGTCTGTGTGAAAGTGTGAGTATGTGTGTACGCGGGTGCATGCGTGCGTGTGTGGGTGAATGTGTAATAATGGTTATAAGAGTGTTTGTGTGTAGGAAAATCAATGTTTGTAAAATTTGAGTGTTAGTATAACTAATTGTCATTCAGCAACTATTATCAGATTCTCAGTTTGTAAGTAGTTTTGAGACTTAAGGAATTTACAAATTAAATGTTTTGTCTCTTTTTTGGTTAAGTCATAAATACGACATAATTTATTTAACTTTAATTAAAAAGTATCTTGATAAAAAAGTGATACTACACTATTGAAGAATACTTAAATGACAAACGGTCATTTACATAGTAGCTCGCTCTAACCTCTTGTACTATATTTTGTATAACGTTTTAATCTTGCCAAGCTTGTAAAGAATTTATGGAGATATATTGCAGCAAAAAAAATACAAAAATGTAGTGCGTCATGTCTTTATAATGACTATAGTAATATTTTTCTTTACTTTTGTTGCTACAACTCCATTAATTCTCCAAAAGTCGTTCTGAAATATATTTCTGTATAAAACTTATAAATAAAAGAACTGGAGATATAAATAGACTAAGAGAAATATAAAGAAAAAACAATTTTTAGCTAGACGTGTTGCTGGGGAGTTTCTTGCCGCTTCTTCTCCTTAACAGCAATAACACGTTGCGAAGCGGCGTACATAGACTAGGAAGTAAAATTAAATTTTAACCTATATTTATGACCTTCAAAAAGTGTTCTCTAGTGGAACTTTATTTAGAATAAAAACTTTTGAATTTGAATTTAAAAATAATGACAACACTTTATGTTACATATACTCGTAAGTAGTAATCAAACCTAATATTTACTTTAGAATTTATACTACAGAAAGCTTAAAATATTGTAAAACTGGACTATGAATAGGTTTAAATGTTTTTCAACAACTAGCAGGGCCAATTATACCTTTATAATTATATACCACACTCCTTTCGTAAGTTAATGCCCACCAGAGAAATGTTTGACCGTGGATCCTACATATACTTTAGATATTTCAAAAAACCTATCATGCCACTGAAGGAGCCAACACGAAGCCCGCATGGCTCGAATGCCGGGGTAAAGAGCCTAGGGGTCGGTTTAATAAATTAAACATGTTTAATGAGCCTGTGTTATCAAAAACCGGTTAATTGCACTCACTTAAATTTAAACTGAGAATAAAACCGAAAATAAGAGTTCTACTTAAGCTGTAACCGGTTCAACTATTTTTACCGGTTTCTAAGCTTTAATTTATACGAACTCAGGCTTAGTTAGTCTCTAGCTTAAAGCGGTGCTATATGTGTCGTCCTTAACAGCGGTAAAACTCGTAAAAGCCTCATGCGAAGCTCAGTACTGTAACAACCGCCGGCGTCATCCGCCACCTCGTTTTATGAGTTACGTTTCAACACGCGCCCTTACATTACTGCTGCGAATAAGGGTAGCGCTGCAAGAATATTAACACGGACGAATGTTTTACGTGTCATTTACCCTTCTCGGACTTTGTGTTGCCTTAGTACTGCTTCAGGGTCAACTAAGAAAACTCTTTTTCCTATTTTCAAATAAAAATACAGAACTTTAAGAAACAAAGAAGATATATCTAGGAAAGAACTCAACAATTTATTAAATGAAAATGTTGCGAATAGCTCTCCGCCGAAGCACACCTCTCCGCTCCCCGCATACCGCCGATGTCCATAGCTCACACAATTAGCAGCTAGGCGTCGGACGGAACATGCGATATTAGAAGCGGCGTTGGAGGCCGGAACATAATTGCATAAGCACTTGCACTTAATCGCACTACTCTCTGTCTACCATACATCATTATATTCTCTATTACTCGTCTATGTATAGTTTTAAATTAATTGTAAATATCTAAATAGTAAGTCATACAGTCCACATCGTGTTTTATTTAGAAGAAGCAACTGCCACAAATGAAAAAGGTAATTTGCTATAATATAAATGACAATTTAATTTACATGCAAATAATGACGATTGATAGTGCTTTTAAAATTGAATAGAACTGATAAACCAGCATTATGTTTGCTTAGAACTTACTCCGAAGGTCTAAAATCGAATAAAAAGAATGATAACACCCATGTTTTTGCTTGGCTGTCCAACTCCATATAATGGAAACTAGTGATCGCTCAGTGGTCGAAATTCGACCATAATTAATTTAAATTATAAGTTTGAATATTATTAAGGTTCCGTAAATAAATAAAAGAGTATATATGCGTGTGTGTATCAAATACATGCTAGTGTGTGTAGTGTAAAATATTACCATTCTGCACTTCTTTTACTATATAAGTGTGCGAAACTTCACACTCCTCCGTCCGCCCATTTTTTTGTAAAAAGTTTTTGCTTCACGTATTAATATAATGATAACCACCTTTTATATTAGCCCGAATGGTGCATTGGCACATAACTTGAATTTAGGTGGGATTATCCGGTTTCACCAACCTACAAATACAAAAACGGATATACCAATTTATAAAAACCAGGTTAAAAATATATATAACAGAAATCAGTTTCCTAAAAATATATATTATTTTCTTCCTTATACAGCACTCCAAATTGGTTAGATAACAAATATTACACAAACAACCTTGAGTTAAAGAAGTTTTGTGCATATTTCATATAGCTAGCACGGTTCAACGTACAGCGTTTTGCTGACGCTGCGGCCTATTTTAGGCTTCTTTAATATAATAACCTTTGTATAAATAATGCTTAAAAATACTTTGTGATTGAGTTGCTATCAAGTTGCTATTAGTCGTGACATACAACACCAAGGTGTTACAAATGCACTGCTGCTCTCTTAAGGGAGAGTTGAACCTGGTCACTAATGCCGGAACACATCTCAAGGTTGTTTTGGCGACATATTTAAGACCAGTGGTAGCCATCCAGTCGGGCAAATACCACCTGGCTGTCGGTTGTTTTGTCGCATCTTACGGCAGGCCGCCCGGCTGCAGGAAATTGTATTCTTTCTCTGTTCCTGCACGGATAAAAACTCAGGCAAACTGGAGTTCTATAATTAACAAGCTAAAAACACAAGGATGTTCATCTGCAAATCTGCCTTGATTACGCGGACCGTAACACGCGACTGCACCTTTACGACGACATAAAGCGAACCAACAGACCATTAAGAGAGATAATCTAAATTGAAGAGGCTATTACTGCAACGTAATAAAAGTATTCTGCGACATATTTACATCGTATAGTCTGGTAGCTATTCATTTAAAGTAATGGCTACTTTGCATTGGTTGCGTAGTTAGTTAACTTCTTTTTTTTTACATGAGGAAATGAATTGTCGCATCGTCAGCCGCGCGGGGGACCATGCGCGGCCGGTATGTGGGGCTCCCCGACGCCGATTAATCAATACGACCGGCGCCGGTATACCCACTAAAACCTCATGGGAGCCTTCTTCCGCCTAGCGCCGGGGTCACGGTACATGGGCGAGCTTAACCCGCAACCCCGGCAGCGGCTGGCCGCCTCGTAAACAGAGGCGGCCTCTCCTGTGTGCGGGCCGGGGAATGACGTTTCCCCGGCCCTGAGAAGGACGCGCGGCTGCCTCTCACGCCCTCTCGCGGCATTAGTGCGGGCGGAGATCTATTGGATCCCCCAGACCTCGACGCCCGCTGCCGCTCACCCATGACTTTCAGTTAGTTAACTTCTGAATAATTCTTTATCATCGTTCGGATATGTATGTAAGATGTATCACAATGTGTGCAACATGTTATTGAGGATGACATATATAAATATTATTATCATCGTCCTGCCTTTAAAAAATTAAAATCTAGAACCCGATTTCAACGCCATCTACCGGGACCAAATGTTAATCTAAACTATTGCAGAATCCACTTGGACAAACAAATATTTCATCAAAATCAGGCCCACCGTTTCGACGGAGTATCGCGGCACCACCTACAAAATCCAATCATTAATTTAAACCATTCCGGGACAAACTTGAAGACATACATAAGAAACACCTAAATTCTGGTGCACGATTGCAGCGCCATCTACCTGGTTCAAATTTGAATCTAAATCATCTTAGTAGAAAATTATTGAAATACTAATATTGTATTTAAAAAATAGTTGTTATTGGTAGAAGGGCAAAAATTTTGCGCTGAATGTTAATTCCGAATCATAACAAAAATTGACAATAAATAAAAATATATATTTAAGGGTGGTTCACCCTTATCGTTTAGTGGTTTGAAAAATAGATGATGGGTGATTCTCAGACCTACCCCATATGCACACAAAATTTCATACAAGTCGGTTCAGCCGTTTCGGAGGAGTTTGGTAACTAATACCGCGACACGAGAATTTTATATATTAGATATCTCAATGGTCCAAAATTGTAGGAACATCAAAGCAAATTTAATAGTAAACAAACCGAATTCAAATACACCTAGCTATATTTAGAATAGAATTTATTCACTAATACCAAATCAAGACACTTTGTAAAGGTTCCTGGAAGAAAATCTTATTTGGAAATGTGACGAATAGCGTTGGCAGGAAATAAGGTAATATCCTTCAAGGGAATACGAGTCAGGTACTGCCTCCAGACGCCCAATTTAGAGAACAGGACCTTAGCAATATTCATTCACATTACACTGTAGTCGTACACGACATACTTTTTTAATTTAATAATATTTTAAATTGGGTATTTTATGAACTAACTATGTATCTATACGAAAATGAATAAAAAAGTTCATAGAAGTGCATATATGTATAAAACCTTTTTAAGAGAAGTTAGATATCTGAATTAAAGAGTGGCATTCTGAATCTGAAGTGAGAAGTGGAGATCAATGAGCTAAAGATAAATTTTAGTAAATTTGAATTAAAAATAGTGTAAGAAAAAATGATTTTACGGTAAAAAAAGCGTGGGATACATGGTATCCATAGTTATAAATATTTTATATACAGATATGTGTAGACGGGTTATTTGGATAATATCCTGGAAAGCACCCCACGCTTTTTTTTACATTAAATCATTTTTTCTTGCACTATTTTTAATTCAAATTTATTAAAATGTATTTTCTATTTTTTTAGTTGGATTTTCTATACAAGCGTATTTTTTACTTTTTTAAAAGTATTATTTATTTTTCATTTGTTAGTGATTAATTCCTTTCTCCGTGGAAACTTTGAAAAAAGAATTAAATACACTCTTATGATAAAATGGAACTTTTTATAAAAATAAGCATTTTTAAAAAAGGTTTTTAAATACAAGCTTTTGAGATCCTGCATATCATGAAGCAGCAGAGTGCTAGCCAAGACAAGTAAATCGAGCCCAAACACGACGGGTCTATCTTGTTTAGTATAGGAGTTCCTATGGCCACCTTCCGACTCTATCATCAGATCAGCTCCATGGTACCATATTATTGCATTGTCACGTGATATACACATGTGTGCAAAATTTCAGCTCAATCGGAAACCGAGAAGTCAATCAAATTTAACTTGAAAGATTCCGTTACATACTAACATACGTATGAAGCTAATAAAAGCGTTTTTATAAGTGGGGATCAATGAGTAAATAATCAAGAGAAACCCAAAAAACAATAAAAAACAAAATCTTTTTAAAGTCGTCAGGCGGTTTTGGGTTTTTCTCGATTATTTTCTCACTGACCAACTATTGATTGCTCACAACTGTGCGTGGTTTATTTGGCCTCGTTAAAAAAGCAACACTGAGCTGTTGCTGTGGCAATCGGAGGAGCAAGCTTGGAAACATAATAAAACCTTCCAGAAAAGGACAGGAATATTCCAAAACGAGGATAATTAAGTGGCACTTTTTATATTAGGCGAAGTGGCCGTCTCGTCATTTACCAAATGCCTTATTTAAATGATTTTTTGCTTAAAAAAGCTTTCAACGTCTTTCTTAAGTGTCCTTAGTTGATGTTAATTAATTGTAATTCTGATTATCATTTGATTTAATTTAATAAGGATTTTTATCGGTTTATTTAACCTTAATTAGTAGTGAATAGTCCGCGCCTGCTCTCGAGAAATATTTCGTTACATACGTAGGTAGGCAGAGAAGATGTACCTCCACTCACTTCGATGCTGACAAGCAGTTTTCACTTCATCTACTTTTATTCATTTATTTTTAGTGCATTTGGAGGGCTGCGAGTTGTAATCTTATAAACTAAGGTACATATGTTCATAAACAAGGAGAAGCCATTGAAAAAAATAGATATGAAAGTTTAAAAGGCGGGCTTGAAATAGCGGCAAAAATGAAGTATCGTTATTTATGCTAATTTCACATAACAGTCAAAAATTAATATCGTTATTTCTAGCCCTTGCACCGGTAAAAATATAACATTAATGCAATTTTTATCGGTAATTTTATCGTTATAACTATGTTTTGTTATCATCCTCGCTCTCTTTCACTCACAAAGATTGTCAAACCGCACTCTGCTAACAGTACGTAATATTTAGTTGTGTTTGTCGATTGTTTCGGTAACATGCAGTCGTAATGAAGTCAATTCTTAAAAGGGCAACGGCGCTTGAAATAACGTAAGCATTACTGATACGTATAACGTTATACATAGGATTTTTATCGTTATATTTTATACAATAAATAAAAATTAAAAAAGCTCTAAACCAAAACAATTGAAAAAAGGTTAAATTAAAATTATGAATATCAATTATTTAGGGGGCGTCCATAACTTACGTGAGGTGTTTTTTTAAATTTTCTGCCCCTCCCTCCCCTCCTGGTGAGATGTCGTGAGATTTTATTCAATGTTCAATGTGAGTTTGTTACGTAAACGCGTTCGATATCGAGTCGCGCGTTCGGCTGACAGTGGCGCGAAAACAAAGGATGGGCTACACTGTACCGTAAATTCAGATTAAATTGAGCTATTTGGTATAAAACAAATATGGTGGTTTGACAGTCAGTAAATGTATAACGTTGAAGTATGAATGAAATTATTTTCTTTCGAAAGAATTAGTTAATGATCTTAATTGTATTACGATAACGCTTAAGATTAAATCTTAAGCATGTACAATCTGGATTAAATGGACCAAAATAGTATTTTTTTTTTTTGTTTCAGAAAAAAAACTACGTGATATTTGCCGAGACCCCCCCTCTCTCCAACGTAAGATTAGATGAGATTTGACTCGACCCCCTCCCCCCCTTAAGCACCTCACGTAATTTATGGACGGCCCCTTATATAGTTTGAGATAGTTATATCGATAACAGTTCAACGAGTGCAATTCAGGGGACAACGGGACAGTTCAGGTACATCCTTCAAATGGGCGCTGTTATATAGCACCGGTATCTTGAACAAGACATCTTGGCACCCTTAGTGGGCATACAAGAGCTTTTTTAATTTAAGTCTAAATCCATGACTACTTTGCATATTTTTATGGGGGGTGGAATATTGTTCCAGCATTTGGAGGGAGCATACCTAAAAATACCCCTAAAAGCAACTGTGCACTGTCGTTGCGTCGTAAGCTGCATAGCGCATTGCCGCAGTCAAGCGGATCTTTAGAAGAGAACCAAGAAAGCTTTATATATAACACTAGCTCTCCCGGCAGACGTCGTCCTGCCAAGAAAATCTTCAATCGGGTCTACCGGGTCCAATTGTGAACCAAGTCAGAAACCTTCTCTGGCACATGAACAACAATTTGCTCAAGATCATCACATGATCAAATGTATAGTTTACGATTCTATTTTTTTTTTATTGTAGTATTGGTTCGCGTTTGACCACAATTTTGCCCTATGTGGAGCAAAGATGTGGTCTACGATGTAGCACGCTTACCTAGAAGGTACCTATGCACACGGGACTTGAAGACTCCCAGGTCATAAGTATCGGGAAAGACAGACTCCGGCAATGAGTTCCATTCTTTTGCGGTGCGTATGATGAAGCTGGATTCGAAGCGCTTCGTTCTTATAGGTGGAATATCCACCATATATTCATGCCGCATGCCGGTGCGTCTGGTTGTCCGATGAAGGAAGGACATACAGACTAATGATAAGTACGAAGACGCTTTATGCTTAATAACTCCAAAACGTTGGCACGCGAGATGCAATTGACGATAGTGCTTCATTTTCAACATTAAAACAGTTGTTTATAAAACGCATCACATGACCTCTAAATGGAAGGTTAAAGCAAAAGTGTGCACTTGCGTTCTACCCAGTAGACGAGGGTCAAGAACGATATCAGAATAATTAAGAATGAGAATTCCAAAGGCCTACCACCCCGTTTCCTAACCACTTTCCATAGAGTATACCTGTTTGCCAGCTTAAATTAAAAAAAAACAAAATCCCTCCGAGCGTTAAAAAAATTAGGTTTGTGAGAAACGCCTTTGTAATCCACATTTGTAAACACGCACGAGGCGCCGCGAGCAAAATAAATTACAAGAAAATAACGTATGTATATTTAACAAAGAAAAATTTGTAAGAAACTCGTTGCTTATTTATGTTTTTCATCAGAGTTGGGACTAATATTTGTTTGCGTCTGATTGATTTGTTTTTGAACGCCCACTGTGCCTATAGTAAAGTACTTGACAAGCTGTACTTGTCTGTTCATCTGTAAATAAATACCTACTTGTAACTGAAAAATCATTGCGTTACGTTATTTTGAAACTAAACACACACATCACACTATTAGAAATTATAAATAAAAATGGCTTGTGTTTAAACGCCTACCAGAAATGCACCTATTTTCCTACCAATAAATTCGAAATACCTACCAGAATGGATAAATACTCACCAAATTGTGTTTCCAGAAGTATTGTAGAAATGAAGCTATTTTCCTTTTAATACTATGCCATAAAAATATATAAACGCCTTTAAAGCTAATTTCAGACCAAATATTTTACATTATCGCTAAGTCGATATTACCAATATTTTGTTTCTCCACTTCCAATTTAGTAATTTTTGCTGAGGCAAAAAAGCAAATGGTCGAACGTACAATTATTATTTTTAATACCAAATATAATATTGCGTTGTTTTTCACTAATATTTCACTTATATATAAGATAAATAGTGAATGGTTACCAGTCGGTTCTGGTACTCGGCAGCCGCTGTCGCGGCACGCTCGCTTCGCTCGCTCGGCTCGTGCGCTTTGGTCTACACATAACCTAACCGACTGTTTAAAACTCCACATATTTAAATTTTCGGATACATACAGTCTCCTATCTAAATAAATCCCGTCAAAAAACGTAAAAAAACGTCTCGGCGACAAAATTACCAGATCATTGTCGTGAATTTCAAACTTCGATAATTAATTGAATATGTATTTCTTCCACTCTTGGATTCAGGTTGGATAATTTGATTACACTTAAACTATTTAAAATTGTAACTTTCGGTTTGAATGTTAGTGTTTTAGTAAAACAATATTTGGTGGTCATTTATCCATTTTGATAAGCAAAAAGAACTTAAATGTACAAAACGTACAATTATTCTGATAAGTGTATATTTATTTTGGAACGTAAAACATTGTTTTTTAGGCACCTCGGTATAGAGTGGATTAAATTTATATGAAGTAATATATTTATTTGGTGCTTAGTCTAAGGGACAAAAAACATTTTTGGTGAGCATTTAAATTGTACCCAATAAAAATTCAATCATTTATTTAGGTTTAATTAAAACGTCGTACTTAAAACTTACTTGGAAATTAAAGTAGAGTTTAAGGATGGAGAAAGTAAATTAAGAATTAATTTTGATAATAATTAATTCTACTACGTACAATGTTATTTTTTTAAATAAATGTATACAAAATAAATTAATTATTTATTAATTTTTATATTATATATATTTATTAATATTAATAAGTAATTCATGTCTACTCTAATATAATTATTATTATATTAATTTATACTAAGAATGTGTAGAATATAAAAATACGAACAAATCAAAATTAACAAATTTCTTTATTTTTTCATGGGGTGTATATACACCCAAAGTGTAAGGAGTATATATAAATAATTATATATATATATATATATATATATATATATATATATATATATATAAGATATTTTCTAATATTTTCGAGATAAGGACGACACAGTCAAACACAATTGAGTTTATCTGTAATAAAAGATTTATTGTTTGTAATACATGAAATAAAAAATCTACTTAGCACGCTAGAAAAACTTACATACCTGTAATAAAAGAAACGACATTTAATGTTATCATTTACAATGTCTGTTCCTAATCACAATTATACTATACAATACTTTAATAAACAATGGAATTAATATTATAAGTTATTGTTTTATCTTTACAATCAGGAGATGCTTATTAGGTTATCTTTTTCATCGAACGCAAACGTCAGCTGTCAATACGCTGTGCGTTCAAGGACGTTTGATGCGCGGGAAAGTTTAAATTAAAGAAAATTATATTTTTTTCTTTACATATATACACTACTACTACTACTACTTTTCTATTAAATGTCATCTATTTAAATGTATATATTACAGACAAACATCGAAGCTCTGGCGCTCCTAGGTTTGACTAGTCCAGCCTCAGCTCTGACATAAAGTCTTAGTAAAAGTCCAAATAAATGAAGTTTTTCTGCCTTTGACCAACAAATTTTGTCTGACCTACGAGAGACTAATTATACAGCCATGAATCGACGTTTGACCGAGTCCGCCTTATTCGCTTATGGGATCGACTAGGCAAAGCCCGACACAAATTAATTTACTTCGACATTTGACTAAAAAGTTATGTACTGATTTGAGGTTGGACAAAAAATGCTTTAGTCACAGGCCCAAATTGGAATTTATTTCAGGTTTCGCCGAAAGGCCTTAGTCAAACGTAGGTCAGTCATTCCGCGAAGAGACTGCATATCGACCGTTGACTATAGTCAACATATCTATACATATAATAAAATTGTAGAGGTCGACATTCTGTACAATGAAAAAAAATGCTAAAAACAGAGTTAGTAAGATGTAAGAAGTGAAATAGAACTAATTTAGATTTTTTTCTAATTTATTTGTATCTCTGTTTGTCTGTCTGTTTGTACCGGCTAATCTCCGAAACGACTGGACCGATTTAAATGAAATTTTGTATGGTGGTAGCTTATATCCCTGGTCAACATATAGGATACTTTTGATCCTGAATAATTAACGAGTTCTCGTGAGACAGCTAAAAAACCGCACCACGCGGACAAAATCGCGGGCGTCAGCTAGTATACTAATAAATTACCGTGATAAAGCTGACTTAGAGGCAGACAAGACAAAAACATTGGGTTTTGGCTAAAATGACTGCAGTATCTTAACAAGCCTTCATTAATTCCCGAAACTTGTAATGCAAACTATTAAGCGTTCCCTTCTTATCCCTATACATATTCAAAGGCGATAATGGTTCACGTACAGGATCAGGCACTCCCGATGTAATTAAACGCTCTTCAGCCTGAATAGATATTCAAATTGGATCCTAGTTATCCCGTATAATTGGCATATTTGAATATATTAACAGTCCCTAAGGACTAAACGAATATGTACCGAGACACTATCATTAAACTATGTTAATTGACAAATCAAAATTGTTCATTGCATAATATTTTGTTTCAGAGCTTGTAATCGGTTTAAATTTAACAGCTTTATCTAAATTAATATGAAAAATAAGTAAAATTTGTGAGTTTGTAACGTTGTAGGGGGTAATCCCTGTATCTACTAAACCGATTTTAAAAATTCTTTTATTGTTAGTAATCTACGTTAATAGGGAGTGTCATAGGCTATATAACATGACGCTATATAGCACGGAAGCGGGACAGAGCGCGGGTGAAACCGCGCCAAACCGCTAGTCAGTTATAATCTGTTTTAGCCAACTGTTTCTGGTACCGCCGTGTAACCTTCTTTCATGATGTAGTAGTACATGTCCACGATGTACTACTACACCACGAAAGAGACTTGATACCCAGGAATGGTCGGGATATTTTTTGTTTTTTTTTTTATTGCAGGAGGTTAGCAAACAGGCAGACGGCCCACTTGATGGAGAGTGGTTACCATCGCCTATGCACATTTGCAACACCAAAGATGCTACAAATGCGCTGCTGCCCTCTTAAAGGGGACTGGAACCTGGTCCACTAATGCCGGAACACAACTCAAGGTTGTTATGGCGACATACTTTAGACCAGGGGTGGTGGTAGCCATCCAGTCGGGCAAATGCCCTACCACCTGGCTGTGGGTTGTTTTGTCGCCTCTTACGACAGGCCGCCCGGCCGCAGGAAATTATCCTAAGTTATGTCCCGGGACATAAACTAACTATATATCGAATTTCATTTAAATCTGTTTAATAATTCTACCTGGTGCTCTAACAGCAGACAGATAGACACAAAATCCTCCCTGATTTTTTTCATATTTTAAACGCATTGTAACAAGCCATTTATGGATTTATTATAATATATATAAAGAGGTTTCGATAAAAAATCCAAAATGAATTATATTGGCCCAGTTACGAAAAATTGTGAATCAGAAACCATCAAAGCCGGTAAGTGGAGGTTTTCCTTTTGTCCCCAGAAACCCAATAACATAAAATATCAAGCAATGTCAATTTTTCCTAGCATTGTCCGTTTATTGTACAGTTACCCGTGTGAAAGGGACAGCCGCCGGCGACGAGGGCCGCGCACAAAAGCTTTTATGCGCTTAAAAGGCTCGTTACAAACAGAAACATCGACGAATTAAATATAAACAATTAAACGATATTTTAAGTTAACGATCGAAATTAGAGCGGCCATGGAAACAGCGTTCAAAATATAATTTTCTTATTAATCATACAGACGACGTAGTTACATCTACTGATATACTTTTTATAAACGTCGCGGCTTCATAAATTTTATACGAACTTCGAAATATCGTCGTACTTTAAGATACTTTTATTTGTACATACTTTCATACGAGCGTACAAAAGTATGTACCAATAAAAGTTTTAAAAGTACGACGATAATTTAACGCCTGATTTAGTATTTATTATGTAAATAATGTTTTTTTATTCCCCTCGTCTTACAACTTTTTATTTTGTCGAAACTTTGTACTGGTGTAATGCTTTTTTTAAGGATATATGTACAGTTCTTAGCTCATATATTCATATACATTTCTACCATATACTATGTAAATAATGTAAACATTTATTTGACGACCTCTGTGGTTGATTGGGCTAAGTCTTTGCCGGCTTAAATTTCGGAAACGATATTTTTGCATTATTTACTATAGTCTAAGTGTCTAGGAATCGACTCCAGTGTAGTCCGTTGTGTATCACCGATAACACAAGCGTAACTTGCTTAATTTGGTATAAAATATGTGTCTTTGTCCCTCCCTTGACAAATTTAATGTAAATGTGGCGTGACCCTGACCGGCGATTATCCCTGTCTACACCATATAACAATGCATCCAAGGACAGTAGTAGCCCCGGCTAGTGCAGGACTATTGTGGGAAGTGAGGACAAAAGTACCGGGCTATTGGGGTGTACTGCTAGTGGTACTAGGGGTCTGGGAATACTCGTATGGGGACTAAAGCGTCTGCCCGTCGCAATGTTCGGGGAACATGGAAAAATGGCTGACGGTGACTCACCACTCCCTGCATGGGCAACATGGGTGTGAGTGGCTAAGGGGTGTCGAGAGGTGAGCTGCAGGTTCACCGAAGCTACTTCTGACATGATGTCATTTAGCACTTCCACCCCTGGAGCTTGAGTCTTAACTCTAGCGATCTCCACTCCGTGCTGGCTGGCTAAGGCAATCACGGAGTCAGGCACGAGGTGTCGCTACTCACCTAAGGCTTCGCCACAAAGCCCCTCTGCGGATTCATTATTATTATTATTTATACAAGCGTGCATGACAAGAGCTATGAATGTCAAAGAAGCAAGTGAGGTGTGTAAGAATAAGCCCGAATGGCGCTCTGTTGTTCGTGCCTACCCCGCAAGGGACCTAGCGTGAAGCTACGTATGTATATATTATTATTTTATGCAACGTGTGTCCGCATCCCAATTAAACATTAGCCTTGGCTAATTACTATGCCGGGCATGCACATTTGCATTTGTGAATTATTAAATGACGGCCCGATGGAGAGAGTGATCAGTTGAGCTACAACTACGATACGCTCGACGTGTGTACATTCCGGAATCTAATAGTGACGGACTTTACGCGTTTTATTGAATTACGACCTTCTGCATTACGTTTGGATTTGTTGTGTTCGGTCATATTTGTACCTGTGTTATACGGGTTTGTACTACTAAACTTTATAATAATTCTAAGGGCATTTTAATTCGAGCCCCGGTAACTCGTATGAATATCCTCCTAAAGAAAGGAATGTAGACCACTAGGTGTTTGCTTGTCCAAATAAAATCATAGCTTTGAAACGCGTGAGAGCAACAATATTTGCGTTCCATCCGATATGCGGAATCCTCGCCGACCATTTCACTGTTGACTTCATCCTAATATTTGTGCACCCGTATTCCTTTCGTGGCCCCGCCGTTGAAGTGTTGAGTTTAATGGCCACATAAATCCCGTTGCTTTCGCTGAACGAGCGATTGTTTACAGGCGCAGTTATGAATGGACTGAGCCTTTTGTTTTTGTAAAAGCGATTTTTAAACTTTATGTTACGTGTAATCTTCTATACATAAGTATGTTCGGGGTGTCGAGTTCGTATATACAATGAATGATTATAAAATGACCAGCACATTTCGAAATGCAACTTTTATAAATGTTGTTCGTCAAAGGGTCACGTGACACCTATTCCGTTTAATCATCAAATTCTTATATTAGCTTCCCATTTGCCCATATATCACACACCAGTCCTCATCCAGCTCTCAATCAAGACGGTCGCCTCTTAAACAAAATACTTTTGTTTTAATTATCCTTTTTATATCCGGGTTAACTCGGTCGCCCATAACATTTCGTACCTATAGGTTCCCGTTTGACCATTTTCTGACCTGATGTCAAGTGATGCGCCGGTCTAGCACGGAGCACGCTGACCTGATACACGCCTACAAGATACCTATTCACTCGTGACTTGAAGACTAGCTAAGTTATATTTGTCTGCAAAAGAGTTTCCGGTAAATTGTTCCATTCTTGAGATTACGCACCAAGAAAGATAAAGTGACTCTAATAACTTATAAAACAGCCGAAAAGAAACTTCTCGCAATCAGTGGATCTTTGTAATGATGTTTGGTCATAATTTAGCCCCGCAATTCTTATCAGGGAGGCGTCAGCGATTCCGGCCGCGCCGCCGGTCAGCGCTGCTCGCAACTTATTGATTAATGTGTTACTCGATGGCGGAAACACCCCCCTTCCCCCCCTAAATTTTATATGTTTACATCATGATTATAAGTAGATAAATGATGACAAACAACTTTCGCTTCATCTACTTTCATTATTCTCTTTACACATGCACGTTTATCTGAGATCATGCTGTCATACACTTGTTTTGTGATTAAATTTTTAACCATCCTCTCTACATGCCCAAACCACCTTAACATTCCTTTTTCAACACGTGTTATTTACATCTTCTTTCAATCCACAACGTTCTCTTATTACACTATTCAGTATCATATAGTTCATGCTTACCTCACACATACTTCTCAAAGATCTCATTTGAACTGGTTTTATTCTACTTTGATGCTTCTTCTGCCACACCCAACTTACACTGCCGTAGATTAGTGTTGACACCTACACTCCTTGATGGACAGCCAAGCGTGCGTTTACAGACACTATTCGACTTTTCATAAAAGAGTTTAGCGCTCTATTCACCTTATTACCTGCAATTACTCTTCTTTCGATGTCACTTTCATAATTTCCGTCCCTGGTAAATAAGTTATAACTTGACTAAATTCAAAAGTGAAACAATCAACTGTTTTTATTCATGCAACTGTCTTTTTTAATTTTCCCACATAGTGTTTAACTCTATACAAAAACTTTCATCTGGTGATTGCACAATTGCCCCTGGAAAGAGTAAATTCTATTTTTTACAAGCTTTTATTTAACTTGCAATGGATGCACCAATGTCTATGTAAGTATGTATGTAAGTTCGGGTGGAATTTGCAAGTTAAATTTGACCAACTTCCCGGTTTCCGATTGAGCTGAAAATTTGCACACATATGTACGCGATATATCGCGTGGCAATGCAATAATATAGTACTATGGAGCTGAGCTCATGATGAAGTCGAAAGTTGGCCATAGGAACTCCTGTACTAAACAAGATGGACCCGTCGTGTTTGGGCTCGTTTTACTTGTCTTTCCGCTCTACTGCTACATGATAGCCAGGATCTCAAAAGCTCGTATCTAAAAACCTTTTTAAAAAAGCTTATTTGGTATTAAAATCATTTCAGAACATGGAAGTCAGCTTTATATAATAGGATAGCAACTAAATTAGCTCTTACTCCTCCCTTATACTTACGGTACACGGTTAGAACTTTAGCCTTTACCGTAATTAGACAACACGATATCGGGTACTAAAAGCAGACATAAATAAGCAAGGATGGTGTTGCCAAATATGATTTTGAAGGTGTGCGGTTACTCGCAAGGAGTGGGCGATAACACAATTAATACCTGGCAACAACATTAGCACCTGCCCAAGACGTTAGTGGTCGCTCGGTTGCCTCTCGACTTCCCTCATAATCTGTGATAGCCTTTTGCCTGTAATATAGGAGTTTTTGGTGTTGATCATTTTGAAAATTCAACAAGTTTTTATCAATATTCACAACTTAACCGAGTTTATCATAATAAAGGGGAGGGTTCTCAATTTGTCGTGTAAATGTTGTTTTTATATATTATGTTCAGCTATAATAGTCCGGTCAATCTAGGCATTCGAAGGTGCATAAATCAGAAGATGAAAAACAGTAAACTTGTTCAAAACATAATTATAAATATTTTTTTAAGTTCCCCATCATTTCCGTGTCATTTTCAGCTTGTTGTGATTTTATGCACCTTCACTCTCATTTTTTGGTCTAGATTGACCGGACTATAACTTTATGTTTTCTGAACCGATTTTGATGACTCTTTTACGTTGGATTCAGTACAGCTTCAAAATAGTTTGATATCAATTTCCGTGTTATTGGAAAGTATATACATAACTAATAGTCAAAAATAAAATTTTCTAGCAAAAAACAAACCGACTTCAAGAGTAATTAAAATGCAAAAATACACAAGTATTTTCCACGAAATATTGAAGCCAAGTAAAACTTGCTGTTACATATACATATATACATATCGCTACAACACTAAAAATTGCAGAATACAGTCAGTAAGTACGCTCCATCAGTCATTATAAGGTTTCAGGTTGCATCTTGCCCTTGATGACTTAAGTCGCACTATAAAATTTATCACACTTCCTTGTCGTATACAATCAAAAAAGCTTAATATAAAATGTATTTTGGAAAGAATGTATGATGAAAGAATGACTAAACAGATATACAATGCAAAAGTGGATGGATGCAGAAGTCGCGGAAGGCCAAGACACACCTTCCATGATCAAATTGATCGTGTACTAGCAGAAGGTGATGTCAGGAGCCTCAGGAACAGACGCGTGCATGACAAGAGCTATGAATGTCAAAGAAGCAAGTGAAGTGTGTAAGAATAAGCCTGTATGGCGCTCTGTTGTTCGTGCCTACCCGCAAGGGTCCTGGCGTGAAGTTATGTATGTATAAAATGTAATTATTACAAACAATATTGTGTTTAATCAGGAGACAGCTCCATCTTATTTTGCACTGGTAGAACTATACAACTTGTATGGCGCTATCTTCAATACATCAACTTCAATATGTTGTAGAAAATTTGCTTTTTAGATGCTCTTAAAGTCGGTTCTTTTTAAGTTTTTTTTATTGATTTAAGTTTTCATATTTGTGGCAGCATTTAATGTAATATAATCAAAATTTAATCAAGTATGACGTTATTAATTACGAAGCTGCCAGGTTTTGGATTAGAACAACTTTCTTTGACATTTGATACAGTTTATTTTGTTTGTGATGCTGACAGCAAGTTATATTTAAAGTTACTTAATTAAAGTTGTTAATTATAATTTAGTTCATTAACATTATTAACCCCAGAGGTCTTCTCTCGTGTTTTGACGTTACATTGTTTCAAATTTTTTTTGTAGAAAATTCAATAATCAAAAACATTTAAAAAAACATAAAAGCCTTTAACAAACAATTGTTATTTTCGACACAAACTGTAATTATTTGTTAACCCGTTAAAAGGCGGATTTTTATTTCAAAACTGAGTGATATAATAAAAAATATTTAAAAAAGAAATACCTTTTTTATTGCATGAGTTCAATAGACAGGCACATGGCCCACCTAATGGAAAGCGTCTACAATCGCCTATAGACATTTGCAACATCAAAGGTGTAACAAATGCGCTGCTGCTCTCTTAAGGAAGTCTGGAACTTAGCCACTAATGCCAGAACACAACTCAAGGTAGTCATGGTGACATACTCTAGACCGGTGGTAGCCACCTAGACCTACCGCCTGGCTGTGAAATGTTTTGTCGCCTCTTACGACAGGCCGCCCCAACGCAGTACCTAATTTTATTATTTCTCCGTTCCTGCACGGATAGTAACCTTTGTTTAATTCAGTATATTTTACACTAAAGTTACCAATGCTCTCGACAAGGCAAAAATTAACGTCTTAGCAATTGAAACGTCGACAGTTAAGTGGCAAAAGCTACTTAAATAGAGTTCGCTTTAATATCGTTCGTCTAGTTCGATATAAGGCTGCGAACAAACGGGCCACCGACCACGGCTATCAGTACCTTTCGCGTACGTTGACTGCTGCTTCAAAAGTGGCTGTAGCGCGCGACAGCCACCGGTTGTCGGAAGCCGCCACAATTTGTATCCCTCTCTTACCATGAAGTCTCACGATACGATACGGACTTTTTTCATTGCTGGGATATAACAGACAAGCCGACGGCCCAACTGTGATGGAAAGTGGTTACCGTCGCTTATAAACATTTACAAAACTAGGTATTAGCAATGTGCTACCGTATTCCTCGATGAGACTGGAAACTTGCCACTAATGCCGGAACACAAATCAATGTTGTTATATCGGCATACTCTAGATCAGGTGGTAGCCACCCAGACGGGCAAGTGCCCTACCATCTGGCTGTGAGTTGTTTTGTCGCCTCTTACAACAGACCGCCTGGCCGCAATAATTACTTTTCTATCGTCGTTTCTACACGGATAGCCAGTAAGTAAAGTAAGTATGCTCCATCAAAAAAATGTCCATTGACACTTGACCATCTTGAAGGAAGGTGAGCAAGGGGCAACACCGCGTGTTAGTAGCGACTATCAGCGTCTTGTTTGGCGAATGGCGGCCAGTGGACACACGTGTGCGGCAAAGCCCTACAAAATGCATGAAATAACGTGTTAACGGCTTGTCGCTGGCCGTCGTTGGCTCTGGTCGGAGGCCCGTTTGCGCAGAGCCTAAATTGACGAAATTTACTTACGATAATTCTGTACCACACAAACATCAACGATAATATGACTGACATCCCCAACATTTTTATTACAGTGTAGATTACAGAAAGATGGAATTTGATGACAGTTGCAAACGAGTTTTGTTTGAGAATCAGCTTATCACCTTCGAAGTTACTTCCGTAATATTGATCGAAGTGGGCAATAAAGATGTCTACAGTAGATAGGATGAGCCCCAAACAACGGGGCCCATTCATGAATAAATAATATGGTTTCGCAACATTATTGGTGTGTTTATATGGATATTGGCCGCGAGCTGGGCTTGCCGCGTACGCAAATCTATACATATTTGATGGGCCGCACGAATATTGTTTCCCCTTTAGGATTCTGCAGCCATCGTGGGCTCCCAACAGTATCACTTTTGGTGGTTCTATTTAAGATGACAGTCTATTCGCGTCTCCAACAAAATCTAAACTCCGTTACTACATCTAACAAAATTAACTTTATTCATCCTAAAGGCTGACAAAATGATGACTTGGATCCTAATATTACAAACACCGGAAACCATTTACCACCAAGTGGTCCCTTAACCAGTTGCCCTACTAGCAAACTTAAAATAAACATCTATAGGCGACGGCAATTACTTTTCATTAATTGAACCGTCGGCCTGATTTTCAGCTTCGCAATAAAAATATATCTTCAACATAAAAATATTTGTAAAGGATGAGCCTTCACCGAGTCAAAGCAATTTGATATCACATATTTTTATGGACATATTCACAGTCCAAATGCCCGTAGACCCAACCAGAGCCCGGGTTAATGTCTGTAATCCGTTACCCTGAATTATCAACCCTGATTTGTCAAAAATGTATGTGGGATTGTCAATATTTCTGAACGTATGGGTCGTTTTTTCCATAGAGTAGTTGAGAGTGTTTCCAAACGATGTGTGAGCAAAAGAGATGGATGATGAATGAAAGAAAATATTTGAAACTATGGAGGTCCAGCTGTAAGCTGTAAATAACAGTTCAAAAACCGTCCACAATGGCGCTGATGTAAACGAAGGGTGTGAATGTAGCTGTTGTAGGCGAATCGCAGTATGCCGAGTTGAAAAAAATAATATCTAGTGCGACTATAGCAGTTGGCGAGAGTATACTGTTATAAAACGTCAACTATTTACGTAGTACAAAGTAATTGACTAAATATAACCTCAAAGAATTGTTATGTGAAAACGTGAATAATGAATTTATTCCGTGAATTTTGAATAATACGCTTAATGATACAATTACTTTTGCTTATGATAACAAAGGATAATATAAATAATATAAATGGAAAGGTCTTTTAATTTTCTTTCATATTCAGTTACAGAACCTCCTTCAAACTTTCTGAGAGACAAACATTCTGAAAACCACCTATTATGATTGAGCTTTATATAAATTTTATCATTTTTGAAATGAAAATTTTAATTCTATTTATTTGCATAGATAGAGGTACGATGCGAAATACGTATTCCATAATACACGCGATTTGGTGACGAAATAAATCACGTTTCCGTGTAATGTTGTGGTGAAATTTCCACAATTTCCCCATCTTTGATTTATTCCCGCTTTGTTTTTGAATGATCCCATTTGATGTATGGGAACCGTTGAGTAGCACGAACGGGAGTCGCTAAACGGACACGATCATTGTAACAAATATATAGGCAATGAGCAAACAAATTATCTGATGACATATAACCACATCTTTTTTAGTAAAAGTTAGGTTTTCGTAAACTGCATAATCACTATTTATTCCAATGTGTTGATTTATATCAGTGTAAAGAAAACACTGAAATTATATAAACACAAGTCGTCCTCGATGACAATGTCAAATATAGTGCGTGAAGTGACGAATGTATAGAATACAAATGATCGCCAGTTTTTTTTTATATGAACAAAAATATATTAAATATGAAAAGTTTGGATGAATTTTTGATGCTCAATCACGCCAGAATGACTAAAGGATCTGAAATTTGGCAAAGAGGTAGATTATAGTCTGAAATTCACACAGGTTACTTTTTATCCCGTGTAACAACATTAACAAAAGCGAAGCTGAAGTGAATTACAATTGAACTTTAACCACTGTTCAATCAGACCACTACCTACTCTCTTCTCTTTTCTTTCTCCTTCTCCCAATTATTTGAGGTCGGCACAATATGTCTTTTCCTATAGTTTATAAGTCTTTTTTTTACTCCTCTATTCCGACACACGTCCTCTGTCACCCCGCTCATCGTAACGTCCTTCGCACAATCCATCCCTTTCTTGGTCTACCTTTACATGGGGTGTAACCCATCAATCTTGCTGTTTAACATTATTTTGGCACGTGACCATCCTACTATTATATTATAATTGCTTTGTTTTTGTCAATATTTGCTAATAATTTTTGTCTTCACTCCCTTTTATGCAAATGCTAAGTATTTTCATTACCTACTTAGTATAAGTGACGGTCTTGAGCTGTCATAGACATAGCATATCATGTTTTAACGTAAAATATTGTGCCTCCATCTAGTTTCTCAGTTGCTCTAAGGCTTACATTGCGCGAAAATAGGGCGTTAGTATTTTCCTCAACACAAACAAGTCGGTGAAACTCGTTAATATTGAAAATGCAGGTTTCTAGTGCTGTTTTCACTTTGTAGAAGTTACGTGCAGCCTCGGCTTGAAAGAGAGAAATAACCGTGTACCTGCATTGCCGCTTCAAATATGTATGTTCCTGTATTTCCATACACTTTCATGGGATTTTATGATATACCAACACGCTGTTGTACCTAGCAGTACGACGTAGGCATCCCCAAGTCTTTCATCCCTGTCCTCTAATTTCCTCATCCAGCGCCTACTGGAGACCTTGCACAGGTCGTCGGTCAATCGGGCTGGAGGGCGTCCGACACTACCTTCACCGAGACGCTGTCTCCACTCCAGGACTCGTCAGCTCCATCGGCCCTCGGTCCTGCGCTAGATGTGACCAGCCCACTGCCATTTCAACTTGCTAATTTTGCGAGCTATGTCGGTTACCTTGGTTCTCTAACGGTTGTTGCGATTCGTTTTGCCACTTGTCCGTTGAAGTTTCACTTCTACTATGTGACGCAGCACACATTTTGATTTTTCGCAGGTTTACTGCAAATTATGATTTTGTTATGTTAGTTACATTTAAATGAATGCATTTTCTGTTTATTTTTTTATATTGCATGAGTTTAGCAGATAGGTAGAGGGCCCACTTGATGGAAAGCGGTTACCATTGCCTATGGACATTTACAATACCAAAGATGCTACAAATGCACTGCTACTCTCTTAAGGGAGACTGGAATCTGGTCACTAATGCCGGAACACAACTCAAGGTTGTTATGGCGGCATACTCTAGCCCAGGGGTGATACTCATCCAGTATAAAATACCCTACCATTTGACAAAACATATAAATTAAACATACTTTATGTACCAAACAAAAAAATATCAATAGTTTTATCTTAAATTATATCGCCTCCGGCCGTAAGCTTTTTCGTCCTTTCCGTAAAAAGTCCTAATACCCCCTGTCTATATAGAAGTTTCTCTTCTAAAAGTATATTATATAATCAAGTAATCAAATCACTTTCACCTTTAAGGAACGTATATATAAACAGCTTTCATACAACTTTGTTATTCTCGCTGTATTTCATTAGGAACCTTTCTGAAGAACAAGTTTCGCTTTAAGCGAGTTTTATCACGCTGTCTGTAGATAACGAACTTGTGCGACAAGTCGCTTCCGCTTGCGACAAAAAGTCGCAAGTTATACAATAGTTTTAACCGCTTAAAAGCATGGAGTTTAGTTTGCAGTTTGCTTTTCTACATTATGTTCTTCTTCACTTTCGAAGTTTAGCAATTTTTAGTTATTTTAATTGAAAAAATAGTGTCAACGCCGACCTATTTGGTCACTGCCTCTTTGTTTCTTTTTCTTCCGCCGCATCTGTCACTATGCAATGTGACGAACGTGAATTCGTAATATCTTTTAAATGGAGTGTCCGATTTGAATAATTAAAAAAGCAATCTACAGGTATTAAAGCAATATCTAATATATAAAATTCTCGTGTCACAGTTTTCGTTGCCATACTCCTCCGAAACGGCATGACCGATTTTGATGAAATCTTTTGTGCTTATCCGGTATCTATGAGAATCGGCCAACATCTATTTTTCTAGCCCTAAATGTTAGGGGTAGTCCACCCCTAATTTTTTTTTTTTTTTACCGGGTAGGACGACGTTTGTCGGGACAGCTAGTTATATATAAATAATTCAATATGAATACGAAATTATTTATTTGGCTAAGGATGAATAAAAAGATCTGAATTTAGGCGGCATTTCTATGAACTTTCAAAATGTAAAAAATAGCTACAGTACATTGCTACAATAGTCGGACATAGTATAGCGAAGTTTTTTGTAAATATTGTTACAACTTAGGCCCCGGCAAAGGCAAATTCCACGTATCCTGTCTGCATTTAAACTAATTGTAATCCTATATGATCGTCTTCTTTTGTATACTTATTTATTGGCAAATGTTTCTAGCTAGTGTGGAGAATAGCCTATTTTCCTATTGTACATCATTAGCCATGTGTTGCGGATTATAAGTACAAGCTAATTCTAGGAAATTATATGGACGTTGCCGGGCGGGGACATTTGTTTTACTTAGTATTCTTGACATTATTGGTGACAATCATACAGAAATACAAATGTTTTCTCTTTAAAATATTCGTATAGAAGTAGAAGAAGTAGTTAAAATTGAAACTAAATTAAATTTCACACACATTTTAGTTGATAATTTATCACCATACCGTTACGGCATATCATTAACAAATGGTAGGTCATTTTAGGACAGTAAGAAACACCTGTTTTAGAATTTAATAACATTAATCTTAGTAAAGCTGAAAACGACTTTAAAACAATGTTGTGAACGGAGAACATCGCCAGGCGTGTTTGTTTAAAATCCTAAGTGCTAAAAACATTTCGCTCGCTTTCATTAACTGGCTTGAATAAAGTGCAGTGAAACAAGTCGGGCGGCCGGCAGACTGCTGTTACACTAATTAGTTCCGTTCTCTTCTGATGTTGGCTGCAGCGAATACTTACCTAGAATATTATACTTTTCTAAAGCTCAGTTTCCACTAAAGCTGAGAGAAGACATACTTTGTATAACAACAATTAGTATGATAATTTATTATTTACTGTTATATCCAAAACTCCGAAACCCGTATATTTGGTGGGCACCAGGTCTGTCTTAAGCGTAGGTATTATATATGCAACGAGTTGCGGGACTCGAATTAAAATTCCGTTGGAATTATTATAGAGTTTATTAGAACTATACAAATACGTATAACACAGGTACAAATATAACCGAACACAACAAATTCAAATGTAATGCTGAAGGTTGTAATTCAATGAAACGCGCAAAATCCGTCACTATGGTTCCCGATTGTACACACGTCTCTACTTGATCGTGGTTCTCGCTCGACTGCCTCACCCCTCCATCAGGTCATCGTTTAATACTGCACAAATCCATTGTCTCCGTATCTAAGTCGAATTAATCCGTCACACCTGGCTAATGACTCAGCCGCAAACTGCCATACAAAATTACAATACAACAATGGGCTGTTTTCTAATCACAAACTTTAAACACGAAGTAAACAAAAGAAGACGATCATAAAATAATTTAAATGTTATTACTTCAAATGTCGACGGGTAATAAAAGTGCTTTGATTCAGATATGCAGGTGGATTATATTTTTGCTGGAACCTGAGTTGTAACAATAACAAAAGTATCTGTTTATCGTTGTATAAGACAGTAATACTAATTTTTCTGGCTATAAACATTTGTAAATTCGCATTCACACGCACATACACGCCATACATACAAAAATAACATGATTGCACACACGCCATCTGAGCAAACACTTGACAGATCCCTGCTTTTTTACGACTATTTTGATATCTAGTATATTATTAGTTTTTCATCTCAACCCTATTAGTACAGTAATTTAGTATAGGGTTCAGAATTTCAAAATTTATGTTTACTTTATGTATGTGCCTTTAATGTATTTTGCATTCCGCTGTAACCGAAAGTTGCCAAAGTCAAGTTGTAATTTACAGGTTGAATCCTAGTTACGGGACTTTGATAGCTGACGGACGGCTCAAAATTATTATTTTATTTGTCTCCATTTTTATCTAAAGTGGCTATGAATAAAATAAAATAAAAGTAATCATTTCTTTCAGAAGTTACTTTCGGTTATATGGAAGTCTAACAGGAATGTGTAGTTAACATGGAGCTGCACATTTGTGTAGGATAATATTTAAGTGTCGTTAGTCAGATCTTAAAAGACTATGATATTTTTTAACTACTTTTTGCATGCTTTAGGTTTCTACACTCGGGTGGAACGCACCTGTTGCAACTCCGGGTGGACACTATTCAATAAAAATATAGTTTAAAAATAAGATGTAATTATTCTTGCGACCAATTTTTGATAAATAATTATAGAATTTTTTGTACTATGTATCATCCGTACATTATTTCGCTACTTGATGGGCATCGATAAAAGCAGTGCGCTCGAGTCTTAATTTCAATTTGAGGGCCACCTGCCCATTCCTCGGAGCTCCCACATTTGAAATGTCAATGTCTGATTATTTACGAAAATTTCTGAAAAAAAATAATTTCATTAAAGTTTATACATAAAAAAATATGAAAAATATTTTTTATATATTGTATATGAAATGAAACCAAAGCACAATACCCATTTAAATTCACAACCCATTATAGCAAAATAATAGCGTTTTGTAATCCAACATAGACATCACATTAATATTTTTGTGTTTCCTATCAACATTCATGGTTTGTGTCTTGATTTAAGTTTTTATTTAATAAAAACACATGTGACTGATTAATATCGCCACCGCGACCGCAAAATCAAATCTTTTATAAACCAAATATATTAAATCAATGGAAGCTGTTGCCGATGCGAATATCTGGCGCCGCCATTACCCGAGAGTGTATGTTTCTTATTTGTCATTTATCAAGTTAATGTCATTTAATAACTTTTCTTGAAAGAAAATAAAATCTTCCTCTTCCGATTTAACATTCGACGGCATCGTTTTGTTTCTGGCACATAATCACCATTTCATTTCGTAAAGAGTCCAAATGTTATTTTATTTTTTTTAGGAGCTGACTCAGCTGAATAGCCGCAGATGGCTGTTTCAGCGATACCGGGCTTTGGGGGCTTCCCGACTCCGTGGGAGCGGAGGCGTTCAGCCCGGAGGCAGCACGCTCGAGGACGCACCTCCTGTGAGGTTCGACCTCGGCTCGACCGCTGCGGGGGATTGACTCTATATTGGGAACAAGCCGTAAAAGGCTGAAAGAGAAAGTGATTATTTGGGGACTCGACTATCAACTCCGCCGGCGGAGCCGATCCTAGTCTATCATTACTACCGCTTCGCAACGTGTTATAGCTGGAGGAGAAGAAGCGGCAGAAGGAACTCTCCAGCAACACGCCTAAGCTAGTCTTGTGTGGCTACTTGTGTCTGTACTGAGTGATGCGGATTGGTGGGTCTTACGATTTTGTAAGAGGATTCGAGCCGGGGGCTCTCCGGCGTCTGTTATGCCAGGCTGATGTTCTGAGCCTCGGGGGGTTCATGATCGCGATTAGACGTGTGATTTTGTCAGGTTCGTCAATGAGTACATTGCGAGGCCGGCGTTTACTCGTGGGAGCGTTTGGAGTGGGTTTGTAGTTGACCGTCCAAATGTTATCCAAAAGCACGAAACATCTAGAGGAGCGGAAGGCAGTTAACCATAGTGTGAGTGAAAAACGAATAGCGTCATCTAGAATGGAAAATTATAACTTTAAATACTGTTTTATAATACTGTATATTGTTTTTGTTCGAAATAAAATAAGACTTTCTTTCTTGTATAATAATATATAAAAGTTTCGTTAAGATTCGTAGAAATTTTGCTTGCACATTACCACATTTCCAAAAATGTGTCAATGTACGAACGAGACAGCGATACATTTCAGTAGCCCCTTAAGCACTTGCTTAAATCGAAGAAGATTTATTCGAAACGTAAAGTTGCTTAAGTATTCAAATTCGTTTCATTTTATTAATGTTTAAGTATTCAATTAGCTTTTTACGGAATTAGCTTTCAAACGACATACTTAAAACCAATTACGTTTCAAAGTTAGTTAAAGACCTTGCTTAGTTAATTATATAGATACTATTGCAATACCAGGCCACTCAGAAAGTATTACGAAAAAAAGTTTTTATGTATGATACACTGGCTAGTTATAAACTATTTTGAAAATATTGTTACGCGTGCAGGACTCGAATTAAAAATGCCGTTGAAATTACTTTAGAATTTGTTAGAACTATACAAACACGTATAACACGCATAACTGGACAGAACCAGTACAACCGCAATTTACGATTCAATAACATGCGCAAAGTCTGTCACTGTGTAGCTTGACTGCCTCTCCCCTCCGGTGGGGCATTGTTTTCACTAGACTGTACAATACAAAAAAGGATCGCGTGGACTAAGGTTTCCGAGAAACCGTAAACTGCACACCTGCGACGGGTAAACAAGTCCAACAACAATGGGATATTGTCTAATTGCAAATTTTAAACACGAAGTAAACAAAAGAAGTCTGAATGAAAGGAAAGTTTATTAACTAAAACAGGTTTATGGCAGGCGGGTGTGCATCCACTTTTTGTCGGTAACAAAATCTATGTGAACTTATCGTACTTAAAGCTAACAAATAAGCAAAACATATCCTAATGATGAATAATGTACGTGGAAGCGGATTTGGTACGAAACAAAAAAGCGCGCGTGATTGATTCCAGTGATTGATTGCGCACCGAGACGCCGGGGGACGCGTGCCGCCATATATTCACCAGGAGTAGTTCCCACTCGACCACCCTCAACCGACATCATAGGGCTGCGACGAAAAGCCAGGATAACTTGTCCGAAACATCTAGAAGGAGAACCAATTTGAGAGAGAGGGAGATAACACTTGTATTGCACACCAAAATACACAATTACAAAAACAGACTATATTTACAATATTTTCAAGACAATAAAAATAGGCGGCCTTATCGCTCAAAGCGATCTCTCCCAGGCAACCTAAATCAAAGAAGTTTGAATCAGGCTCTTTAGACGGTGCACGAAAAATGCAATAGATACATAAATACTTAAAATAATTTAAGAAATAAATATACAAATACCTACATATTTACATAGTCTTAATTATTTCAAAATACATAAGTTATTGTAATAAATGTAATAGCATGATTATAATGCGTTAATCAGACAGCTATTTGTGGACAAATAGTGTTTTCTGAGCAAATTTCTAAATATTGGTAAGGATTTGGCCTCTCTGACAGCAAGAGGCAGCATATTCCGAAGTTTGAGAGCCTGCACTGTAAAAGAATGATCATAATAGGATGTAGTGGTGTACTAATTATATAAAATTACTGTTACGGGTTACGCAGGACTCGAATTAAAATTTCGTTGGAATTACTATAGAATTTATTAGCACTATACAAATACGTATAACATAGGTACAAATATAACTAGACACTGGTAGTACAAACTGCACGATTCAATAACACGCGCAAAGTCCATCACTATATCGCTCATCGAATGTACTACACACGTCTTGCTAGTATCGTAATCGTTGCTTGACTGCCTCACCCCTCCGTTCGGGCATTGTTTTATAGTAAACTGTGTAAACTCCGTAAACAATCGACGGCGTGAACAGAGTTTTTTTTTCAAGAAAACGTTCACACCTGGTTAATTATTCCTGCGAACAACCTTAAATAACAATAGTCTCATGTTTAATTGTAAATTTTAAACACAAAGTTTACAAAAGAACTCCGAATGCGGAAAGGGTTATAAACCAGATGCGCATTTCTTTGTCGGTATGTAACATTACATATCATTAAAGTGCTCCTGACCATGTTCTTAAACGTTATTAGAGATTTTGTTTGTCTGACAGCAAGAGTCAATGTATTCCAAAGTTGGACAGACTTTACAGTGGAAGAATTATTGAAAAACGTTGTATTACGCATAAGAGTAATAATGTTGTAATGTTGGCTGGAAGGGCGTAAATTGTGAGGGCAAGAAATAAATTCAAAGAGTTCTTAAAGGTACTGTGGCGAAGTAGGGATGAACATAAAAAAATAAAAACATCGTTTAAAAAAACTGACTTCAAAAACTAACTTATTAATATATATATATATATTATCTAAAACATCTTAAAGTCGATGCTTAGTAATTTTCAAAATATAGTAATTTTTATGTTTTACTTTGCACCGACTTCAAGATGTTTTGGATAGTATATATTAATAATAATAGCTTTAGAAATAAGTTATTTTATACATTTTAGTTTTTTAGTTTTTGAAGTCGGTTTTTTTAAACGAAGTTTTTAAATTTTATTTGTTACTTTTTAGTGTTTAGCTATGGCTAGTGGACCTATGAATGGTGCCGCGCTTCTTAAAAAATATAGGTCCCAAGAACCGGGAACAAAAAAATGTTCGTAAAATGAAAACTACTGGGCTATGTCAAATTTTTTGGGGATCAATTGGAAGCTATTCCGCGTCGAACAAAAAAAGAATCACGTAAATCGGATCATAAATCACGGAGTAATCGGTGAACATACATAAAAAACAAGATCCCGACGAATTGAGAACCTCCTCCTTTTTCGAAATCTGTTAAAAACACTATAAAGCAATGAAAGAATTTGAGTGCTCCGGCGAAAACTGTTTATCTATTTTTTTTATTGCAGGAGTTCAGCTGACAGACAGGCGCGCCACTTGATGGAAAGCGGTTCCCATCGCCTATGGACATTTGCAACACCAAATATGCTACAAATGCGTTGCTGCTCTCTTAAGAAAGACTGGAACCTGCTCACTAATCCCGGAACACAACACAAGGTTGTTATGACGGCATACTCTTGGCCAGGGGCGGTCGCCATCGAATCGAGCAAATACCTTACCACCTAGTTGTTGGTTGGTTTTTCACCTCTTAGAACAGGCCGCCCGGCCGCACGAAATTGTATACTCTCTCCGTTCCAACACGGATAATATCGTCGGGAAGAGTTCATAACTACCTATAATTGTAATTGTAAACACAAAAATATAGGATGAAATATATAACAAGTCTGCATAATAAAAATAATTATAGTAAATTACATATCGTAACTGTTACCGCATATTATATGTCAGGGGCTATTGAAGTGGTTATAAAATATTATATACTTCTTTTCTTCACTCTCCGCCATTACACAAGTTACAGTAACTTAGTATTTTTATTTCTATAATCATAAGTAATGTAAATACACAGAATAATAACTTAATTAATATTGTATTCTAAATACCAATAATAAGTAGCACAATGACCTTGACTACGTTGGACGAAGACGCTGGGGCCTGATAAGCCCTTTATGAAGTTTAATATTACGGTACGTTACTAATTTCAGACGGCCTAGCAGCCCTAAGCGGTAAGTACGACAATCGGCTGATATATAACTGTGCGGTCAGCACCGCTTTGTCCGCCAACTGATGTACGGCCAGTTCGTTATTTCGGACACATCGCTCGAGTACTTCGCTGTGTCTTCATAACTCGAGCCAAATACTCTCGAACGATAACGAACGCGTCAATTATCCTCGTTTCTTCTTCTCGGCAAAAAGTGAAAGCGTCCTCACATTTCTTGTGACGTATAAAAATGAAGTTATTGACATATATTCGGTTGGATTCGTTGCCATGAGTTACGATCATTCATCCATGGATTTATCTATAACATAGTAAATCTTAAGAGGGTTTCAGTTTGTACAGTGAATTTATAAACCAGCAGATTTCTAAAATACTGCTTAGTCTCAAGTTTTTGAAGTGATAACTTCTTATGGGAGTGTAAACTCCTTCGTGGCGTAACGCCACTTTTTTTTGAGGCCGGGGAAATGCATTTCGCACACTATCGGGTCCTTTACTAGGGATTAGACCAAAGCGACGAGAGGTGACATCCACGAATCGAGCACCAGAGTCAAATCGCTAGCTTGTGTGGAGACTCGAAGACTCAATACTCTACTAAAACCACCCTCCTCCCATGTGCCCCGCGCTTATGGCAGGAAGAGCGTGAGACTTAGAACTTAGTTACGCCCACATGATCCTAGCGCATCAGTGCTCGAGAATGCCCCGGGAAGCAGTGCAAACTCACTTCGTCAACATGGGTGAAGACTCCTTTGCTCTCTAGATGCTAGAGGGCCCCTGCAGCAGTATTATGGCGGGAGGAGATCTTGCGCATATCTGAGCCTCCGGGACCCCGACTGACGTCGGTACGTGTGACACGCATACGCACCTCTCTCCCTATCTCGTTCTGCGGCCTCCCTCTGAGACATCACCGTCTCGCAGAAATTGGACGCACCCACCCAATGATCGTCGCATGGCTTGCACCACACTGCCGAGCGAGTCGATCGGACCTACGATTGTCTCGACTTCAAATCTCTGCGTTGCCCATGCTGCGCATTCGACTAGCGTGTGAAACGCCGTGTCTAGTGCGCCACACTGGCGGCATCGGGGTGAAGGCAGGCAGCCCGCAGTCTGTCTCAGATACTTATCGAAACACTCGTGCCCGTTTAGTATCTGTGGTCATTCTGAACGTGAGGATCCCACGTTTCCGCTAGAGCCATCGCGACAGAAAGCGGTTACCATCGCTTATGAACATTTGCAACACAAAAGGTGGTACAAATGCGCTGCTGCTCTCTTAAGGGAAACTGGAACCTGGTCACTAACGCTGGAACACAACACAAGGTTGTTATGGTGACATACATTAGACCAGGGGTGGTAGCTATCCAGTCGGGAAAATGCCCTACCACCTGGCTGTGTGTTATTTTTTCGCCTTTTACGACAGGCCGCCCGGCCGCAGGAAATGCTATTCTTTCTCCGTTCCTGCACGGATAAACCTTGAAATTGATGAAATAAATGTCCATAAAATTACTATGTCAAGAGTGATATTTAGGTTTAGGTTTAAAGAACTTTATTTCTCATAAGAATATGTAGTTCACTTACAATGAGATTAAAAATAATAGTTAGTAAGCAACACAAAATAATTATTAACACTAATTTGGGCCTATGCAGTCTTCGATATGATTATGTTGCGGTTTATTAATTTATTTATTTTTTAATAAAAGGTTTTTTAATTTCATTTTGAATAACTTTGTATTTTTACATTTTTGTAGGTCGTCTGGCAATTTATTAAATGAATGACTGAATATGTTTATTATTATATATATGAAGTGTGCCACGCTATCGTATTGGTGACAATTGTGATGATAGCGATGTTTGTTGGTAAATAAATAAATAAAGTGCACACCTTCAAACATGATGTTTTTTCCCCGTAATTTGTTCGTGGTACACTTAATTAAAATTGCTTTTTTTTCCGGATATTAAATTTATATGTTTTAGCAGCAAAAGATAGCTTGGAGTGTATATTTTGATTTTTATTAGTATGCAGGTATTATATGTGTATATTTTAGAAATATTTATTAGGTTAGTTTTAGAGTACAAATGTTTAGTATCACACACAAACACACACGCACACACACACACACAGACACAGACGCGACACACTCAAATGCTCACACTTCCACACTATATACCTATATGTATTTAATAACGTTTCATTTTATGTTTATATAAAATAATATGACCCCCTGCGATACAGGCTTTGCCTAGTGCAGGGTTCTTTAGGAGCCATATCTCGCTCAGAATGTGACAATCAGGATAACGTACCTTAGCACAACCTTTTGTTAAACCAATGTCATGTAATGAGAAATTTGGTTAAATAAATTTGAATTTGAATTGAATTAGTTGGAAGGAGATAACCAGATGGTATAATGTTTTTTTCAATTTTATTTCGTGTAATCTGTAATAGTTTAAGTTTGTTTAAGCGGCTGATCCCCGATATTTAGAGTAAGTAAGCAAAAAACAAAATTACCCCGAACTAACATGAGCATGCCAAAGCCAGTTGCGAGTTTTGGTACAAGTTATCGGTTTCATAGTTATCGAACGCTTCCACACGTATTCAGAAACTAGATAACAGTTAATCTAAGTTTATCTATTACATAACTTTATGGAATCAATTGTTATTGAACTCATAACTGGTAACCTCAGAAACCGGGCATTAGAGCATCACGGGAAAACTACTGAACGGATTTGAATGAATTTCAACATGGAGCTGGTTTATATCCCTAGTGAACATTTAGAATATTTTAAACCTAATAAACAACGTCGTTTAGTTCCTTCGTAATTTCAACGCAAACGAAGTTTCGCTGTTACAGCTAGTAAAAAATAAGTACCGTATCGCACCGTTTATGACTTTCGCTTCGTTCCTTTTTAAAGAACAATGTTAACCGCAACCTTTTTCATTTGGTATTCAGGAGAACTAAAGTTTAACCCGGAACTCGAGAACATAAAAGTTCGTGGTCGCAATGGAATAAAGAATTATAACAAAGATGCATTGTTAACAAGTGAAACGTTTAAACTTTAAACTCTGCCAGCAAGGGTAGGGTTGGCGAGCATTAAGAAAGCAATATGAAGATTTAACGATGTAGAAGAAGCTGACTGGCTGAATCCATATATAGTGCTAAGTCGTATTTTTAAAAAAAGTGTGTGTGTACAGTTCACAGTAGTTCACATGCAGTAGAAGTGAAATTTCAAAGAATACACTCAAAGATAATTCTTCTCTAACTTTTATTATAGAGTTTATTAGAACTTGAGAAACACGTATAAAACAGGTAGAAATATAACTGGATACAACCAGTAAAAACTGCACGATCCAATGACACGCGCAAAGTTCATCACTATATCGCTTATCGAATGTACTACACACGTCTTACTAATATCGTAATCGTCGCTTGACTGCCCCACCCCTCCGTTCAGGCATTGTTTTATTGTTAACTATACATAATGTATATAATACCACAATCGATTGCGTGTACTTTTTCCAAGAAAACGTAATTTGCACATTAGCTCAGAAAACTGCCTAAGTGGTGCATGCGTTTCGGCCAGGATCGAATCCACGTCCTTTGAGTTTGGGCCTCCACTAGCCATTACGCTACCACGACTAATCGTGTTACGTGTATAACATAGTTAAAACCCGGTGACCTTGGTGAATTGTAAAGACTACAACATGTAATTTACGTGCTTATTTGGCAAATCCGTAGACGCGTGTAGCAACCCTGCAAGAGTCGTGCTTTCGGGCCACCACACCGTGTCATCTGCGACCGCGATATTTCACTTTGCGATGAATGCTCCACTCGACCGAGCCATGATTTATTCCCGCTGTGGGTAGCCTTCATTTCTTTACTTTCCCACGAATAGACGTAACAAATACACAGTGAGATAATATCAGTAGTCCAGTATACTTAGCTTTATAAAAGATTATTCAGGTGTTTTTAAAGACATTGCAAAAGTACCTTATAATGCGTTGGTTAAAAAATATGTCCATCCATAGTACTGTTACGAACGCGGGTCTCGAATTAAAATTCCGTTGCAATTAATATTGACTTTATCAGAACTAAACAAATACGTATAACACAGGTACAAATATAATTGGGCACAACCAGTACAAACTGCACGATTCCATAACACGCGTCTTGCCCGTATCGTAATCGTCGCTCGACTGCCTCACCCCTCCGTTCGGGCATTGTTTTATACTAAACTATACAATATGTCTTGACACAATGCTCGACCGCATACTAAATTAACTTAATTAACTAAATTTTAAATTACAATGCGCAATAGGATGTTTTTCTAATTACACATTTCAAACACAAAGTAAACAAAAGAAGTCCAAATGGTAATAAACTGGAGGTGCGCATTTAATTTTACTTTTGTTGACGCGTGACAGTACGTACCAAATAGAGTACATGACACAATTTATCTATATATTTGAATATTTCTGCGTTCTTAAACGTCGTAGAAACCGAGTTTATGAAATGTCAGCATATAAGCACAGTAATAATTTATCGCTAAAAATAAATGAAGAAATAGATAGACTTTGATTGGATATTCAATGCAAAAGTTATCGAGTGATTCCCAGCCTATCGAGTTGACTTCCCCTCGGCAGCGCATAGGCTATGAGCAAACAAAGGGAGCTCTTGATTGCGCGGCCAACTTTTAATTGATCGGACTTTGATGAAACCTGTTTGTTCTCACGCCGTTTTATCTCTTACATGACCACCAAACATACGATCCCTGATATATTATTAACACGCAATAAGGAAATCGCTCTCAAAGTATTGCCTTGAGGTAAACAAACATTTTTCAAATCAGTGCTTTATGTAATTATGGGTATATTAACAAAAAGGTTCGATTGAGTTTTTGGTTTTACTTTTATAAAATCTATAAATAATAAGATCTTTGGAGGCGATTTTTGTAGGATGAACTTAAAACAAAGAAAACATCAGGGGGACTAATTCAGAATAACAAATTTCAAAAATCAACTTTTAGTTTTTTTCTCAGACAGTCTGTCAGAACATGACGTGAAAACTACTGAATTGATTTAGATGAAACTCTACACAGTGCTAGCTTTATTCTTAGTCAACATTTAATATATTTTAACCCAATGAATGAGGTCGTTTCTGTGGGATAGACGTACTATATATAGCTAAAAAAGTGATTGATGATTTTTATGCACCACCACACACAACTACGTCTTCACGGCAACGCGAACTATAATTTGGACTACCAAACTGACTGAACAGGACAAACCTATAGTTAGTATATTAGGCACCCGTGAGACTGCAAAACAGATGAAATGGGATCCAACCCAACGACCTGCGTCATGGAATTTTTTGCTTAAGCATTCAATTGTTATGACAATCATAGACAAGGGACAATTCACAGACGACATCCCGTTGTCTATGAATTGTTATAGTTATGTAATGCAAATAGTGTATTAATCCCTATCCCTGATCTAAATATAATTATCTGACCTTATTCCTCTAATGTAAACACACAAAAGAATAGTTATATAAGCTTTTTTTTTGCTAATTATGCTCGCGAATCTGCGTTCTGTCAGGGTAAATTGTGTCAACCTCTGTTTAAAAAGGATTATTGATACAAAATAATCTGTACTAACTACTTTGCATATTTGCATTGAATAAGCTCCGAAACTACTGAACTGATTTGAAAAATTCTTTCACTGTTGGGGAGCTATACCATCCCCGGGTAATATAGATTATTATATTTATTAATTTTTAATTGGGAATCCCTACTAAAACTCCAATAATGTAACCCAAGGTGTAAAAAAATACCTATTACAAAATATTCTTTACATCGCGTGCGCTGCGAAAACTATTGATGATAAAATCATATACGACTTTGCATAACACATCATTATTTACAAAAAGTGTCGTGATAGAAAGCAAGAAAGAAAATATTTATTGACGTGAATGAATGCATGTAAGACTTAATAATAAACTAAATTAACAGAATATACGTACTCATAAAGCCATTAGAATTTTATAAAATATACAAAATTCACATAATAATATACACACACAAAGTATACACATACAAATATACAAATATTTTGAAAATTTAATTGAAATGCCGCCGCTAGATAAGGCTTTTTATTTGTATTTTGGTGTTAATCCTTATCAAAATAAATTAATTCATATTCAAGACTGCTTCAATACCTTTATATAACTTTTTGAATTATTCAATTCGGTAATTCCATTTGAATCTGATATCACGAGTTTAAAAATGTAAGTAAGAAATAGTTGTGTGGACGCCACTCACCCTTCTCGGCTAGCTAGGCAGTAGTTATGCTATTGTAGGCGTCACTGGGGTACGGGTCGTACGTGAGGGGAAATATTTTGAATTCGCTTAGTAGGTAATTAAAGTGAACAAAAAAGTTCTTTTTAGATAACCGTGCGAAGCCGGGGAGGACCGCTAGTAGTTTGTAAGCAAAATTGTATGTCATTTTAGCAACATATTAAAGGTAGCCTTTGAGGCAAAAGTACGATCTTATAATTTACATAATAACGCACCTCATTGCATGGCGAACTTACCAGGACAAGAGAAGACAGATATAAACCATTCATAAAGAAGGTACTACAAGGAAACAAAGCCGAGAATAACTTAAGATTAATACAAGGCCATTAGATTAAGGCCAGGGAACATCAGAGGAAGTGAACTGGGGAGCACTCTTAACGCGAAACATAAATATTCAGGGCACCGACATTACGCCAACATCGCATCAGCAATTACGAAGCAATTTCCTCTTAGGTGCGCTTAACGTGAAGTAGATTCAGTCAGGTTGCTTAATAATGAGGGCCGCTGTTTACATGTTTGTTTCTTGACGTCGAGGGCGTCTCGCAAGGAGATGGGAAAATTAAAACATTTCATTTAATGGTTGTTTTTTTGCGGAGCTGGTTACCAGGGAATTGACCTACCAAATATAAAGTGTATAGCTATCTAATATATAAAATTCTCGTGTCACAGTGTTTCTAACAAAACTCTTCCGAATCGGTTTGACCGATTCTTGTGAAATGTTCTGTGTATCTTAAGCCGGTCTGAGAATAGGAAACAAACTATTTTTTACACCCTAAGTGATAAGGGTGGTCCACCCCAATTATTTTTTTGGAACTTTTTTTTATTATTATTCGGCATTAAAAAATACATACAACCCTAAATTTTCACCGTTTTACCGCCAACCCCCATTTTGTAATAGCGATATTAGTACTATGATAATCTTCAACTCTTAGTGATCGCCTATTAATCGAGCAGTTATACATTGTATAGGTATAACTGATCGATTAATAATGATCTATATAGGTACCTTCGCGGAACCCTAAAAAAAAGAAAAGAGTTCTCCTTGTAATATCAGCTATATACCAATAAAAGTCCCGTCAAAATGTGTCGAGCCGTTTTAGACATTAGCCGGATCATCCAGACAGACAGATAAAAATTTTAAAAAAGATTTTTTATATAAGTACTAACTAACACCTAAGATACAGGCTTTAGTTGGCAGGCAGGCCAAGTTAAGGCGTTAGTGTCCAAACCATATTTTTAAGGCGACATTCGTACGTGAATGTTGGTGATAATATTTTTTTAAATTTATTTAATCATTAAACATAGTAAAAAGCTGTTATTTTGACATTTGTTTTCGACAAACAGACACTTCAATTTTACTTATCTGTATAAATGAAGTAAAATGGAGTTGCTGAAAGAAGACCACTTGAGAGAGCTAGTTAAATAAACTGGAGCGGAAATATCGCTCTTCCGGCGGCGAGTCCGCTTCCGGACACGGCGTCCGCCTCCGCGCCAATGAAATATTTCGTGTCGAAAGCCAAAATTGAGTCCTTTCAAAATGGATCAACTACCATTTTCCCTACCTAAATTGCTATTTGACATATTGCACGCTCACAATTTCACATTAGGGTGACGTAAATCTTTAATGTAATAGAAATCTCAACATGTCCTGTGTACATTGAAGCTTTTAGAAAATAAACGGCTGGTAATCAGTTACAAGCATCGTATAGATTATGTTGACAAAATACGTATATCCCAGGGCTTTTTTATGGGGGACGCAGTGCCCTTAAAGAAAATTTGGAAAATATCAAAAAAATGCCACAAAAACTGGAAAGAATTTGGAAAAAAAATATAGACTTTCGAGAATTAGCGTGCCCGTAAAAAAGTGTCAAAAAACATCTGCGTGTGTCTATCTACACACACACACACACACACACACACACACACACACACACACACACACACACACACACACACACACACACACATATGTCGCAGAACGGCCTCGTTCTCACGACATCTCCTTTAGTTATTGCAGGTTTAATGGGCGTCATCAGGATAAAATGCGAGCATAAAACACATGGCCAACGGTTTATACACTTTTAATTTAGATTTAAAAGACATTTTAACATAGTTTAGACCGAGCAGCGGGTTCAGGGCACCGCTCATACTTCCAACTAAATACTTTCTTTAAAATACTCCATGGTCTAACTCAACCTATTGCCATCAACCGAAGGTGTCACAAAAACTCCTCAGTCTACCCAAGTAGATACTACTCAAAGTATAGAGGGCGCGTCTGACCCCGCTCTAAACACGCTCTGCTCTCGTTGGTCGTTTATTAAATTACAATATTCATAACTTTTATTAGGTTAGAACGATCTTTAAGTTATAGAAACATTTAACAAATTTAATTAAATTACATTAAGAATTTTAGAAGTAATTAAAATGTAAACAAATGATATTGTGCGTTATACATCCAGTCAACAATACATCCAATAATTATAGCTTCCCTCCGACATATATATGTATAAAACTATAGAGGTAGAATTTCCGTACAATAAAAAAATTGCTAAATACCGAGTCAAGGGGATGTAAGAAGTGAAATAGAACTCATTTAGATTTTGTTCAAATGTTTGTTTCTCTGTTTGTACGGGCTAATCTCCGAAACGACTGGACTGATTTCAATGAAATTTTGTATGGTGGTAGCTTTCAAAGAAATGTGCAAAAGTGGCTTCCCTATTAAACTTTACTCTTTTTGGCTAACCTATATTTTATTTATATAAGATACTAGCCGACCCATGCCTACTTCGCTGGACATAAGAAAAAAATTCAAAAATACTTATTATTAATCACAATCAAGTATACCCTATGTCACTCAGGAATAATGTACCTTTCCACTGGTAAAGGAATTTTCAAAATCGATTTAGTACATCCAGAGATTATCCCCTACAACGTCACAAACTCACAAACTTCTGCCAGGTGGTAGGGCATTTGCTCCATCACCCCTGATCTAAAGTACGTCACCATAACAACCTTGAATTGTGTTCCGGCATTAGTGACCAGGTTCGAATCTCCCTTAAGAGAGCAGCAGCGCATTTGTAGCACCTTTGGTGTTGCAAATGTCCATAGGCGATGGTAACCGCTTTTCATCAAGTGGGCCGTCTGCCTGTCTGCTGAACTCCTGCAATAAAAATAAAAAAACGTTTCCTCTTTATAATATTAGTATATAGTACGTATTAAGGCTATAATTACGCCGGAGATAGGCAGTACTTACGGCTTGTAATTAGACGGCAAGTCACAATTCTGTTAGGAATCCACGCGGAAGAAGCAATCTGAAGGAAATAAATAAATTAGCATTTTAATTGAGGGCACAAAGCGGATGTGTGGCGCGGAACGTGGCGCGCCCCTCAAAGCAAATGCCCCAATATAAATTGAATACACACATGTAAATACACGGGGAATATGTTATTTGCTCCTGTCATGTTCTGTACGATTTCTCAGGAAAGGATTATTTTTACAGCTAATAAGGTGATTTTGATCTCAGATTATATCTATACATATACCAAAGTTTATTGTTATTACTAACACCTTTGAATATTAAATTGTAATTTTTAATTTAAAAATAGAAAATATTTTTTAAACATAATATTTTCTTAAATTTTCGCTACTTGTTTTAACGGTTTTAAGCGCGGTAATTTATTTGATTTTTGTTATTCCGACTTTTCGGCCACTTTGCAATGGCCATGATCACAGAAGACAGAGATGTCAAGTGTCAACGAGTATTGTTAAAGCTTTATTTAGCCTTTAACTTGTTCATTTTAATTATTTAGTTTTAATTTTGTTTATGGTTATTATTTACTCTATGGGAGCCTAATCTAATTTACCACCGTTTCGCAACATATTATGGTTTGAAGAGAAGAAACCGTTCTTCTCTTAAATAATACTTACTACTAAAAATTTCAACATACTACTTAAATACTTACGTAAGACGTATTAAGTAGGTATGTATATTATAATATACTAAATGTCCCGGCAGACGTTGTCTTGCCCGGATTAAATAAAATTAAGAACCCGATTGCAGTGCCACCTACCGGCCCCAATTGTGAATCTAAGCCATTCTCGAATCCTCCTTAACAGACATTTTTCTTATCGAAATCAGTCCAGCCGTTTAGAAGAAGTTCACGCACATATCCACGCACTGACGAAATTTATATATAAAGATATGACGGCCTCTGTGGTTGAACGGGCTGTCTTTGCCGGCCTACCTCACTGCAACGTAGAGGCTGCGGGTTCGTTTCCTAGCTTGGTAAATATCGGAAACGAATTTTCTCCGTTACGTAGTCTGGTCTTGGTGTTTGACATCGTCCCCAGAATAGTCCGTTGCATACCACCCATAACACAAGCGTAACTTGCTTAATTTGGGGATATGCTTTATGTGTGTTTGTCTGCCGATTATATTATATTAATGTGTGATTTTATGTAGTGAGTGAAATGCTCTCGGACACATTCTGTACTCAAATTCATCAAAGGTGAACTAAAATCAAATTTAACGCAACCTATTTCTATTAAAGGGATTTTAATACAATTGCTTCGGGGTTCGAACTCGAGACTGTTTAACATAAGTGATTACTCAACTGCGGGTCCGACCTCTGCTAACTCGATTTATTATGGCCCATCGATGTAGAAGGCGGTTTATGGGGAGACAGGGGGAGGTCAGACGCGTCTTCCACACATGTACTTCATTATCGTCAATATCACCCGATTTCTAGTAATTCAGTAACAATTTAACGCAGCGCTGTACTCAGAGACAGGATAAGAGGCAATTAGCCTTTATTACTTTAGTATGCAATTAAATTTCTAATTTAAATGACGTACCTAATTACTAATTACATAAGTGGATGCTCCAAACGTAACAGAGATTTAACGCAAGAATGATAATGGATGCTGTATGCATATCTATCTACAAAAATAAATAAAATGGAAGTGTTTGTTTATAATTGCAAAATAACCGCATTTTACTAAATGAATATGATAGTATATACGGAACTTATAACTATTTTTCAAACTTTTATTTGTCTGTTTGTTTCGATTAATCTATTAAACAGCTGGACCAATTTTGACAAGACTTTCACTGGCAGGTAGCAAATGTTATAATGAGTAATAGCACTAGCAATTTTAATTAATTTTTAAATTAGTATTCCGCGAAAACAAAATCCACGCGGATAAAGTCCCGGGCACAGCTAGTAACATAACAAAATATGTAGAGGGTTTGAGTTTATACAATGCTTATAAAGTACTAAAAAATATCAGACAGCTAATTCCGACTTTATAATACTTGTCTATCTTTCTGGTAGAGCATCACGTGAAAACTACTGAACTGATTTTACTAACTAGTTTATATATTCCGGATCAACATTTAGGATACTTATTCGAATTACTTTATTTTCTTGGGATAGACGATAATAGCCAAAATGAAATCGTTTTTCAGTGCCGCCATTGCAATAAACTAAAAAACACGTCGTCATCATGGTATACTATAAATTGCAGGTTGGGTTGTTCATATAATAGCCACAGTTCAATTGTCCATCCATTCTTCAGTTGATTAATGTCAACTAAACGTGGACGATGTCTTGGTTTGTCGTCTAAAACCAAGAACTGACAAGATAAAGATTCAGCTGTCTGTCGTGGCCGTCAACCCACCAGCTAACTAACGGTTATCGAATAAAACTAAAGACTGGCAACTGACAAGTTTACAGCTTAGCTGTCAGCCATCGGCAGTCACTTAGTGAGTCATTCACCCATTAGCTAAGCTATTATTAGCTAAATAACCATCAGATGGATTTTTAGCTGGCTATTGAACCACCTAAAGTTGTGGTAACATAATGGCTAGCGCACGCGTCACAATCTCAAAGGGCGCGGGTTCGATTCTGGCCGGAGCGCATGCTATACTTAGTTTTTAGTTTTCTGGCCTAATGTGCATATTGTTACAATTACCACATGCTAACAACGGTGAAGAAGATGCACGTGCACATCTAGATAGCCGATGTGTCAAACCTGGCAAGCAGCTTTAGGAAAGTGTGGCCCCTAATAACAGGAGGCCCGAGCCCAGCAGTAGGGCATTTATGGGCTGTTATTAATAACTTATTAAACGAACAGCCGGATGGCTGCGTTTTTGAAATTCGTTGGTTGGTTATCCATATATAATATTTACATATACCTCACAATTACCGTTATTACATTCGAATAAAACATAAATTTTAAATAATGAGTAGCATACCGCTCCTGAATAGCGGTTATCAGGTGAAGTAGGGGTTAAACGCCACTGCAAAAAGTGCAGCAGACACCCCATTCCACTCGCAATGCACATAAATCTGGACGGAGAGACAGCTAACCGCTTCCGGAAGCGCGATAATGCCGGCGAAATGGCGATGAATAATTTAGATGATCCCACCAGCGTCCGGAATGAACAATTACAATCATTTACTAAACAGCTGCACTTACATTTACGAATAATGATTCTAATTTTACGTACGCTCTTAGGTTTGGAAGTAAATACCAGTTTATTTTAACTAAATGCTTTTATTGAGTTACACAGCTGTACGTGATTCTTTTCTCCAGGGTTGCTCCTTTACGCACAATTAACGACGCTCTTCCTATACGATGAGATATCTCACTCACAATACCGTCGCCGATATTGCGTAGACAATCTTCTGCTACTGCAGTGCTTACCTACGAATTTACCGCGAGTAGCTCGCTACTGGATCTCCTCTTAAACTACGTTAAACTCCAGCTTCACTGAACTGCCCACTAAACTCGTCATTGTTTTCTACTTAACTATTCTCCAAACACTCGTATCGCACTTGTCGCTTTGTTGTCCTCAACTTAACGACTCCGTAGACGTGCCTTACGCTGCTTATATACCTGGAAGAATTGTGGAGGTTCTAGATACCTCCGGGTCGACGGTGGATAAAATAAATGGCAATCCAGAACACGGATAGTTGATTCTTTAATCCCACAGGCAGAGCGTCACAAAAGAACACATTAATATTCAATAATGGTTGTTGATGATTTTCAGTGGTTTATGCCGGGAAGGAAGTACTTTAATGTCAGAATTTGACATAATTGTTTTTAATAGCGTATAGCTTTTATATGTATGTATGTAACATAGAGCTACTACCACCTAGGGTTCCGCGGGGAAAACTCTAGTATACAATAAAGGATAAAGCTCACAAGTTACCCTTTAAACTAAACGCAAGTGACATTACTTAAATATATATATGCTGTTAGCAGCAACACACTAGTAACGTGTCGTATATTGCCCTGTACAGCGTGACCAGCTGTATATCAACGGAGTTGTGTGGGGCAGTAAAGGAGATTTATGCGCTCGTCGCCGAGGCAGCGCTGCATCCGGCACCCGGAGGGACCAACTTACAGACGAACTCTAGCCAAGTTTGCTTATAGCGAGTGAGTGAGAGAATAACAATAATAAATGCTCGTTACTTCGTTTAAAAAAATTAATTTCGAATTTATCGATACAATTTATATAATATACAATTACAAAAATAGACTATATTTACAATATTTTCCAGGCAATACAATATTGTAAATATAGTCTGCTCTAAAAAATATAGGCTACCTCATCGCTCAAGGTGATCTCTTCCAGGCAACTAAATCAAAGATTTCAATCAAGCGATGCAGGTGGTGCATGAAAAAGGCAACAGATACATAAATACTCCAAAGAATTAGAGAAAGAAAGTAATTTAATGCAATATCTTTGTAAATGATCACTATATTAATGCATGAAGCAAAAACTTTATACCCATTTTTACGAAAATTGTGCGGACGGAGGAGTATGATATTTCGTACACTTATAGTTTACTAGCTGTCCCGGCAGACGTCGTCCTGCCCGGTAAAAAATAGGGGTTGATCGTAGAGGGTTGAAAATCTAGGGTTGTATGTATTTTTGTATGTTGTATCATAAAAAAATAGAAATTAAAAAATTTGTCTAAAAAATAAATAAAAAAATTTAGGGGTGGACTACCCCTAACATTTAGGGGGATGAAAAATAGATGTTGGCCGATTCTCCTAGATACCGGATAAGCACAAAAAATTTCATCAAAATCGGTCAAGCCGTTTCGGAGGAGTATGGCAACGAAAACTGTGACACGAGAATTTTATATATTAGATATAGAGAAGAAACGACAAATGCAATTTTTTTTTATTATGCATAAATAACAATAAATCAATAAAAAAAACCTTACACTACCACTAGGCGACCACTAGTTATTATAGTAACAATATTCAACTTTACTTTCATGTGATATCATGTCAATGTTTTGTTTTCTAAGCGCGTTAATTTGTAGATTGGTCGAAATTCACAAAATAAATATGAAACGAATACTTTGATGGAAAAGGAAATATCATTTTAATTGCAAAGGGACGAGTGTAAAATGCGGCAACAAATCGGGTTGCGATCGATGTTAACTAAGGATTCGTACACACGAACAGATTTATATCTCCTTTCTATACACTCATTTTTTTTCTTGAGTTCAGAAGACAGACAGACAGACAAAAGCGTTGCTACTCTCTTAAGGGAGACTGGAATCTGATATCTGTCACTAATGCCGGAACACAACCTAAGGTTGTTATGGCGGCATACACCAGGCTGGTAGCCATCCAAGGGATCGGGCAAATACCCTACCATCTGGCTGCGGGTTGTTTTGTCGCCTCTTACGACCGCCCGCCACAACGCAGGAAATTGTATTCTTTCCGCGTTCCAGCATTCCGGATAAAAATGTTGTATAAAAAAGGCTAAAAACACACATTTAATCAATAATAATACAAAATATTTTAAAAATAAGATTGTGTCCGCGACTTACCACGTGGAATACCACGCGGACGAAGTCCGAAGTAGTAAATCAAAAAAAATCCCTCGCTTTTGAAATGCTTCGTTGCTGGTCCGCTCCTATTAGTCTTATCGTGATGATATATAGCCTTCCGCGATAAATAGGCTATCTGATACTGAAATAATTTTTCAAATCAGACCAGTAGTTCCTGAGATTAGCGCGTTCAAGCAAGCAAACAAACAAACTCTTCAGCTTTATATATTAAGCCATGAATGATGATGATCAACCAAAAGTACCAAAACTTCGCTGGCTAATGCTGATTCAATACCCAGCTACAAAGCAAGCAAGGTTATTTGGTAAGTCAGTGAATAACTCGCTAACCAACTGCCAACGGTTGACGGCTAATAGCCCGTAACTATATCATGCCAACCCTTAATTTGCCTTAGTATCGGTAATTTTGACATCCATACAAGGAATGTCAAAATTCAATCGAATGTAGGGCAAGTGAATAATTAATGTAAGAATCGGCCATAACACGTAGACTTGTCAGTTTTTTATTTCGACAACCATTAGAGAGCCAGCGGGTTCTCGGATAGCATTGCTGTATGTGCGTGTTTTAGCTATTTTGTAAACAAACGCCGTTTAGTTGGTTTTTACAATACAGCTGTCTGTGGGGGTTTACTTTTATGTATTTGGTACGTCGATGATCGTCACCTATCTGTTTAAATTGTTAAGAGGTAAATTATTTGACTGTTTATATCGTTACGAGTGAGGCTCGAATTAAAATGCCGTTAGAATTACCATAAACTTTATTAGAACTATACAAACACGTGTAACACAGGTACAAATATAACCGAACACAACAAGTCCAAACGTAATGCAGAAAGTCGTAATTCAATACGCGCAAAGTCCGTAACTTACTAGATTCCTGTCACCTGGCTAATGATTACAATACAACAATAGGCCGTATGCGAATAAGTAAACAAAAGAAGACGACCATAAAATAATTTCAATGTTATTAGTGCAAATGCTGACGAGTAAGTGCTTTGTGTCAGATCAGTCACTGTGGGATCAGTCTTTGTGGATTTTGTTTTTGTCAGGACCTGAGTTGTAACAATATTTTATTACAAACTAAGGTAATGGTTTGTGACAGATTTTTTAAATACGTAATAATATTCCATGTATGTGACGTAACACTATCCTATCTGTGGTTCTCAGTTTGTGCTGGTTCGTGATTTTTAAAACGTTATTTAAAATATTACAATGGATGATGGCGCGCGCAATGAATTACATAAGAACAAGAAGCGAAACAAAATGGCCGGAGACCATCCCACGCGCGGCAAGCTTCACACCGCGCTTCAAACGCGTGCCTTCGCACGCATCCTTCATTTTACCATAAAGCCATTATTACAATACAAAATTAAAAAATAAAATTTCAACGCTCACACTATCTCTATATCAGCATATCAGTAGTCGTCGTATTGCATGTAAGACGTGCGTTCAACCGCTCCCTAGTATGGGCCCTTATGCCATCCCTCCCACCCCCGAGTAGTCGTGTTCAATCAAAAAACGTAACAGAATTATACAATCAGGAAAAAGTAACAAGCTCACAAAAAATGTCGAATCGGAAATATTCCCTCCAAAATTACGGGGCTTAGCGCTGTTTCACTGAATATTTAAAAAGATTCCACCAAAATCTGATAAAAGGGGAGTATTTTGAATCGGATTCTACGGGCATTCAAAGAGCAAAGGTTCAATTTGTCCTAATTTTGATTGGGATAGTTTTAGGTTCGTCCGTGGCCGAATTAGGTGTTTATAAAAAGGTAGGCATTGTTTTTAGAGCAATATTAGCATGTTGAAGTGGCAGTATTCTGTTAATTCCAATGGCGAGCCAATAAAAAGTTATCTAGAGTCTAGAGTAAGCCGCCATAACAACCTTGAGTTGTGTTCCAGCATTAGTGACCAGGTTCAAGTCTCCCTTAAGAGAACAGCACCGCATTTGTAGCGCCTTTGGTGTTGCTAATGTCCATAAGCGATGGTAACTGCTTTCCATCAAGTGGGAAATAAAACTCTCTCTCTGAGTTATAATGACATAGGCTCCCATACAAGTCACATCAAAATTCAACAGATGGTAAGGCAAGTGAATGAATAGTAAGATCTAGAACCCAGCCACAACTGCTATTAAGATGTTAGATCATCAGAATGCCTACAAAAGCTTCGTAATCATTTCTATTTGCACATCTTAACACATATAGAGTAATGAGTAATAATTCAAAGGCCTTCAGACCTTTCTAGGCCATTATCGTGGTTCTAGCCAGCTTAGGCTGAAACCGAGGCCATTACTCCGAGGAACATTATCTAATTTATGGAGAGACGAATGGCTGCACCCGATTCGCACACCGCCCAACGTCTCTGGTTGCCTGGTAGCATGAATAAATAATACGATAGCATTAACACACAAGCGCGATTTATCGTCCTCATAAAACAGATATTTAAAGTATGATGTATATACCATTTAAATAAGTTTTTAATTCTCTATAGATCTGTATTTTGAAATTTTTCATAACTCTGACTCTAGAACATGAACTGTTTTTTTTCCTTCTGGCAATATTATTATATTAATATGTGACGCAACAACTTTGTACCTCTTGTTAGGAAAATTGCGCGGACGGAAGAGTATGAAATTTCACGCACCTATATAAAGAAGTACATACAGAACGTTAATATTTTTGTTATTATGCATAAAAATACATTAAATCAATAAAAAAAACACTACACACACTACCATGGATTTGACACACACAGCATGTACACTCTTTTGTTTATTGTTAAACTAAAATTAACAGTGTAACCTTGGCGAAATCTGTGATTATAGAAGTACTAGAGTTTACCCCGCGGCTGCGCCGCGGGTTAATCTCTAGTGCGTGTCTCTTGTTTAAAGAGCAAGTGCTAAAGGTTATATTATATTACATTTTTATGTATTTGCCCACGGAAGATTCACTTTATTTTATATCGCTAATTATATATACTATCCCCCGTCCATCTGTCAACAAAATAAATTTTAAAACTTGACCAAAAAAGCCAAAATGGTCTAAATGACCAAAAGACCACAGTGACCGACATGGCTTAAATGACGAAATAGGCAAAAACGATCGAAAAGGCCAAAATAATCAAAATGGTCAAAATGACCAAAAAGGCCAAAATGACCAAATAGGCCAAAATGGCCAAATAGGCCAGAATGATCAAAACGGTCAAAATGACCAAATAGGCCAAAATTACCAAAAAGGTCAAAATGATCAAAAAGGTCAAAATGATCAAAAAGGCCAAAATGATCAAAAAGGCCAAAATGACCAAATAGACCAAAATTACCAAAATTACCAAATAGGCCAAAATGACCAAAAAGGTCAAAATGGTCAAAAAGGCCAAAATGACCAAATAGGCCAAAATGACCAAATAGGCCAAAATGACCAAATAGGCCAAAATGACCAAATAGGCCAAAATGACCAAAAAGGTAAAAATGACCAAATAGGCCAAAATGACCAAATAGGCCAAAATGACCAAATAGGCCAAAATGACCAAAAAGGTCAAAATGATCAAAAAGGCCAAAATTACCAAAAAGGCCAAAATGATCAAAAAGGCCAAAATGGCCAAATAGGCCAGAATGATCAAAACGGCCAAAATGACCAAATAGGCCAAAATTACCAAAAAGGTCAAAATGATCAAAAAGGTCAAAATGATCAAAAAGGCCAAAATGATCAAAAAGGCCAAAATGACCAAATAGACCAAAATTACCAAAATTACCAAATAGGCCAAAATGACCAAAAAGGTCAAAATGGTCAAAAAGGCCAAAATGACCAAATAGGCCAAAATGACCAAATAGGCCAAAATGACCAAATAGGCCAAAATGACCAAATAGGCCAAAATGACCAAAAAGGTAAAAATGACCAAATAGGCCAAAATGACCAAATAGGCCAAAATGACCAAATAGGCCAAAATGACCAAAAAGGTCAAAATGATCAAAAAGGCCAAAATTACCAAAAAGGCCAAAATGATCAAAAAGGCCAAAATGACCAAATAGGCCAAAATGACCAAAAAGGCCAAAATTACCAAAAAGGTAAAAATGATCAATAAGGCCAAAATGATCAAAAAGGCCAAAATTACCAAAAAGGTCAAAATGAAAATGATCCCTCGTCCATCCTCAGAATTTCAGTCAGTCCAGTCATCAGTTCATCAGTAGTTTTTCCGTAAAAGCATAACAAACCAACAGACAAATATCATTTTATCCCGGAAACTATCCCATTTTTCGGGATAAAAAGTATCCTATGTTCATCCTCGGTATCGAAAATATATATATACTGAGTTTCAGCCAAATCGGTCCAGTAGTTTTTACGTGAAAACGGAACAGACAGACAGACAGACAGACAGAGTTACTTTCGCATTTATAATATTAATAGGGAATAGGGATGTGGTCTTTGACAACAGAACCTTAATAATGTTCAAATTTATAATTTAAATTAATTGTGGTCGAATTTAGAGCACTGGGCGACCACTAGTTCTATCTTATTATGTCAGTGAATTATAAAACAAAGTTCAATTTATCCATTTTACTTCAATTTTAACGCTGATCCGAGTCTAAAATCCGTTGAAAATAACTTAATACGGGTATAACAATGTTAAGTTTCATATGACCAATGATTTTAAATAGTTTAACAAAGATGTATACTGAAATTTGTAACAAAAATCTTTTCGTGATAATTCGATGATATTTATTAAAGAACTGCTGAAATAATAGATATGTGACAGCGTTTCGCTTCTTTTAATCAAATCATTTTCTGGTGTGTGGCTAGTGGCTTACAAAATTATTAGCCATAATTATTCAAGTAGACATGTTGTTGTATGTTGACAACATGCGTATATTCTAATAAACCAATTTGATACTTGCACTATGTTCTACATAATACTAAAAATAAGTAGTAAGTACTAAAATTACTCTTGTGATAATTTTGGGGTTGCTATATTTCAGACAAATGTGCGAAAGTGGCGCCACTATTACTTTCTGCTCATTTTAGCCAACCTGTAAGTTATAATGAAGAAGTTATGTTAGTCTATGAATAATATGTAAGTTATTATACGACTGATTAATATTGGCATATTTTTTATATTATTAATTTACTTATTCATTTTTAGTTATCACTGGCCATGTTTTCAAGTCTGTGCAGCTTATTACTATTTTATACTTTTCGACAATGATCATAAAGCTCACTGCTTTTCGATGTATTTTTTTTATATTTTGCGGGCTATTATCTTTATTTTTGTATATTGTCACCAGAACTGAATAATAGCTTATATTTCATAATATAAAATATAAACAAATAGGGAATATTTTAGATTTTTTGAAGAAGACATTTCACAACAAAAACCTATAAATAGGGCCACAGAGCCCCACTGGATGTTACTTTAAAAAGGTCTAGTTGAAAAGCGATTGATGTGTCACGTACATTTACCGTTACAAGGCGCCGAAAGGTTTATTTATAAAAATACATTTACAAGAGGAGGGTCGAGACGGGCCGCCATTGACACCTTATTGAAGGCAATTTATATTAAGTTTTATGAAACACTGACGGGGGCTTGAAGCGACTCCTTAGAACCGTGTTACTAGAGCGTGTATTATTTTGTAACAATTTTATATCTCCTCTTATTTTTTGCAGGTCTCAAATATTTTTTTATCAGAGTTAAGGTTCTCTCTGATAATTGATTACCATGGCCAAAGATATGGAGTAATAATCGTCCAGTAAACAATGTAACTCGAAACATTCTATAATCACAGTTGGCGCCACCAGTTCTTTCTTATATTTATAGAAAACAATCCGTTGTCTGAGTCGATCGAACGGAGAGTCTTGGCGCTACCAGTTCGTTCTTATTTTTATAGAAAACTAGCCTTTGCCTGAGTCGATTTAATGGAGAACCTTGGCACCATCAACTCGTTATTGCTTTTATAGAAATCTAGTCGTTAGTGTAGATCGAACGGAGAGCTTTGGCGCTACCAGTTCCTTCTTATTTTTATAAAAAACTAGCCTTTGCCTGAGTTGATTTAACAGAGAGCCTTAGCGCCATCAATTTCTTCTTATTTTATAAAAAACTGGCCTTTGTTGAGTCGATTTAACGGAGAACCTTGGCACCATCAGTTCGTTATTACTTTTATAGAAAACTGACCTTCGCCTGAGTCGATCGAGCGAAAAGCCAGGCTCTTGATCGTTTCTAGTGCTTCGAATCGATATTTGGCTGCAGCCATCCAAAGGTGTAAATAGTACTCCATACATCCGTGTAAAATAAACAGTATTTTCGTAAAAAATAAGTCGGAGCTTAAAAACTCAGTTGAAAAAGGTTAAAAAATAAAGAGATGAAATGCTTCCTTTGAGCGCACTGCGAGAGTGATTGATGTAATGGACCGATGGGATCGGCCGCCGATCGCTGCCTTTTACAGCTTCACTTTACCAATTCGGTACTTTATCGTCGAAACATGTTTTAGTATCACTTTATTTGAAAATAACTACGTATATTTGGATTCGTAAACTGTTTTAATGGATTTTGCGACTGTCGATCGTATCTTGGATTTTATTTAAGAAAAACACTCAATTCCATGTTTTAAGTATGGGAAAAGTAGGTAATGCCTAACAAGGACCCGATGGAGGGGTGAGCCGGTCGAGCGAGAACCACAAGTGAAGCGAGACGTGTGTACTACAATCGGGAATGTAATAAGTGATGGGCTTTGCGCGTATTATATAATTACGACCTTCTGCATAACGTTTGGACTTGTTGTGCTCGGTTATATTTGTGCCTGTGTTATACGTATTTGTATAGTTCTAATAAACTCTATAATAATTGTTACGGTACTTTTTAATTCATCATTTAAAAAATACCACTAATTAAATTAAAGTAACATTAATAAAGACTCCATTTTCATACAAAATGGCGAAGATACTCCAAGAAGACTATTTGTAAAGTACATTTTATGTGTTATTAAAGTCACCGTGGGCAATTTATTTTAAAAGTCGGCAGTAACATATCACGTTATCGCATAAAACAGCAAATGGAAGCCGAGAACTCAAGTGACGCGTAAAATGGAAATCGCTATTACCTTCAAAATTGCTACTTATCCTATCCATATCCACTAGGAGATGTGAATTTAGGGGAATTCCATCAAGTTAGAGGCATTCACTTGTTAACGGGGATTTGCGTCAATATCTAAGCCACTTGCCAAGAAAATGAGAACGATTTCTCCTAGTTTTTCCTTGTATCAGGATTTTGCAAGGATTCGTAGCATTTATTAATACTGTTACGAGTTGCAAGGTTCGAATTAAAATGCCGTTGGAATTATTATAGAGTTTATGAGAACTATACAAACGGGTATAACACAGGTACAAATATAACCGAACACAACAAATTCAAACGTAATGCAGAAGGTCGTAATCCAATAAAACGCGCAAAGTCCGCCCCTAATAGATTCCCGAATGTGTGTGCATTCGGGAATCTATTAGGGAATCTATCTATATCGTCTTTATCGTGGTTCTCGCTCGACTGTACCCGTATATATAAAGTACTCTGTGCTCAACTGCCCCCTCTCCCCATCAGGCCTTTGTTTAATACCTCACAACATTGATATATCCTCACAAATACAAATGTACCCGTACCGTAGTCGACACAATCCGCAACAGCTGGCTAATAATTTGGCCGCAAGACGCCATAAACGAGTACAATAAAACGTATGCCAATAAGGATACATAAGAATGTAACGTCTGAAGTATATATAATGTTGAATTTATTAAAATAAATCTAGGTTTACTTTTTTCTATTGCAAGCACTCAGACAGGCAGACGGTTCACCTGATGTGATTGACATTTGTAACACCAAAGGCGCTACTAAGGTTGCTCTTTAAAAGAAAACTGGAACCTGACCACTGACGCCGGAACGCAACTCAAGATTGTTATGGCGGCATACTGTAGACCAGGCATGGTCGGTCAGTCGTCGACCAGCCATCCAGTCGGACAAATGCCCTAACCACCTGGCTGTAGATGGTTTTGTCGCCGCTTTTAATTATGTGTACCTCTTATTCGAGGGACCGTAAGAAAATATTTCAAAAATTATTGCTTCAATACTTATCTGCTATGCGTGAATTGCATATATATTACGCTGAAAATTCGCAATTCGGCCAAATCACTATTTCGTTCACTATTCGTGGCATCTGTAGTTGTAGAGTTGGATAAGGCATGATTTTAATATGAGTTTGAAGAGTTAAAGAGTAACATGACATTTTGTACTGAACCAGTACAATTTACCACTTGAAATGAGGCGAGGAGATTTGTACGGTTTGTGCCGCGGCAGTACATTTGAAGCAGTGAGGCGGCGAGCGACATTTTCTCATTTGTCTCGTTCAAAACTTCTAGTTCGAAAATGTTCGTTAAGAATCAGATATGGATCAGCCTCGGTCACCTTTATTTTAATAGCAGTCGTACATGTCATGTTGTCCCTCTTTGTCATGTGAATATCTGTGTATTCGTTATTGTACTGTTGTCCTCGGTCTGTCCTTCCTCATACATTTGACGCGTGAGTAGTAGCGGGACAAAACTTTAGAAGTAGTACAAATTCAAATTTTGTGCCGAATCAGTATAAATCCATTTTGTTCAATACAAATGTGTTACCTCACACTTGTACTACTCATCACTTTGTAGTTGGTATTCCTTCACGCTACCAACAAATATATGAGCAAAAACAAATAATTAATCTCTCAGCTGTTCAGTAAGGTGGTGTTTATTCCACACCTGACGGTCATAAATATCTCACCTTAAGGAAGAACAAGTTGTATAGCGATATCAGTTTTATCTCGCGTACAGTTGATTTCATGTACCAGGGGACCATAACTTTGCCGGAGTAAACTTGTTTTGACTTGCTCAATTTGTGGGCGCGCCTTTCAGATAGCGATTCTCAAAGTTAGGCGTCAAATGAAATATTAATGCCATTAACGCCTTTGTTGGACGAAAATAGATCTGTTCTGTCATAACGAGTGAAGCTTTGAGATTTTAACAAATCTGGACAGCGCTGAGTATTTGGCCAACTTGGCCTCTTGGGCATGTACAGGTTGTTAGAATGTTGTCAGAGAAATCTTGTGTAAAACGACTCACTAGAAAGAAAATACAGATATATTATTCATCAAAGTCGTAGAACTCGATTTCAGCGCCAACTATTTTGTTTATATTGATAGGTTACATCACTGAAGTTTCATTAGGGATCCCTAATTTTTATATAGCTTATTTTGGCAACACATAAGTACTAACATCAGACGACTACATCAAGTTGATAACACGAAGAGTTCCACTGCCCGGTATCTTAGTTAAAAGCTCGTTTGCCCATCACACTGGACTCTTCATTAGTATACACGTCTATAACGCGGTGGTTAAATTCTGTGACATCAAAAATAAGTCTGTCAAAGAGGCTAAAAACTGATTTAGGCATGGTTAAGCAGTCTTACTACGATACTGAAAATGTGTTAAAAATCACTGTCTGAATAGTGTGATAAGAAAATGGCACACACACACGTCTGCCTGCTCTGCCTATAAACATCGGCACTGGTTTTCAAAATACAGGCTTCGCCTAGTTTGAGACCAGTAGGCAACATAAATAATATAAATTTGACTTTTTAACAATGAAGATTATTATTATATTGTTCTAAGCTATAGGACTCGAACTAAAATAAATGCCTTTGGAATTACTATAGAGTTTATAAGAACTGTACAAACACGTATAAAACAAGTACAAAATAAAACTGGATACAACCAGTTGACACTGCACGATTCTTTGCAATTCAACACGCGCAAAGTCCGTCTCGCTAATCGAAAGTACTAGATGTCTTAATCGTATCGTAGTCGTCGTTTGACTGCCTCAGCCCTCGGTCGGGCATCGCTTTATACTAAACTGTATAATACCGACAAAGAAGCCTCCGTGCACACATATCTGACAAGCTTCGACGCAATGCAATAAAAACAAGGATTAATTCATTCGAAATTAATTACAGCCATAAAATAAGCACGATAACAATAGATGTTTTTAAAGTTTAAATACGAAGTAAATAAAAGAATTCGTTATTACAACCAGCAGCTGTGCGGTCTTTATCGGTATTTAACACTATTAATCAGCGATAACATAGTGTGGCGACATTAGTGCCAACATAAAAACAAGCACGCAAGCGCGGAACCAATATTTATCTGTGGCAAGCAAAACATCGCGCCGTTGTATGACAGCGCGCCCACAATTTTTCGCGGCAATCCATTTGCCGCGAAACAGTCGAGGACCGAAGTATTTCGGGTCATCTCGACACAGTCCGACTTACGTCTTCAACGCGACCGCACGACATACGTGCTCGTGTACAAACGTTAGTTTTCGCGCTCGCTGCTTGCCTTCATATCAAAATCCTTCTGAACTATAATATTGTAACATTGAGAGAGTGTGTGTGTGATTAAAAGTGTACGTCGCAAACAATATCTTTCATTGACCCGTACACCGCTCAACGGCCACAATCACCTCATCACCATCACCATCATCATCACGCCACATCCTCAATAGCATTAGAATGGTGAAAGAATTTTTGAAATCTGTCTAGTAGTTTTTGAGTTTACTCGTTACATATAAATCTTTGCTCTTCATAATATTAATATAGCTAACCAATCACCGATACAAATAGTATTGGGAATATATTTCATTTGAATCGCAACAATCGCCTCCTAAATTGCTAATAACATCTGGGATATAGTATATTTATGTATCCCATACAAATATATTCTCCGGCAATGTGATAACAAAATTGTATGTATACCAAAGTGGTTATAGTTGTTTTCTCGAGGGTGAATTATGTCAATTGCCAGTTCAGTTAACATGTCCTTTGTACCCTTCCCATCCCTTCATACAACTGTTTCCACGGTACTCTAGTCTGGATGAACAAAGTTTTCGCGACTTGTACACAGAACAAAACTTCTTTCTAACAATTTTAAGCGTGTAGGCTAAACTATAACTGCAATATTAGTCATTGACATTTGACACTGGCTACCGTGGGCACGACTACTGAAAAGTGGCAGAAACGTTAGAATAAAAATTAAATTAAATTCCGCGCTTAAAACCGTTAAAACGTATTTTTACTAAATAGAGTAATGTAGCCAGTTGAAATTCTTTTATCAATACTATGAATAGAGCCCACGCGTTGGCAACGCCAGGGGACACGGACTACCCTACAACCTAGCTGTGGGTTGTTTTGTCGCCTCTTACGACAGTTTCTGCACGGATAACCTGTAAGATAGGACAGGAGACGCCATGGGGTATATGGGCCACCGGGACCCTCTTTACATACATACATACATAACTTCACGCCAGGTCCCTTGCGAGGTATGCACGCACAACAGAGCGCCATTCAGGCTTATTCTTGCACACCTCACTTGCTTCTTTGATATTCATAACTCTTGTTATGCACGCTCGTCTGTTCTTAAGGCTCCTGACATCACCTTCTACTAGTGCATGATCAATTTGATCATGGAGGGTGTGTCGTGGCCTAAACCCTCTCTCAAGGTCAGAAATACGTTATCTCAAGACTAACCCATTCGCACCGATATTCTGTGAAAGCGTGATGTCTCGCCGATCAGCTGCTACAATCCAGATCACGATTACAATATGGCTCTACCGCTTAGAAATAATATATTCATTTTCCTTCAGGTTCCTACTCAAAATTCTTGAATGAATATTGCCTGATTTATAGTGTGACGATCGAGAGTAGAACTTTCTGGAAGGAAAGACAAGGACAGATACATTTTAGAAAGGGATCGATGATGAACAAAAGACTAACGAAAAGAAGATCGAAATTATGGGTTCCAGAAGATTCTTACGGGCATACAAGCAGCGTAAGGCGCGCCTACCGGGGCGTTCAGTTGAGGACAGCAAAGCAACAAGTGCGATACGAGACAGTTGGGAGAACAGTTAAGTAGAAGACGGTGACGAGTTAGTGGGAAGTTTAGTGGAGAGTTAGTGGTGCGTTTAGTGAAAAGTTTAGTGGACAGTTCCGTGAAAGAAATAAGTCAAGAGTCAATTCGGAGGTGAGCACTGCAATAGCAGGAGGTGGTCTACGCAATATCGGCGGTATTGTGAGTGAGACATCTTATCGTCGGGGCGGAGTGTCGTTAGTTGTGCGTGAAGGGACAACCCTGCGGAGAAGAATCACATGCGTTTGTCTAAGTCAATTAAAGCATTTAGTTGAAAAAAACTGGTGTCCAGTCTTCAGTGCGTACCCCCGCTCGCACGTAACAATATGTTTGGTAACTATATAAACGTATATAAAAATCGATTGGGAGGATGAAAAGTTATGAAGGAATAAAGAAAGTTGCACACGCATACATTAACCCAGAAAAATAACATCATTTTGTGGGTAGCGTGTAATAAGAAAACCTGAAAACAGCTCAATATGTAATGAGAGGCAAATTTGGTGTGTTTCGGCGTTGAAAAGCCGCGATTAGGGCTCGTTCACACTAATACATATACACTAATACACAATCATAAAATTACTTACTAATACGGCGATGTAGGTGGAGCAGAGAAAAGATAGAACTGTACAATTGAAATATACATAGATACACTAATTTATAATTTTAATACATGTATACAAAATAATCTACATAAATATATTTTTTAACATTATATGTGACAAGCATTTTATATTAACATATATGACAACAGATAAATAAGTAAATTTTTAATATATTAGACATATTTATTTAAAGATAGATATACTTTCTAAGGGAGTTGCGAAATGTAGGTAATGTCTATCTAACTGCCTGTCTGCCAGTAAGAGGCAACGCATTCGAGAGTTTGACAGCCTGCACTGCAAAGATTATCATAAAAGGATGAAGTGTGCGCAGGTGCTAGAAGCCTACGATATGTGTCTGAGCGCAAATTGTGAGAAGTGGAGAGGCGAAGGAAATCAAAACGTTCCTTAAGGTAAAGAGGACTATTAGGATTAAATAGTATATAATAAAGGAGAATTAGACTGTGAGTATTCCGACGAAAACGAAGAGGAAGCCACTTGAGCTTCATACGAAATTCAGAAACCTGATACAAAAATTCTGAAGTCACTCAAGCTTATTTAGCTGTTCTGAGGTTATGTCTAGATAGCAGGCGTCAGCATAATCAAATATGGGAAGGAGGAGGGACACTGCAAGCATAATTTTGGTGCAGCCTTCTTAGAGACCTAGACGATAAAAAACTCTACGAATCATTTCGGATATGTCAGGCCTCCAAGACAGTTCACTATCAATGACTATTCCCAAGTTTTTAACTATTTCGCTAAAAGGGATAAAACTACCATCAAAAACAACCTTCGGTAAAGCTGGCCAGTTTACTTTAGTTCTGATTCTTAGTCTACCGTCACTTGACACTTTTGAAGGTATAACTTGTTTACTGAAAATTTTCAAACTTTTCTGGGATTTTGTTGTTTTAATAACGAATCATAAATGATGGGTGCAGGTGTGAATGGGCCCTAATTCAGTGGACGTGCGGCGACGGCAGTGCGCACCGCGGGCGTAATTTGTGTTTATTGCACGAACAGCCTCCTAAGGGGCCTCGCCTCGACAAAGTATGTATTTATTTAGGCGAATGGCAACGCAACATTATAGCCAAGCTATTACAAGCAGGTTCAATGAATGTTTAATAGGTCATCCACGTTCGGAAAGGCTTCGAGATATTTTCCGTATTCTTTTGTATTATTCCGTTTATTAAGGGTATTATCGAGGTGGTTCAATGTTCTAGCATTGAAGCAGTATACTAAGGAATTCGTTACAAACATATTTGGCAGTGGCGGATTTACCAGCAGGTTGTTAAGGCTGAGAAAAAAATAGTAACATGCCAGGTGATAGGGAATTTGCCCGACTGAATGACTACCACCCCTGATCTAAAGTATGTCGCCATAACAACCTTGAGTTGTGTTCCGGCATTAATGACCAGGTTCCAGTCTCCCTTAAGAGAGCAGCAGCGCTTTTGTAGCACCTTTGGTGTTGCAAATGTCCATAAACGATAGTAACCGCTTTTTATTCAAATAGGCCGTCTGCCTGTCTGTTGAACTCCTGCAATTTAAAAAAAATATCACTATATATACACTATATACAATAAAACAAAACTTAATTTATTTGTATTGTATTCTACCCATGAATCTACCCTTCAAGACTATGAGTAGAATACTTTTTCTTGATCACCGTCTTCTATGGGTAGGGTGCCCAGAAGGCGGGGTACGTTTCCTTTTTTAAATATTGCGGTACTTTGTGTCCCGGGAATCCCTCGGGAATTTCAAGTCAAGCGTGGATCAATTCGTGAGCATATCCTAGTTAATAATATCAATACGATATAGACAAATAATAAGTCCGATATTACTTGTAAAATCTCCGAGGGAATCATACAATATTTTTTTTATCTGCCGTACGAGCAGGTCATGGGTTACGTTTTTTACTGAGTGACTGTTATTTTTTTGTATTGTCATCTATGGTATCACTTACACTCGTATCCATCCTTTTTACACCACAAACTCATCTCAACGGTCTCAATTAAACTAAGATTATTTCGGTCTACCAAAAGCTTCGCATTCATTCTCATAATAGCATACAAAGTAGAAGACGATTAAGTAAACAACATACAAAGGCCAACCAACAGTTAACAAGGCGTATTGAGTTGTTTGCGTCTCATTAGCGAGACTCCCGGCTGCGGTCGGAGCCCGCGCCTCCGGCCCCCGGGCCCCCGAGCCCCAGCCCGGCGACTCCCATTGTTCCTCGTTCTCATTACTACACATGGTATGTTAATTAATTGCAGACAACATTCTCGTTATTAGGTAGGTAGGCAACTTGATGAGGTAAAGGATTAACAAGATGTGCTAGTTAAAAAATACATATATTTGGGTCAAATAATATCAAATAAGGACACCATCTAAAAATAAATGCTAATTACTAACTCTTGGCGTAGATATTGGTCCTTGCCGTCTTTTGTGTAACATATTTTCATCCTTTTGAATCATATATAAGTTATTATTACTCTCAGCTAAGGTAAATATTATATCGAACTATATATTTGGTAAATGAAAGGGTATTTATTCCTACAACATCCCGTCACATCAAACAATGAATTGAAGTAGACTGAAAAGTATTGAGGAGTCGCTGCTTTTCTTTCCCACTAACCAGGTATGTGCGTGCTCAATCTCACATTCTCATCTAAATTGCCCAGCACTTCCTCTTCTACAAAATCGACCTAGTCCATTGTTAACATCAGATTAAAGTCGCCGCAACAAGATTAAACGATGACATAAGAAAGACAATAGAAAAATTATGACTCAAATAATAAGAAACAGATTAACTTTAAACTCGAAGAAGAAGGCCTATATCAAATAGTGACAAGCAGCTGTCAGAAACATAGTAAAGAGGGTAAACTGAAAATAAATAAAACATAATATTTTCTTACGTTTTCGCAACTAATATTAAGTTTTAACTGTTTTAAGCGCGGAGATTTATTTATTTTTTAATTATAACATATTTTTGCGAGTCGCGGGACTCGAATTAAAATGCCGTTGGAATGATTATAGAGTTTATTAGAACCATACAAACACGTATAACACATGTACAAATATAATAACACGCGCAAAGTCAGTCACTAAATAGATTACTGAATGTAGTACACACGTCTTGCTCCACTAGTGGTTCTCGCTTTACTGCCTCACCCCTCCATTCGGGCATTGCTTTATACTGTACAAATAAAATATGTCTGTGGACTGAATTTCTAAAAATCACACCTGGCTAACGACTACCATAAAGATTACAATGCACAATGGGCTATTTTTCTAATCACAAATTTTAAACACAAAGTAAAAAAAAGGAGGCGGTCGTAATAGCGCTTCAATGTTATTAGCTCAAACACCGACGGGCAATAAATGTGCTTTGTTTACAAATATGCAGGTGGCCCAAATTGTAACAATATTATATTAAACCACATGCCAGATCTTTAAATAAATAGAGAACAGGCAGATTAAGGAAGTTACACTTGTGTAATGGGTAATAGGCAACGGACCACACTGGGGCCGACCCCGACACCCAGACCAGAGTAAAAGACGGAAAGTTCGTTTCTGAAATTTACCGTGCCAGGATCGAACCCGGAGCCTCTGCGTTCCAACGAGTTCGGCAGGCTAAGACTAAGTCCGCTCAACTACAGAGAGCACCACAGATCTCAATACCCTGTGACCTCTCTCTACGTGCACCAGAACACACACTAAAACAATTGATTGTTGAATGTTGTTGTAATAAAACCTTCACACCGAGATACCCGATTTATGAAACCTAGGAATCTCTCCTGGACTACATGTTATGTCTATTTTCTTTGCGTACCTACAATTGTAATGATTCTAAAACATTTCAAAATCGTTTGGAATGTCAGAACATTTACACTGCCTCTAAATGTTTGTTTAATTAAATATTTTCTCATTGTAAGACTTCATTTGAGTTATGAAACGCATTTTAAATTCTTCTTAGACTACCAATTTAAAATAATATTCTAAAGTAAACGTAGATAAACAGAGAGACTTATTTGAATTTGCATAAATGTATTTATCTGAAATAGTTTTAAGATTAAATTCTAGGCAAAATTCAAATTAGCCAAGTCTACAAAAGGCACTTTAAACACTCTTTAATCACTTACACCATTTATAAATAAGTTTATTTTTGGTTTAAATTATATTTTTAAGTTAGTTTTAGTTTTCTGTAAAATGCGTATAAAAAGGAAAAAAAGGGTATGATACCAATACGGACCAGCACTTTATAAAAAGGAAACTTTAGTAGTGGGGGATGCTGGCCGTAGTTAGTGAAGTGCTGGTGCTTTCTTATAGTATATTATATATGTATCCATAGGTCGCCGGTTCATATCCGGCTCGAAGGACCAAAAAGAATATGTTAAACACTTCTTTAAATATTAATTTGTTGTTAACTGTAATTGTTTTAATTATAAAAGAAAACTGCACGTGCGTGATATGATGACGATTTAATAACAATGGGGGGAAAAATACACAGATAAAAAAACAACAGAACATCTATGTTCTTAATTCAAACATTTAGTTCATTTAGTGGCCAGTACTACGCCGCACCAAATAAATAAAAACTGTGTGTTGGAGATTCCAACAGTGAAAAAATACACCTTTTTGCTTTCAGGGATTTATTCTCGTACTATTAGCTCTTGTATGCTGACGTTCAACTTAGTGATAGTTGAAGTCGTGTCAATCACAAAGTATTTGTGAGCATTGTTTATGCTAATATTACGATATTAAAGTAGTCTAAAGTAGGTCGCCGCGTCAGCAAAACGCTGTACATTGAACCGTACAACTGGAGCCTGCCTAATGAAGCATAATTAAATAATGATTCAAGAGAATAACTTCTGCACTTCACTGTTATTTATATAAATGTTAAAATACATTTTTTATAGCTTGAACGCATGCAACATTGATTTTGCCAATATCGAAGTTGTACAATGAGAAGGCAGATGCTTGATGATGTTATCTGCAAACCCTGAGATATATGTATAATAATAATATATAATACTCATAACGCAATATAATTTAAAGAATATACATACGTACATATAAAAGCTATATATATATAGAGAGAGAGAATAAAATATGTACAACAGTTAAACAAACAAACTACGCAATTTCAGAACAAAGTATCTTATATTACAGAACAATTTTGATAAGAGCCCCAACAATTTACATAAAATATATACAGAGAATTTGTGAGATACAGTTAGAAGATAATCTATATTAACAGGACGAGGATAATCAAGAGGGAGGATTTATAAACTCAGTATAGGTACATATATTTTCGGATTGAGGATCAACATGGGGTAGTTTTTATCCCGAAAAATGCGATAGCTTCCGGAAAAAATATATTTGTGTTTTAAAAATATAGTTGTTTGTTATACTTTTATGGAGAAACGAATGGACCCATTTGACTGAAATTCGGTATATATGTAAATTTTATACCGAGGGTAGACAAGGGATACTTTTCATCCCGGATGAAAAGGATGATATAGGACAAATTCTGGGATAGAATTATGTAAAGGTTATCCCAGAAAATGTGATAGGTTTTATATCTGTGGTTTTCCATTTTCGTCATTTTGTTTATTTTGGTCAATTTGCTCACTGATCATTTTGGTCGTTTAAGTAGTTTTGGTTGTTTAAGTATTTAGGTAGCTTTGGTAATTATGGCAGTTTTAGTAGTTTTTGGTTTGCCGATAGCCTTATAATGTCACACGTCGATGGTCATTAGGGTTATAGGTTAGTTATATACAATAATAGAAAGTAGCCATCGGTAAATCTTCTCGCGGGTTACATTTGTGTTAGTCCGGTGAACGGCGCTCGTTTGCGGAGCGACCCAGCCTTTGATCTCTCCTTTTTCGTTTTATCCGATCGTTTCATGAATTTTAATTGCGTTCTAGTTCATTAAATTCTGATTCGGAAACATGTTTGTTCATAATTAATAAATGGAATTGGGTCCTTAATTTGTTTAATGTACATTCATTTTGGGAATTTGTATTTTCGGCCATCAAAGCGTTCCCTTTTTCACTTGATTATGTTACGGATATTTTATTAACAAAAAATCCATACATTATATTATAAAATTCTAAAAATTCCATGTCTGTATATTGAAGCTATTTAAACAAACAAGTGTAATACACAATATAAATGATGAAGAACACGGTGCGGTTTTTTTAGAGTTTTTTCGGGATTCACGCAAAAACTACTGGAACTCTTACACCTTCAATCTGCATCAATTTTTATCCTGGGAGGCCCGTAGAAATTTTTCTGAGTATATTTAAAATGACCAGATTAAAGAAAAACGAATTCCAATTCCAGTAGCGGGCATATCCTAGTTAATGTACAATTACATTATATATTTTTTATTCTTTATTGTACACAAAAAGTTACATACACAATTATAAAAAAGTGGTGATGTACAAAGGCGAGCTTAACCCTAAAAAAGTTTTCTTCCAGCAAACCTATGAGTCTGGCAAGAAGGGGAGAAGCAGAAGGCAGGGTTGTGTACGCAAAAAATATTTTTCGTTATATAATATAAATAAATTAACAAAAATAAATTATATACGAGATACTCATAAGATATATACATACATACATACATAATGTAAAATATAGAGATACGGATAATTTAACATAGATAGTGTTCTTTGACTTTTTTTCAAACTGCTCTCCGATGAGCTATCACAGATCGTATGTGGCAGGGCGTTCCATAATCTAACTGCGTGGACTGAGAAAGAACCACTATAACATGCCGAAGAGTGTGTGGGAGCTTTGAGAAGAAGGGATTTAGAAGTTCTACAATGCTTGTCAGCAGGAACAAGAAATTCAAAACGTTGACGAAGATAGGAAGGAGAAAGGGGGTTATGTAAGGCTTTGTAAAAAAATGTAACTACGTGAAGGTCGCGACGACGAATTGGCAGCCACTTAAGTTGCGATCTAAATGCAAAAACATGATCGAACTTTCGCAGACCAAAAATGAAGCGAATACACAAATTTTGAAGACGTTCAAATTTATTTACAAGTTCTTCAGAAGCGTCCAGAAAACATACATCGGCGTAATCTAAAAGAGGTAGCATTAAGGATTGAGCAAGAATAATTTTGGTGACAAAGGGAAGAAAATTTTGCAGGCGTTTTAGATATTGGAAATAAGGACAGAAATATATATATTAATTACCCAAACATTTTGAGTCAGTATTGTAAAACTATTCTTTTATTATGGTATATAGATTATAGTATACTTGTTACCTCAATAAACGACATATGAAAATCATCAAAGTACTTGCAACCAGTATACGCCAAATTACATTCAAAATTATTTGTGTCTTTAAATTTATAAATATATAGTAATATATAATGTATAGTATAGTTATATATTTATTATTAAAATGTAAGTAATCGTACAATACTTATGTATACCACCATCGCCACTCCTAATCAGTAATATTCTTGCCACGGATTTTTTGGAAGAGATCGCTTTTTAGCGATAAGACTTAGAAGCAGTTCATAATATGCTAAACTATGCTGACGGCTACGGCGTAGTCTTCAGCTATACCGTAAGCGTAGCGCTAGACTACGGCGTAACATTGACTACGTAGTCGTAGTGTCAAGAAAATAATTCTCTCTAATTCCGTTAAAAAATTTCTGATACATGTTTTCTCTAGAAAACTCTTACTTGTGATACTAGAGCGGTAATTTGGGGTTTAAAAACGAGGAGTCGTTCGAGGATTCTGTTATTTTAGAGGACAGTAAGTAAGATTCTGTTGGGGATGCATGTCAGTGAGACGTCTGCCAAATCCTGCTCAAAAACCAATGGGGTAATAAGCACCAGCAACCTCTGAATCCACCTCCAATGGGGCAGTTAGACAGCTCCTGAGAGTGCACGGTACTAACAAGTCTGTTGTGGAACAAGCACTTATTTGTTTATTTACTAAAGTAATGAAACTCGTCGGCAAATAGATCATTTTTAACAAGTAAGCAAAAATTTTTCATCTTTTTGTTTAGTTCTTCTTCATTTGGAGCACCATTTAAATTTGAAACAACCAATATCTTCCCACCTTAGACAAAGGCAAGCACGGCTCCTCGTTAAATTTCAATGAGATGCTAAAGAACGGGATGTGAAAAGCGCACTCGGTCAAAATGGAACATCCGGACAATAGAAAATATTGTTATGAGTTACGGGACTCGAATTAAAATGCCGTTAGAATTACCATAGAGTTTATTAGAGCTATACAAACACGTATAACACAGGTGTAAACATAATAACACGTGCAAAGTCCGTCACTAACGCCTTGCCTCGCTTGTGACTATCGCTAGACTGCCCCTCTCTGCATTGGGGTCCTGCTTTATACTGCACAATTGTAATATGTCTCTCGGCCGCGCAGACTCAATTTCTAAGGATCACACGTGGCTAATGGCTACCATAAAAGATTCCAATACACAATGGAATGTTTTTCTAATTACAAATTTTAAACACAAAGTAAACAAAAGAAGACGGTCATAAAAGTGCTTCAATGTTATTGACTCAAACGACGCCGGCGGGTAATAAATGTGTTTTGTTTGCAGGTTGCCCAAATTGTAACAATATCAAAGAAACCCGCAACTACATATCTCGATCACCTCATTACAGTCGACGCCATAAATCACGTAATGTTCAGAAGCACTAGATCAAGAAGTTGTGAATCAGAGCATATTCGTGAATAGAAGTTATTAATAAGTGGGGAGTTACGTCCGAGCGCCGATAGGGGGCCAACTTGGTGGGTTTACGAGCTGAGCGCGGCGCACGCCCGAATAAATCATCCATGGGCCAAATTGGGGAACTCATCAAAGTTATATAAAAAGGTCTTTCTCACACGTTATTTATTATGTGCTGAAAGCCTTTCAAAGGCTAACTTCGTGTGCTCGTGCCAGTTTCAGGAATCGTTCAAGTGTAACTTTATTCAATATCTTAATTCAAAGTGAAATCCAATCGTAAAATGCGATTCTACCAATTAAAAACTTATCATATACAAAAACGGCGGCGTAATACTCGGCAGCTCACAAACTACTGATTTGTATATTGTGGTGGCCTGACAACATTGTAATTCAGCAAAATTTTAGTATATGGATATGGTCGCAGCGCTGTTTCCAGTCGCTTACTTGTCACCACCGACTCGAGTTGTACTTGGCATCAAAAACAATTACATAATCCAATAATGAATGAATGAAACTCTTTATTGTTCACCACAACTTAAACCTAGACAATTTACTATGAACACAAGAACAATAAATATTAAAAATGTTCATAAAATGAAAACTACTGGTCCAAACTATGTCAAATTTTTAGGGGACCATTTGGAAGCTATTCCGCGTCGAACAAAAAAAGAATCACGTAAATCGGATCATAGATCTCGGAGTAATCGGTGAACATACATAAAAAAGATCCCGACGAATTGAGAACCTCCAAATTTTTTTGAGTCGGTTAAAAAGAAAAAATAAATAACATTTGGTGGTTTATCCAAATGAACAAATTTAAATTTGCATTACAAAACTTGGCGGTGTCGACAATCGGTTGTGTAGTAGAACAAAGTACTCCGCTTTAACATGTAGATTGGCATGTGCCTGCGGAGCGACGTTTGATTTAAAGGGATTTGGTGCTTTGTGCGGAAATTGCGATCAAAAGGAGTCATTGTTGAAGGAATATCTAAAGTGAGTGCCACACTTATGACTATGAATTTGTTAATTAATACACAAATCGGAACCTACACTAAACAGTACGTTCTCGACTTGTACGAAGCAGCTCACTGATAAGAAAAGAGATATACCTATATATAGTTATTTCATTAACTTGATTGGTGTTATAGCACGCTCTCACAGAATATCAGCGTGAAACAGTTCGCCTTGAGTTAATCGGTGAGGGATTCGATGGCTCACCTCCCCTTCCCTATCCCACCGCCTATCCGAAATTTTTCAAAATCCCGGGCATTCCGTACACACGAAAACGTTGAAGAAAAAAGTATAATTTTATGGACTTCAATTGTTGTGTAAATTTTTGTTGAATTATGAATATTTCAAAAATGTTATGCTTGTAGTTTTAAAAAAAAGAAGAGGCGTAAACTAAATCCTACATAATTAATAAAAAAACTAAAATTAATCTGTACTATAAATATAACTTACAACTATACTTACAAAATTACAATTTATAAGTAAAAAATGGACACCAAGTCGCTGTCGGCGGGAAGCGTGCCCAAGATCCTGGTCTCATTTCCACATTGGATGGCAACGCTGATGCGTTACCCTAAGTGCAAGCCCACCTTTAGGTCACACGAGACCTCAATTAGACCTGTTAACAGATCTCGATCGAGGTGATGACCTTCAAGCCCCCACGGCACCAGGGCTTCAACCCCGAAAGCCGCAAATATGTATCCATTACTAATGAATACATATTTGCGGCGTATCAGGGCGTCCTGGTGTGCGGCAGCAGCCCCGACTGTGACCAGGAGATGAGAAACCGCCAAAGTATCAACACAAGTTGAGGCCCATCTTCCATGGCACCAACGACGCTTTCCATCTGGTCTCTTGACATCGGCGCGGTACAGCCCATGTGGTTTGAGAATAGCTGGTGCCCCTGGTTTGCTGAATTATAAGAAATAAGTGCAGAAATTATTTACGCTCACCCAAACTCCGTCGACTAAGAACGTCTACCTTGGCTTCATGAGTATATATCTTGCAAATATCTTGAAACTAGCTCCATAAATCACTTTCACCAAACTCAGTAATTTTTAGACCGGCCGCCATTTAATAGTTCAAGTTCACCAGCTCACTGCACTGGCCAAAAATCCATTATTTCTTAAGTAGGGCCATGGGAAGGCTAACATATAAAGGCCCCTTGGCTTTAATGTAAATGTGGCGTGCAACTGGCCGGCGATTATCCCTGTCTACACCATATAATAATGCTCCAAGGACAAGCCCCGGCCACTGAAAGACTATTTTAGGAAATGAGAACAAAAAGTACAAGACTATAAGGGCGAACTGCTAGTGGACTATTGCGTCTGTCTTTCGCAATGTTCGGGAAACATGGAAAAATGGCAACATGGGTGTGAGTGGCTAAGGGGCATCGAGAGGTGAGCTCGGAAGCAGGTTCACCGAAGTTGCTTCCGACGTTATGCCATTTATCACTTCCACCCCTGGAACTATAGTCCTTAGCTCTAGCGATCTTCCACTCTGTGCCGGCTGGCTAAGGCAAACACAGAGGCCGGGGCCCTGCCTTAGCCCCTCGGAGTCAAGTCCATGTTTCGCTACTCACCTAATTATTATTACTGTTATAAAAATTATTTATCTCTCCAATGCGCCAGCGAGATAAACTCCTCTATTTACGAGGATATAAGAACGCGTCTCCTAATTCAGATAATCGAAAAGTTCTTTAACTATACTTAGAGGTATTGTAGAATGAAACAATCTCTCGGGCGAACAAAGTCATTTCCCTTGCAAAGTTGTTTAAGGGAATCGTGTATCTAATGCGTCATCTGTTTGCGACGGGCGCTTCGGCACGTGACGCGCCAATCTTGCCAACATCAATTCAGTTTGGGGACAAGGTGCTTTATTTACTTTATTCATACCTAGAAGTTTGGCAAATATGCGGACGATACACAAATGTGGGTGGTCGCCTTCGTGGCATATTCTGAGAATGAAGACCTCATGTAAACATATTCTGTATACGTTTACTATAAGTAGCTTAGTAAAAATTATTCATAACGTTCACTGCGGTACGGGGTCTAAGTGGCCCCGAGCGTCACACTTGCGATGCGGCTAAGAAAACAATTTTATCTGTGGTGCGGAAGACACTGCTTCAATTTGGTTCAATGTAGAAAAAGATGTCTCAAAGATGTGCTGTTTAACCAAACTTACGAAGTATACTTAAAGGGTTACTTTGACCTAGGTCAAAGTAAGTGTGTTGTGCAGTACTAGTACTGCACAACACAAAACAAAAAACCACAAACTAGTTGATATGTAAGCCAAAAAAAGTATTTTAATTTTTAAAACGTTATGGGGCTCAATAGGCTTCTTGTCGCCAGTCTTATAGTTTTCGAACGGGGTCTAAAATGCCCCGTACTACAGAAATTGAAAGTATAGATAAATCAGTGCCGCTTAGAACGTGCTGGTGATGTACAAAATAATTTTGTAAATAAACCAAATGGACGAAATGCTATAATTCCCCTTTTATAATGCGTACCGTTGAGGAATGGAACTCTTTACTGTCTTCTGTTTTTCTTGAAACATAAAATGTAGGTGTCTTCAAATCTCGCGTCAACAGATCTTCTAGGTAAGAACGCTCTATCGTAGACTGCATTTTCAACTGACATCAGAACCCAAATCTCACGCATCTCATCAAATCTGCTGCAAAAATATCGTCAGACTAGTCTACCGTTTGCATACTAAAGCGAATTTTACGAAGCCAGCGGTCGATCAATATGATGATGAAAAAACCATTTAAGCCCAAACGGCAACATTGTCCCCATGTCTGTCCGTCTGTATCTTTGTCTTCGCATTTTATGATCATTAATCATATTTGATCCGTGCAGGAACGGAGAAAGAATACAATTTCCTGCGTTGGGGCGGCCTGTTGTAAGAGGCGACAAAACAATACACAGCCAGGCGGTGGGTATTTGCCCGACTACATGGTTATCAGCCCTGGTCTAAAGTATGCTGCCATAACAACCTCGAGTTGTGCTCCGGAATTAGTGACCAGGTTCCAGTATCCTTTAAGAGAGCAGCAGCGCATTTGTAACCACTTTGGTGCTGCAAATGACCATAGGCGATGGTAACCGTTTACCATCAGGTGGGCCGTCTGCCTGTCTGCTGAACTCATTCAATAAAATAAAAATAAACAGATTCTCAAAAGATTGTCTCAAGAAATACCAACATTTGCTTATCGCGTCAAGTCGCCTGGTACTCCCCCCTCCTGCCCGGCACCCCCCGGGGTCGTGCCGTATCGCCCGGCCGGCGTGTGACGAGGGTTATGACGTCACGCCGCCATGTCACTAACTTTAACAAATTACACCGTGCACGGGGAATTGCGAGCGTCATATGACGAAGTTGCCCTGTGATTTCACAAAACCCTACATTTTTGTGATAAATGTTACAAAAATAAAAGCCGAGGCTGGAGGTAAAGGGCGTGACAGAAGATACTTCTTAGATTCTTAGACCTTTGTAATTTGGGATGATTTTTAATTATTTAACAGTAACTATAATCGCTTTGGAAACGATGGAAGACTAATGACTTTCAATCATCATCAACAATCTGTAACATTCTAGTTTAAAATAAATATAGTGTAAACTCCATGTAACGTCACTCGATTTAACGACAAACTCCCTTAAGCGTCGAAATCACTTGGCTTTGAATGCTTTAACTCGTCTTCCATACAATGATACACTCTATATAGCTATACACCCACTTTTAATAACGACAACAATTTATTTATAAAAAGTACCTTTTAAGTTGCTAAAATTAGTAAAAACTGCGCAGCTATGTACGTCCTTTTATCCTAGCCTGTAATAAACTCAACTGTCGACATCAGGCATACCGAAATTTCTAAAAACTTCCTTTATCACCAAGACGCCTCAATATCTCAAGATATGAATAAAATAAGTAGAAAAATACAACAATATTACAGGTGCAGCAAGACGTCAGAAAAAATAAAAGACTTCTCTCCATTTAACGACAACTATCTACAACGCCATAAAATGCACAGTCCCTTCGGTGTCGTTATATAGAGTTTACGCTACATATTATTTATTTCACAATTATTCCATTTCTATGTTAGCCAACTCTGAAATAAGTGAAATACATTCTTCTTCTTCTTATTCGGCCAGTCCATCCTTACTCCTGGACGTAGGATTCCCCAAGTTAGTTTTTCATGTAGCCTCTGGCCGCGTCCTACGCTACGTTTGCCGAGACGTGGTCTCCGCTCCAGGAGTTTGCTCCATTGCCCATCGGTCCTGCGACAGACGTAAAATAACTCAACGAATCAGTAATCGAACTGTCAAAAACATAAGAAGTGAATTATTTGAACATTTGATATTCACGCAAAGGAAAGGTGAGACTAATGTCAAAGATAGTACAGACAACCCTGACACATTCGAGTACATGATTAGAATAAGGTAAACTCCAAGAAAAGGTAAATTCGTACTGAAGTTAGATAAGCAAATTAAACTCGGAGAAGAAGCCACGCCAACTATTCCCAACTATAACGAGTTAACCGCTACCAAGGAAACTAGCATAGATATTTAAGATTAAAGAAGCCATAATAATAACTGCTTGAATAGGGCACGAAGTGAAACCAAATATCGAACTGCTTTATTAAATATGACTTTGGTCGATTCACACACGATTAAATAACTAAAGTTCGACACTTCGCTCGCACATTACCATATTTAAAAAACTAGTAGTGGTGCCCGTGGTCGATATTCGACCATAACAATTAATGTAAAAGTCTATACTTCTATAATCACAGATTTCGTGAAGGAAACAATAAACAAAAAGTATATATGCATGTGTTGTCTCAATTACATGGTAAGTGTGTGTAATGTTTTTTTTTATTTATTTAATGTATTTTTATGCATAATTTTAAAAATATATTACTATTCTGCACTCCTTCTCTATATATCTATAAACTATAAGTGTGCGAAATTTCATACTCCTCCGTTCGTGCAATTTTCGTAAAAAGAGGCACAAAGTTTTCGCTGTGCTTTTGCTGCAGTGACAGAATTTACTGACAACTGTTGTAGGTATATTTAAATCCGTATTACAAAAATCTCAATGTGAGGGTACGTGACGACGTACCCTCAGAGATTGTGCACTATAATAAACACCATGTATCAGCGTACATGATCAGTGTATAAGCTGTATGTAATTCTTATTAAAGTTTCACACCAGTAAACCTGTAATATTATTTACACACACAACATACAATACTTCGCCTACACACCCTCGTTTTTTTTTTTTTTTTCTATGTTTGCTAGTAGGCAAACTGACAAACGGACCACCTGGTGATAGGTGGCTACCGTCGCCCATGGACATCTGCAACCCAAGGGGAGCCGATGCGTTGCCTACCTCGTTGAGACTTTAGGTATCTGTTCACGCCTTTTTTGAAGAGCCCCATATTGTAGCACTCTGGGAAAACCGCGGGAGGGAGCTCATTCCATAATCCGGACACATATGGCATGAAGGAACGTCCGCCACGTACCGTGGAGGACTTCCAAGTGTCCAGGAAGTGTGGATGAACTCCCAATCGCCGGCGAGCGGTGCGATGGTAGAATGGCGACGTAGGCACCAAATCAAACAGCTCATCAGAGCACTCCCCGTTGTACAGACGGTAGAACACGCTTAGAGCGCCAACGTCTCTTCTGTGGCTGAGAGACTCTAAGCCGTCTGTAAATTTGGGATCGTCAACAATCCGAACCGCTCGGCGCTGCAAGGAGTCAAGTGGGAGCAGCTGGTACTGGGGTGCACCAACCCAAAGATGGGAGCAGTACTCCATATAGGGACGGACTTGAGCTTTATATAGTAAAAGCCTATGTCCCGGTGTGAAGTACCGCTTAGCCCTATTGAGCACCCAGAGTTTTTTTGAAGCGATTTTCGCTTTGCTCTCCAAGTGACCCCTAAATTGCACCTCGCTCGAAATGTCGACGCCCAGGATCCCTATGGTGTTCGAGATCTTAAGGGGAGTGCCCTGAAACTGCGGCGCTGACAAAAATGGGGCTTTCTTAGCGGTAAACGCGCAGACTTGCGTCTTCTTGGGATTAAAAATGACAAGATTTTGTCGTCCCCATTCCGAAACCTGCTCCAGGGAGGACTCGATTTCAGACACAAGTCGTATTCTATTTTCCTCAACTTCTGCACGAGGAATGTTTACACGGCCAGTATAAAAAGCATCGCCCGTGCTGTCATCTGCATAACAATGAATGTTACCGATTTGCAACATATCATTGATGTGCAGAATAAACAGTGTGGGCGACAATACTGAGCCTTGGGGTACGCCAGCATTAATGGGCTTCGTGTCCGAGCATACGCCGTCGATAAGGACTTTAATGCTCCGCCCAAATAAGAAGCTGGCCACCCATGCACACAATCCCTCGGGGAGTCCATAACTGGGGAGCTTCGACAGAAGTGCCTTCCTCGTTCTAAATTTACGACTGTTGCACAAAAAAGCATTTTGGTGCAGACAAGGTGTGATGCATAAAAAAATCTCAAGAATTATGTTTATATTTATATAGCGAAATGTACTTGAAATTAATATCATTTTTGTGCAGGATCAAGCTGAATAGCCGCAGATGGCTGTTTCAGCGATACCGGATTTTGGAGGCTTCCCGACTCCGTGGGAGTGGAAGCATTCAGCCCGGATCCTCCTGTGAAGTTTGACCTCAGCTCAACCGCTGCGGAGGGATCGACTCGATTAAGCCACGAAATGTTGAACGAGCTAAACCAACATGCTGAAGTGTCTACATAATGGGGACTCATTACCGACTCCGACGGCGGAGCCGATCCTAGTATATCTTTACTACCGCTTCGCAACGTTTTATAGCTGGAGGAGAAACAACGGCAGAAGAAACTCTCCAGCAACACGCCTAGGCTAATCATGTATTTGTCTTGTGTCTGTAACTAGTGGGTGTGATTGGTAGGTCTTAACTTTACGTGAGAGGGTCAGAGCCAAATTATATTTTTAATTTTTTTTCGTAATTGTTATGGTAATATTTATGTTTTGAGATCTTCAAATTCAATTTGTATTTATATACATAGATAATTGCTTTGCCGACCTATGTTCAGCGTGTTCGACTATTACAAGTAAAATAAACCAGTCTTAATTAAAGTCTCGAGCAGCCGCTGAATTAGTTATTATCAAAACTCATTGTGATCACATCGCCAACAAGAACAGCTATAAAAAGTTGATAAAATCAATACAGAAGATCCCTAGAATCCACTCGCGAGCGATTTGTTCCCGTATCTCAGCAATAAAGTCCAACGAACCAACAAAATTATATTTTGTAAAGGATCACAAGTATTGTGAGCAATATTAGGTTATCATAAAATATTGATATCGCAGGTGCCTCCCCCGGGATAGCCCTGCCCCCAGTGGATTCACCAAGGAGCTTTTTGAGATCCCTTTTACTTAAAAATACTCTTCTGTAATAAATCTGTTGGAAGCGTCGCCTTGTATTTGTAGTATAGATTTTTAAATTGAAATGACAGCGGGATGCTAAGTACCAGATTTCAAAGCTTTAAGATTTTTGCCTGTTTATCTGTGAGAGCATTACACTTGAAGACAACTCAATATACTAGTGTTCTATTGGTGTTTAAAATATATCAATGACCTATTCAGCAGCTTGTCCGCGACATAGGACTCCTCAAAAGTTGCTCATTTGATTTTGTATACCACGTTGCGTCAAGTATCATCCACCAATTTATTGATGTATAATTTAGCAGTCTTTTTTTTAACAATTCTACTGACTCGAGTTCTGTACCCTTTTTTGCAGCTTAATTTCTAGATTTCATTTTTCGAATTTAACACACATATTAGTAGTTATTTTGGTTCTTGTGACAGACATTAATTTAGTGGTTTTTGTGTTGAGGTGTATGTATCTTATGAATAACTTATTATATTAATGATTTAGCAAAGTTAAAGACTATGGTTAATACATGATCGTGATGCTAAATAAACACAAGTAGATGATATCACTGTTTGAGTTGCCGATAAGTTTGGCCATCTGTCTGTGTATCAGTAATAATGCCCAATCTCATAAACGTGTAAACATAATATTTAATATTGATTAGAATACTGGTGTGCACATCACGGGCCTCCTGCCATAGGGAAACGGACAGTATACCCCCCACGCTTGTCCAAGGCGGCTTGGCAGGTTTGACACATCGGTTATCTCGATGTGCAGGTTGCATCACGATGTTTTTCTTCACGGTTGTTAGCACGTGGTAATTGTAACAATTCGCACATTAGGTCAGAAAACTGCCTAAGTGGTGTATGCGTTCCGGCCAGATTCCACGGCTATAGTCTAAGTCTCTTTGTATATACAGTCTATGTTAAATTAAAAACAATGAAGTAATTAATATACTGCAATAGTGCAACAACACATCGTCTTATTTTTGACGGCCTCTGTGGTTGAGTGGGCTAAGCCTTGACCGGCCTACCTCACTGCAACCCAGAGGTAAAACGTATTTTCTCCGTTATTTAATATAGTCTAGGTGTCTGGGGTCAGCCCTAGAGTAGAGTAGTACGTTGTATAATACCCATAACCATTGACTCTAGCGTACTAACACAAGCGTAACTTGCTTAAGTTGGGGGTATACAATATGCGTGTTGGTCCGCCAATTATCTATCTCTCTCTCTCTCTCTCTCTCTCTCTCTCTCTCTCTCTCTCTCTCTCTCTCTCTCTCTCTCTCTCTCTCTCTCTCTCTCTCTCTCTCTCTCTCTCTCTCTAAGAAAGTCGTGTTAGTTACACTATTTATGACTCATGAACGGCTGTACCAATTTGGCTGAAAATTGTTTGGGAGGTAGACATAGGATACTTTTTAACCCGTTGGAACCGGTAGGTGCCGCTGGGATCGGGTCCTAATTTTTTATTTTTTCAGAGCAGGACAACGTCTGCCGGGGTCGCTAGTTATTATTATTTTGTACTCCCCTCTCAGAGCCATGGGCCAGTGGTGCATCACCCCATCCAACGGGGTACCGTTCATCGACGCACCACTGAACTTAATCAACACACATCTCCACACGATCTTTAAAAAGGGCAGTATTATGGAAGGCCTCCATACAAATCTTGAGCAATTTAACCGATTGCTCGGCCTCAATACAAACAGTATATTGCGCAAGTAAACGTTATTTACTTCCCCAATATATTTTGCGACGTTATATTTATCTCCGTATTATTTGATCTTGGACCGGCAGTAATAAATTAACGTGGACAAGAGTCCGCATATTCCGATTAATAGCGTTGATATTTCCCGTTTGTTTTTCATGTTATGCTATGACAAATGTGTCGGGAGTTCATCGGAGCGTATGCCTTCGCCAAGATAATAAGTAATTAATGTACTATTAGGTTTTACCAATTAAATAAAAGACTCATTTCTAGTGCGAGCCAGTAATTATTTAAATAACGTAAGTAAATACGATGACATCGACCCATTTGCAATCAGTATTTCAGGAGCCATGCGGTGTCTAAGCCTTAATTTTTGTCAACGGTGACTAAGCATCTTAGTGCCTGTTGTACGTCTGTATGTTACTTTTAATCAATAGCTTCTTCTTGAGAACCTGTCATTGACTTTCTTTTGTTGATTATAGTTATCTAATCAAATATATATAGCTGTAGGTTTTCCATAAATATATTGTACTTTTACACCTATGTTAGGAATTTGGATATATTAAAGAGACAAATACACACCTGTGTGTATATATATATCATTTTTTCTAAAATAAAAGAAGCTTAAGTTATAATTATAACATCGGCTATCTGCCAGTAAAAGCCCAGTCAGTCCAGCTGTTTTAAATATTAGCCGTAACAAACAGACAAAACTTACTTTCATAGACATCTCTTCACGATCGGGAATAATAATATTCTGTTATAAATACATTCTTCAAAAATGTAACGAAATAAATTGAAACGAATTTACAATTAAATTAAATAATACTTGTCATGTTTTAAGTTTGCGTTGTGAACGTTGGTGCTCTTTTAAAAATATCTTTCATTTTAAATTCTGTTTTTTCTCAGAACGTACTGAATAAAATTTTAGTGTTGTGTGTTTAAATTTCAAATTTACTTAATTTCAAACATTTTCTACTTTAATATCTAATTGTTTTGTGAGAAACTGTTGAACAGCAACAATCTGAACGTGAAAAAGCATTGGGCGCGAGGAAATGAGGTCACAATATTAAGGAATAATAAAGGGACTTTTTATTTGTTTGGGAATAGCAATTTGTTCCGCGACCAATTTGTATGTTAATGTTAAGAGTTATGTCGTTTTAGCGAACTCATTCAACAAAAAGATCCATTCAGATTGTCTTTGCGAAGTTCTTCACATATTAAATCTATACTTTGGGACCTATCGAACTACCTAAAACTTCGCTATTTCACTCTCGGTCTTTTGCATGCCTCTAAGGCTGTTTGGTTAGCTGCCTTTATTCTACCTTTCCTCTCCTTTTTGATAATCCACACGCTAGATAGAGACAGGCGGTATCACCTGTCGGCTTACCACGATTCGTGCCGGCGGGCGGTCACATGAGCATCGCACGCTCTTGGTTAAGTGCAACGCCTGAACGCATTTTTTTATCTACCAGTGGTTGCCCAGTGCTTGAAATTCGACCATAATTTAAAATATAAGTTTGAACATTATTAAGATTCTATTGTCAAAGACTATACTTCTGTAATCACAGATTTCGCCAAAGCTACACACTTAATTTGACTTGAACAATAAAAAGAGTACCTATGTATACACGTGTGGTGTCAAATACATGGTAGTATGTGTAAATTTTTTTATTAACTTAATGTATTTATTATGCATAATTTAAAAAAATGTAGTATAAACTATAAGTGTGCGAAATTTCATACTCCTCCGTCCGCGCAATTTTCGTTAAAAGGGGGACAAAGTTCTTGCTGTTTTTGCAGTAATATATATAGATAAATTGACAGAATTTTTTATCTATTTACACATAAAAATCATCAAAATCAGTCCAACCAGGAGTTCAATGACATACACAGTAACATTAGAATGTTATATATACACTGTCCCTACAGACGTTCTCCTGCCTTAAAAAATAAATATCTAGCACCACAATCTATTGTCTTCTACCGGTACCAATTGTGAATCTAAACCATCTAAATCCAACCCACTAAAACACACTCAAAAATTTTATCAAAATCGGTAAAGCCGTCCTCAAGTTACGCGCGGTACATACATCTACGATTCATATATATATATATAGTTATATAAGTGTTACAATTGCTGGAATTACTATAGAATTTATTAGAACTATACAAACACGTATAAAACAGGTGCAAATATAACTAGAGATTACTAGTACAAACTGCACGATTGAATAACACGCGCAAAGTCCGTCACTATATAGCTTATCAAGGGTCTTGCTTGTATCATGATCGTCGCTTGACTGCCCCAACCCTCCGTTCAGTAATTGTTTTATAGTAAACTGTACAACACAACAATCGACCGCGTGGACTGAGTTTTCCCAAGAAAACATTATCTGTACACCTAAATAACTGTTCCTGCGAACGGTCATAAACGAATTCAATTACAATAGGCTATTGTCTAATTGCAAATTTTAAACACGAGAAAGTAAACAAAAGAAGTCCAAATGCGGGGAAATGCAATAAACCAGGCGTGCATTGAATTTATCGGCCTGTAACATAAGGATAAAGATATGTAGAAGTGTCACCTACCCAATTCTTCCATGGTACGAGACGAACGAGCAGTATCGAGAAATGGCTTGTGGAAAATGAAATTTAATTTCAAATTCCAAATAAGAAAATATTCTTACCTCGTAATAAGTAACTATTATATCTGGCACCTCGCAATCTCTATCAACGTAAAAAACAATACTCGCAGCCTTATAATGTTGACTACAAACATTTCCATAAAAAATAAGAAGGCCATTGAATGCCGGCTTTGGTAATGGGCGCCATTTTTAATTTTCACCCCGCTCCGACACCGAACATTGGCCATTCGGCGAAGTTGGAACGGCAATGCGGCACCCCACGCCGTTAGGGTTGAACTTGACTTCAACTCAAAATTGATTCACAAATTCCAGACAAAGACTTCAGTTTGGGCACTTCTCCCTAAACTCTTTTTTGTGGTCAAAAGAATTTGAGGTACGTATAAAATAGGGGAGCGGACTGTCAAATTAACAGATTTACTTTTTATAAAATTACAGAACATCGCAACCTCATAGATTTTATGATATTTCGAGCGTAACACATTTTTAAAACAGTGGTAATTTTCATAAGTCGACGACATAGTGCCTATTTTGCGTGCGAGGGTGGATGAGGGTTTCCTCCATCCAGCCCCGCTCATCCAGGAAATCCACCAGCTTCTTGACGTTGCTCAAGACTTCTCGGAGGCTACCTGGGGCGTCCTTACAATATCTTACAATCTGTTCTTTTCCTTCACTTTCAGCCAATCCTTTAGAGTCGGCACAGTATGTATTCTCATTCCATATTCCTCAATTATGGCATGTGTTCTTTGTCACACCACAAATCATTATATCATCCTTCATACAATCCATTTTTTTACTACCAATACACTTGTGTCCACCAATCTTCCTGCTCAAAATTATTTTTGACACATGACTTTCAACCCTTTTCAATAAATTACATGCCCATACTAACTTAAACTTCCTAGTCTTAATTTTTCAACTAGAAATTAACACTAAAATTTTCTATAACAAACTACAACGGCCTGGTGCCGCCAACTCTAATTGCAGCATTTGTTAAATGTTAAGAAAGAAAGAAACTTTATTTATTTTTAGCCGAGTACAAAAAATTAAAAGGTTATAACGTGTATATTTTTTCTCACACAACAATTTAAATGTTATATAATACATGTTGTGTGAGACTATTGCCCTATTATAAATCTGTATTACAAGTCAGCAGTGCTCCACTCTAGAGCTGAAAACTAACTATATACTAATTTGAAGGTCATGTGTGTGTGTGTCTGTGCATGAACGTGTGCATATAAGCCGAGCCTTTTATTGGGCGATTGTCACTGCATTAAGAAGGCGCCATGACACTACTTAATATCCGAAGATGAACAAAGGGTATTAAAAGCGAAGCCGCAAGATGGTATCTATGTCTCTTACTCTTGAAAGTTCGAGAATATTAATTACTACAATTTAGCACTTTGTTTAGTTTCAACCCTGACCTCTCCCCCCTTTATAGAGCACCCCTAACCTCTTAAACAATGGTCGATTAAAAAACTAACAAAAACACATCGAATAGCCACATTGTCCAGTGCCATTGCAGCGACATTGTTTGTAAAGTTACATTAATAGTTTTTGGTGGGAAATATTTTTCCTTCTGCCTTATTATTACCACCCAATGGCGCTGAGCAAAGTTTCCCAATTTATTATTACTAGATATGTAAGAGAATAAAAGAATTACATATCCACACTAATATTATAAATAAGCAAGTTAGCGTTTGTTATTGTGCGTGCGGAGTCCACAGGTTAACAAAAACTCCGGATATTCCGTACACATGAAGCTGCTGAGAATAATAATATAATTTTGTTGCCTTCATGTAGTGTGTAAATGTTTGTCGAATAACAATAAATAAATAAAATAGACCACCTTGGCTTCTCAGACGCAAGATCACATATGCAAGGAAATTTAAACCCCCTTAACCAAACCATACCAATCATTTTTCGTTTTGTTTCAACAACTCACTCCACTTTCCAAAGATCTTATCATTTCTTACATATCTGTCTTTTGAAACCACAAACGAATCCGAGCACAAAATGGCGACATTTTCCATGTAGCAAGGCGAAATTGCGGAGACAGAGATAGATTTATGCATACATACTATTAGACAAAAAGAGAAGTAATCTGTATGTATCAATAATGTGTATTGCGGTTTGAACAAGACATGGTGCCATGACTTGAAAACCATAGTTCAACATTAAATTATAAACAGTTTTTTTATGGCAGGAGTTCAGCAGACAGGCAGACGGCCCACTTAATGGAAAGCTGTTACCATCGCCGATGGACATTTGCAACACCAAAGGTGCTACAAATGCGCTGCAGCTCTCTTAAAGAAGTCTGGAACCTGATCCCTGATGCCGGAACTCAACACAAGGTTTTTATGGCGGCATACTCTAGACCAGAGGTGGTCGCCATCCAGTCGAGCAAATACTCTACCACCTGGCAAGTTTTATGGAAATACTACCGGGCTTTGTTTCTTTGCTAGTAGTCTCAATACGGAATACATAAAATACTTTTCATACCGAAAAATGGGATAGTTTGTTTATTGCGATTGATGAAATATTCTAGATATAGCGCCTGGATAGAAATTTAATGCAATATAACCTGTTTGACTGCATGCTCTATAAATAAACTAGGTTCTTCCGCGAAGAATTTAATTCCCAGCGAAGCCGCGGGGAAACCCTAGTGCATTATATCTACCTACAGCCACTGTAATTGTGCCAAAATGAAAATGGGAAATGAAAAACACATTGTTTTAATATCAACGGTAGATGGGTTTTTGTATTCTCACATTCGTTTCAAAAAACAGCTACCGACTGCAAATTAATTTCTTCTTATTCCAGTTACAATTTCGCTAAATTGAAAAACAACTTTGGATGAGTACATTGAGTGTATTGTTACGAGTCGCGAGACTCGAATTAAAATACCGTTACAATTACTATAGAGTTTATTAGAACTATACAAACACGTATAACACAGGTATAAAGATAACCGAATACAACAAGTCCAAACGTAATGCAGAACGTCGTCATTCAATAACACGCGCAAAGTGCGTCACTAAATAAATTACCGAATGTACACACGTTTTCCTTCGCTCATGGTTATCCTTCGACTGTCTCGTCCGGACCATTGCTTTATACTGCATAGATGCAATATGTCCATCCGACCGCGTGGACTGAATTTCCTAGAATAATTTTGTGCTTTAAATCCGTAAGACCTGGCTAATGTATGCCATAAAATATTGCAATATAACAATGGGCTGTTTTCTAATCTCAAATTTTAAACACAAAGTAAACCAAGGAAGTCCAAATGCCGAAAGGTAATAAAATGTGATTTACAGGTATGCAGGTATGAATTTGTTTTTGTCGGGACCAGAGTATTTATTATTTGTTATTGCAGCAATTTGCCATACTCTCATGATGAACTCAAAACAAACATAACGATCCGAAATAACTGCTGTAAAGCCGGAAAGCCTGGCCAATGTCATGCTGATGCCCGAAGAGGTTACCGTCGCCTATGGACATTAGCAATACCAGAAGTGCTGCCCGCCTTGAAGGAGAAACTGGAACCTGGCCACTGATGCCAGGACACAATTTAAAGTTCTTATGGCAGCATACTTTAGACCAGGGGTGGTAGTAGCCATCCAGTCGGACATATCCCCTACCATCTGGCGGTAGGTGGTTCTGCCACCTCTTACGACAGACCGCACCAACGCAGGGATTTGTATTCTTCATCCGTTCTGCACACGGAGGATAACTAACATCTTTGTCTTCCGTGATCACGGCTATTCAAAAGTGGTCAAAACGTCAGAATCAAATATAATTAAAAATAAATTGAATTACCGCACTCAAATCCCTTAAAACGTATTTTATTAATGAACTATATCAGTTGCTAGGTCTGGAAATTGTACAGCTAAACAAAATTTGTTACCCGCTGTACAGTGTATAAACAATTCCTTCCGATACAAAACCCGTAAGCAAAACCTTTCCAGCTGAATTCACATCATTTGAAATCCCTTCCATCTACCTTGCGAAGGCTTAAGACAGAAAACGGAAATAAATTGGCTCATCCCGAATCCCTACTTCTTAAAAAATACAAAGTCACAAATGTCTTGGTATCAATAATGCAGAGAATCTCGCAAGAAATTATACTCGAGTCTGAAGGGTCTTTGTGTTTTGTGACATTAGAAGAACAACGTTATTTTAACTCATTAAAGTCGATTATCCATCGCCAAAGTTTATTAACATTCAGACTTTATTTACCACAGATACAAAGAACAATAGACTTTGGAGACGTGTAAATTGAGTACAAAATTAAATACACGTAGTGTTGTAAGTTAAAGGAGATTTATTTCGCTGCATAAAAAGATACCTTTAAAGAAAGACATTAAGGCGTAAAATTGCATGATAATAACAATTTTTACAATTCTAAAGAGGCGCGTCTCGTCGACCATTTCTAGTCCCGGGATAATACGTTAGGCGGGCGGCATAAGGCTGACGAACGAAGCATTTGTGATTTGCATAAAGAATTACATAATCTATGGGTTTCTAAATCTGTTAATCCTAAATATGGCTTGTCTACAGGCTGCTTTAGTCACATAAACAGGCACTGATTTATATGTACTTTCCATTCCGGCAGTACGGGGCGTTTTAGACCTTATACTGACACTAGCAATATGGTGGAACAAGGCATATTGAGCCCCGTAACGTTTTAAAAACTAAAATCGTTTTTTGTAAATAAGTTCCACTGTAGAACACTTTTTGAAGGTCATATGTATAATTTAAAATTTAATTTTACTGCCTATTCTATGTACACCGCTTCGCAACGTGTTATTGCAGTTAAGGAGAAGAAGCGGCAACAAACTCCCCAGCAACACGTCTAGCTAAAAATTGTTTTTCTTTGTATTTCTTATTCTATTTATATCTCATTTTTTTATAAGTTTTATACAGAAGTATGTTACAGAATATTTTTGAAGAATTTATGGCCCCCGTAATAAGGTAGGTATACCACGAAACCCTGGTTTAATAGCACATCTGAGGTATATATTCATATTTTTTCTACAATGAAATCAAATTGAAAATGCGCCTTCCACACCACAGCGAAATCCGTTTTTCAAGTTCAAGTGAGACACGTTAGGGGCCACTTAGACCCATTGTTTCACAATGAACTCGTTTTTAAATGAGATTTTTTTCAATAGCATAGTCGTATCTTACAATCAGATCATAAAAATTATATAAGCTTACAAACTTGTGAAAATCGGGTACTTGACACATTTTTATCCGTGCAGGAACGAAGAATACAATTTTCTGCGGCCGGGCGGCCTGTCGTATGAGGCGATAAAACAACCCACAGCCAGGTGGTAGGGTATTTTTCCGACTGGATGGCTACCATCCCTAGTGTAGAGTATGCCGCCATAACAACTTTAATTTATGTTACGGCAACAGTGGCCAGGTTCCAGTTTCTCCTTCAAGGTCAGCATCACATTTCCAACACCTCTGGTATTGCTAATGTCCATAGGCGACGATAACCATTTTCCATCACAATTGAGCCGCCAGCCTGTCTGTTGTACTTCAGCAATAAATAAACAAAAATACATTACTTATATTTTCTTATAACTTTGTATACTTTCCAAGTGGTATCTCTCTTTGCATTTGATAAGTAGTACCTAGTAAATTCTTTAGACGTGACATTATTCTCTGTTGCAGGGCGCCATGGGCCAAGACATTGTAGTTTATCATTGTGAGCGGAACAAAACACAGTCCATCCATCTTTTGTACCGCAGTTTAGAAAGTTCCGTGGTTCAGACAATAGGGCTGCTGAAGTTAGTTAAATGATTCAGGGCGCACTACACGGCAGAATCTGTTCATACACAAGACTTAATGCAACGCAGGTGTTGTATATGTCTATAGGCGACTGTTAACACTTTCCATCAAGTGGGCCGTTAGATTATCTGCTGAACATATAAAAATGGTCATTTTTAAGTTAAATTATTATTTTCAGTCTTATTTATTTGTAGCCTCAAAATCACCGTAAGTTAGTGTCGCTAGTTTCATCAGGGCCGTCTCAAATATTATATATTGGGTCCAACGCTCACGCTGCGCCCTTCCCAAAAATAAAAACTAAACAAGCAATTCTAAGTTACTAAGTAGATGTTCCCCATCAAAACTTATCTATTTTCTCTCTATCTTCTTACGGGTTGGAGAATAAACACACAATTCATTCAGCACCACATGCACAGATATACACACTCGCACACGTTTAGTAAGCACTAATTTTGTTATTATATAAGTGGACAATGCAGCAGAGAACAGTAAGCAGTAACTGCAAAGATACAGTTAATACTAGTTTTGGAGCTAGTGGAAGCACAAAGAATGATTTAGTTTCTAATACCACAAATTATTTTTACTTTTTGTTACTTGTTACTTATTTTTACAGTAAATAAATCATTTTATTATTTATTATTATAATGTATGTCTTTAAAGACCACGGGTCATAAAAATGGCCCCGACTTTTGGAGGGCTTGCATGGGGCCATGGGGAGGCCAACACGTAGAGGCCCCTTGACAACTATTATTATTATTATTATTTATAGGATCGGTTTAATGAACCATAGGTAAGTTCCAAAACTAGCAAATAAGCTATGCGTAGATAAAAGACGATCGGCTTGCGCCCCTTAGAGCTCTGCGCCCGGGTGTCACGTACCCCTTACACCTCCAGGTAAAGACGGCCCACCTGATAGAAAGCGGTCACCATCGCCCATGGACATTTGCAACACCAAAGGTGCTACAAATGTGCTGCTGCTCTCTTAGGGGAGACTGGAACCTGACCACTAATGCTGGAACACAACTCAAGGTTATTATGGATACATACTCTAGTTCAGTGATGGTTGCCATCCAGACGGGCAAATACCCTATGCCTAAATATGCTGTATTTTATAGAATTCAAAAAAGATACTTTTAATTCCAGCTTCAATGAGCAGGTACAACAACAAATAAAGGGGGTCCTTACCACAGACACCAAAGACTGGGGGCGGCCAGCAGATCCAAATGGCAAGAAAAGATAAATGCATTTCACCACTCCAAACTAAAAACTAAGCCGAGGCTGCTTGGTAAGACATAGAACAAGTCAGAACATAAACATGGTAGTACAAGTACAACATAAGTAGATATAATTTTAGTTAAGTTCATGATTGTATTGGTGTACAATAAAGTGTTATCTATCTATCTATCTATGGTAGATATTAAATTAATACTTAATATAGTCCAAAATATTCATATTTGATATTTCGGTACAAGGCAAGCGACACATCTGAACAACTCAATCGTGTGTCGAAGACTGATTTCGCCACCTCGTATTATCGGCGTGTATAAACAACGGCACTTACCAACTACCGTCATTACCTAAATAAACGAGAACATAAGATTATGTTACAGTGGTTTCAGCTGAAAATTACCTTTGTTCCTAATTATGTTTACCAAAATTGCTGTCTGATGTGTAATATTTTAATTAATAAGAAACACCAACGCTAGACTATATCCAATAGCTGTCTAATTATGTGAAACACAATATCAACTTGTATAACTTTCTGACAGTTTAGACAATGAAATGCCTTGATGAGGTATAATAATAATGCTCAAACCCGTAGATATCTTTTATGATTCCAACACATATTTTATAACAAAATATATTATGTTATGGAACACTCAGAAAGTTTTGCGGAAGTAGAAAAAAACGTTAATAATATTTTTTTATTAAATCTTTTCAAAGTACTCTCCTAAGCCTCTTTACAAAGTTTCATGCATCTGAACCAGTTTTCAAAAGTCTTTTCCCAGTCCACCACAGACACCTTATTTACAGCTTGCTCCAACGCTGACAGTGCATTTTCAGCTGATTTTTTATTTCGGGAATAAAAAGAAATCACACAGTGCTAGTTTCGGGCTTTCAGAAGGGTGACCCAGCCTGCCCGGGAGTTTTGAGCGCGGTATGGGCGGGCGCGTTGTCGTGGTGAAGCAGTAGCCCGCGGAGCCCTGTGTTTGGTCGCTTGTTGCTCACAACATCGAAAACTTCTGCCAAGTATTTGGTAAAATTCCATTCGGCGTTGATGCTTCTGATGCTTGATGGTTCCGTAAAGAAATTGACACACAGTAATACATAGACTGTTTAATATGTTTTCATTATTTGTGGAGAAACAGAAATGTTGTGCGTGTACAGTCCACATGAGATTAAAAAAGAATAAAAAAATACATTTTGAGAGTGAGACGTGCGTGGTTTGAAATAAATAAAAATCCCATAAAAAATAGTTTGAACTTATTGATAAATGTTTTAAAACAGTGTCTATCGTCTTAACACAGACTATTGAACCATCGACACTATACGTAAATAAACCGAAAGTAATCGATTTGGACATAAAAAATGTTCTACCTTATTACATTTATTACAAAAATCGCTTACTTTATATGTAAAATTTGTTAATTGGAATGTGGGTATATTTATTACACGAGACTTTTTTAGCAAATATATATAACTTAAAAAAGAAGTCTATTTTTAAAACAAATCGAGTCCGTAACGCATTTAGTAATCTGTATATAAATTAGAATCAGCGGTAGTCTGTTTTCAGTATTGAAATAAGCACATTCAAGGTTAGTAATATACTATAATATTTTTACGACCGAAGTGCCGACAAAGGCAAATTCACACCTGCAACCATATAGAAACACATTTTATTACCTTTTCGGCATTTGGAATTCTTTTGTCTACTTTGTATTTTAAAATTGTGATTAGAAAAACAGCCCATTGTGTATGCTTCTAGGAAATTCGGTCACGTGGCCGAGCAGACGTATTGCATCCGTGCAATATAAAGCAATCGATTGATGGACGAGGCAGTCAAGCGATAGCAACAAGCGGAGCAAGACTTGTGTACATTCGGCAATCTATTTAGTGACGGACTTTGCGCGTGTTATTGAATCGTGCATTACGTTGGGACTGGTTATGTTCAGTTATATTTGTACTTGTGTTATACGTGTTTGTATAGTTCTAATCAAACTCTATAATCTAATAATCTGCAACTCGCAACAATATATTAGTAATACACGATTGAATTTGAGACATAAGAGGACAGAAGAATATATCAAAACATGGTGTCAAAAAAACAGATGTGAAATGCTTCTGAGGTGCCAGTGGCCAGTGCCAAGTTAAACAAGCTAATTTTAAGATAATTTAACTGTCATTCAGCTGTCACAAGTTAGAATACTTGCTTGGAAAATGTATAGATAACACAGATTTCAGAAACTATAAAGTTTAAATTCTATTTGCCGAACACGAGGAAGAATTTTGCACAAACCTCGGCCTGTCCGTGTAACGGGTCTCCCCCAAAATCTTGTTGTCGCTTCTACCACTAAGTATTTACGGAAACAAAAGAGTTCCAATGCCAAGTTAAATTTGTAATTTTATAGCTACGTTCTGGAACGTTTAGGCGTTTTTGGTCTTGATTAATTTACTTTGATATGAAATGCTTTTGAAAATGTATTCTTAGTTATGACAGCTACGAAATACTAAACTCATAGAGCTATAATAATCTAAGACTAAACTTTACTTATACAGAAAAGCGTTTTTAACTGTATTTAAATTAATTCATTCAATATCGCGTTCTCCAGTAAGATGAAATAATTACGATGAATCCGTACCTAACTGACCCCAGATTCGATCTTTTGGTCCATACCCCCCTCAAACTGTTGAGGGACCAAATTGATCACAGATTCGTTCTTTTGGCCCATACACCCTCAACATATTGAGACACCAAACTCACCCCAGATTCTGTATTTTGGCCCATACACTCAAAATATTGAGGGACCAAACTTACCCCAGATTCGGTATTTTGGTCCATACATCCTCAAAATATTGAGAGACCAAACTGACCCTAGATTCGGTCTTTTGGTCCGTACACCCTCAAAATGTTGAGGGACCAAACTGACCCCACATTCGGTCTTTTGGTACATACACCCTCAAAATGTCGAGGAACCAAACTGACCCCACATTCGGTATTTGGGTACATACATACTCAAAATGTTGAGGGACCAAACTGAATAATTTGTAGACGAATCCAGCTATACCACAATCTGCTCAATCCACTTATTTGCAAATCGCAAAACCACGAGGTATCCTTACCTTCAACTTTAGCAGTGATCTCAAGTCTCTCCATATTTGTGAGGTGCTATAATCGACGGGTAATATGCTAGGTCAATAATTATGGATGGGAGAGATATGACCTAGATCCTTGCATTACAAAAGCAGAAGCTCCACCAACCTCGAGATCTGCCCTTTCCTGGCACAGGAACAGCACACGGTACTGAATGGCACTATAGAGCTTACATTACATATAAAGTTTTAAGGATAGTAAGGTGTGTTATCATCAAAACGTTGACTCTAGTATCCAAAATGGCTGCCCTTACCTTGCTCTGCATTGGCCGTCGCCTAACACAGAGAGAGGGTAGACAGCAAAATTAATGGAGCTAAGTGCTACCCTACTTCCTACTAGGCAAGGACCGAACAATATTATTTGGGATCTTACGGAATATGTGACCAAGTACTTAATATCTATTGTCATCATACTGTTCATAACCTCCGGTGATCTCTATCTGTCGTACCATATGAAAATGAAATAATATTTAAAGTCAAGGACATTGGAAGAAATGCTCCGTGTTTATAATATTGGTTTACCGATAAATAGGCCGATTGTCGCTCAAAAGGCAGACAGTGCAGACAGGCAATATCTACTGAGTGTGAAAAAAAACACCAATTGCTTATAAAGTAAGGCGATACGTCGCTCGTAACTCGTCTCAAGGATTTCGCCCTTTACAAGTCCTTTCGCTTATATAACGACATCTGGTCGCCGCTCAAAGAAGCCTTACCCCATAATATGTTTTTACTTCTTTCTCAGACGGTCTAAACAGAAAATCCTCTGTAAGATTTATAAAGATTGATCATGATTGATCGCTTTTGGGGTACAGTAGATGTTTAGGCAGAATAAGTATCCTTATGTTATTGTACTATTTATGCCGTTTCCTGTTGATACGCTTGGATTTCGAGGTCCTGAGGCCATGTGCCTTTACGAAGATCTTTCGGAAGGGGTCATCAACTATTCAGATGATCAGAGGGCGATCCAGACATGTAACACAGCCAGTCTTCTAGGAACTGTTACGGATTTGAATCCGATGCAGCGAAATCTAACTTAAATAAAAGAATGTTTTATTAAAATTTGTTTCTTGATATTATATTGACTTAATGATGATTTTAACAGAAAATTTTCATAAGTGACATAAACAAAGTAACAAAGAATTGATTTAAAATCATGAAAAATAACAACCATTCCAAAATGTTTCAATAGGACCCTTATCTATTAGCTTCGCTAACATAAACGTTTTACCGATATTATATAAGCTTAGCCGAAAAAATAATTCGTAATGTTGGATAGTGGAAACACTACCAGGTAGTACCAGGTAGGTTCAATTTCACTCGTGAATGAATGAATGAATGAAAACTCTTTATTGTTCACTATAATTCTAAACAATTGATATGGATACATTTGCATTAGAACAATGGACGTATTGCTAGTGTGTATTGCCGCAGAATGGATTCGTTTGCCGGAGTCTGTTTTCCCTGACAAATACAATCTGGGAGTACACAAATCACGAGTGAATGGGTTCTAGGTAAGCGTGCTCCGTCTTAGATCGCCTCATTACACAACATCAGAGCCCCGAGTCTGTAACTCAAATTTTAATCCAATCTCATTAGTATCTTACCTTTAACGGTTTGGAGAAACCTTCTGTACTCAATATTGATATTATGTGAATTTTAGAACTATAGGTATATGACTATCTGCTAGTCGAACGGATCTTGATTCGCACTGGCATGGTTTTTTGGTTAACGTTACAGACCCGGGGTCCTGGTGAAACAGTGGTCAAAAGCAAATCTACATACACGACTGTTAGACCTGTAACCCTATGTCTCACCGTCTGTTTTTAGTATTGCATTCATTTTTCTCGGAAAATACTGAGTGTATATGGATAAAATTTGACAGGATACTATATGACGCAACAATGGTATATATAGTAAAACCAAGAAACAACACACAAAACCTAATTTGAATTAATAAAGATTTAGCAGCGATAAAAGTAGTTTGTATGTAGATATAATTTTTGAAAAAGCTTGGTGGCGATCGCATTATTCGTCTAGAAAGTCTTTTGTAATATATATATACATATATATATATATATATATATAGTTATATTTAATAAACCTCACTTTACTTGCTTTACTAATTTAATGTAAACACAAGACATGCGAACATGGCGTACTCGTACTGCCCACTTTCCTGCTTACTGCCATGTAAATAAACATAATGTTAACGAGCATTTCAAACAAAGGAATATTATTGCTACGAGTTGCAGGAGTCGAATTAAAATGCCGTTTTAATTATTATAGAGTTTAAGAGAACTGTACAAACACGTATAAGACAGGCACAAATATAACTGAACTCAACCAGTCCAAACGTAGGCACAACTCAATAATACGCGCAAAGTCCGTCACTAAATAGATTACCGAATGAACAAAAGTCTTGCTCCGCTTGTGGTTATCGCTCGACTGCGGCATCTCTCGATTGGGGCATTGCTTTAAACTGTACAAATACAATATTTCTGCTCAGCCTCTTCGTGGACTGAATTTTCTAGACTCACAGAATTACAATACACAATGGGCTGTTCTAATCACAAATTTTAAACACAAAGTAAATAAAAGAAGTCCAAATGCCGAAAAGGTAATAAAATGTCTACAGGTATGCCGGTGTGAATTTGCCTTTGCCGGCACCTCGGTCGTAACATTATCATGACAAATATTATTTACACATTCGCACTGCCCTCTAACAACACAAACACTTTCTTCGCCCCTTCTATAAGTAAGTAAAAATTAATAGCCTTAGAGGCATATAGCCGTCGCAATGAGTTATTAAGGGCCTGTTATTTCCCAAAAGGCTTCACTAATACCGGAAAACGCCTCCATAAAGAAAATTGAGGCGTGCAAACGGAAAATAGGGCAGTTTCTCCGCTGGTGTATAGTAATCTATTGATTTTTCTTACTGCGAATCTGGTGGACAGGCTGACAGACTACCTGGTGAAAAGTAGTTACCGTTGCCTATGGACATTTGCAACTCCAAAGATGCTGCCGGTGTGCTGCCGGCCTCGATCAGACTATCGAAACGTGGGCATGGATGCCCCGAACATACCTTAAGGTTGTGATGGCGAAACAGTTTCAGGGATGATAGCCATCCAACTGGCAGATGTCCTGGGTTGTTTTGTCGCAGGACAGTTTCAAGGAACACATCTTACTATCTCCAATAGTATCGGGATCCTTGGCGTCGACATAACGAACGACTTGCGATTCCCTGGAGACACGTAGGATTATTTTACATGCCATGTTTGCTTATAAGCTGTTTCATAATAACATTGATTGCCCTCAATTGTTAAGCCAATCCCGCTTAAGAGTCCCTGAAAAACCCCCGCGACAACCTATAACCCCCTCTCTTTCCCCCATTAAGAACAACAAAACTAGTTGCTAACTCCCCAATCTCTAGAATGTGTATAATTCTCAACAGCAGCAGTGATATATTTGTGAAGTTTTCGCGATTTGTATACATAATAAAACGTAGTTTTATTATGTATGCAAATCTAGTTTAGTGGCTGTGGTCACGGACGAACCACTACTGAAAACCACTTAAAAGCGGCCGAAACGTCGGATAAACCAAAATCACTAAATAAAGTACCTCGGTTAAAACCGTTAAAATTTAACTTTTTATTAAGCAGCAGTGATGTTAATGGCATTTAATTTGACTCGAAAAACTCATTTTGTAAAAAGATTCGTTTAGCCCAAAAAGACACTAATTAGACATAGACTGACAGACAGACTAATTTCATTACCTTACACATTTTCATTTTTATTATTAGAGTACAATTAAATAACAGTGAAGAAATTAAACTGCAAGCTGTGTTCACCTATAATTAGTTTTTACATCGCACTGTAAACCTTTGTCATAAAGTCTAGTAACTAATCAAATGTACAAAACTGTTAGTGATTTTTAATCAAATAAAATAAAACTTAGTTATAATAATCTTAAATGATTAAAATTGCTATCAAACACGTACACAGGGATCATGATCAGACAGACATTAACGATTCATTCAGTTATCTCTGTGACTAATATTTGCCAATTTGCAAGTCGAATTGAGTACTTATGTAATGGTTATTCATAGGTACTCATATAAGACAAGAGTGGGATGCTCAGAATAACTTTGTTACACAAGCTAAACCAAAATGGTCTTGTTTCTCAATCTATTTAACAAAATAAATGTATAGATAAGTCGAATTTGTATAATTAATTTAAAGAAAATCAAGACAGCTAGTTCGAACCAGTGGCGTAGCTAGGCGTGGACGCCTCGTACTCTTTTTTGAGCGGGGGAAACGCATTTCGCACATTACTGGGTCCTTTGCTAGGGATTAGACGAAAGCGATAAGAGTTAGCCACTGAAGGTAGCGCAGCTAACAGAGTCAATCGCCAGCGTGTGCGGGGACTCAGCAAGGTACCTCCCTCTATGTAGAAAGGTAGCCCATGGGCCAATATTAAACTAAAAGCACCCTCCTCCCATGTGCCTCGTGCTTATGGTAAAAAGAGCGTGAGACTTAGAACGTAGTTACGCCCACGCTGATCCTGCGCATCAGTACTTGAGAATGCCCCGGGAAGCAGGACAGATTCACTTCGTCAACAGGAGGGATGAATTCTCCGCTCCCAATTTGCTTGAGGACCCCTGTAAAATACCAAAGAAAATCTCTTTTGTTTTAGGTATATATTTTATTTCGTTGTCATAAGCATATGTATCCTGCGTTCGCTAATGTATTCACAAAAAGATATTAGAATCTCTGCACTGATCTTGAGATAGGGTACTGACTGAAAAAGAGCTTGCTGATCTTCGTCCTCGTATATAGAAGAGTTTGGCCCGAGTGCCCGCTCTATTCAAGCGTGGAACGGTTATGTCAAACACACGAAAACGCTAGTGGGTGTCCCTGTTAGCGGCGGCTCCAGCAGGCAAGGTCAAGTGGAGCGACGCTTTGTGTATAGGTACACTGCACTCTAGCATCTAGGGAGCAGAGTAACGTTGAGTATCCTTTCCCAGGGTACTCTCAAGCACTGATGCGCTAGGATCAGCGTGGGCGTAACTACGTTCTAAGTATCACGCTCTTCCTGCTATAAGCGCGGGGCACATGGGAGGAGAGGTGATTTTAGTGGAGTATTGAGTGTCTTCAAGTCTCCACACAAGCTAGCGATTTGACTCTGGTGCTCCATTCGTGGATGTCACCTCTCGTCGCTTTGGTCTAATCCCTAGTAAAGGCCACTACCGGGTGGTAGTGTGCGAAATGCATTTCTCCCGCCTCAAAAAAAAATAGGAACACTGCACACCCCACTCTGCTACACACTCGGTTCGGGCGTGCACTGAGACCGTAGATAAACTAATTTAAATGTATCAAAACGCTTAGAAGTGTCTCTAGTCCAGCTGAGATGTGCGTAGAGCGGGGCATCTCCTACATGCTTAAACCAGTTTGTGAACGATTTTTTAAATTAAGATTTTAACTACCCTCAAGTATAATATGTCTTTTATATTATTTCAATCTTCGAAAGCAGTCCAAACGAATCTAATTCGTTTCTATGTATTCAAGAAACATGATCAAATCAACTGACAACGGCCCGAAGGCGATGGGAATATAGAGTAGCTGATTACGGCCTGACGAGGGGAGTACTTCTACATTTTACCTCATTTGATTTCATAAAGCACTTAGGCACTGTTCACATGCAAGAACGAACATTGAAATAGAGTGGATTTCATTTATAACGACCTCGGTTGTGACCGTCTTTGTGGTTATAGCGACGTAACACCAAGTCCCTTTAATTAATAGTAGATTCTTAGAGGAAAATAATTTGGTTATAGTAACTGGCAACTAGTTTTAGTGAACCACTTTTAACAAGTTCGTAGAAGTCCTTTGCAGATATCGCGACTGAGTCTATATACAAAGACCGTGACAACAAACTTATACACAGAGGTTCTGTTATGTAATAAATGCAGTGGCGTAGCTTGCCTTACACGTATTAAAATGTGTCGGGGGGCCCAAAGGAAGGACAAAGTTTTTTTTTTCAGTGAATTGAATCAATTTAATTAAAATAATTATGTATTGATTATAAGTTACTACTTATACTGAATGCTCCTAGGAGCTAATGAAGACAAACAAGTCTGATAGCCGTTCCTGTTGGCCCAGCAGTTATTCTCAAAAATATTATTAATCTATAATAGATTATAGATAACATTTTAGAAATTGTTACTTATACAGTTTCGGGGAGCCTGTAGCCTTGGGGCCGCGTACCATTGATACGGCGGTAGCTACGATGATCCGGAGTAAACGTCTCACTTCAGTGTGTTGATGACTGCCTTTTACTTCGCACACATCCCGCTCTCGAACATAAGAGGCGACGAGTTGGCTTACCCGCATAAAAAAAATAATTATGTCCTAACTCAGAATTCTCACGAGTTTTGTTCATGTTTAGCAGTCTTGGCATACACATAAAGCCGATTAAATCAGTAGTTTATCGCGAATGATGAGGAACAAGAGGATCGTGCTTCTTGGCTCACTAAGCGAATTCTCATGTAAGTTCGCAACAGCTTTGGCTTTACTGAGGGTAAGCAACACTTTCATCAGGCAGCCTTTTTTTGAGGCGGGCGAAATCCGCACACTACCGGGTCGTTTGCTAGGGATTGGACCAAGGCGATGAAAGGAAGCCAGACCGTGGGTGTACCAGAGTCAATCGCCGGCATGTGTGGAGACTCGAATACTCAATACTCGACTAAAACCAGCCTCCTCCCATGTGCCACGCGCTTATTGCAGGAAGAGCGTCAGAGTTAGAACGTAGTTACGCCAACGCTGATCCTAGCGCATCAGTGCTTGAGAGTGCCCCGGGAAGTAAAGCAGACTCACTTCGTCAACAGGGGGATGACTCCTCCGCTCCCTAGATTCTGGAGGGCCCTGTAGCGGTATTACGGGATGGAATCTTGCGCATATCTGACCAGGCACCCTACTTCGAACTAGGTCAACGAGTCTCCGCTGAGTGACGGAACTCAACCACCGAAGCAGACCCCTCATGTTGACCTCCCTATCAACATTCCATCTGGTAAATAGAATTCTCACGAAAAAACTGCGTAGGTTTTTCCGAGTGGAAATCAGGCCCGTGTACGAAGTCAGGACAAGTCATTGCCAAGGGGGACTTACAGACTAAAACTATTTCTCATCATGCACAAAGGGCAGTCTTATCGCTAAAAAGCGATCTTCCAGACAATAAATATCGGAGAAGATAATTTTTAGAACAAATAAAGAATCAGCAATATCTCGTCGGTCTTTAAGTAGAACGAGGCTAAACTTTTTGCAAAGATCAAAATATGAATCCCTAGAGTTCTGGATCTTTTTCCTATAGCATAAATGTCGAATGAAACGCTTTTACACACTTTCAATATTAGCTACAATCCTAAAAAAATAGGGTTCGCTTTATGCCTCCAAAAAGTTGGTATGAATTTCATCTGTTGTCCGAGCTCCGTGGCGTCTGTCGCACTTTGTTACACAGTAATAAAAACTTCTGTACACAAAAAGGTATACTTTTTCAATCAAAGAACAAGTGGTGTAGTAATGAGCAAAGTTGAAAGTTTTGCCAAAATAATCAAAAGTTCTACGGACATGTGTTCACATTCGAGGCCCGCTTTCTTAATAAGGTTTATTTTTTATTCAATATTGTTGAAGGTTCAATTAACTGAAGCTGTGTTTTTTCATTATCTTACTAATAGCATGAAAAGACTTCCATACTAATATTATTATTACGGCCAAATGCCGACAAAGGAAAAAATTCACATCTGCGTCTGTAGAAACACATTTTTTAGCTTCCCGCATTTTGACTTCTTTTGTTTACTTTGTATTAAAATTTGTAATAGAAAAACAGCCTATTGTGTATTATAATCTTTTATGGTGGGCATTAACCAGATGTGACTGTAGAAAATTATTGTTATTGTGTCGAGACATATTGTATTTGTACACGATAAAAGGAATGCCCTAAAGGAGGGGTGAGGAGTCAAGCGACGATTACGATACGAGCAAGACGTGGGTACATTCGATAAGCGATATAGTGACGGACTTTGCGCATGTTATTGAATCGTGCAGTTTCTACTGGTTGCGTCCAGTTATATTTGTACCTGTGTTATACGTTTTTGTACAGTTCTAATAAATTCTATAGTAATTCCACGGCATTTAATTCGAGTCCCGTAACTCGTAACACTATAATATGTATATCTCTGTCATAAAAATAGCCTGGACTTTTGCAGGGCTTGTGTGGGGCCATGGGAAGGCTTACACGCGGAGGCCCGTTGACAAAATTAAGCTTACTGTGGCGGAACACTGACTAGCTATTGTCCCTCTCTACACCATAAAAAATGCACTCAAGGACAAGCCCCGGAAGTGTAGGACTATTGTAGGGACTGAAAACAAAATATTTCGGGCTATTGGGATGAACTGCTAGTGAAGTTACAGATTGTCGTCATATTCAAGGAACATAGAAAAGATGGGTTGACGATGATTCGGCAATATGGGTATGAGTGGCTAAGGGGTGTTGAGAGGTGGGCTATAGTTTACCGGATCTACTTCTGACGTTATGCCATTTATCACTTACACCCCTAGAGCTTGAGTCTTGGCTCTAGCGATCTCCACTCCGTGCCGGCTTTAAGGCTTCGCCATAAAGCCTAAGCCTGCGGGTATACTATGATATTATTATTAAGAAGTACCTAACTATAGAAAATATAAGTACAAGATGCACCTCTAGTTTTTGTGTACGTTAAAATTACAGTTAATTACCTTTGGATTTTATTTTTTGTGGGAAATATATAAATTAATTAATTACATAAATAAAAAGTTCATTACGTCATTGTCCTGGTAAGGGTGGCCTCATCTGGGATAATGTTACAGTTACAAGCCGTTTCGCGCAGTTGTATTGCGTTATTTGTAAAGCAATATTATTTTTTTACATATTGACAGGCATGCACTAACGTAGCTGTTCGTTAACAGCGCTATTTTTGACTCTATAAATGATAGTGCTCTAAATCTTTTAAATCGAACACATATTAAATCCTTTTTCTTTTCAATTTTCTTTCACCTGTGACTTTACTTTCTATGTGTCACTCATTGGCAAAATTAATAACTATGCGTTGGCATCATTTGGAAAAAAATAGAATAAAATAGAACTCTATACGTAAGACGCAAATAGCCGTAGCCGCAGTCATTTACTTTAGCATGAGTGCAGTTGTGGCTTCAATATAATACTAACGTAATCCCAAATGAAACAAATATGTAACATTTAATGACAAGTGTGAATGCGTCGTAACTTTGCTTCCTTATTATGTTTAGTAATACCATGGAAGAAGAATACTTCTTGTCTTTTTCCATGGTAATAAACAAATATTGGCATAAGCAACAATTCCTAAATGGCTGCGGGCTATTTTGTAGAGAAATACACATTACGTTTGGCTTGAACCCCACAGGGCGATGCCAATTTATTGTTCCAGCTGAACTACCCATCCATACACAATACTACAATGTGTTTAGCATAAACAACTAATAATAGTATATACGATACATTCCTTCATGTACAAATACTTAATTTTAATATGTTTACCCAAACAGAAACCTACGACCAAGTCTAGTCGGGTTTTTTATATTCTATAGGTTCGCGTTTGACATTACACCTGATGGTAGGTGGTGGAAATGCAGTCTAAGATGGAGCAAGCTTACCAAAAAAAACCTGGTCACACGAGCCTTGAAGATAAACTGCGCGTTCCACTACTAGCTCTCAACGCCCAAAATGCTCCGTATGCCGTTCCACAAGACGACCGTGGTCGTTGTGGTCATGGGAAAAGTGACACTAATGACGTCATCATTTTCGATCACACAACGCTCACAACGACCTTTGTCAAGAGGTAGGTCGAATAACCGTCCCACTTGGGTTTATGATTGTAACGCCGGCAAGCAAGTGGAAGGGGAAAAATCACGAAAGTGATCGTTGTAAGTCTCTGATGAAACGTATCCAAAGAGGGTTCTTAATTTACCACCTCTTGTTTGGTTGAATTTGAAGATTATTCTAAAAAAATCGGACTAGAGCGTAGCCAATGATATTTTAATACTGTGTAGCAGTCATAAATCACAAGAACTATAAAGATTTTCATAGAGGAAATAAGCATCTTCGTCACCTGACTACGGAACCATAGAAAATAATTTAATCCAAAACGTCCCATATTTCAAAAACTGGAGTATGCCTACTTAACGGATTGTTCCAGCCAGTTTTTGCTGAAAATATTTTTAAGCTTAGTTTATCTCATTTTTTTAACAATTTTCCACACCATGATGACTACGTTATAACATCTTCTATCCCATAATAAAATAGTAGAGGTCAATTTTCTGTAGAATGTAAAAAATGCTAAAAACCGAGTCAGGGGGATGTAAGGAGTGCAATAGAAATAATTTAGATTTTTCAAATTTTTTGTTTCTCTGTTTGTCTGTCTGTTTGTACCAGCTAATTTCCGAAACGACTGGACCTATTTACATGAAATTTTGTTTGGTGATAGCTTATATCTGTACAGTTTCGCTTTCAGAGATTTATTCTCGTAATAATTTGGCTTGGATGCTGATCCCTGGTCGCAGCTCAATAGCGACTCAGTAGCGATTCAGTAACGACCCGCCCACAATGTATTTGTGAGCGTTATTTATACTAATGTTATTATATTAAAGTAGCCTAAAGTAGGCCGCAGCGTCAGCAAAACGCTGTACGTTGAATCGTACCATATCCCTGATCAACATAAAGGATCCTTTTGATCCCGAAAACTTAAAGAGTTCCCGTGGAATAGTTAAAAACCTTTAATTACTTAAACAGCTTATAACAGACTGAAAGTAATTTCTCTGCAACGTAACACACTAGAAGCACATTTTGCCAGGGTGTGGTGTCGGTGAGAGAGTTTTATTTTATATATATGTAATATATACAGCTGATGTTTGTTTCTTTGTTTGTTTGCTTGAATGCGCCAATCTCAGGAACTTCTGGTCTGATTTGGGTTTTTTTCAGTGTTAGATAGGCCATTTATCGAGGAAGCTTATAGGATATATTTCATCACGCTAAGAGCAATAGGAGCGGGCACCAATGAAGAATGTAACAAAATCGAGGGGATTTCTTAAACTTACTTTTTCAAATTATTCCACGCGAACAAAGTCGCGAGCAGAAGCTAGTACTATAATATTTTTGAAGTAAAACTTCTTTATCGGCGTTGGTAAAAAATTTACCGTCACATTTTTCAGTTTCGCGTCACGTCACATTATTTTGCAGGATGGCCGACTGTAGGATGGTGGTTGCGTAGCGTTTGCGGTGGTTGTTGTTGCCCCTACCACGGTCGATTCGAACGAAGAGTAATTATATGGTATAATGAAATAATTTCGTGAATGAATTTTTACTTCTTACACACACATTTTAATTTTATCGAATTTACTAGGCTAATATGTTCACCCTTCTCCCACAATATATGTTGTGTAGAAGTAAATTTGATTCAGACATTGATTTTTTGATTCAGACATATAGTCCTAGATGCTTTCTTAAAAATGACTGTAATATAAAGACGGATATGATTATTTCATAAGGATTCCGTTTTTTGCTGAAATTCAAAATGCTACGGAACCCAAGAGCTTAATAAATGCTATCTTTTCCGGAAACCTAACCCTGTCCCCTAGACATTTTTATCAAATCTGGCGATGATGCTTCGGGATAAAAGTTCTTAAAGAAGCCTACGAAGCTACTATAACCTAACTCAGTATGAATAAAACCGATAATATTTACTTTGAAACGAAATAGTTTTTAAAAGACCTTTTAGAAATGATTTCATAATCATTATTACTTAGCCAACTCACCCAAAATTGCAAAAACGTCAGTTTCATGACGTGTCAAAAATGACAACCAAATCTAAGTTATGACAAATGTCAAATACCTATCAAATTCAAATCTACTAAAATGCAACAAAACGTTTAAAAATCTCGTTTCCTAAACGTAATACTAATTACCCAATCATGTAAGTAACATTTATTTACATAACAACTACGTAATAAAAACAACGCATCAGAAATCCGGTTATACTTACGGTGAACATTTCCATTATATTCATAAGTTTATCTACCGTAAAACAATGTCCAATTTATTTTGGTTTCTGCCTCTCCAGACTCGGCTGTTATGTCACGGTGACCAGGAACCTCGGGAAACTTATAGCATAGTTAAGAAAATGGCAATGAAGAAAGTAGTTTTATTCAAAAGTGTTTCAGAAGATTACCAGAAAGCGTTCAGTGAAAATGATTTCGAAACTGTATTCGTAGAACCTTTACAATTTGTGTTTATAAATGTCAATGATTTATGTGAGAAATTGTTACACAATGACTATGATGGTATAATATTGACTAGTCCTAGAGCCATTGAGGCAGTTTCCAAGTGTTGGGACCCCACAAAATTCGTTATATGGAACACAAAACGAGTTTATACCGTCGGTGAAGCAAGCTGCCACAAGATTAAGATGTTATTAGGACTGGAAGCATTGGGAGCGACATCAGGTAATGCAGAAAACTTAGCAAAAATTATTTTAAAGGAGAATAAGGAAAACTCCAAATTTCTGTTTCCTTGTGGGAATTTGAGATCAGAAACAATACCATCAACACTGCAATCAGCTGGTGTCACAGTGGAAGCATTAACAGTGTATGAAACAAAGGAGAATGAGAATTTGAAATTAGACTTGATGGAGTTAAATGAATCTGAGGAAGATCCTTGTTGTGTAGTGTTCTTTAGCCCGTCAGGCTGCGAATACATCCACAGGCAACTGCAAACATTTAGCAATAAGTTATCTCACCTCCCACATTTTGCAATTGGTAACTCAACAGCACACAAAATAGAAAATTTAGGAATGGAGATAGCTGGAGTAGCAGCTAAACCAAAGGCGGAAAGTCTTGTTGAATCAGTACAGAACTATTTCCTAGCTTTACAGGGCTGCAGCTAGCAATCTTTGCATTGTGATAAACATAGATTACAGTAATCCTTGTTATTGATAAGAACTAACCAATTTTTTTCTAAAAAGTGTATTTTTTATTTGTATTCTGTATTCTCGTACATCTTTAAAATCTGGAGGGCTAAAGTGGCAACTTTCACAGATTCATATGAGAAATATGATAAGTATCAAAACAATTTGAAATTTTTGTGTGTGATGTCTTACAAATACCAGTGTCTATACACATATATAATTTCATTGAGTGATTTTCCTAATTTCCAACTTTAGGCCTCCAATTAATTTTCATTTGTAAAAACAAATGAAAGTTAGAATGATCATAGAAATATAAAATAAACAGCCAAGATTATAAAACAAACTAAATATAAAAAAATTCAATGTATTATATTTATCAAGTTGGATTAAAATGAGAAGAATATAGTATTTACACTCAAATTCATTAATTATAACCAATAATACTTTATTATTATTTCAAACTCCATAACATTGATTGTACCAGCTGTATTTACAAAGAACTAATCATGTATATGGAATCTCATTTGTTATAGTAAAAATGGGTTTTGTATTCTTGGATTTGTTAAAAAAAAATTGAAACAGAAATAGGATGTGCGTACATATTAGGGTAAACTGTAGCATTAGTGGCACCCACTTGATTTATTCAAGGTATCAAAATCTTAATATTATTTATTTTATATCATTGTAGGACCACAAAATGAGAAAATATTAATACTCTTGTTTTTAACAAAATAGGGTGCCATGGTGTAGTCTCCCTTATATGTAATATTTTGAAGGAGAAATATAGAAGACTGTATATGAAAAATTCCATAAATAAATATAGATATTGATTTAAATGGTTATTAAAAAAAGCTGTTTTAAATTAGTAGTTTATTTACATATCATATTTTCAATTTTAGTATCTGTTAAAATGTTATAAAGTATTTTTTATTAATAAAACTACAGTTAAATTGATTCAAGGTATTTTTATATTAGCTATAAGTAATTTTCATTGTGAATAGTAGAATGGCCTAAATCCCTGGGCTACCTAGTCCAATGAAACAGAGGGTCAGTGTTCAAATTCTTGGGAAGGCAAATTTTGTAAATTAACTTTCAATTTTTTGATATGGTCTGAGTATCTGATTTCAGCCAGAGTTCTGTTGTATGACCATAATATAAGTATTACTTGCACAGCTTGACTGTATATTATTATTATTTTCTTTTACCTTCCCCCAATTATTTGGAGTTGGCACAATGTCCTCTCCTTCCATTCTGTATTCTGACATACATTATCTACTAATTATTATAATATATATAGCCTTAAATCTTAGATAGGGTAATTATCAATGTTTCTCCTAGGAGAGGTCTCATTACTCAGAGTACCTCCTGGCAAAGGCCTCCTTCATCTCATGCCAGTGCTGCCAGTCTAAGGCAGCATGTCTCCAGCTGCAAGCCTGATCTCGTCCTCCCAGCGCTTGCTCTGCCTTCCCCTGCTCCTTTTGCCCTTGGGTTACTAGTTTGCTCCACTTTTGGAACTTGCTCCTGAGCATTCATGTCATGTCCATAGGTGACGGTAACCGCTTTCCACCAGGTGGGCCGTCAGCCTGTTTGCTGTACTCCAGCTATAATAAATAATAAAAAGTAGACTTTTATATAAAAGAGTACACATTTGTAAGCCTGAGACGAAGAGGGCTTACCGTAGTCACAAGTTTATAAACCAACTTAAGTATAGTAGTGTATTAGTATTTATACGTTTTCGACAAAATATAAAATTAAAAGTTAAACAGTGCAATAGGTAAGAAAAAAACATAAATTTCAGTCCGGAAAGTCGGAAGAATCTGATATTTCGAATATAAAAATGGCGCCACATGCGCGTGATGATAAGAACTACATATTTCGTCTCAGTTTCTCTATAGTATTAAAGTGAGACAATATTGATCAAAAGCGCTTCCAAGGAGGTGGGATTATTCAGCTTATTTATTTTCGTAAAGTGAAACTCTTTAGTTGAACTCTTTTTTCATCCAAGTACAAATTTACCGCACGTTTCGTTGTATGGTGCATAATTTTTAACTTTCAAACAATGTATAATAATATAATAAAGCTTCACAAATGCATTTTTTGAACAAACGTGAAAAATTGTATTATTCTAATGAACTCAGATATGTAAATAAAACGAAGAAGATTGTATAAAACCATATAATTATTATCATTAAAATTTTAAAGTAAAAATTACTCGCACATTTTTTTATTTTTGATCAAAATTCCGTACACGTTAACACGTCGCCTAATGGAGTCCTTACATCTTCGAAACGATACCTTACTCAACGTTACATCCTTACGTTACATACAAAGCTGATTACAACATTTGACACACCTCGACCGGCCACACCAATTAATATACTTTTCATGGACGCGAACAGATGGTAATTCCTAGGGAACTTTTCCATTGATAAACAAAAAATAATCAAGTCATTAATTTGCAAGCCGGCAATGGGACGCAGAATCGATGGCCTATAGAGCAGTGGAGACCAGTAAATATAGTGTAGGACACCCTCCAGTGCGGTGGACCAGACTTGCGTAAGTTCTAGAGAAATGTTCCCTAGCAATTCCCCGAAGAGATTACACTAATTCTAAATAAGCTAGGATTATCAACAATTCCGTTTTCATGATTATATTTCACTTTACTAGTCCTTCCTTTCCCATGGTGTGACCGATGCTAGACTACTTTAAAGATGTGTGACAAAGTAACAAAGCTCTAGGAAACGAGGCCGCTGTAACAGAACCACGCTCCACCAGCTCTAGAAATTTCACCCGTGCTATTAAATTTTATGGCAAATATTTGCATAACTCTCTTAACCAAAAGTCGATTACCAGCCACTTAAGACACTAATATTGTAAACATTAGCTGCTGACAGCTACTATATTGTGTATAGTGGAACATACAGATTTAATGATAGGGAATTGTCTGCCTCAAGACTTCTCGAGCCACGTATAAAATATTATCGACTTTTTTGTTGCGGTCAATAACTATTGTAATGATCAACAATGGTCCTTTAAGCCGGATTTGTCTCCGGTCACCATGTATTACTTTGACCACTCATGGACATTCTCAAAAGGAAACTATCAGAATTTGAGTTTTAGAACAAAACAGCAAAGGAATAATTATTATTTATATAAATTATGATAACGGGAATTAAAAAAATATTTGGGCTGATTGAACAACCTCACTGTGTTTATTTACATCTGATAAAACACGTAGTTCAAATTAGCCAATTTTTGTAAAAGTGCGTGGCAACCCAGACATCTTGGCTCAGTAAGTTTCAAGTAAGCGTCAAAAATGAACCGAACATGCCTTCACTACAGCCATGAGATGCGATTTATATCTTTGCGTTGTTTTTGGAAACTAGATTCTTCGTAAGTTTTAGTACCTAAATGCATGGTCCTACACCGGCCTCATGTTCTGTGAGCCGCGAAAAACCAAAAGGGCATTTTTAGGAATGAAAATTAAACAATTAAACAGTGATATGTACGATAATAACTATTAAAGGGCGGATACATTGTGAGACGGAGTTTTCAAGCGCCCTAAGATTATGCGATGTGAAGTCATGTATCTTGTTTTCTATTACTTGGATGGAAGATGTCGTAAGCGTTTAGTTGAATTTAGAAAGCTATGTATTAGGGCCTGTCATCGAGACATATCTTCATCACAGAAACAAACACTTGAAACGATCCAATTACTGTAATAAATAAATAGCTAACCGAAATACTAAATGACTTCACACGAGGACTATAAAACCAACCAATTCTGCAGAATCAAATAACAAATCTGACAGTGACAGGTGTCACAATGACATCTGTCATAATGACAACTGTAAATAATATTTAAAATAATTATGGCAAGCTACACTACTGCTGACACCATACCTCGATGATTGGCATTGTATTAATTCATTCAAGATTTAACATTTAAATAAATTTACAGGTTGCCAACAATGGTGTAGTTTCCTGTGTCAGATTCACAATAGCGATATTGCAAAACGGCTGTTTAATGTCATAAGGCCATGATTCAGCATATCCTCAAATGTAACATGTATTTTTACTTCGCTATATACGCATTTACGATATAGTGAATCATGCCCAACACATTAAGAAACATTCGGGTTAACCTTTTAAAATACACACAACATCACCCGACTACGCTCCGTTCGATCGGTTCAAATAAACACAGTACAAAGTTTCTAAGCTCGTGGTGAGTTAGACGACGGGACAGTATAAAATTATTGCACTATAACAATTCTTATTATATTCCTCTGAAGATTCTTCTTCTTACGTATCTATAGCTATATTATGTTGCTTATATGAACATTTACGGATGTAGAAATTTCCTTTGTTATAATTCTCTTCAAGATATTCTCGTACAAATGACTATAGATTGCGACAAGTCGACATGGCAATAGGGTTATGAGGAGCGTCGTGAAGGGAGGCGCCATCTTACACTTAGTATTTATGCTGCACTAGTGCACATCGACCACTTTATCGATATCGATCTCGCTTACGTTGTCGCGCTCGTTATTGGATGGCTTCGGTTGCATCTTTGACAGTCTTAAAAGAGCAAAAACCTATTGTACAGCGAAAGACCCCCGTCAGGAACGAATTTCCTTACGTCAAAGGTCGCCTGGAAGAGGCAAATGCTTTTTTCCTAACGTGACGTTTCTTGTCCGTTCACTCGAAGCCCTATAAGAGAACTTCGTTCCAATAATCCGTTCTCAAGAACTAGAATCAACCAGTAAATTATTAAAAGATTATAACATCGTACGGGGAAATAATCGTTATAAATATCCTGTCAATCAGATACTGGATAAGGCTGTGTTTAAAATATTGCTTAAAATAAAAAGAAGGTAATAATTTGACTGTAATTTTCTTGCGTTCCGAAAAAACTATCGATATCGGCAATCTGGTATATGATGTCACATCACTAGACAACTGCCAACTCGACCTGTCACGAACTCTTGTGACAACTATTGTACACTTCATACCGCAATATCTTGAAGACAACATTGATTTTATATAATATGTATATGTATATTAATAATATATGCAAACTATTTCATTAATAAGCGTACATTTAAAATAAAATAAAACCTTGAATATGTACCAACCCCTTATATACCAGTTAAAGCTCAGTCACACCGTAGCAAACTAATTATTATTGCATACAGTTTTAAGTTCAAATATAGTTTATTATAACAATTACACATTTTTCACTAATACTTATTATGAAACAATATTTTTACTATTTGTGTTTAAACAAACTCTTTGTTTGTTGCGGTGTGAAGGAGCCTTAGTTTTAATCGTGTTAGTGGACAGTGAAGTGTCTTTAAAGTACGAGTTAGAAACTGATACTTGTACAATAAAAAAATCCATATATCGGTAAGTATAGTCAGTTTTAAGCCATAGTCAGAGCTGATTTTGGAAAAATATTACTTCGAATAAAGAGGTGGTAATAATTATACTCCCCTTTTGAGGTTCCCGTCAAAGGGGAAGGCCCAAGCAATGCTGGCTTGACGTAGTGAAGGATGACGTGAGTACCAATGGTTTTAAAATTGAAGACTGCGCGGAATAGACTAGAAAATTTACTCTCATTTTGTTGCGTACCAAACAAAACATCGATATCGGATACCTGGGGAGGACGTCACGTCACTAGAGAATTGCCATGTCGACCTTTGAGAACTATACAACCCGTCCACTATCACCAATAAATAAATACATTCACCTTACAATTAAAACATTCCCATACACTCGTTAACGTACGCGTTTATAATGATAAATATACAACTCTATAAATACAAACATTATAATTATTACAATACATTGAGTCGCAATCGAAACGACTACGCGAAAAAAGTACGACGATAAATATATTCCACACGACGCACAAATGACTGAGAAATGTTTTACTAATTCAAAAACAGGGGAAAAGTGGGACATCAGTAACTTCGATTACTTTGGCATCACAATGAACGGTCGGTAAGATATAAGAATCGGCCAAAGATGACAATGGTGTTTACACTTTATCACAGCGCGACAAGATGGCAGCCCGTGGGTTTAAATACGAGTATAGATTTAGAATATTTATTTTGATGATATTTTTGTTATATTTATCAAATTTATATTTATTTATCGAAGTAATTCATAAAAAAAGTATACGGGTATATCTTAATATCGCAAATTACACATGTCTGCAAAACATGCAAAAAAATAATATGAAGTTAATCAGACTGGCGCCATCTTGTGTGACTTTATAGAAATACAAAGAAATATAATTTACTGAACTTGTTCGCATTTTTCAATACGTTAAAGAATAGTTCAGTTGTCATCAAAGTTTAGTAGGTATAACTATTTTTTTTATTGGATGATACCTGCAAAAAGCGAATTTACAAATAATGTCCCACCGTAACATATTGCAGTCAATATTGACTCGTTGAAGTTCGTACAAAACATGACTAGAAATGCGTATTACATCTAAAAATATTTGTGCAAAAAACTACTTCCGAGGGATGTAATATTTATTTTTCAAAATTACAAATAACTTCTAACACTATAAAATGGACTAGAATAGAAATCAGACTTGCTTAAATCAATCACTTAACGATAGTATCAGCGACTGCTTTCCATTTTGATACAATATAGGACACACGAAGAACGAAGGAAGAATACAAAAAGTGACAATATTCCAATAAAAAACGTCGCGATGGAACCCGAATCACGGCGATTACAAGGCCTTTTCATTTCAAAATGTTATATATGTATTAAATTTCTCTGATAAAAGTATCTCTGAAGTAGCCCCAAGATCCTAAACTTCTAAACAGCGTGTACGCGTCTTTTCTTGCGTTTTGATATAGCAAAGTACACCACTGCAGTATAGTACGCGCAAAACGTAAATGCGTTCTTGAAGTTCGTACACATTATCAATTATACTACCATAGGTTAAGAAGCTGTTGCGCTCTCGTATGTCATCTCTCTCGCACAACAAACCGTGAAGTGTAATAAACAAACATTTTACTGCACCTGCGTAAACTCACCTAACTAACTTCACTTGAAGCGAATTAAATTTTGCGTGCACTATATATTTTATTGAAGTCTAAAGTGAAACTGCAAAGTTGTCTTAGTGTGAACAACAACTTTTAACCAACACTGCATTATTGTAATTAATATGTTTTTTTTTAAAATTACTAAAATGACTTTAATATATGATGGTCTAAAATTATTTTTTAAGTTATAAAATGTTGATTGAAGATCTAGCTTTTTTATATCAAAATGCAAGAGATAACAAGACTTATGGCACTCTATTGAGATATATGATTTAGGCGCGTTAGTAGTCATTATTTCAAAAGGCGATAAATGTATTTTTCGTTCATTCTTTTATGTTAAAACAATTGATAGGGCCTGTTCTAAATGCCGAAGTCCAATTAGACAATTTTTTTCCGATAATATTTTCGACCGTTGCATTGAAAAATACCGTGGTTACAAGTTATTTTTTAACAACTTGAAAATTATCATATTTAAAAAACATTTCCGAAGTATTTTTTATAGTGATCCATATTTCAAAATGTCATTCAATTATCACTACATTGTATCACTATAGGCGACAGTCAAACAATTAAAAAAGTACTAAAATATGGACGTGGACAATTATCAGGCAAAAAGTTAATGGCAGTAAACGTTCAATAACATTATTTAACGCAGTTGCATTGTTTTTATTCTTCTCTCTGTATAGAACTGCAAAATTTCTTTTACTTATGAAAAGTTAATTATTAGATTATATACTCTATGAAAATTATATTTTTATCCCAGCAGGAACGAAGAAAGAATACAATTTCTTACGTTGGGGTGGCCTGTCGTAAGAGGCGACAAACAAAACCACCCACACACGGGTGGTAGGGTATTTGCCCGACTAGATGGCTACCACCCCTGGTCTCAAGTATGTCGCCATAACAATCTGGAGTTATGTTCCGACATTGGTGACCTGATTACAGTCTCCCTTAAGAGATCAGCAGCGCATTTGTAGCACTTTTATTGTACCAAATGTCCATAGGTGATGGTAACCAATTGCCACCAAGTGGGCCGTCTGTCTGCCTGTTTGGTAAACTCATGCAATAAAAAATATAAAAAACTCTCAGAACTTTTACATCCATTCACATTTAACTGTGGCATACATCAGAAACGAGAAGATTTAAAATGTATTAATTTCGAAAGTCCTGCTTCTGGGATCAGGCTTCCTACTTTAGGTCATAAGGTCAGCAAAACAAAAAATATCGTTTTTAAAACATTTCAGGCACAATATATTACAGCAAACTGTCTCTTTCTCGCATTGAGGAAGCCAAAAAGAGATGCAAACATTTGGTACTCCACAAAGTTGCACTCCTGTCTGAAGTTACTTTCAGCATTTCCGCCGTCAGCAAAAAAAAACAATTGGTAACAATGCAACTGCTCACAACTATCAAAACATGCACAGACTATCACTCAAATAATCCTTCCCATATACAAAAACTATAAAATGGTCAGTTATAATTCGCCGGCCTTAGACTATCACCTCTAAACTAATTTTTATTTTCGACTAAATATCAACATTTGGGGAACATTCTCATAAGGATTTTCAAACAAATGCCTTCTTAAGCCCGGCTATAAACTTGTAAGTTCAGCTCGCGTAAGCCGCTAAGGCTCATCTCACACTACAATGCTCAATACTGGGGCCCTATGCTCTCGATATCTTTGCGGCGGGATAATAGTGGAATGACAATGATAATGTGACGTTAACCGAAAATCTATAAAACATTTTAAACATTTATTTCGCTAGTTTTCACTTAGTAAAGCATTTATAGAGAAACAGTGGTGTGTCACGAGCCCGCCATTGGAATTAACAGAATACCGAAATCAGGCAAACCTAAGGAAAAAAAAAAGGAAAAAATATTTGAAGAAATAACGACGTACTTACATTGTCAACATGTATCCTAAAAATAAAAACATATGAGTATAAATATATACATAAATATCATTTTTTTACTTTATGATTTAAATAAAAAATATAACTTAAGCCAACGTACAATTGAGACAATTGTGTCCGATGATATTTATGAGATTACTATCTCATAAAAATCAAAATAGCAAAATTGGGCCACAACACTCATCTCGTCACAATTGGGTGCGATTGACAATGAGTTCAGTTCTGATAAGTCACATTACAAGCTTGCGAGCGACTCGGAGGCATAACACGGCACAAACAAAACTTACAGGTGTAAGGCCAGGCTGACAAGGCATATTAAATTACAAACAAACATTGCTAAATTATACGAAAGTATTCATTTTGTCCTTTTTTAGGAGTATAAAATTGAAAGGGACAAAACATACTTTAATCGATTATCAATTAACTCACATGGTTGAGTTGCCTTGCTCGTTTCACACTCTCGGACGACACAAATATTTGGTGTATTTCAATATTGGCATAGAATGTAAGGCCTTTTTACAGTTTGGTTTCATATTTGCATTGTTTTTGCTGGCTGTACAAATTTACGAAACCGCATGTTACAATATGGCCCTTAGGCCACTGATTGCCAAACTCAGAGCTCAACATATTTAACTAAATTATTATCATTAAATTCTTGTTTTATAAAAAAAAAATAGTTTTTATTTAAGTCTGTTAGGAACGGCGTGGGAGCGTCAGCGAAACAAATGACCCAGAGCGTACGGTGCTTGGGAACCAGGTAGCCCTGTGCTTATTCAGCCATCCACATGAGTGTTCTTTTCTAATACAATTCAGTCACTGAACTAGGTCACCTTAATAGTACTATTAGTTTTATTTGCTCATTAGAACTTTTCGAATTTCTTTGTTAGCATTTGAATCACAGTTCCCACTAGTTTACCATCCATGAACTACACAAGACTAGAGCTAACAAGCTGCAAACTAGACCTTTTTGTAGACATGGTGTGCAGATTGGCGCGTAAATATTGATATTTAAATAGGCTTGCAATAAATTATATGAAAACTCACCGCTCGCTCCGTATTCGAATTTAGGTTTTAACAATTGGATTGGTGGCGCCAATGTCACTAATGTCACTTGTCACCCGCGACACATACGTTCTGGTGAGTGGTTTATGGTGTTGCAAGCATTTAAAAACCCTGCACATGGACTTGTCACTAGATGACTTAATTAACACTCCTCAAAAATGTGTATATGAGTGGGAATATGTGTTTTCTGTTAGTTTTGTGCCCGCTTCAACCCTCCACACACCGAGTTTGTAAACTTAGATGAATCTTTGAAAAATGATGCATGGCGTGTTTTAAATTATTTGTTAATTAATAATTAAGCTCTTGAATCTGGCCATTATACTGTCTCACAGAGCAACAATTATGTTTCATTAATCTTACCAAACTTCGATTGAGGACTTCATTCTGAGGACTTCTGATTAACATTCCCAATTTCTGGAAGTTCTTTATACACTCCACATATTATTTTCATTAAAAGATAAATAGTAACAATATGTTCCCTTAAGTTGCCACATGAATCTTAATGACAGAGCCATATAACCTACGAGATCACGTCAGGAGTTTATGGAACAGCGGCTCATCAGATAGCGGTATCGGGAGAACAGTCGCCCATCTGCCACGGAGAGGCCGGTGATGGCCTCTGAAGAGGTTGCGGGTAGGCCGGTGATGGCCCTCGGAGGGGTTACGGGCAGGTAGGTGACGGCCCTCGTTGGGGTCACGGCCCCTCGTTCGGGTACTATAACGGGTTGTCGTGCGAGGTAGAGGCCTCGAGGTAAGCGTGGCGTGAGCGTGGGAGTGGGAGTGCGCGGGGGCCACCGGCACGGCCGAGTAGGGCGCGTGCGCGCGCTCCGCCGCCCACGCGCGCCACAGCACCACGCCCAGCGCGACGGCCGCCAAGCCCCCGATCAACGACAGACCCTGGAACCCAACACCACCAGATCATGTCATATTACTTCCTCGATGATTAACTCGTCGTAAATATTCTTATGCCTTTGATTTAAAAGATTTAATTGTGGAAACTACAAACAATTTTTCTAAACATCTGTTATGACAACATGCATATGACCATTGCCAGTATCTGTAAGCTAAAACTATGAAGTTTTTTTTTAAACATTAGTAAATGAATACTTACAGCAGCAGAATAGAGCAGGTCCGCCATATATTTGGGAGCATATTTGTATTCTGGGGCAGCCAACACTGCATGCAGAGTCAACCCTCCACCACTCAACATGGAGATGGCACTCCATGCACTTGAAAACATGCCCTGAAAACATTTTTATGGAGTCATTGATTTGGAAACATTATTTACTTGCTGTTATTGCTTTTTAGGATAACCTAATTCCCATTTATACTAAAAATCCTGATGCCAAACATTTTTTATAGTAATTAAATACTTCACATCAAATTTACATAACCCATAATACATATTTCTTGTTAATTGAATGTATAAGAATGTAAATGCAATGTAATTAATATTTTAATAAATAATAATCGAATTTATCTATTTTACTTCATCTGAAAATTTCATGGGTAATCTAGGGCATTGTTAAAGGTAATATAGAGGTCAATGTGTGCAGAAGTGGCTGTTAATGGCTCTACGGCCAGCTGGTTGTCTACAACAACAGTGAAGAGGGCAGTTGTTGGTTATAGAACAATGGAAATAGCTGACGGCTGACTGCTAAGTAATACAGACCAGCTTGTTCCAGTCGATGGGCAGCAGCCGCGTGAGCAGCGTGGCGTGCGCGACGAGCAGCGCGGCGTGCAGCAGCAGCGAGGAGAGCGCGCCGAGCAGCAGCAGCCGCAGCCGCCAGGCGAGCGGCAGCGCGACGCGCAGCCCGGCCGCGGCCCACGCGCACGCGCACGCGCCCGCGCCGCACGCCGCCAGCGCCGCGGCCAGCGCGCCGCGCGCCGACAGCGCCGCGCGCCACGCGCAGTACAGCGGCGCCAGCGCCAGCGGCGCACGCGGCGCGCGCGCGCTGTAGTGCGCGTGCGAGTCCCAAGACCGCTCCGTCAGCTCGGTGCCGGCCGGCGAGCGCCCGCCTCCCGCGCCCCCCACGCCACCGCACCCGCTGCCCGCTATCTCAAAATCCTTCGCCAACACAAGTTTCTTTTCAAAACATTGAAGAGTGTGCAAGTTGGCTCTAGGCTTTTGCTTGAAGATTGTTCAGAAACTTATGTATATATACATACATAACTTGCTTGCCAGCAAGCATACACTACCGAAGCTGTTTATCAGACCTTATAATTGTCACAATTACCAATATGTGAGGCCCAATAATAGACCTAACAGAAATGTGGCGAGTAAATAATGTATGTCCTGTTGTTTAGCCCATTATTTTCCCAGTTTCCATTCTGAATTAACATTAGAGAGCCTAAAGTGATTGTCTTTGGAGAATTGCTTAGTGAAATTTTCTCTATCTAGATATACCATTGTAAGACATAGCATAAAGTTCCACTTTATGTTAATACTTCTCGTGTTCATTGTATGAATCTGTGACAATGAACCTCTTTAGGCCCTCAGTTACATAAAGGAACATTTATACCATGTACAGTGATAATTCATGGTCTACAATTATGTATTAGTCATACCCCTCATATTTAGAATACCCATAGGTTAGTAACAACTTTCCATTGAGCTGTTAGCCATCTGCCGTTCACGTTGTTGGCTTCTGGCAATAACGTGATTAAGAACTAGCTCATAGATTTCAGATATCATAGTTTAAATGAACACATAATAACAGACCTGCACGTCTTCGCCACGGCAGCTTGTCGGCTCCAGCTCCCTGATCTCGTCCAAAAGCAGCTCCACTTCGTCGGTCGAATACAACTCGCTCACTGACACGTAGCGCGCCGGCGCCGCTTGCATATCACCCGGAGACTGGAGACGCGCCTACCGCCGAGCGCACCAGCACCGACACCTCCTAACCATATTAGCAACAGCAAACATTAGGGAGGAGCACTGACAGAAACTATACACTAACTATTCCTAATGCAAATCTTAGTTTCTTAGTGCACGAGCTGCTAAAGTTTTAATAAACCACCGTAAGGCGTTCATTATCATATCAAAACTGGTTGCAAAAGATCGTCTTGGGACTTCTGAAGATGCTGATCTTACATTCAACATGCCTTTGCCTTATTTAGTTTTAAATATTAGCTCATTCGCAATTCATTTATAACTTATAATTTCACAGGCAAGGATATTTGTTATTGTTAAAATTTTCGCAAAAAAACTGCATGAAGTTTAAGTAGGTAAAACAGGGAGCCAAACCCATGATAATGAACACTCTACTTACCTTTTCCGCACATTAACATTGAGGCTCCGTCCTATTGCATGTAACCACATATTTTCAGAACTTTGGTGTCTTGTTAATAAAATATTGACTCAGTAAACATAGTTATAAACGATTCTTCATACTTTAGAGCACGCCATGTTTGTTATCATATTTTTTTAAATTCTAATGTCAAAATCCTTAGTGAAGCAGCACGTCTTTTATTCGTCCAATATTTTTTGAAGATTATTCTTAAATAAAATATACAATAATTTAAGAAAGATCCCATTTACTAGTATTAGTAAATATTACAATAGTATAATTTAACTTTTGAAAAATACTGAAAGATTAATATTACCTAGATATTTTTGTTAAGTTTTAATCATGGTTTTATCCGTAGACAGAGCACTGAAGTATGAAACCAAAGTATTATATAGGTCTATGAGACAGTGAAACCTATTCTCTATCTACGGTTTTATCTTGGTTTTATCTATAGTGAAAAGGACGCGGATCGTAGATCAAGATCAAAAATTCAAATGTCAATGTCAAAACTTTATTATTGTTATCATTTTTTCAATTTTATAAAATTTTAACTCGCTAAAATTGAGAATTCAGCATAATAAAAATAAATGTTTGTAAACTTGAAGCTTGTAGAAATTGGTAAACGACAAGGACTTGTTATCAATTTTCCATAAATTTCTACAATATTCTGACACACCTATCAATGTAAGTTATTGTATGATTTGTGTGGTTTTTCGGCACTGACCCTATCACCGATTATTAAAATGCTGATTTTCTTTTTTACAATTTACATTTCTACAAACAGGAGCTGGTGTATATAAGACAATTTCGTCCTTTACACCTTTTGCTTTGTTTTAGCAGTAGCTCAAATCGCATAAGTACGGATATAAATTATAACCGCGCACTACGTAAACTGCTGAATAAACATATCGCATAACCAAGGTCGCGGAATCAAGTTAAATAAATCGTTATTTCTAAGCTTTACAGCTAGTTTTAGGATATACATTATCTCGGTAATTTACCTAAAGTAATAATGGAGATCATAGAAGTTTTTGCCAAAACCAAATTATTCATTTTTATGTTTTGCATCTCATAAACATCAGATCCATTAAATTCTTCTTCGGCCTTTAGTAATTCTGTGTTGTATCTTCTTACTGGTTTAGTTAATAGTTTTATTACATTACTAATTATCCAAATGCAATGTAATTTTTTTAGTGTTATCTAAGCAGTTATGATCATCAACTGTGATCCATTGGTGTTTCTAAAATAAAAGTAGTCCTGGATGTTGTTCTTAATAGTAGATTGTTACACAAGGGGTGAAAGTGACGGGTTGGGTTTACATATATGTCCCCGGATGATTTTAATGGTTAATGTGTTTAGGAAAATATTTAAGACTTATTTATAACAACTGAAATTGGGTTTGAGTGGAAAAAATACATATTCAATTAATTATCGAAGTTTGAAATTCACGACAATGATCTGGTAATTTTGTCGCCGAGATGTTTTTTTACGTTTTTTGATGGGATTTATCGAAATAGGAGATTGTATGTATCCGAAAATTTAAATATGTGGAGTTTTAAACAGTCGGTTAGGTTAGGTTTTGTGTAGACCAAAGCGCTGGAAAGAACGAGACAGAAAGAAAGCCAGAACCGACTGGTAACCATTCACTATTTATCTTATATATTAGTGAAAAACAGAAGTGAGGTTAGATTGATAAAAACATTAATAACTCAGGAACTATACATTTCCCGCACATAGGAGTTGCAGAATGGGTGAGTTTTGGCTACTTTCAGTATATGAAAAATGAATTAGTCCTGTTACACCAAATTTTATAAAAATATTCATCATCATAAATGCCAAATACAGAAACAAGTATATTGAAAGAAAACCATATTATATAGTTTTTAGTAATTTAGTACTATAGTAGTACTTTCTTATTTGGAATTTAAATTACTTTCTATTATGTACACAGCCTCCTAACATAAGCACTTTTAGAATTAAAGAAATTCACAACAATTTTGAGTAATAAGATTGATATAATAAATACAAAATTTACAGCACCATAACATATATTGTCAAGATAGGCAACTTATGCTTATATTATGTGCATATATTATGGACCACCCTGGGACCAATCCCAGACACCCAGACCACAGTAAATAATGATAGATATGTTTTTAAAATTCAACCAGCCAGCAATTGAACCTAGAGCTTCTGTGCTTCAGTGAGCAGAGCCTGCAGAGGATTAGCCTTTTTAACCACAGTGGTTATTGTATATCTATAAAATAACAGCCCATAAATGTCCCACTGCTGGACTCGGTCCTCCCGTTATAAGAGGAATGGACAGTATACCTAGCCTACCCAGTCATGTCCAAGGCTGCTTGGCAGGTTTGACACATTGGTTATATTGATGTGCAGGTTGCATCACGATGTTTTCCTTCACAGTTGTTAGCATGTGGTAATTGTAACAATATGCACATTAGGTCAGAAAACTGCCTAATTGGTGCATGCATTCCGCCAGGATCGAGCCCGCGTTTTGTGAGTTTGGGACGCATGCGCTAGCCATTACACTACAACAACTTATTGTTTATCTAATATATAGGAATAGGTATTAAACCATACTACAAAATGGAATTACTTGATATTCTACTTCTTGTTGCTAAGGTGCTATATTACCATATGAGTGTAGAAAATCTGTATGATTCATGCGCTGTTTTAATCAAAGGATAATAACATCTAATGGAGAAAGAATACAATTTCATGGCCTCTCGTAATAGGCGACAAAACAACCCATAGCCGGGTGGTACCGCATTTGCCTGTGTTCCGGCATTAGTGACCAGGTTCCAGGTACCCTTAAGAGTGCAGCAGCGCATCTGTATCACCTTTGGTGTTGCAAATGTTCATAGGTGATGGTAACCGCTTTTCATCAAGTGGGCCATCTGCCTGTCCGCTGAACTCCTGCAATAAAAGAATAAATAAAAAGAATATTGTAGCTTTCTCTTTTTAAGATTCCATTATGTGCAGCCCAATTGTTATGACCCAGTGGTTTCATCACAGATTGAGGGGAGCAATGATAGCAGTGGCAGAGTATGTCTGCCATATTCTGTCCGGATACATACACATTCATGAAACATAGCACAGTTTGTTTGTCCTGAAGTCCTGAATAGTGACATTGTAGTCAAAATAAAGTTCCAAACTGTACAACTTTTTATAGATTTTTAACAGAGAAACAATTTGCAATGTATTCTGTATGTTTTCTGTTAAACAGAACTATTGATAATGGATAAGGACTTAGAGGAGTTGAAGAAAGTGTTTCGGGCGCTGGCAGTGTCCAGTCCCGTACAAGTGGATGTGCGGTCCCTACTCAAGGATTACCGCAACATGATGGGCCATATGGTGCCCATACATAAATGGGGCTACAAGGATCCCCTCCGCTTCTTGAAGGAGCGATGTAGTGATTGCTTTTTGGTATGACAAGTATTTTATTATAGTGTAGAGTTAGTAGATTTATGTTGCTTACACAAAAACTTAATTTACTCTTTCTTGTTTAATTCACAACTGCCTAGTAAAACATAGAGGCTGATGAACATGAACCTGATTTGAAGTAATAAACTGATTGGCATGTTCTATACAACTTAGGTATTTGTTAATTAATTGTAAAAACGCGATTTAATCCGTTCATTTTAAGGAAAGGACATCCTTTGTCGGGATAAAATGTATCCTAAGTGTTAATTCAGGTTATAAGCCAGCACTATTTTGAGTTTCATTCATTTATGTTCTGTAGTCTCCAAAAAGACGTAATCTCAGTACTATCTTTTTCACTATTTTCGTCTATTCTATGGAAACAATGTATCCTAAGTTATAACTGATGGATATACAAACTTTTTGTATATGGTAAATTTAAATTTAATATTGGAACGTGTGGCTGACTTTTGAGTTGTTTCTGTCACCTTTGAAGTTACACTCGAAATATATATTGTAGCAATGAACATCTCTCGTGTTTTTTTAACCTTTAACCAAGCCTTCTTAGCCCCCAACAATAAGTTATATACTGGGTAGTATATAACTTAACTCAGTTTCTAGTTTCATTCAAATCTGTTCTGTAATTTTTTTACATTTTTGAACATAATGTACAAACTCGAACCATTAAGAGATTTCTTATAGTATAACTATAGATTATTGTGAATGGTAGAGTTGCTGCCGGTAGAACACGAGGTACCCACCATGATCAAATAGCAGAAGTGTTAGAGAAAAGTCAGGTAAAAAGCATCCCAAGTATATGCTTGTATGAGAAGATATATGACAGTAGGTGAAGCAAAAGTTATTTGTCAGGATCATCGCAAGAGGAGACCTAATATGGATGTATGTATTTAAATTTAATAAATGTAAAGCACTAATATTGTTAATTTGTTTTCAGATCTCGGGACCACCATCAAATCCTTTCTTGACCCTAATAGTGACAGATTCAATCAAGCATATTGACCAGTTTGTGCAAAAACAAAAGGTGACGCCTGCAGCTAAACAGTAAGTTTGTGGACAGGAATTCATTATTCCCGAAAATCATTTCGGGAACATAAAGGGCCATCCAATGACGTCACGCAAATTTCAAGATTTTTTGAACTTTGTGTGACATCACATATATTGCAATTTTACATCAATAAATCATTAAATTAAAACGGCAGTTCCCTCATTAGTTTTCTTTGTCGTACTTTGATGGAAAATATGTTTTCAGAAATATGAACAGATTTTTTTTGTAACTAAATCAATCAGTCAATAGTTTTTAAGAAAACTTCCATAAGAATCTTTTTCCTATTCAAAAACGACTTATTACCAAGTAAATTATTTTTAAATAATTCAAACACTATTGTCTAACAGATAAGAGTTGGAAATATTTGAAGTTTTACAACAGTAGTTCAAATTTCGTGTTTAGGCCCACTTGCATAACGATCACCTTTAAATAAAATTAGTTAACCACATTAAACTGCCTAAATATATTTTACATGACAGTTCTTTAAACATATTTAGCGGCAAATTTTGTGTTGTGCAAGACGATAATTGTATTTAAAGGTGTTAAATACGTATTGTGTTTCTTAAATAAATTTAAGCATCCTTATGTAAGCGGCCCTTAATGCTTATATATAAGAGTTTAAAACAAGCCGTCAAGAAATTTAGGACCCCTCCCACCCCTTATATGTGGCGCATGTGACGTAATTTATGGAGCCCCTAAGAAGCATCATGATTTGTCTAATGTTTTGGTGGGAATTAACTTCAGTTGTTTTTGATAATTTTGAAAAAGGATTATCATTTTGGGAACATTTTAATTTCCAATTATATTAATAATTAGTCTTTTTCTGTTTTCGGATTCCAATAAAATCTAGCAAGTGAGTTTGATTGCACATGTCCTGAATTTTCGCAATATGGATAGAACCATGTGTTATTAGCCTGTCTCCACGTTGGACACCATGACTTTGTACTGTGAATTATTAACAGTAAAGCCTTTTTGTTTTTGAAGTAAAATTTGTCCGCCGACATAGGCCTCCTCTAAACACTTCAATTCTGATCTATCTCTTTCTGTGGTCATTCAAAGTTCTTGCTTTCTGTTTAAGATCGTCTTCCCACCTTGTAATTTGACTTCCTCTGCCTCTTTGACCCTGTCTTAGATACCTGTCTGTCTTGTGAATTACTTACAATATTAATTAAAAAAATCCATGCAGTAGTTTTCAATTTCCTGTGTAAGGCTGGCCTATCGTAAGAGGCGACTAAACGACCCACGGCTAGGTGGTAGGTTATTTGCCTGACTGGGTGGCTGTCACCCCTGGTCTAAGGTATGCCGCCATAACAAATTTGAGTTGTCTTCCGGCATTAGTAGCCATCCAGTCCTCCTTAAGAGAGCGGCAGCATCTTCATAGGCAATGGTAACGCTTTCGATCAGGTGGGCTGCCTGCCTGTCTGCTGAACTCGTCCAATAAAAAAGTGTAAAATTACATTACAAACCACAAATTTTCTTACATACATATATAACTTCACGCCAGGTCCCTTGCGGGGTAGGCACGAACAACAGAGCGCCATTCAGACTTATTCTTACACACCTCACTTGGCTCTTTGACATTCATACTCTTGTCATGCACGCTCGTCTGTTCTTAAGGCTCCTGACATCACCTTCTGCTAATATACGATTAATTTGATCATGGAAGGCGTGTCCTGGCCTTCCACGACTTCTGCATCCATCCACTTTTCCATTGTATATCTGTTTAGACATTCTTTCATCATACATACAAATTTTCTTGTTTATAATATTATTAGAACAATTTACTATTTTACATTATTAAAAAATAAATAAACTTGTAGCAAAGGCAAAAGGAGAAGCGTTCCAGAGTCATTACTGGCACCGAAACCGAGCCTAATAGTGGACACTTTCAAAGTGGTCAAAGAAGAAACTCCAGTTGCATATAACAATCACACACCAAACAGAAAAACAACAGAACAGCAGGACAACAAAGAGAATAGGAATCATAATAAAAATGTTCAAGAACCTGAGAAGGAAGTTGAGAGGAATATCCCAAAAGAGAATGGTGACTTGCCATCACCGGAAAAATTCAAATGCGTTTTTCAAAAACGAAGTTCTTGTCATAGTAGCCGACAGAGTTTACAGAGCGATACTACACGTAACAACGACTCCAAGACACCTGAGAAAGAGGACGATGATTCTGGACGGCAGAGTGCTTCAAGTGAGTATCTTTTTATACAAAACTAGAGTTCATCTAAATTTTTACAATCTGAGTCCAAGAACGTATGAAAGCGTATCCTGCTTTGACTCCTATACAGAATTATTATGTTATAATTAATTACCTATATGATAAACGCTTTAAATCGACTATTAAGGCACGTTCCATTAGAGTATTAGACAGTTCACAACGACCATATTCACGACTGCGATTTTTCCTCTTCCACTTGCTTACTGGCGTTACTCAAGTGGAACGGTTATTCAACCCACCTGTTGACATGAGTCGTTGTGAGCGATGCGAGATAGAAAATGATGACATCATTAGTGACGTTTTCGCCATGTCCATAGCGACCGCGGTCGCCTTGTGGAACGGCTGACGGAGCATTTTGGGCGTTGTGAGTTAGTAAAGGAAGGCACTTCTTAGTGCGTCGATTAGTCAAAGTGGAGTCGTTTTTAATCTATTGTTACGAGTGGCAATAAAAAAATTGTGGTTACTTTTGTTTGTCCCAATATTTACCACGTTTTTGATTATTTAATTTTACATTAGAGAACGAATGAAAGAGTGACTAAACAGATCTACAATGCAAAAGTGGATGGATGCAGAGGCGCGGAAGGCCACGACACACCTTCCATGATCAAATTGATCGTGTGCTAGCAGAAGGTGATGTTAGGAGCCTTAAGAACAGACGAGTGTGCATGACAAGAGCTATCAATGTCAAAGAAGCAAGTGAGATGTGTAAGAATAAGCCTGAATGGCGCTCTGTTGTTCGTGCCTACCCCGCAAGAGACCTGGCGTGAAGTTATGTATGTATGTACATTAGAGAACTTAGAGTATCCTTTTTTTAAAGTCGTCTAGTAATCAATTGATAAGTTTGGGCCGCTATATATATTTATTAATTATATATAGCTTCTTTCTGTAGTTTTACTGTGTGATCGTAGCGAATGTGTCAAAAAGCAGTTCATTGCGACTTGTGCCAAGCCGTTTAGGGAGCCCACACTAGTCACTATAAATTCGGCAGATACAGGCCATTTAAGAATTTAAAAAATAATTTCGATTGAATTGGTTTAAATCTCAATATTTTCTTTATTTTTCGCGGCTAATATATATATTTAGGAATCAGAAGTGGAAAATAATAATAGAAAGTAAAATCTTAAATAATTTAGTGATCAGGAGTGAAAAATAATAATAAAAAGTAGAAAAAGGGGGATCGTAAATAATTATTAAGTTTTAAAACGATAGTCTGATTATAAACAAACAAACAAACAACCGTATTAAAATAACGGAAAAATTACAGTTATTTATGCGAGCGAGGGCAGTCACGTAGGGCTGTACTGGTGCTAGACACAGCGTTCCACTCACCACCGCGATTTAGGCAGTACTGGCCGTCAGGGACTGTCCCTGTTCCACGTCTAGTATTAGTGCTCGCCGACGCATTCGTTGGAATGCGTGTCGATACAACAGGGCGCTCGGTTTTATACTCCAAGCGGATTAATAAAAAAATCAACTACCGCCATTATGGCTTATTATATAATAAAACTACATCTTAACGGTTTTTAACGGGGCATTTGGTTTGATTTTTATTCCGAAGTTTCGGCCACTTATCAGTGTTATTTTATTCCGTGATTACGACTACTGAAATGAAATAAAAACCAAGTATAATGCCGCGCTTAACACCGTAGTTTTAAATATTTATAAATATGTATAAGGAAATATATGATATATAATTATAAATTGGTGAAGTGAAAACAATTTGTTTAGCGACAGGCAGCAGCAGTGGCTCCAAGATGGCGAAAGTTGAGAAGCTGAAACGTGAGATAACGGAGCTGATATCGGCACACCCGAAGGGCGTCTGGTGTGCAGACCTCATCAGGCTGTACAGGTATTGACTGCTTTTCCTTACAAAGGTTGCCAGCTGCTCTTCTAATAGGGTCAGGGTCTTTTTAAACAACATCTTTTTATTCAGCTATTTAATTTCTGACGAAGTCTGTGGGCTTGATTTTTTCTTCCGGCTAAGTCTTCTTCTTTATAATACAGTAACTGGGTGCTAAAAATGGTATATATTATCCTATTTGACTCGGTGTTGTTGAGTTATTTGACTCTAGTTGGCTCTATTTGACTTTGAGCAACAATGGTATTGTTTACAATAGTCGACTCGGTGGCAACAGTGATATGTGTTACCCTATATGACTTTAGTGCTTAAATACATAAATTCCACATAGCGTGATGTAACATAGAAGGCCATGGTAGCTTAGTTCTCGCCCCAAAGTCAAAGGCGGCGGTTCAAATCCTAGCCCAAAAATATGCACCTCTTAAACAATTTTGTGGCTTATTCTGCATATTGTTGCAATTCCCACATGTTGACGACAGTGGTGGGAAACATCGTTATGAAACCTAAACATGGATATAATCGATGTTTCAAACCCGCCAATCCACCTTGGACAAGCCTGGTCCATAATATGGTCCTGTATATAAAGAAGTATATACTGTCTGTTTATGGGAATTTTTTTTTTACAAACGTATTTATTTTCAAATGTTTTTTTTTATAAATATTACATGAAACAGATTATTATATTAAAAAATATAAAAAGCTACCGGCGTTTAAGGCTGCGGACGGGAACCTTGTCGCAATATGAGTTTTGTCTAGCAGAGCTGTTTTCTGCATCCGACCCTTCAAGACGGCGGTCAAGCTTCTTCTCTTTTAGTCCTTTCACTGACACCACTATCGGTACTTAGATTGTGGCGTCCAAGTTGCACATGGCGGTAACCTCGTGAGCAAGTTATTTATAAAGAATGCTAATTTCAGGGAGCGATACAAACGCGAATTGGCCTTCTCCCAGTTCGGCTACATAAGCATCCTGAGCCTGGTGTGCGAGCTGGACGTGAACGTGAGCAGGCCGCAGGGCGCCGACGACTGGTGGCTGTGCCACCCGGGGCTGGAGGCCCTCGTGCGGCCCCCGCCCCCCGGCGCCTCGGCCCCCAGGGCCGGGCCCCGAAGCCCGGTTCGGTGGACCCCGAGGACGCCCTGCCCGGGATACAATATGTAAGGCTATTTATTACATACATAGAAAACACGTAATTATACTGTTTTCTTCAGTCTTATCATTTTGCTATATCTTGTAAATAAATGTCATTTAAAATAGTTTATTTTTTTCTTAAACTACCCCTGTATTAGAGCAAACCAAACAAAAAAAACATGTAACGAAATTGGTCGTTTTTGTTATTTAAAGTAATTTAATTGCTTTTCTGAATGTCCTGTTAATGTTTACATCTCGTATATTAAGCTTGCTTACCAAGCTGAGTTTTCCCAACACTAGTATTACATTTCTATCTGGCGTTCTGATAGTACTTATAGGATGTTGTTACATACATACATACATAACTTCACGCCAGGTCCCTTGCGGGGTAGGCACGAACAACAGAGTGCCATACAGGCTTATTCTTACATACCTCACTTGCTTCTTTGTCATTCATAGCTCTTGTCATGCACGCTCGTCTGTTCTTAAGGCTCCTGACATCACCTTCTGCTAGTACACGATCAATTTGATCATGGAAGGTGTGTCGTGGCCTTCCGCGACTTCTGCATCCATCCACTTTTGCATTGTATATCTGTTTAGTCATTCTTTCATCATACATTCTTTCCACATGCCCGAACCACCGGAGCATTCCTTTCCTTACCTTCACCCCGACACTCTCTTTCAGACCAACTCTCTTTCTTACTTCGGTATTACGAACGCGGTCCGCGAGCGTCACTCCGCATCTCGACCGCGTTTACTCTACTTTGATGCTCTCTGTTCCATACCCAACTCTCGCTTCCATGATGTTGTTAATCTTTAATTAATATGTTTTGTGTTTTTATGTGTATTTTCTATTGGGTAAATAGTTAGTAGTTATCTGTCTGTATGTTTTTCTTGTAACCGTCCCTCAGGTTCTGTCGGCGCGCATGCGCATCAATTTTACAATATACAAGTAGACTCCAGTCGTGCGTCGGAGCTGACACACACATTTTTTTTTACAATAAATGATTTCAAATTCCAAAATTTTCATTCAAAGTAAGTTCCATTGAGAACACTTTTTAACAGTCATTATATATGAGTATAAGTTAAAAATGAATTTTGCCTCTTAGTCTGTGTACACCGTTCCGGTAACTTATTATTGCTATTAAGGATAAGAAGCGGCAAGGGACTCCCCAGCAACACGTCTAGCTAAAAATTGACTAACTCAAACCTTTTTTTTAATATAAATTTTATACAGAAAAGTGTTATACAATCATTCTTCGAAAAATTAATGGAATTGTAGCAAACAGGGCATACTCATGAGTTCTCATCTTATAAGTCACTAGCTGTCCGCAGACGTCGTCCTCCGGTAAAATAAAATAAAATTAGTGACTATCATTTGGATGAAATAGATTTGTCTATTCTCAATATATGCAAAAGTCATGAATCGGTTTGGAGTATGGAAAATGTGAACGAATTGTATATTAGATATGGTGGTGGTGTCCAGGACGAGGACGTGTTCCCCGGCGACTGCATCCAGTTCGCGGAGAGCATCCCGGGCCTGAGCGTGGAGGGGCTCTCGCCGGGCGCCATGCTGGAGGTGGTGCTGGGCGAGGTGTACTCGCCCTCGCACTTCTGGTTCATCCGCCTCGGGGACGCCTTCAGCATCGCCATGGACGAGATCATGGACGACATGACGTCAGTAGCGCTCCACCTTACCACCACGAACCTAACACGTTTCATTTCTTTTAAAATTCAATGAGCCATTTAAAATAACACTTATAATAATTGCGCTATTTTTTTCCCAAATTGATGGTTTAATAGTCTGTGCGTTACGAGACTCACAGAACATCACTATTACGTCACCGACAACGATAAAGTATGACAATTATGTCATTTGTTATTCATTAAGATTTTACTGTTAAGAAATATATAAATTGATGGACAAAGAGTACATTGAATATATGGAGATAGTCTTCAGTCGGGAGAATCGTACTACTAGCACACCTAGCGAATATTAATGGCGCTAACTCGTGTATGAACGTACCTAATATATGCATGTGTGTGTGTGTTCATGTGTACATGTGTGTATGTGTACGTATAGCGGGTTTGTGTCTACACTTTGTCTTATTCATAGACAGAGTAAGTTTGAACGCTTATGGTTCCTAAAGAAGCGTTCAAACTTACTCTGTCTATAAATAAGACCGATATTCTATATATTGTATGCTTAGGTATGGAGATTTCTTCCACCATGAATTCCAACTGTATTTAAAATAAAATTTCATATTGTATATAAATTGTATATAATTTTCATTAATACATATCACTGCACATCAAGTTTTGTGTTGATATACAAAACCAATAGTGTGTTTGGTCGGTCGAATGAAACAGATTCACAGGTCACATAATATAAACCAGTAACTTCGATATCCAAAAGCAGTTTTCCTTAATAGATTCGCCAGAGGCCAAAACTACATATAGATCGTTAATAATAATCCACTTAATAAAACAAACAGCAAAACTATTCCAGAAGTTAAATAAGTTGCAAATATAACGAAAGTTGGCACTTGATTTGAATAAGCATGTTTATTTAGAAATATTAATATAAATATTATATTTGATTAAATAAAAATGGTTTTCATTTGAGTTTTTTTGATAATGTCATTAATAACAGGCAGGTACAAAAAGTTTATTACCGACCACGTAAATACTGCATAATGTAGAACCCATTTCAGTATCGAATAATCGATAAAATAAATCCTGTCAGATATTTGTAAATTTTAATGATAATTCTAGGCATAGGTATTTTATGACTAACAACAGGTAGACGGAATCTTCCATACTAAAATCTAAAGGAAGGCGATTTTGGAATATGAAACTATATGAAGATTTACCATTGCAAGGATGAGATGCAGAAGTTTTTTAAGTAATAATTAAAACTACAGTACAATTTTAAAAAGTTGCACAGCTTTCAATATTTAAATTGGTAAGAATATTTGTGCATTATGATTTGTTGTTGTTAAAAAATTTCCAATTTATGTCTTAATATAACAAATAGATTATTTTATTAATACATCTTAGTCCGTAAAATGTAGCACATAATTACGTTGAAATAGTTTGTATTGGGAACATTTGTTACTCATGCAGACGCAACCAAGGTGTATTATGTATACTACATAAGTTAACGCACATATCATTGTAAAGAATGCTTTACTTAATTTAACAATTTTATTTACGCAGGGTTTGTCGATACATTAATCGTCAAGGTATCGATTAACTCAATTTAATAAGATCATAATAAGCCATCCCTAACTACATTAACAAGTATTAACACTGTCGTAATTTGGCACTTATTTTTTCAATGACTCCATTTACTTTGGTTAGTTATAAAGAGTCTTAATTAAATGTATTCAAAAATATATTTAAAAATATTTATTTCTTATAAATATTTATGTTTTTAAAAATGTTTACTTATATATTAATAACTTGAAAACAAATATATGTAAAGCAAAAACTCAAGGATGCTAGCAGTGCTATCTGTCATGTAAAAGTTTTAATCATTCTACGAATAACCTGACTAAATTAAAAGGACCGAAAGATCTAAACACTAACAGGAAATTGAAAACATTCATAAATCTATAAGTTAATAGCGATTTTTTTATTTTTTTTTTACACTCATTTGTTTTAAGTTTAAACCGCATGTTGATGGATGTGCAAACGTCAGAAGTAAAATAAACTCTTGAAAGCAGTATAACTTACCTTTTGACATTTCTTCACAGAAATTTATTTTTATAGGTTACTCTATTTACTGGTGTAATAAATAATACACTTTTTTTTTCAAAATCAGCCGATTTGGTTCCCTGACTGAGGTAATCCCCAAATTGAGCAAGTTATGCTTGTGTTATGTGTAATCCCTATTTCCCTATTAATTTATAAATGCGAAAGTAACTCTGTCTGTCTGTCTGTCTGTCTGTCTGTCTGTCTGTCTGTCTGTTCCGTTTTCACGTAAAAACTACTGGACCGATTTGGCTGAAACTCAGTATATATATATTTTCGATACCGAGGATGAACATAGGATACTTTTTATCCCGAAAAATGGGATAGTTTCCGGGATAAAATGGTATTTGTCTGTTTGTTTGTTATGCTTTTACGGAAAAATTACTGGACCGATTTGGCTGAAATTCGGTACGTATGTAAATTAAATACTGAGGATGGACAAGGGATAATTTTCATTTTGGCCTTTTTGGTAATTTTGGCCTATTTAGTCATTTTGGCCTATTTGGTCATTTTGGCCTTTTTGATCATTTTGACCTTTTTGGTCATTTTGGCCTATTTGGTCATTTTGGCCTATTTGGTCATTTTGACCTTTTTGGTCATTTTGGCCTATTTGGTCATTTTGGCCTATTTGGTCATTTTGGCCTTTTTTGTCACTTTGGCCTTTTGGTCATTTTGGCCTATTTGGTCATTTTGGCCTTTTTGGTCATTTTGGCCTTTTTGATCATTTTGACCTTTTTGGTCATTTTGGCCTATTTGGTCATTTTGGCCTATTTGGTCATTTTGGCCTTTTTGGTCATTTTGGCCTTTTTGATCATTTTGACCTTTTTGGTCATTTTGGCCTATTTGGTCATTTTGGCCTTTTTTGTCACTTTGGCCAATTTGGTTATTTTGGCCTATTTGGTTATTTTGGCCTATTTGGTCATTTTGGCCTTTTTGGTCACTGTTGCCTTTTCGGTTATTTTGGCAATGTCGGTCAGTTTGGCCTCTTTGGTCATTTTGATTATTTTGGCCATTTTGATCGTTTTTGCCTACTCTGTCATTTTGGCCATGTCGGTCACTGTGGTCTTTTGGTCATTTAGACCATTTTGGTCTTTTTGGTCAAGTTTTGTAATTTATTTTGTTGACAGATAGACGGGGGATGGTATAATTAGCGATATACAATGAAGTGAATCTTCCGTGGGCAAATACATAAAAAATGTAATATAATATAACCTGTAGCACTTGCTCTATAAACAAGAGACACGCTCTAGAGGTTAACCCGCGGCGCAGCCGCGGGGTAAACTCTAGTATACAATAAATTACTCTGAGGCCGATTCCCAGAAGCCTAGACTATAGTAAATGTTTCCGAAATTTACTATATTAAGGATCGAACCCGTAGCCTCTGCATTGCAGAGAGGTAAGCCGGCAAAGACAGCCTGTTAAACCACGGAGGCTGTCATTTTCATCAAAATGGGCTTTTTCTCTAAGGAAGTGGTCCTGAAGGCCTACTTGTGTGTCCGATACCGCAGGCAGTACTACAGCCACGGCGAGGGCAAGGACCGGCACCTGGGCCTGGGCGCCGTGCGAGTCGGCCAGTACTGCGCCAGCGTCTTCGACGGCGACTTCCACCGCTCGCTCATCGTCAAGCTCGTCGACAGCGACACCGTCAAGGTGAGGCTACTTCTGCACGCGTAATGTACTTGGATTCGTTGGTATATCACAATTATGACAGTTTAAATGGCTAATACATCTTTTCTAGCAGCGTTAGGGAGTAGGGCATTTGTCCATCTGAATGTTTAACAATTTTGAGTTGTTTTTCAGCATCAGTGGCTAGGTTTCAGTCTCGCTTTAAGGGGTAGCAGCGCATTTGCAGCATTTGCACCTTTGAGTGTTAGTAATGTTCATACGGGATGATAACCGCTTTTAAGAGTCAAATACTGTTATTTAGTTATAGTGCTATAGTGTGAAGAATTGGTATTCTACTAAATCCACAATATGTTCTCGATATCGTCGCGAGTTTTCGCTTATACGCTTATCTATAGAGTGGATGTCGGCGCCGCAGGTCCGTCACGTGGACTACGGCACGGTGGACACGCAGTCGGTGTACCGGCTGAAGCCGCTGCTGCGGCGCTGGGCGGCGCTGCCGGCGCAGGCGACGCGCGCGCGCCTCGCGGGGCTGCGGCCCGCCGCCGCGCAGCGCCGCTGGCCGCACGCCGCCAGCGCCTTCTTCCTCGACGCCGTGCGCAACAGGAAGCTCGTCGCGAACGTGCTCGCCGTCGACCCGGAGGTACGCCCCCACGCCCCCCGACCGTATAGGCCGCGATCCACTCGAAGCTCGCCATATGACGACCAGGGACGCTCACGTCCAAAACTTAAACATGGCAACAGGAAAGTTGCTTTCGGAATTCGGAAAGATACAAAGTAATAAGATTAGATTAAACGTAGGCGTTAAGTGTTTTGAGGACTTAGAAAGATATCCTGATTATCGGTTAGCTGTCTTGACAAACTACCCTATCCCTTAAGTCCTATCAAGATAAAGCAAAGTGAAGTGCAGTGTAATATACAAAGTGTCTTTTCCTTAATAGACACAATAAGAAAAGTGTCATTGGACACATTCTTAGTATAAATAATTATATCTAGTATTTTAGGTCAGATTTAAATTACTTATTAGTCTTGTTTCTTAGATTAGATTTTAATTTTAATGTTGTATTTTTAAGACAATATTTAGTAAAAATAAATCCCTCAAGGGAAACAAGCTATATATACTTACATAGTTATTGAGATCTGCTCGTAATTGAATATTGGGACACGGTATTTTTTGTATTAGGATTGATGAAAATGATCATAACCGTTGCATTGACAGGACAACGTGGTAGAAGTGATACTGATCGACACGTCCACCGACGAGGACGTCTGCATCGGCACTGAGATCATAAAGGCGGGGCACGCGGACGCGCGCGCCGACTCCGCGCTGCGGGTGAGTCCCCCCTCCTCCTCCTCCGGCGGCGCCCCCTGCGACGTGCGCTCGCTGCTCACCGCCGTCGAGGGCTTGCACGCCGCCAAGCCCTATCGGTCCGATTCCGAAGAATCGTGTGCGGTCTCGGAACTCTCGTGTTCGGTTTCCGAAATTTCCTGTTCGGCTTCCGAAGTCGTAGGTCGCGTTCCGAGGCGGATGCCGCGCTGGGAGTGCCCGGAAGAGCGTTTCGATCACCTTCCGCCGTCCCAGTTGCAGTTTTCCGAATTTGAGAACGGGGATATTGATGCGGCCTGTGATACACTTCTAGAATCATCCCTCGATGGTTTCCTGCCTGCATGTTCGATGGCAATGGGAACAACTGTAAATGTCAGCACATCGTCATTCGCTTCTCGTCTCGAACGATGGAAATGTCCCAAGAGAGACAATAATATTTATAACGAAATTATGAGTGATAAATTAAAAACTGATATAAACTCCAATAACATAAAAAATACTCATCCAAAATCTTCTAATGTAGAGAAAATTCCGAGTAGTCATTCTCCTACTGTATCGTCTATAACCTCAAAACTCCTTCATAATAAATTGAAACAGAAATATAAGCTTACTCTCGTGAACTCTATCGAGTGGTCGGAGATTTCTCAAAATTCCGATGATAGAATTATTCCCGGAATGGATAATGACATTAATCATAGTAATGACAATATTAACAGCAATCGCAATGAGAATAATATTGACAAGAGTCCGGTGGCAAGTGTGGTTTCGGGCTCTGGGTTCTCTTGCTCCCGTTTGGCGCGACTTAGCGCCTTGCACTCGCAACTTAGGAAGACTGATCCAGAAAATGATTCCAACGCATCTATTGTAGAGGATAAGTGTAGTGATAGTGACAGCAATGTGTCGTTTTCTAGTCAACTGCTACGTCGTAAGTTAGATATTTATAAGAGGTTGAGCAATCAAATATCAGACACTAACAAATAATATTTATTTTATATATGTTAGATTTTTCGGAATAAAAAGTATATATATATGTTCTGAACTTTTAGAGTATTTATAAAATTTCAAATATCAACATTATTATTGTTACTTATTTTTTATTTCGAAAGTGGCAAACAGGCAGATGCCCAGATCATGGGAAGTGATTACCGTCGGCTATAGACATTTACAACACCAACGTATCTCTGGAATGAGCCTCCCATTTCTCCCATCAAAATAGAATATTATTTATTGCACATAAGAAAATAATACACCTGAGTTAATAATGGACAACCTTCTGGAGATAATTTCATATTTCTTATAGTGGGTCGGTATTCAGTGCGCATAGTTTGAGATACAGTTAAAACTCCATGTAACGTCACTCGATTTAACGTCAAACTCCCTTAAGCGTCGAAATCCCTGGTTTTGGTTGGTTTAGCTTGTCTTCCATACAATGATACACTCTATATAATGCTATATACACCCACTCTAATAATAAATAAGAACTACCTTTTAAACTATCACAATTAGTAAAAGTTGCGGAGTTGTGTATGTTCTTTTAGCGCTTACTATCCTAGCCATAATAAAGTCAACTGTCGGCATCATGCATACCGATATTTCTAAGAAATTTGGTAATACCGAAATTTCTAAGTACTTCCTTTATCACCAAGAAGCCTCAATATCGCAAGATATTAATAAAATAAATAAAAAAATACAACAAAATTACTGGTGCAGCAAAAGACATACGAAATAACAAACTTCTCCCCATTTAACGACGACTCTCTATAACGCCATAAAACGCACAGTCCCTTCGATGTCGTTATATGGAGTTTACACTATATATACATATATTAATAGTAAATAAAAATACACATATATATATATATATATATATATATATATATATATATATATATATATATATACAAATACATGTCCAAGGAGTTTCAAACACACATAAATTACTGTTTACAAATTAAGATAGTGATCTTTGAGGAGTTTATCAAAAGATGTAAGTGACTTCGCATTTGTGATGATCATTGGTAATGCATTCCACAACCTTACAGCCTGCACAGTAAAAGATTTCTGACAAAATTGCGTAGAATGTATTGGTGTCATTAGTCGCAGATTTGGTGATTATCTTATACTAAATACTATATCGTTTTTCAAAAATAGTTTTAAAGAAACCATGTGATCCACTTTTCAGCCTGTTTACTTTGCGATAACCAGCCTGTACTGTGTAGGCACGCTGTTTTTCACTAAATTACGACCAAGCCAAAAAGATAAGGTGACTTATTGACTCAATTAAATCGTTTTCATCATGGAAAATAATTTATACTAAAGCTGAAGAGTTTGTTTGCTTGAAAGCGTTAATGTTAGATAGCCCATTTATCGAGGAAGGCTATATATCATCACGCTAAGACCAATAGGAGCGGATCAACATTGAGGAATGTTTCAAAATCAGGGCTTTTTTAACTTACTTTTTTTTACTATTCCACGCGGACGAAGTCGCGCGCAGAAGCTAGTTATGTATAATTGCTTGAGTACAGAGTACCCTTAAAATCTCCAAATCATCTATACTGCGTTACAGATCAATCTTGTTTTGCTTTTGACTGAGTTAGGTTTTTTTTACAAATAATACATAATACTCGTATACTTTTAATTTTGTATAGTTCAGTTGGGCAACTGTGACACTTAGCAACTGTCATTGTTTTTTAAATGTTTGTTGCCATTTACCATTGTGTTTGGCTTGCTTAAATAAATACAAACTGTGTCAATTGGTATTGCTTTAATGACATAATGATTAGATTTTCATGGGGTATTGTTAAATTTTCGTGGAAATCAGTTGCTAGGTTTTGAAATTGCGCAGCTGAGTTGTAGTTGAATTTTTTTATGTATGTATTTGACCACGGCCTCACCTGATGTTGAGTGATGACGCGGCCTAGGAATACGTGTTGATGTTTATACAAACGGAGTTGCAATAATTTCTCTAGTTTTGAAATGAATTCTCATTACTTTGTTCGGTTAGTGTTCTAAGTATTAAGGTTTTACTTCACAGAGAAATAATTTTTGTTTGATTCTTTTATTTATTTGTAATCTCTCTTAATAATTCAGCTGACAGTAGTCACTGATTCCTGTTTATTAATGTATATAAGCAAAAGTAAAAGTCATATACTTAAATCTTATTTATAACCGCTTGTTAAGGATGAGGTGGCTAAGTAATGCTTAAATACCTGTCAAAATTAAACAAAGTCTATATCTAGTTGCGATGCAAGCAATTGTTAAGAGTCAAGATGGCGGTTATTATTTGAATCAGCTGATTATAGCTGACAGGTTGTCATAAGTTAGAAATGTAGAACGTAAATTGTTAAAATCATGAGACACAAATGACAAAATCGTAATTTTGAGCTCTTTTTTGTTCTTTACTCGACTATAGGTGATTAAGGAAGTAGGCACTGAAAATCAGTGCTATGTCGGACCATGTTTCGGCACAGCAAAATACTGAGTGCCAACCTCATTTCGCAAATTGTGGCAGACATTTTCTTATAAAATATGTACATTAATTTATAAAACACTCATCTCCGTCGGCAGTGGGGCCTAGAGCTGGACTCTAGGCCTACCGGTGATTAAGGCTCCAGACATAGATATCTCCTCACAATACGGGCCGTGTCCAACAGAGCTGCCTTCTGCATCCGACTCTTCACCCAGTACCAAGCGAGAGCCTTTCAAGGTGGCGGTCAAGGCTCTTCGCTATTACTCCGTTCACTGACACCACTATCGGTACTATTTTTGTTGTGTCCAAATTGCACACGGCGGTAACCTCGTGAGCAAGATCAATATACTTTATTTATTTAGCTCCCAGCAGACCGACCAACTATCTATTTATATCAACCAATCAATTAATATCAACTAACAATTATTATTAATTATTTATTATAAGTGTCGCATTTTTAGAAATAAATATTTTCTTTCCATATTTTAGTTACAACCATGTTTATTATTCATTAATTTGTTCGTCTCTGAGACAAGCGACCGACGACACAAGTTTATAAGTGAAAAAAAGATAAGCATTTATTAGTAAGTTAAAGCTTCTTAGTTAAAGGTGGTCAGCGTTGCCAGATGACCATGTCAATTAATCCCCAAATTTTTTTCAAAAATTCCCAAAAGTAGGCTTTTTGAGAAAAAAACCCCAAAATAGTTTTAACTTATTTTAAAGGAGAAAGAAAAAAGCAAAACCACCGTCGTAGCGAAAACGTCACTAAATACGTCATCCTTTTCCCTCACAGGGCGCTCACAACGACCCGTGTCATTAGGCGCGTAAAATAACCATTCCACTTGAGTTTACGATTGTGACGCCAGCAAATAAGTGAAACGGGAAAAACCACAGTTGTGAACGTGATCATTGAAAGTAGCCTATGGGATACGACACATACGAGTAGAGACGGCATAATAAATAAATAACTTAAATGAACGAACGAATGAATTTAATTATTAAAATGAACCATTGAATTGAAGTATGATTCACTAGTAGAGTATAATGCTAAGTAATAACACCGTATTGTGAATTGGATATAATAATTGTAGTGATAAGAATTGTGTTTGTAGATGAATTATTGATACTTAAAATATCTCTCCAAAATTTCTCACAACAAAATATTTCTCCCCGAAAGTCCCCCCAAAGAATCCTTACCCCCGAATCTCCCCCAGACGTGAAAAAAATTCCCGAATCTGCAGGAAATCCCTCTATCTGGCAACATTTTTAGCTTATTTGCTTAGCTACATTTTTATAAGTAAGATTTATACGTATTAGCTTATAGATATTTATTCTTAGTTTTAAAACAAAGGTTATATACTCATGCGAATCGAGCGTTTATATATTGAAATAGAACTTCGCTCTTATGTTTAGTTTTTATACTCCATCCTATTATTTAAAGTAGTTTATTATTAAATTAAATTTGTCTGAAGTTCTTTTTTATTCGGTTGTGATACGACCGTGGGACTGAAAAGTTTGTATATTCTAAACACCATTCTCTATAGTCGTGCGGTCCAGTATGCTTACTTCTGAAAGTAGGTATACTAAAGATAAGTTGTTGAGTTATAATTATGATTATTTCCTCGCGTATTTATCGTCCGTCTTAGATTTTTGAATGTATAGAGAACTATCAATTGTTAATGGGTTTCTGTACCTTACCATGGTAAAAAATTGACATAAACAACTATACAATACGAGGGTCCAGAACAAAAAAGTTTTTATATTCGAATAATTTAAATATAGACATTATATATCATATTAAAAAAAGGTCATTCATAATAATATATTACAATAAACCTTTATTTTTGATTAATTCATTCCCTCTTCAACAAAATGGGGATTTTAAATTATTCGAATTGAAACTATAATAAAGAATCTTTTGTTGTGAACAACGAGTAATGTCAATTTAGTACCAATGAGAGGTATACGTGGACGACGCACATAGAGAGCGGTGTCGGCGCCTCGAATCGCGGGTATATAGCGTACGACGTCTGCCCGCGCCGCGTCGTGTGTGTCGTGACCCCGCCCGTGAATGGTTGCAGACGTCGGAGTGGTACCTGTACCCGCGGTTCGAGGCGCTCGAGGGCGGCGCCACGCCCAACTACGCCGAGGTGCACAACTACCTGAGCCACGGCATCGCGCTGGAGTACGTCGACGACTACCGGCGGCACGTGCCCGACTGCCTGCCCGCCGGCTCGCCGCCGCCCGTCGTCGACCCCGCGCCCCCCGCGCCGCCGCCGCCCGCCGCCCCCCGCGCCCGCGTCCCCCGCCCCGCTCGCGGTCCTCAACCGGGTGCCGCTGCAGTCGCTCGCCCCGCCCACCTCGCCCCCCGCTTCCGCGGTGCCCCCCTTCTCCCACTCGCTTCACGACAGACCCCCGAGTATTAGCCTCTCCGAGGTCAAATTGTCCCCACGACACGTCCCCGATGTTGATGTCAACACCAGCCGCGAACTTCCACTGCGGGCAGTACTCTCCGAGGCTCGATATGCCCTCGCCCCCGATGAACTTCCATCACCATCCAAGATATCCCGGGTGGGCGATGGAGCCGGTCCGCCCCATGAGCCCTATGGGCCCCCCTTTCCACATGCCACCGCGCATGGAGGCGTGGCCGCCGTACGCGTGCGCGCCGCCGGCCCCCGGAGTGAGCCTCTCGCTGGCCGACTGCGAGATATACAGGGTGTTGAGCGCGGCGAACCCGCAGCTCGCGAACAAGTTCATGGTGGACGTGCTGGAGCGCGGCGTGGCGGAGATGCGGCTGCGGGCCGGCCCGCAGGTGCGGCTCAACCCGAACGCGCCCGAGTTCCGCGCCGCCGCCGCCGCGCCCGCGCACACCCCGCCCCCGCCCCCGCCCCCGCCCGGGTTCAGCCAATAGTGGCGACGCCCTACAAGGTGACAATTAGTCATCGATGCAATAATGGTAGTTAGGAAATTAAGTAAACGTATTAAGAAGACGATTAAATGGAGTCGCATCTCGCTAGTATATCACATTTTTGAATGTGTAAAAAGATAAGCTTAAATTAATATTTGTTTTGTGTGTAGTAAGTGTCAAAAATATGAAGATCATCGAAGAAACCAAACAAATTGTATCAAAAACCTATATGTAGAAATATATACACGAATTGTATCAAGATATAGTAAATATTATGAAAACTCGGAATTAACTCAAGTTAAAATTATACAGTCGATTAAAGATAGTTAAATTATATAAAACATGTGCACATGAGCGGCGGAAACGCCAAATATTTTTTTATACACAGCGCGTTGCATTAGTAGCTCACAACGCCCAAAATGCTCCATTAGCCGTCCCACATGGGGACCACGGTCGTTATGGTCGTGGCGAAAATGTCTCTAATGACGTCATCGTTTTCGATCATACAGCGCTCACGACGACCCTTGTCAACTTTTTTGTGATACATTCATAATATTATTTGAGATATGTACAATACATATTTGTGGTAATATATGTCTTCAAAAATGTGGTATGTAATATAGTTGAGTAAAGATTGCGGACTCCGTTTAGGTCATCTAAATAAAAATACAATATTTTTTAATGTATGTCTTGTACTACGTTTTGCAGCTAACGGCTAAATATAAGTACTTCGGAAAATAGATTTGATAAATGGTTTTGCAACATGTATGAGTGATCTGATACTACCTCATGTCATTACTTGTAAGTAATAAGTAAAAGTTAACTTAAGCATTAAGTGGAATTTGAAGTTAGAACTTGACCTCATTATATATTAACTTGTGTCCTGTTTATAGTTCGCATCATCTATATACTTAATAGATTAACAGTTGAAGACTGCATTTTTTTGTTATTGCGAAAGTGGTAAGCAAGCAGACGGTCTTGGATTGTGTGAAGGATGACAAAATGATTTGTGGTGTGACGGAGATGTATGGAATAGAGGAGTATGGAAAGAAAAGACATATTTTGCCGACTCCAATTAATTGAGATATGGTGAAAGAAAAGAGAGAAGAAATGGGATTGAGCGAGGAGGAAGTGGAACATCGGCACTCTAACCAGGGTTGGTCCACCATTTTTGTCGCCGTAGGCAAATTCGAAAAATGACGCCCCCATCGTAGCTTAAGAAAAACTCCTTAACTAAAAAATAACTAAATAACTACTACCGATTTCAAATAAAAATTCACCATAGGAATGCTGCATTAATCTCTGAGTAACATGGGCTACATTTTATTTAAATAACTGGGGGTTCTTTTAGGCAGGACAACGTCTGCCGGGACGGTTAGTTATATATTATAAATTGAGTTAAGGCACTGGTGGTTGTAATCCCTGTGGCGCTATTTGATCAGAAGTTGTTGTTGAGGTGTGAGAGAAATCAAACTAAGTTTTTAGCTTTTACTCTTTTAAACGATTATATTGTTCACACACAAAATGTGCATGTACTCGTATACTATTCTACACATGCTGTCCCAAGGGTGGACTGATGTGTTCCGCGAGACAGTACCGGTCTGTCGCAATATTCTGGTAAGATTGCCGAACGCGCGTCGTAGCTGCCCGAGCGCACAACTGCTGGCAGAACAGCCTGTGTACATCATTAATATTAAAACAGAATTTACTAAAAAAAATATGGCAAAACGAAGTTTACATTTATTTTGGCTGTAGTAGTTTAAGTGTTTTTGCGCACATTTTTGCCACGTTACGCAGTCGCCTACCGTCTCGAGTCACCTGCTTTAACTCACCGTACAAAATACAATTAGATCAAAACTAATCGTTTCACACCTATATTATATGCTTGTGTAGTATTGCACCAACTGATATATAAAAATAATTCTTCCAAGTTTTGTACCAAAAACATATATGGCGCAGTCGTCAGTTGCTAAATCGGACTTACTAGTATTAATTGTTTGACGCGAATTATAACAGTATAGTATTTTTATAAGGCTACGATATTATCAAATTATAATGTTGAATACATTTATATTTAGGACTGGATAAATGGTCGATCGTCCGTAAAATAATAAATGTACCATACGAGCCTTTACCACCATTTTATTGTAAACAACTTTTGAACCTAAGTACTTTTTTTGTTGCAACAGGTATTTAAAACTATTATTTTATTATTATTATTAAAACTTGAGTTTTATTTAAATTAGACCCCAGTGAAAGAAAAACCGAAAATCTCAATACAAATAATAATTAAAATATCTTTTGCAACAAAAAAGAATTATATAATCATATATATTGCACACATCTTAAAAGTTATAACAGTTTATAAATGTTGTCTTAAGAGCGCGGTGCTGGCGAAACTTCGTTAGCGTTTTATGACGACGTATTTGTTATTATAGTGAATTGCAAAAACAGCGACCGCAGCGCCATCGCTCTGGATACTATCTATCCCACGTCTATCCCACATGTCTATCCCACGGGTATTGGGATAATAGGTATCCTGAATGTTGACTCCGGGTTATAAGCAAGCTTTGTTTCGTGTTTTATTACGACAAAAAAATCTGAAGTTGCCATCTTATTTTTTTCTCATTTGAATTAATTCTACAAATTTGACATTCTCAATAAATTTATTATATTAATATATATAATGTAAACTTGACATTTTATTGGAGCGTTTTTATAAATATCGACCGTATCTCCGTCTTTTAAAAGTACAATACATAGAGCTTCATGTAAAATATTGCAACAACTAAAATTTTGCAGAATAATGAAAATGTTCATCTCATTTTGTGTAAACCCGCTTTTTATATGAACATACAAATGTATTAATAATACTTATTATTTAAAAAGTACACACAAAATATTGAATATTTTTATTGCTGCTGAAAATTTTTACTTTTTTATTTATGGGAACTGTCACATATTAATTACGACGTTTTAAAAATAATTGTGTCTGAAGATAAGAGTGTAATATGTCGCACTGAAGACAATTTGTACTATTTCACAAAACCTATAATATTATTATATTAAGTTAAGTATTACTATCATAAGTTTTCGCAAGAAATCATATACAATGACATTTAAAAGTAGTTTTTCTTAAGATAAAGTTGGCTAAAGCCAGCCAAATGATTACACTGCTTGGGATGCATTTATTACTTTATAACTGTGTAATAATTTGGTTGATTTATAGTTTTTCATCTAGAATTTATGTATGGCCGTTGTATTGAGTTCGGAATGGAGCGTTTAAAGGTAGCATGTTTCGTTTGAATATATGATACAATGTAAAATTAGTTCCTATATCTTATCATTTATTCAATTTCCCTACCATCGGTTGAATTTTCACATTGAGGTGTATGGAACTCATGTCAAATTGTAATAAATAGTAAGGCAAATAAACGGTCGATTGCGTTAAGTGTTTTCCTGAACGGAGATTGCCGTCTCACATTTTTGAAATTATGAATTGACATAATTTACTTGCGACAAATCTGTTTTCTGTTAATATTAATTGTGGCAATTCCTCATGATGGTAACTTCGTGAATGCTGAAAGAGAAAGCAGTGTATTGATTTTGCTCACGATGTTACCGCCATGTGCAACTTGGACTCTGCAATCACAGTACCGACAGTGGTGTCGGTGAACGGACTAATAGCAAAGAATCGTGGCCGCCATCTTTCTACCTCCGTCCTTGTCACAGTTGGTTACCTCCTTAAGACTCCTCCCTCCCTAGTATGACGTCACGTAATTTTTTTAATAATTTAAACACTGCACGTCACGTCACTGCAGGTCGTGACGTCACGAACTTAGGAACCCCTAATGTTTGACGTAATTAATGAATCTGTGTAACATTAAAAAATTGGGGATTTTGTTTCACCAACTCTATGATATATCGTATTTACTGTTGTATGATTATATTTCTTTTTTTAACTACCAATTGAATCTTTTTAGACGTATTGTTAAGTTTATTGTTTTTTTTGTTGGTTACTTTTAAAATTTAGGCCTACTCATATATATGTCGTCATTAACAGACGTTCGCATTTATAAACCGAATAGAACGAGAAACGAATCGTAAAAAAGCGATCCGTCAAAATATGAATTATCATTACATATTCATATTTTGTGGACGTGATTTTTCACGATTCATCAGTATTAGAAAAGCGGTCATGTATTATGTTAAAAATAAACACGAGTTGCTTTTGCACGATCCGGAAATAATCACGATTCGACAATGTTTGTACGAGCTCTTACTTGGCTTTTGTTTCTGTTTAAGTGTAAAGAAATAGATTTTACTAAAATCAGTTGCACTACTATTACTACTAAGCTTTACTTGTAATTTGTTAGCACATCGCTTTAGGTTGTAAGTATAATTAAGCAATTTAATTCCTGTCAAGTTACTTTATCAAGTAGTATAGGGAGTTTTGATTATTTTGGAACGATTGCAAGTGTTAGTTCCTTATTCTACAAAAATTAATTAAAAAACCAAAACTAAGGGACCTTGCCTAGGATTAGATCACGAATGGTTATGCTCTAACCCTAGCGTGTCCAAATATCAAGTGATCCAACAACCAATTGTTCGCAGCAACGAATAGTAGAATTATTTTCTCCGTGCAGTTTGGGTCATAAATAATTGGAGTATTTCGCACTCTCTTCCACTCACGGGCCTTATGGGCAGGCATAGTGATACGCATTATTGTTGTGGATAAGTGTTATCGATAGTGTATTTAGTTTGTCATTTTGTGGGTTAGTGATATAAATGAAAGAAAAAAATATATAAAATAACGAATTTATTAAAATAAGAATAATAATGATTTGAAATAAATTATTAATTAGGTATCTATGTATTAAAAAACTATAAGTACAAAAGTTTAGAATGTAAATGTATATCAAAGTTCAAAATTAACAGCAAAAAAGATAATGATTTTTATAAGAATGATAATCTTTCTTTTATAAGAACGAGTTTTTGTCAATAATGGCGTTGCGTCCACGCAACACGCTCACCGCCCTAGCCGGGCCGAGGCCGAGTTTGATTTATGACCCAAACTGCACGAGAAAATAATTCTACTATAACTCCGTCCAAAAATAACGTTGTGATTTTAATACGGTTTAGATATACTAGTGGTTGTAAGACAACATAAAGTTCCATTTTATTGTGATACTTGTCTACTACGCCTTTATTGGGCAAGGTCCCTTAGATTGTTAAACTGTTCAAATAAAAAAGTAATTGTCTAATGGCTGGTTCCTATTCATTCACTTGTCAACACAAACACAACCGATACAAGATAAGATCTAGGACCGGCGATATATATGTTACATCTCTAATTCCATTCTTTTTTTGAATTACATCTTTATGGCTTGTATCTATCGATTTCAGAGTCTTACTACGCTCGTTATTCGCATTGTTAATAATAGTTGGTTTACTTACGGTTTTCTCAAATATTTGTGTAGAAATGGCTAATCCTAATATTGTAAGTTACGTTAAGATTTTTTTGACATCATTGTAAGCAAGAAATTTTTGTGACTTGTTTATTATTAAAAAAGAGACGAAAATTATCTGTGCATTTTTTAATGACACAGTTTTAATTCTGTGATAAAATTGTAGCTCTTTAGAAGTGAAGTTCACAAATAAAATTAATAAAATGTAAATTGAGTTTTATTGGGGTTCCGTGGCCATTAAGGGCCAGGTGGGACGGTTTTAAGGTTGTCTGTCATGTTTGTCCACCCCTCAAAGCTATTCAACAGCATTTTGGCAGAGCCGTTATCAGACTGCCAAAAAAAATTGTAAATATCTTGCACACGCCACTTAATTTAAATATAATAATATGTTGATTGTTAATTGAGGCGACATAGCCGAGTTGTGGCTGAGGAAAGAATTTTAGGAAGAATTATAAAAAAACTATCGAGTTTCTTCCCCGTTACTCTCTTTTCTTTCACCTTCTGAATTATTTGGGGTCGGCACAATATGTTCTTTTCCTTCCACACTCCTCTATTCTGATATACGTCCTCTGTCAAACTACAAATGATCATATCATCCTTCACAATGGAAGATAGTATTCTTTTTCCATGTCTTCACGAAGTCCATCAACTTCTTTGGTCTATTTTAACATTTGTACCAATCTTGCAGTTTAACATTCTTTTTGACAGGTGACTTTCATACCTCCTCATCACATGCCCATATCACCTTAATCTTCTTCCTCTCAATATTTTAGTTACGGGTGCAACTCTCAAAGATCCCCTTATGTACTCGGTTTTCACCGCATCCACTCTTATAACACCACAATCTCAATATTTTCATCTTAGTTAAGTGGCGACGTTTGTGGTCTCACTGTAGTGGCTCAACATTCGTTACCAACGCCTAAAAAATGACATTATTTATATTCAAGTAATTAAATAACTTAAAAAAATGTTTATTTCAAATGTTTTTGAGTTACATTTAAATTGTTGGTATTGCTGTGCAAATAAACTTTAACAAGATGCGGTAAATCGAAATTAATTCGTCGTTCGTTTGTTATGCCCAAAAAATATTTAGAACTTTAAAATGTGTTTTTTTTAAATAATATTCATTGAATAAGCGTAGCTGTATCGGAAATTAATCTAATTTATCTTTTATTTTTATCCCTTTTTTCGAATTACATCCGAACTAGTGTCTTCTAGCGACACGTTCCACACGAGGCTCACAATAACCACAATTATGATGCGAAGAAGTAAAATAAAATCGGTTATTCTTTCCACTTCTTGACATGGGTTGTTGTGAGCGCTGCGTGACCGAACATTATGACGTCCTCAATGACGTTTCTGTAACGTTATGTGTCGTTATGTGGAACGGCTGAAGGAGCACTTTGGGCATTGTGAGGCACAAGTGGAACGTAGCCTAGGGGTGGACGCCATAGATAAAATATATATTGATTGTCACAAATCGTTTCCTGTATCGAGAGTCTCGGCATTCGGCAACCCTAGTTATTACAAATAAAGAGGACATTTTGTAAATTTATTTGTTTTTCATTGTTTTTGGTATTAAAAAAGCATTATAATTTACAAGACTCGAATTTTAACATTCCTATCTGTATTGCAATATAAACATATTTCACTGGCTTAAAAGCCTAGATCCCAAGCCAAAAATATATTTAAAAATAACATATTTCATAATATTTGACAGTTGACTGCTCACTTGAAGATTTTAAGAAATTATTACCTTTTTCTTTCAAATTTTTTATGTATACAAATTACACTTAAATTACATTTAAATTATTTTCTGAATATTAACAATCACAAATTGATAAGAGCTATAGCTGCTTAGCTAAATTAAACAAGTGTCAAAGGAATAAAAGCAAAAACTTAGCATTATGTGAGTAAACATGTTTTCCTGTATCATTTACATTGAATCTTTAAACTACGATAATACGCTTCATACTTTAGGTACCAATGAACCTAAAGTATAATTTATATTATCAAATCTTTTACTTCTACTTACCTTCCATGATCAAATTGATCTCGTACTAGCAGAAGGTGATGTCAGGAGCCTTAAGAACAGGCGAGCGTGCATGACAAGAACTATGAATGTCAAAGAAGCAAGTGAGGTGTGTAAGAATAAGCCTAAATGGCGCTCTGTTGTTCGTGCCTACCCCGCAAGGGACCTGGCGTGAAGTTATGTATGTATGTAAATCTTTTACTATCGAAATAGTATTACATTGATCTATTTTCTTGTGTCAGGTCATCAAGACACGAGACTAAACTTCGTGAACATTCAAGAAGTCGTTCCTTAGAACGTAGAAAAGATCGCAAAGAATCAAGTTTCAACAGAACACGCTCAGATTCACCTAACAGAGCCAGAAACAAATCTAAACACAGGTCTGCTAGTAAGGAAGGGAAAAAAGAGAAAAAAAGCAAGAAGTCCAAGAAAAAGAAAAGGAGCTCTTCTAGTAGTTCAAGTGATAGTGATGAAGAAGAACTTAAGTTGTTGCAACGTTTAGAAGCAGAGAGAATGAGATTAAAGGAAGAGAAAAAGAAGCAAAAAGAGCTAATAAAAGCAAATGAGACTCCTGAAGAAAAAAGGTAGGTGACTCTTTATTTGGTCTTGGTATAGATGCAGACACTACAATAATTGTAGTTTCTGCTGATAACTGTAATTATTAGTTATTAATAACTAATTTTAGGCTTGGATGGGGTATAGCTCTAGCATGTATTCATTTATTATGAACAGAGACCTGAATTTTTTAACAATAGTTCAGAAGTGAAGTTCCCGCTCTTGGCCTTCCATGGTTATATTTTTATAACCACCTAAAATTCACACAATATCTCAAAAAATAAATACATCCTATAACTATACAGCATCCTTAAGCTTTTTTTGTATCATAGTTTAAAGATTTCAAAGTGGATTTCCATTAGGGAGGAAAATTCTGTTTGCGGCAAGTTAGTAGCCATAATTTAAGTTCTTATCCTTTATCTACTACAACCTATAGCTCAAAAGTATACGTAGTAAGAGTAAGCATATTTTAGTAAATCACTTCTCCTTATATATAACTGAAGAGATAATTACAGAATATTCTTTTAATTTTCAAAAACTCTCTAATAACCCCTCATACCTTAGTACATTCTAAAAAATTCTTCCGTTAGACATATGGTGCCTCCCACCTTATCTTTATTTGTTCATGATTTCATTACTGGATTGTTTTACAGCATATACATATATTACATCTTCCTACTAAATTTCATTAATAAGAACTCAAATAGTGTCTTAAATTTCCTGTAATATAGATCAATGTGTAGTACATTCAGTTATTATCATATAGTTTTATGTGTAACTATTTTATGTACAATAAGGAATCAATGGTTTCACTTTTGTCCAAATGGCTATGTAACCCGGAATACTATCAAATATATTTTTCTTATATAATCATATTGACTTTGGAGATGTTTTGATTTTTATATAAAAATATACATTTTGGCTTATGCACAGAGCTCGTCGTCTCAGAGAAAAACAGGAAAAAGAGCGCAAACGCCGTGAGCGTATGGGCTGGGATAATGAGTATCAGTGCTACACCAATCAAGACAACCCGTTTGGTGACTCGGCCCTTACTAACACTTTTGTGTGGACTAAGAAACTGGCCAAGGAGGGTGTGAAAACCGTCTCTCGGGATGAGTTGGAAGCATTGAATAGGCAGAAGCAGTTGGAAAACAAAATTGAGTTGGAAAAGGTGTGTTCATGATTTGTATTGTAAGAATATTTTGAAGACAAAATAAATCATCCTATTACAATATCACGTTAACCTTTAGCAATAGTCATATAGATTTTTGTTACAGAGTTATTATAATAGTACAATTTAAGTTAAATAGAATATTCTCATTTGAAATTTCTCTTTTCTCTATTAGGAATAATAACATTTTGCCTAAACTGTGTTTATGTTTACTGGTGTATTGTTTATGTTATATGGTGTTTATAAGGCCATGTACATTTAGGCCAAATGAAGGCTGATCTTCAATTTTTGGTGTTCGCTGGCACTCCGCTGCATAGTGGTAACATCCACTTAAGGTATAGAAAACTTAGAAAACCAATTTTCTATTATCTACTATGGTTTCGGTGTCTGGGATGGGCCCCAAAGTATTCCATTGTATTTTACCCATAACACAAGCATAACTTGCTTTCTTTGGGTATATACAATGTGTGTGTTTGTCTGCCGAGCTAAATATTAGTGGTGTGTGGGGTGCCGGCATATGGGAACTCCAGTTTAGTGATCAGGAGGGCTGGGGACACCTGTCTGTCTGAACTGTCTCAAAATAACAACAACAATACTGAGAAGTTGGTTTAATTTAACTTGCAAGATTCCACCTGAACTTACATACACACATGAACACACATACAATATACATCCATTGCTAAAGTGAATTAAAAGCTTGGAATGTGTGAATGTGTCAGGTGAAGCAGCGGCGGCTGGAGCGCGAGGCGGAGCGCGCGGCGCGCGAGGCGGAGGCGGCGGCGGCGGCCCGCGCGCGCGAGGCCGCGCAGTTCCACAGCTGGGCGCGCCAGGAGGACGCCTTCCACCTGCACCAGGCCAGGCTCCGCTCGCAGATCCGCATCAGGGATGGACGAGCCAAGCCCATAGACCTGTTGGCCTGGTACGTGAGCTCGGAGGATTGTGTGGACGCCCTCGAGATGCACGAGCCCTACACCTACCTTAACGGCCTGCAGATGCAAGATCTGGAGGACCTGCTCGAGGATATAAAGGTATATTATCTTTTTATTATTTCTTTTGTCTGGTGATATAGTAATTTGTATGGTTTGCTCGGCACCGACTTCAAGGTGTAGAAAATTTAATATTATTTTGAGTTTTGATAAACTAAATAATTTCTTAGTCAAAAATCTTTATTAAGTTATTTTATACTTTTTAGTTTTTGAAGTGTTTTTTTCTTGTTGTGTGCAGGTGTACAAGGAGGTGGAGAAGAACGCCAACCAGCCGTACTGGGAGGACGTGCAGACCATCGTGGTGGACGAGGTGAACAAGCTGCGGCGGCTGGCGGCGCCGCGCGCCGTGCGCGACGGCGTGCACCACGCCGTTGCCGACGACGTCACGCAGGTCGGTGGGCCACAGCCTCATGGAAACTTGTATGTTACGACAAATAGCAACTCATAGTGACTCAGTCACAAAGTATTTGTGAACATTATTTATTTTAATATTAAAGTAGGCTGAAATATCAGCAAAATACTTTATGTTGAACCATACAAAGACTTTTAGTTTATCGAAATAATTTTTACTACCTATTCAAAGGGCAAGGGGGGGTAAGGGGTCTACGCTCAATATCTTGTGGACTCAATTGTCAACCTCACCTGCTCGCGGTATCCCCTGCCGTCAGCAAACGAGGCTCTGGCGACCGATAGATGGCGGTATAACCATCGCAAGAAAGCCGGCCTATAGAAATCCCCTGGTCGGAGACGGGCAGCAGCGTCTCCGATGCAAATAGGCCGGCACTGCGGTTACCAACCCGCATGCCAAGCGTGGTAACTATGGCATATATCCCCCATGAGAACGCACCATAGAAAACGGCCCTCAGTTCCCGGTGACCCCGCTATTCCCGGCTACGGCAGCGGTCGCGGTAACGGCGGGGTGGAGGGTGCTAACAGTCTCCGGGTTACGGGAGGCTGCCAACCCACGAAATTGACCTTGGCAACGTATAACGGACGGACGATTAGGCTGGACAGTCACCTCACAGAACTGGAAGTAGAGCTAAGTCGAATTAACTGGCACATCCTAGGGTTATCAGAAGTCCGAAGAGAGGGCGAGGATACGGTAACCCTAGAGTCTGGCCACTTACTCTACTTCCGGGAAGGTGACAGGGCCTCCCAGGGTGGTGTCGGTTTTCTTGTGAACAAGACCCTCGTTAACAACGTTGTGGAAGTCAAGAGTGTGTCGAACAGGGTAGCGTACCTAGTACTGAAACTCACCAACAGGTATTCCCTGAAGGTTGTACAGGTATATGCGCCGACCTCCGCACACTCTGACGAAGAGGTTGAGGCTATGTATGACGACATTACTAAAGCCATACATGGCACAACCTCCGCTCACTACAACGTTGTTATGGGGGACTTTAACGCCAAAGTGGGAGTACAAGAATGCGACGAACCGATAATCGGACCTTATGGATTGGGGCGCAGAAATCACAGGGGGCAAATGCTGGTCAACTTCTTAGAAATGCAGGGGCTCTTCTTGATGAATTCCTTCTACAAGAAGAAGCCCCAAAGAAGATGGACCTGGCAGAGCCCCGACACTGTGACGAGGAACGAGATAGATTTCATCATGGCAGATAAGAAGCATATATTTAGAGATGTCTCAGTGGTCAACAGGTTCAATACCGGTAGCGACCACCGACTTGTACGAGGCACTCTAAATATCAATTTTAAGGCTGAAAGACTCCGCCTGGTGAAATCTACTCTCCGACCCGCGCCGCCCCAAATGATCCACGGGTCCGAACAGTTCCAACTGGAACTTCACAATCGGTTCGAATCGCTGGAAACCACAGGCGATGTTGACGAGAGAACCGACAACGTGGTGAAGACGTTGCAGGATTTGGGTCGCAGGCATTTTCCGCCTGTACGAAGAAACAGACGGTCCGAACTTTCTACCGAAACTCTGGATCTCATGAAAATGAGACGTGAAATGCCACCCGCTTTGTTTGCCTCGCCAGAGCAACGGACCCTCTCTAAGAAAATAAGAAAACTTGTTAGGCGGGACCTCCGCTGCTCTAATACGCGTGCCATTGAGGCAGCTATAGAGCAGAACAGGGGGTCCAAAGTTTTCTCAAGAAACTTGGGGAAGAGCCACATTGCAAAACTGAGGACAGCGGATGGCAGAGAGCTTACGTCTCGGTCTGAGATCCTGACGGAGGCAGAAAAGTTCTACAGATTGCTGTATTCTTCGCGGGCGAAGAAGCCTGCGACGCAAAGCAACCAAGATCCACGTGCGCCACTCACGCGCCATTATACGGAGGACATCCCGGAGGTCGACGTGGACGAGATTAGTGCGGCTCTCAAACAACTTAAAAATGGCAAGGCTCCGGGGGATGACGGAATTACAACTGAGCTCCTTAAGGCAGGAGGAATGCCAATCCTCAAGCCCTTGGCTGAGCTCTTCAATTCCGTTATCCACCAGGGCACAGTGCTGAAGGCGTGGAGCAAGAGTGTGGTGGTCTTATTCTTCAAGAAGGGTGATAACACTCTCTTGAAAAACTATAGGCCAATCTCACTCTTGAGCCACGTCTATAAGTTGTTTTCGAGGGTCGTCACAAATCGTCTCGCCAGAAGACTTGAGTTCCAACCACCGGAGCAGGCTGGGTTTCGAAAAGGCTACAGCACCGTAGACCACATCCATACTGTTCGGCAGATTATACAAAAGACCGAAGAGTATAATCAGCCGCTGTGTATGGCATTTGTGGACTACGAGAAAGCCTTCGACTCCATCGAAACTTGGGCTGCTCTGGAGTCTTTGCAAAGATGCCGTATTGATTGGCGATACATTGAGGTGCTGAGATGTCTGTATGACGCCGCAACGATGACCGTCCAGATCCAGGACCGGAGGGCGAAGCCTATACCCCTACGTCGCGGGGTGAGACAGGGGGATGTGATTTCCCCGAAACTGTTCACCAACGCGATGGAGGATGTCTTCAAAACTCTGGACTGGGCTGGACGGGGCATTAACATCAACGGCGAGTGCATCTCTCACCTCCGTTTCGCCGACGATATCGTTGTCTTTGCTGAGACTTTGGAGGAACTTGCCGAAATGCTGGGCAGCTTAAATGAATCTTCCCGACGGGTCGGTCTCGGTATGAATCTGGACAAGACGAAAGTCATGTTCAATGAACACGTCATGCCGAGACCGGTAAACGTCGATGGCGTCCCTCTGGAATTTGTGCAGGAATATGTCTACCTTGGACAAAAAATACAGGTAGGCAGACACAACTTCGAGGGGGAAGCCAATAGGAGGATTCAGTTGGGCTGGGCGGCATTCGGCAAGCTTCGTCAAGTGTTCTCGTCGACCATTCCGCAATGCTTGAAGACAAAAGTCTTCGAGCAGTGCGTCCTCCCCGTCCTGACCTACGGGGCCGAGACGTGGACACTGACGGCAGGATTGGTCCACAAGTTCCAAGTCACTCAACGGGCTATGGAGCGAGCTATGTTGGGTGTTTCTCTTATGGATAAAATTAGAAATGAGGATATCCGTAAGAGAACCAAAGTAACCGACATAGCTCGCAAAATTAGCAAGTTGAAGTGGCAGTGGGCCGGTCACGTCTGTCGCAGGACCGATGTCCGTTGGAGCAGACGAGTCCTGGAGTGGAGACCGCGTCTCGGTAAACGTAGTGTCGGACGCCCTCCAGCCCGATGGACCGACGACCTACGCAAGGTCGCCGGTAGGCGCTGGATGAGAAAGGCAGCAGATAAGTATGAGTGGCGCCGTCTTGGGGAGGCCTACGTCCAAAAGTGGACTGTGAATGGCTGACGACGACGACGACGATTCAAAGGGCAGTTGGGAACTTGACGACTAATACCAGAACACAACTCAAGGTTGTCATGAGGCCAATATGTTGTGCAAGTAAACTGAGTCAAATAAAGCATAAACAAATTTTGCCTAAACGGTATTTCAAAACATTTTCTTAACACAAACAAAACTAGCTTCAAGAAATCAATATTTAACCAACTTCTGTTCGTTCTGCAACATCTTAAAGTGTATATATGTGTTGTTAGATGATGTAATTATTGTATTATATTACACTGGCAGATATTCAAAGGCAAGACCGGAGCCCAGCTGGAAGCGTTGCAGACCCAGATCGAGGAGAAGATCAGTGGACGAAGAGACGGCGTGGACATTGGCTACTGGGAAAGCCTGCTCAGTCAACTCAAAGGTATTGCATGTTTTCTGTTCGACGATCCGATGTTAAAAATTCCCCTGGATATTCCGTACATACGAAACCTCTAATGTTAATAGTATAATTTTGTTGTATTCCGTTGTTGTGTAAATGTTTCTTGAATAATTTTATACTAATATATAAAGTTGAAGAGTTTGTTTGAACGTGCTAATCTCAGGAACTACTGGTCCGATTTGAAAAATTCTTTCAGTGTTAGATAGCCCATTCATCGAGGCAGGCTACAGGCTATATATCATCAAGCTATGACTAATAGGAGCGGAGCACCAATGAGGAATGTTTCAAAACCTGTTTTTTTAAAACTATTCCACTCGGTTAAACTCCTCCGACACTGCTGATTCTCATGAAATTTTGTGTGCATATTGGGTAGGTCTAAGAATTGGACATCTATTTTTATCCTCTTAAATGTTAAGGGTAGTCCATTCTTAATTTTTTAGTTCTTTTTTATTTTTTTATGATACAGCATTAAAAAAACATACAACCCCAAATGTTGAACCCTCTACCAACCCCTATTTTCTATTTGTTAAATATCGATTGAAGCTTTTCCGGGCAGGACGACGTCTGCCTGTATAAATGTTATATATGCGATGTGATGCACGCAGCGCACATGGCGCGCGCGCGTCTGCGCGACCGCCACCAGCACAACCTGCGCCGGAAGCTGCTGCTGCTGAAGCAGGAGCAGGGCGTGCAGCCGGCGCATGCGCACGCGCAGCCCGCCCCCCAACACAGGTCAGAGAGAGAATTACGAATGTTTCACAATAAAATCGTTTTGATTCAGACTAGATTTCATACATAAATAACTTTTTTTTCACAAGAATTATTTTTTTTAAATATTAATACGTAAAGCAAAAACATAGTAAAAATGTTGTACCCGTTTTTACGGAAATTGCGCGGATGGAGGAGCATGAAATTTTGCACACTTATTGTGAGACTTGAGTCCCACACAGAGTTGCAGTTTATTAAGCTGTAACTATTTTAGGCGAAAATAATACATTTGTTTGAGCCAGATGCAATTTTATATGTATTTTATAATACAGTGACAGAAGGAATAAAAAAAAATTAAGTCAAGTCAATATTTGAATACTTTTCCAAAAGTCGCCAGTGCTTTGATTATAAGAAAACATAGGTTTTAACACCTCCCCGTAATTAAAGCACTCTGTATACAGTAAAGATATACATGGCACACAATACCTATCAATAAATTAATTTGAATATGAAAACACTATGTTAACCCCAAAGAGCTCAAGCATTTGTAGTGTCTCAGCTTAGGCAATGCCTTAGTGAGAATGTCTGCTGTTTGGTGAGTTGATGGTATGAATTTTATAACGACTTGTTTGGTTGAGATGCAGTCACGAATAAAATGATGTCGAATATCGATGTGTTTGGTGCGAGAGTGATGTGTATCTAAAACTACTATAAGCCCTTTCTGAACTAGACTATTTACTGAAAGTAAATTTGTAGTTAAGTCTGGAACATATAAAACATCGGAAATTTGCTTAACCCTATCAGACACATTTATAGAGACCGTACCTTTTCCTTCACTTTTCATTTGTTGACCATTGGCAACAGTAACTGATTTAGACTCCGGCTGCAAGTCCAGGAACCAATCACACTTGTTACTCATATGAGTCGTAGCACCTGAGTCAACATACCATTCGGTGGTGGCACAAAGTGAGAGGGTAGTGAAACCTGTAGAAAGATTATGATTAAAAGTGATAAAAGTGTAACGTCTGATGTATTATTACATGAATGAGATGATAATGGTGGTGACGGTTGACATGGTGATGCTGATGACGAATGACACTTTTGTCGGTTGTGACGTTTCCTACACTGAGACACTACATGACCAATCTTTTTGCAATAAGTGCATTTAATATTATCTTTATTAGACACGGGCACATTAGATAATAAGGAACTCGACGTAGTAGGAGCATCTCGGTATTCCTCCTTGAGCAGGATCGATGCAACTGAGTCCACGGATATCCGCATGCCGGAGTGCTCTATTGCCATCACCATCGGGCTGTAGCTATCGTTGAGTCCTGCCAGCATAATTACACCAACAAGTTCATCGTCCAAGCCAGCTTGAATAGCGTTCAGTTGCTGTTGAACATGACGTATCTCATTTACGTAGGCCTCTATACCAGACTAGGTTTCAAGCTTGATATTAAGCAATTTCTTCATGAGTTTTAACCGTCGCGCTAGGCCACAATCGGCGTAAGACTCACGAAGTCGATTCCAGGTTTCTTTAGACGTTTTAGCTGTCATGGACTATGGGATAAAGGTGCTCACTTAGGTTTAAACAAATTTTGGACCTTGCTTTAGCATCCTTGCGTTCAAATTCACGATCAGGAATTTCTTCAGAGGATGAAATTACGCAGTCCCATAGTTCAGTGTCTATTAAATACATTTGCATTGCGAAACTCTATGTCGCGTAGTTGCTGCTACCTTGAAGTTTTACAAAATTAGGCGTGCTGCTACTGACCACTACCGGAGACATGCCGCAGGCAGTCTGAGAAGGCTGTGGTGTCGACGGCGACGATGGGGTTTGACTCATCTTGGATAATGTGTTTTACTTTCTTCCAAAAAATACAATGAGGGACCATAACCTGTGAGACTTGAGTCCCACACAGAGTTGCAGTTTATTAAGCTGTAACTATTTTAGGCGAAAATAATACATTTGTTTGAGCCAGATGCAATTTTATATGTATTTTATAATACACTGACAGAAGGAATAAAAAAAAATAAAGTCAAGTCAATATTTGAATACTTTTCCAAAACTCGCCAGTGCTTTGATTATAAGAAAACATAGGTTTTAACACTTATACTTTATATTTTTTGAAATAATACATAAAAATATATTAAAACAATAAAAACAACATTACACACACACACACACACACACACACCATATACATATACTGTTTCGTTTATTGTTCAAGTCAAATGAACGGTGTAGCCTTGGCGAGATCTATAATTATACAAGTATTGTTTTTAATATTAATTATTATGGTCGAATTTCGACCATAATAATTAATATCGATTGTATCATAATCATAATGATTTTTTGTGAAATACTTCTAATTTTTGCATTAAGTAATATGGATTTGTCGCATGTTAGTTCTATGAATTTATATCTTAAGAATGTGGTAATGCGTGAGCGAGATAGCGAATACCATTTAGGTAGGTTCTTAATAACAAAGGTGCTTTCAATTTTACATGCGTATTCTTTTATTACTCTTATTATGGTCAGATGAAACATATACACAAATTTAAAATTGTATTTTTGACATAATATATTACGTAATAAGTTTTTGCAACTATTACACGTAATAAAAGTAAGTTTTTAACGATTTTTAGTTAAAATTTAGTTGTATTTAAATGTGTAGACGTCGCGAAAACTTCAGAAATGACTAGTTATTTAAGATTTGAATTACTAGATCTTATTACTTAGATTAAATTGTAATTTCAATGTTGTATCTTTGAGCTATATTATATGTGGATAATAATAAACTATGTGAACGGGAATGCCAGTTCCGAAACCCCGGAGGCCGGCGAAGCGAAGCCGGAGGAGGGAGCGGGCGAGGGGAGCGCCGGGGAGGGCGAGGGGGAGGGCGAGGAGGCGGAGGAGGCGTGCGTGGCGCTGTACCGCGCGGGGCGCTACTCGCCGGCACCGCTGGCGGCCGCGGCGCTGGAGCCCGGCACGCTGCTCACGGAGCCGCTCGACGACCAACAGCGGCTGCTGTACCTGCGCGGGCGGCTGCACGCCGCCAACGCGCAGCGCGAACACGCCCGCGACCACGCGCACGCACACGCACACGCCCCGCACGTAAGTCCATCTCGATGTTTGCCTAGTCCGATTTGCTTGAACTCAGTATGTATATATTTTTGATGACGCGGATGAACATAGGATACTTTTTATCCCGAACAATGGGATAGTTTCTAGGATAAAAATATATTTGTCTCTCTTTTTGTTATCCTTTTATGGAAGGACATATTTAATTTTAATACCTCACAATGCCCATAATGCTATGTCTGCCGTTCCACATGGCGACCGCGGTCGTTATAGTCGTGGCCAAAACGTCACTAATGACATTATCATTTTCGGTCACACAGCGCTCACAACGACCCATGTTAATAGGTGGGTCAAAGTGGGCGTTGTTGACCACAGAGCATCAGTTCCCTTTATTTCCGAATGAACCGATGAGATTTGCGTGGCAGGCGGGTGCGGAGGGCGCGGGCGGGGCGGCGTCGGCCGCCGAGCTGGAGCGCGTGGCGGCGCGCGCCATGGGCCCCTCCGCGGACGAGGCGGCCTTCAGCGTGGAGCACGCGCTGCCCGACGCGCCCTGCCTCTGGGCGGACAAGTACCGGCCCCGGAAGCCCCGATACTTCAACAGGTACGCACTGTAACGCTTACAAGACAATCTAATATATAACATTCTCGAGTCGCGACTCCTGCGAAAGAGATTTGTATGAAATATTATGTGCATATCGGATAGGTTTGAAAATCGGACAACATCCATTTCATTTCATACCCCTAAATATATATTCTTATTTTTTTGACAGAATTTCTATTTATATTTTATAATGATTAAGCAATAAAAAATACATACAACTTCAAATTTTCACCCTTCTATGATCAACCCCTAAGTATAATTGCGATATTAGTACTTTAGTAATTTTCTACTCTCGGCAGTCGATAATTAATCAGTTGCCACTCTATCACTTGTACCCGCCATTTGGTCCCGGTAGATGGCGCTGCAATCAAGTTCTAAATTTTTATTTTTTAAAGGCACAACAACGTCTGCCGGGTACAGTTAGTCTATCTGTAATATCATAAATTTCTAAACATGCCATGTCTGTACATTGAAGCTATTTAAAAATATAGACTATATAAACGGTAGAGAACGCAATGCATTTTTTTTATTCTTGTCCGTTTGTTCGGGATTCACGTAAGGACTACTGGGCCGATTTCGATGTGGTGTACGCTGGTCGACAGCAAATTTATTTAGATGTAAACTTTGCGCTACTTTTTATCCCGGAAATTTTGCTGGGAATCATTTAAAAGGGCCATAAAAAATGAAGTTAAATGTTGCGACCCAGGGTGCACACGGGCTTCGAGTGGAACAAGTACAACCAGACGCACTACGACATGGACAACCCGCCGCCGAAGATCGTGCAGGGGTACAAGTTCAACATCTTCTACCCGGACCTCATCGACAAGAGCGCCACGCCGACTTTTCGCTGGTGACCATCATTATTATTAACTATGGTGTCCTCAAAAGGCTCACAACCAGCGGTACCTCAGTGAGGCCATGGCTTAGTTTAATTATGCAATTAGTAGTGTCTATAAAAACAACGGACAGTAGTGACGAACAAGACAGAAATAACAAATTTGTGGTGGTTTGTTAAATTGTACTAACCCACATATTATAACACTATACAAGTTGAGAACATCCTCCTTTTGGAAGTCAGTTAAAAATACTTGTGTTGTATTACTGGAGTGCAGCAGAGAGGCTGACAGATCCCAACTGTGATGGGAAGTGGTCACAGTCACATATAGACACTTGCAACACCAAGGGTGGTAACCATCCTTACGGATAAACAACCTACCACCTGGCTGTGGGTGGTTTTGTCACCTCTTACGACAGGCGTTGCGTTGGTGTGCAACGCAAGAAGTTGTATTCTGTCTTCGTTCCTGCATCGATAAGAGTTTACGAGTTAATTCAAATTCAATCTTGTTAAATAACTGTTATATATTACGAATTTAAAAGCACTCTCTGTTATCTTGCTGGTTATTTGCTTCAGACTGCTAAATTACAAACTACCTTCATTATACATAACACACCTTTCCCTCAGGATAGTTCACTATTATTAAATTCCACACAATTGCATTATTTATTTTTATTGATGTATTGTTTATTTAAATTGATATTATATTATATATTACATTTAAATTATTTATTCATTCACATATTCGACTATTGCGGATTTTGTTTTTTACTAATTGATGAAAGAGCCTAAAAATTAATAACCCAGACACAAAGGAAAAAACAACACATGGTACTAGATAGGATAATATCTATCGCACTATCTCACGACACCAGCATGTAACAGATACACTTTACATTAATATAAGTTTGGTATTAAAATTAGATTAAATTAATATAACAAGTTATTCGTAAGGTACACCACAATACAATTATCATTAAATTAATGTCACACACAAGAACCAAATGAATAAATGCGTGTTTAAACTCTAAGGGCGGTTTCAGATTAGCGTATTTTTCTGCGCGTAACGGTCGTTTCAGCATACTTCAGCTTCAAAACACCGGCCTCGCGTAAACGGGCACATTTCAGCGTGTCCGCTTGAAACGATAGTGATTCTGACGAAGAAACATTGCTATTAGTGTTCCGAGCTTAGAAGTGCGTCAACACTCGTACGAGTTACGCTAATCTGAAACCGCTCTAAAAATTAAGTTGCAAAAAGGGTACGGAACTTGATGGGTTGTCCTTTTGAGTGAGTGTGGGTCGGTCGTGGGTTGCAGAAGCCGTGCCCCGAGAACCCGGAGTTCGCGGTGCTGCGCTTCCGCGCGGGCCCCCCCTACGAGGACATCGCTTTCAAGATCGTGAACCGCGAGTGGGAGTACTCGTACAAGCGCGGCTTCCGCTGCCACTTCCACAACAACATCTTCCAGCTCTGGTTCCACTTCAAGCGATATCGATACAGGCGATGAGACAATTAAACGCTCACTTACACATCTAACAGCCTGGCATTTCTCATTTTCCTACTGTTAGCATTAGTCGCACTGTGGGGTTTATTGCACATTATACATTGGACAGATATTAAATCTAATATATAGAATTCGGTTGTTGACAATATGAAAAATATAGGCTTATTTTAATATATATCGTAGATTACGATCTAAATATGACCAAAATAAATTGTTTTAACTAAAATGTTAAATATTAAATGATATTTTTGAGAAATAAAATTGTTATATTGCAGCCATTAACCACGTGACAATGAACGCCGATCAAAGCGCGTGACGTCATAGTGCAAAACGCAACAAGTTATCAATGACTTCTCAGATAACACTCAATGAAACAGATGTTTGTTTTGCACCCTGTGACGTCATGCGAGACGCCATGGCAGCTTGACGCGTTTTTGTGGCGAAATGTCAAAATATTTATAAAATTGCTAAATTAAATATATTAATGTTGTTTTTTTGCTGAAATATATTTTGGCTAAAATAGAGCGTAAGGCTAAAAATAAACCTGTTTCTCATAAATTGTCAACTAGCGAATTCTTAAGTCGCGATGTTTGTAGTTAAACTCATCTAAAACGGCTTGACCGATTCTCATGAAATTTTGTGTGCATATTGGGTAGGTCTGAGAATCGGATAACATCTATTTTCATCCCCTTAAATGTTAAGGGTAGTCCACCCCTAATTTTTATTTTTTTATGATACAGCATTAAAAAATACATACAACCCTAAATTTTCAACCCTCTACAGTCAACCCCTATTTTCTATTTGTTAAATATCGATTGAAGCTTTTCCGGGCACAGGACGACATCTGGCGGGGACAGCTAGTCTATATATATATAGAAAAGAAAGTCGTATTAGTTACACTATTTACAACTCAAGAATGGCTGCACTGATTTGGCTGAAAATTGGTGGGGAAGTAGCTTAGAACCAGGAGATGGACATAGGATACTTATTATCCCGTTGGAACCGGTAGGTAGCGCTGAGGTCGGGTTCTTGAATCCTCCTATTCACCTGGACCGATTTAGGTGATCTTGTTTTTGTGTTTGAGTGGGTCCCCGATGGTTTAAACCCACAATTGGAACCGATAAAATATAAAGATATAGTGTGAATTATACAAAATATAACGATTTCCCATCACCACGCGAGTGAAACCGCGGGCGCAGCTAGTATTAAATACATATGAACTTAATTATACAAAATATACAAAAATTAAAAATAAACTAAATTCTTCATAAATTAATAAAAATGAATTTTAATTAACAATCTATAAGTAGCTAGGCCTGAGCCTGTCGAGATTCCGGTTATGCTTTGGTGCACTGTATATTTATGCTTGAAGATGAATGATTTATTGCATGGCTACTACCTATATTATACTGGTAGATATTACAAATAAAAGGAATGTATGGTAAGTACACATTGATCTGTAAGGATCAAGTCTTGATAGCAAGTAATGTCGCCTCTGCTGCACCTCCTGTCCATGGTTCCAGTTGCTGGCTGTAGCCGTAACAGCTAGTCTGTGTCGTCCATCAGTCAGCAGGATGTCTCCAAGGCTTCACAGGAAACTTTCCATTCAAAATTTCTTGAATGCTTGGCTTGAATGAAGTGTTTTCTTTAAAGTTTGTGAACTTGTGTGAGAAGTACCAGGGTTGCCTCGTACATGTGGAAAATCGTAGGGCAACCACACATAACATAATAATTCTTGTGGTACTTAATTTGGTTATCATAATGGCGTATTTTATTTACCCAAAAAACTGCCTTGTGTAAAGATTAATACCACTACACAAATGCAAAGCCACGTGAAGTGCCACCATTAAGTTTAATTCTCAGTGGCTTATATTATGTGTATACACTACAAGTAATTTTTTTTTTTTTATTAAAGACAAATATTCATAATTATAAAAGAAAATAATGTACTTTAAAATTTTTTTAAACTTTGTTGGCTACATGATATTAGGGTTCAAGTAGTGGGTAGGAACAAAACTTGACATTCCACAGATACTCAGTAATCTCCATATTCATCTAAGGATCAAGTAAATTAAAGTATTGTAAATTGAAAATAAATAAAACTTACAAATAAAATGCAATTAAATATTATTAAGTTTATTTACACTACTAATTTCTTTAAAATAATTTACTTTTTGACTGGTCCTTCAGCGGGGTTCACTACTTCCTCTGTGGCTGGATTAGTACGGAAATTGGGGAACTGTTCCCAGGGAGCACTTAATTCAAATCTCCTGAACTCCTGTGCCAATTCCAAGGGTTCCACCACAACTCGCTTCTGTTCATCGTCATAACGAACTTCTACATATCCACTCAGAGGGAAGTCCTTCCGGAAAGGGTGACCCTCAAAACCATAGTCTGTTAAGATCCTCCTCAAGTCGGGGTGGTTAGCGAAGAACACGCCGTACATATCCCATATCTCTCGTTCATACCAATTAGCAGCTTTGAACACTTCGCATGCTGAATCTACTGGTGACAGTTCATCAGTGTATGTTTTTACTCTGATTCTGGCATTATATCTCAAAGATAACAAGTTGTAAATAATTTCAAATCTATTCGGACGAGATGGCACATCCATGCCAGCTATGTCAACGAGGCTGGCGAATTGGGCGCTATGATGGTCCTTTAAAAATTGGAGCACGGGAATAACACCGTCTGGGGGAATCAGTACCTCCAACTCATTTCCAGCAGTCAGCTGGACTTTTTGCACATACTTAGGCATGCATTCGGCTACATATTTGCCGAAATCAATAAGCTGAGACTTCTGAAGGGGATCCAATTTTGCTACTGTTGGTCTCGTTTCTACTTGGGGAGCAGCTTGCTCTGTTTTCGTCGCCACACGTTGAAGGGCCGTAGTTTTAGCATTGTTCAAGAATTTTTGCCCGATATTGCATCCCGCACCAATAGTTCGTTTTAAAAAGTAAGACATATCGCTTGTTTTATTTTATTCCTTACGTAATTCGATTTCGATCGTAAAAATTCTGAACACCACAACAAATCACGGGGTATAAACTTAAAACAAATGAAGGTGAAAAAAAATTTAAAAAAATCGCTATTAACTTATAGATTTATGAATGTTTTCAATTTCCTGTTAGTGTTTAGATATTTCGGTCCTTTTCATTTAGTCAGGTTATTCGTAGAATGATTAAAACTTTACATGACAGATAGCACTGCTAGTATCCTTAAGTTTTTGTTTCACATATATTTGTTTTCTAAGTTATTAATATATAAGTAAACATTTATAAAAACATAAATATTTATTAGAAATAAATATTTTTGATATATATTTAATATATGTTTGAATACATTTAATTAAGACTCTTTATAACTAACCAAAGTAAATGGAGTCATTGAAAAAAAAAAGTGCCAAATTACGACAGTGTCAATACTAGTTAATGTAGTTAGGGATGGCTTATTATGATCTTATCAAATTGAGTTAATCGATACCTTGACGATTAATGTATCGACAAACGCCACGTAAATATTTTTTAAATGGAGTAAAGTATTCTTTACAATGATATGTGCATTAACTTATGTAATATACACATTGGTTGCGTCTGCATGGGTAACAAATGTTCTAAATGCAAACTATTTCAACGTTATTACATATTTATGTGCTATATTTTATGGACTAAGATGTATGAATAAAATAATCTATTTGTTATATTAAGACATAAATTGGATTTTTTTAACAACAACAACAACAATCATAATGCACAAATATTCTTACCAATTTCAACATTGAAAGCTGTGCAACTTTTTTAAATTATACTGTAGTTTAAATTATTACTTAGAAAATCTAAGAAATTAATCAAATATAAAAACTCAATTTAAAACAATAAGTTGTTAGCAAGTTTACTGTTTGGATCCAACAAACAGAGGAGATAGTACGGACCCTGAACCAACTCCGACATAGAAAACCTCGTGGCCGAGCCTAGAATAATTGAAGAGAGAAAGGCTCAATATCTCCGCTAGCTCGGTCACGTAGAACGGATGGAGGAGGATTGGAATATGAGGAAAGCATACTTGGGGCGACCAGTTAGTATCACTAGAAAGATAAGAGTGGATCACCTAAACGAACGTCAAAACTGAGAAGTCTAGACACTGTTCAGAACAGAGGAAAGTGGCGCGCTTAACATACTTAAGCATATATTTGTATATGATGACATTCTTTTTATTGACAAGTAACGTTAATAAATATTACATCTTTCATTCTTTCAAAGTAGATCAAAAATATTTTGTTTACGCCAGTGATATTTTGATCTAGAATTTTGTCGTACTTACGTCTCACAACACGACTCGCTTTAGCTCTATAGGCTCTTGAATGGACTATAGTGAGAGTTGTCGGCTCTATTTCTATTACGTGTCGCTGCTGAGCAAAAGGAGAAGTACAGTTCTTTAGAGCGAATGAGCTATATCCCTCTTTACGTTTTAATAAGCAGTTTTGCAGAAATTAGCCGTTGTGTAGAAAAGAGCGGATGTAGGACGTGGGTCCGCTACTTCGGAGACTTCTGCATCTCATCCTTGCGATGGCAAATCTTCATATAGTTTCATATTCCAAAATCGCCTTCCTTTAGATTTTAATATGGGAGATTCCGTCTACCTGTTGTTAGTCATAAGATACCTATGCCTATAATTATCCTTAAAATTTACAAATATCTGACAGGATTTATTTTATCGATTATTCGATACTGAAATGGGTTCTCTATTATGCAGTATTTACATGGTGGATAATAAACTCTTTGTACCTGCCATAGACTGCAGCTCGTTGCTTAGCATTATTTTGTTATTAATGACATTATCAAAAAAACTCAAATGAAACCCATTTTTATTTAATCAAATATAATAATATTTAATATTTCTAAATAAACATGCATATTCAAATCAAGTGCCGACTTTCGTCATATTTTCAACTTATGTATATTAACATCTGGGATAGTTTTCTGTTTGTTTTATGAAGTGGATTATTATTAACGATCTATATGTAGTTTTGGACTCTGGCGAATCTATTAAGGAAAACTGCTTTTGGATATCGAAGTTACTGATTATTATTATGTGACCTGTGAATCTGTTTAATTGGACCGACCAAACACACTATTGGATTTTTATATCAACACAAAACTTGATGTGCAGTGATATGTATTAATTAAAATTATATACAATTTATAAATAATATGAAATTTTATTTTAAATACAGTTGGAATTCCTGGTGGAAGAAATCTCCATAGCTAAGCATACAATATATAGAATATCGGTCTTATTCATAGACAGAGTAAGTTTGAACGCTTCTTTAGAAACCATAAGCGTTCAAACTTACTCTGTCTATGAATAAGACAAAGTATACACAAACCCGCTATACGTACAAATACATACACACACACACATACACGCACACACACGCATGCATATATTAGGTACGTTCATATACGAGTTAGCGCCATTAATATTCGCTAGATGTGCTAGTAGCACGATTCTCCCGACTGAAGACTCTATCTCCATATATTCAATATACTCTTTGCAACAAATCAAATGTCAAGCTCAGAGTACAGCCTGTAAAAGGTGCCTACACATTACGGGCCGCAGCTGACGGACGCGTCTAAACAATGTGCACCTGCACACCAGACCGTCACACACTCTCGAGATTGCTTTAGGATTAGGACGTCCGAATGCACAAGGTCACATCCGCGACTTGTTATGTGCAGACTTCAACTAACTTCCTTATTCAGATACGTTGTAGTTGTAAACCACTCCCCTCGGCCGCGTTCATTACAGGTGACTTATAATATGGACACACCTTTAGTAATCAGTGGTTATAACATATATACATTAATTCAAAGCCATAAATACTACTCATCAGGCTTCTTCACATTCTCTCGAAAACTACGTGAGAAACTGAGAATGAGATTGCCCTTCTCGTGTTCTCCCAGTGATGTCCACAGGAACATTAACTGAGAACGCTCTCGCGAGTATAATGCAGGTTAAATGGTCAAAGTACTTCAAAGCAGTGTCCACAAGCCCTAAGTAATGTCATAGTAAGGTTGCACAATTTTTATAAAACACAACTTTTTTCAAATTTTTTAGGCACGTAACCCAGTTTGGTATAAATATAATTAATATTTATTAAAAGATAGTAGACATTATTTTACATGAAGTCCTAAATGTTAATTAAATGTCTCCATACAAACTTTTGAAAAATACTGAAAGATTAATAATACCTAGATATTTTTGTTAAAGTTTTAATCGGTCCAGCGCATTGGTGATCTACCGCGCGCCCTCGTGCCCTCCATTTTGCCCTGGACTACGAGTCGCTCCATTGACGTGTCTTCTCGTCGTGTAATATGTCCAATGAAAGTGAGAATACGACTTTGAACGATGGAAGAGAGACGTTGTTTTATGTTGAGTTCTTCAAGTATTGAGACGTTGGTTCGGAACTGTGTCCAGGATATGCGAAGCATTCGTCTCCAACACCACATTTCTAAAGCGTCTATCTCCTTTCTCTCACTTTCTCTTATAGTCCACGTTTCGGCAACTTAAAGGAATATGGGAAACACTAGTGCCCTGACAAGTCGCATTTTAGTGGCCTTTGTGATGTTTCTGTTTCTCTATATTTTCCCAAGCCGATCCTTGGCGGACCTGGTGATAGCCATACGCCGTTTGATCTCTTCTGCGCATCCGCCATTGTTCGATATTAGTGCTCCAAGGTAGATGTATGATTGAATGACGTCACAATACGCAATTTTAGTTACTTCGGGCGAGTTATTGTTGAGTCGATCAACAATCATAATCTTCGTCTTGCTGCGATTTATCTTCAGACCGAAATCAAGGCTTACTTGTTCCATTTTGGTTAGTAAGGATTCCAGATTGCTGATGCTTGTTGCAAATAGGGTAGTGTCATCTGCGTAACGCAAATTAGAGATTTTATAGCCTCCAATAGTGATTCCATCTGACCAGTGCTATTCTCATAATGAGTTCTGTGTAGATGTTGAACAGAAGTGTTGACAAGATGCAGCCTTGACGGACCCCGGATTATTAATATAAATTATCTAAAACATCTCAAAGCCGCATAATAATTTTCCAAATATAGTCATTTTTATGTTACATCACAATTGGCTGTATGGACTAAGATTCCTTTGCCTGCCTTTAATAGCGAATTCTACTACTACTGAAATATTGATTGACAACTGACATTCAGCCGCGTCACTGCTAATGTCAGTAGACTTACAAAGTCGATGTCGAGTTCCAAATTTTCATTAGAAAAACTGGAAATTGAAAGTTTCAACTAGAATCGCTAAAATTTAATATTTAATTGATTATAATTACACATCTGTAATGCTGCAACATATATTTTCCGGTGCCTGTTTTATCACAGCTAACTACAGTTTCAGTAGTCTAATTTAATTGTAATTACAGTGGTGCATCTCATTGCACAATTAACTTTCAAAAATGTCCTTCCTTCGTGGTTCTGAGAATTATGTTTGGTGTACAACTAGCGTCCTCGGAAAAGGAGCTACAGGTGCTGTATTCCAAGGCGTCAACAAAAACAATGGCGAGCCTGTCGCAGTTAAGACTTTTAACCAACTCAGTCATATGAGACCTCACGATGTTCAGATGCGAGAATTCGAGGTTTTGAAGAAAGTGAAGCATGAGAACATCGTGAAATTATTGGCTATAGAGGAAGAGCAAGAGGGGCGTGGCAAAGTCATTGTTATGGAATTGTGCACTGGGGGAAGTTTATTTAACATTTTGGATGACCCTGAAAACACATATGGTCTTCAAGAGCATGAATTTTTATTAGTTCTGGAGCATTTAACGGCCGGGATGAAGCATTTGCGTGACAACAATTTAGTTCATAGAGATTTGAAGCCTGGTAACATAATGAAGTATATCAATGAGGATGGTACAACAACATACAAGCTCACTGATTTTGGTGCTGCTAGAGAGCTTCAAGAGGAAGAGCAGTTTGTATCATTGTATGGTACAGAGGAGTACTTGCATCCTGATATGTATGAGAGAGCAGTGTTGAGGAAGCCAGTTGGGAAAAGTTTTGGAGCAACAGTGGATCTATGGTCCATAGGAGTGACATTGTACCATGTGGCCACTGGGCAATTGCCATTTAGGCCATATGGTGGGAGGAGAAACAAAGAGACCATGTTCTACATAACAACAAAGAAGGCATCCGGGGTTATTGCTGTAAGTAGAATACAGTATTCATGACTGCATCAAGAGTTAAATACAACACAATATCTTCTATATTTAACATATTTTAAACTTTTTCTATTATTTAAATAATATTGGAAAACCTTGATAAAGCTGCCTAATGTAGATCCATGGACACAGTATTACACCAAGTACAGGATAAAGGACTTATTTACTAAGTTCCTGCATAGCAAAAAAATAACTCCAAGAAATATGTTCTTGGTCCTTTTATAAATTTTGTTAATTATTTGATGAAATCATTATCTATATAAATTCCTTACAAGCTTAGTAAGATATTTATGTATGTATTAGATATTTTGCAACTCACATGTGGTTTTCTTGTGTTGTCAAATGGTTCCAGTCATATGACTGCAATTAACTAATTTTCAATTTAATTAAAAATCTTGTCTGTAGTGTAAAAAATATTACATAATATTTTCAATGGATATGTTTCAGGGTACCCAAACAACAGAGAATGGCCCAATTGAGTGGGCAAGAGATTTGCCCTCTCACTGCCAGCTCAGCTTGGGGCTTCGGAAACTGGTGACCCCCTTACTTGCTGGCCTCCTGGAAGTGGACCCCCACAGAATATGGAGCTTCGATAGGTTCTTCTCTGAAGTGCAAATTGCCACTTCAACTAAACCTGTGCATATATTTCACGTCAATAAGGCAGCTACTATCAAGGTACATTTTGTAATATTTTCCATTAATACTGATTATTTATATACTTAAGGATCTACCTAAATTGAGTTTACCATCTCACTCACGTATTGTCACATTTTTGTAGACACAAATTCATTGAATTTAAATACAACAAATGCATATTATTTATTTAATTTTTTTGGGAAACAATAATTAACCAAAAATAATTTACATACCAAAAAAGAAATATAATTATACAAAAATTACATAAAATTTATACAAAACATATTAAAAAAATGATGAGTGTTTCACCATAAAATCCTTTTGATTCAAAGAAGATATCATACATAAAAAATAGAATTTTCACAATAACTACTTTCTTTTACAGAAATGTATAAGAAAGAAATCATAACAATTTTTTTCTGTGTCAAATATTTATTTGGTAAGTTTTGTGTAATATGCGTTCTATATTCTATTCTAATATGCATTTGGATTTGTTAATTTCAGCAACATGCTTAGCTCTAAGCTGCTGTATTACTGAAATGTGACCAAAACATTAGAATAAAAAATCTAATACTATATTACATTATACTACATGATGTTTTATTCTTATTCTTGTTATTAATATCTTCATAGTGACCCAAAAATTAATTTTGAGGGGTTTTAGTTTAATCATAATTAACTTTTTCTTTAATCTCTCATTGTCCCTAATGTTTCAGTCTATAAAGCTGTTTTGGAAATTTATCTTGTATTTATAGTTTTTCTATTCAATAAATGATATTGTCACCTAGACTATACCCAAATCTATAATATAAAATTATAAACAGGCCGTGTCTTTACTTTGAAGCTATTTAAAACAACTGGAATAGACTATATAAATGATGAAGAAAATAATGCTATTTTTTTTAGATTTTTTGCCTGTTTGTCAGTGTCTGTTTGTTTGGGATTCACAGCAAAACTACTGAGCTGATTTTGATGAAGTTTTAGCTGATCGACAGCAAATTCCTAGACTTAAAATCTGCACTACATTTTATTGTGGGAATTTCAAATCAAGTGTATACAAAGTAGCAGACATATACTAGTAATAAATATAACAGTGGGGTTAGTGGGTAAATTGCCTAAAAATCTGTTAAAAACTGCAATAAATAATGATCAATTAAACCAAGGAAGTATGCTGTGTTAAATACTTCCATAACTTTTAATTACGTCAGTTCCAACTATTGCACAACATCTTACTAAGCATAGTAGTTGGCCTACATTCTTATTTAAACAATAAACTTCACATAGCATTGTGATGGATTGGAGATGGTTGCTCTTTCGTTTCACATAAATAACATCTAGTGGCGGCCAAATTAGCTTTGTAGCTAATACATATGCATCATGAACTTACTTTGATTATATGGGTTTGTATTTTAGCTAGAAAGCATAAACTGCTTATCCTGTTTCCAAGTATTTGTTTTACTTTTGACATTTGCATGTCTATGAAGTTACATGTTTTTTGACAGTAAAGCCCACATGAAACAAATGACATGATTGTTGTACTTTATTGATGTGGGTGACTTAATAGTGATGTTTTGCGAGTCATGTAAGACAGAGACTATTAAACCATTCAATTAATTCAAACTTAATCAACTTGAAAATAAAGAAATGTTCTACTTTAAACAAAAATAATACTGCGCAATTTTCTAAGTGTTTATAAAATAGCTTATTTAATATGTGTAAAATATGTTTATTGAAATGTGGGTATATCCTGTAGTAACAGATATTGCACATTTAGCAAAAATATCAAGACAATTGTTAATTTGATTAAAACTTGTTTATAAATGAAGTTAAAATCAGTTGGTAATGCATTACATTACTAACTGGTCTATAATCGAACTGTCAAAAGTAAACTAAATGCTTGGAAAGGGTATAGGACCTTTTTCCGAAATATGCATATTTAATTATAACTATGTTTCAATTGTTTTAAGTGTGACATTTTATTTAGATATTTCAGTCATTAGTTACTGAAGGAAAACTTTGTTGAAATCAGTAGTATTCTGGTGAACTTCACCTTTGACAATACTTATTTATATTAAATACCAGCATATCCTGGTTACTCTGTCCACAATTGGGCTTTATTTACTTTAAATATAATACTGGAAGCCGGATACATTTGTGCACTCATTGCCGCCGCAATGACCTCGAATTATTTCAGTTAATCAGTACAAAAAATCTAGTCTTAAATAAAATCTGTTTGTTTTAAATCTAACATTTATCTCTTAGTTACAAGTAGTTATTTAAAGGTGGTACTGATTGGTGTTAGAGGCTGTAATGTACAATTCATAGCAAGTAGGTTATGTTATGCCATGTACTTACAAGTGTTACATGCTCCTTTCAAACTTTTTGGGAAGTGCATAATACTCATAGGGATTCATCAAAAAACTAACATGACAGCATGCACAGCACTCAAAACAAGCAACGAGCGGCTTTTTTCTTTGTTCTACTTTATACATGTTACATTACGCCCTGTAACATGGTCAGTACACACCATCTCCATCACACTAACATCTTGTGTGGCAGACTATAGCTTGTATAAAATTTTTGTATAAAAGATAGATATTCCTGCCTCTTAGTTACATACATAGTATCATCCTTCATTTTAATTAACTGCGCTATATATAATTATATACGGGAAGCAAAAACTTTGTACCCCTTTTTACGAAAATTTCGCCGATGATCGAGGAGGCGAATGAAATTTCGCACACTAATCGTTTATATAGAGAAGGAGAATATTTGGATTCTATGCAAATATTTTCTTAAAATTATGCACAAAAATATATTATATTATAAAAAAAACATTACACACACCATGTATTTGACACACACTTTTTTTTATTGTTAAGTCAAATTAACAGTGTAGCTTTGGCAAAATCTTTATAGAAGTATAGTAATTGGCAAAAAAACCTTAATAATGTTCAAATGTATAATTTAAATTAATTATGGTCTAATTTCGATCACTGGGTGACCACTAGTTATGTATTAAATCTCTCCACTTATAGTGCCTCCTGACAATGGCCTCCGTCAGCTCCTCCCAGTGCTGCTTGCTTCTCTAGGGCAGCACATGACCAGTAGAGTTCAGCAGTAAGCCTGAGTTCGCTTGCTCTGCCTTCCCCTGCTCTTTTACGGACTCCTGGGTAACAGTGGATCATTTAAGAGCATCATAAGTGAAATATAGAATGCATCTTTTAGTACATTCCATTCATAAAGCCCAGTAATTTAGTAGAAAAATGAATTTGTGTACACAGAAGGATGAAGGCCATAAATGAATCCTAAGAATAGATATGCCAGCATGTTGAATTAAATTCTAATATGTATAATAAACTTCTTACAACAAACTTAAAATGCAATCAAAATAATGTTATTAACTTTTCAAACAATAATTGATGCCTTTTTCGACTGCTTTTACTAGGTGCCTACTTATAACGTCTTAAGTAGGTAAGCTTGTCAAAATATATCAAGCTGGGACACTGTAATTTTATAAGAAGTAACTATCTCAATTAATTTAACCGTAGTGTAATACAAACTCCAGGTAGTCTTAGCTTCATTTATCTATTGCATTTTTAAATATGTGAGTTGCAAAAACCTCATCACGCTATTGTGTAACAAATAAATAGATTCGGTTGTTCACAGTTGATTTGTTTCATACATGCGAAGTTTATTTCTATTATACAATCTATGTTAACATGCTTGTAATTCTACTGCAGTTTGATTTATTTTGATACATTTAAAATGGTTATTGGGTACCCTCACACTTGTCTAAGGCGGTTTTGCAAATCACGATGTTTATCTTTACTGTCAGCATTTATAACAATATGCACATTAGGTCAGAAAACTACAGGAGGTGCATGTTTTTCTGGCCAGGATTGGAATCCGTGTCATTTACGCGAGCGCGCTAACCACTAAGCTACCACGGTTTGCTTACATTTGCATTATTTTCAATTCTTACAATATTCCTTTTGCTACAGGTCTTTCTGAAACCAGATGAAAAATTTGAACACCTTCAAACCTATATTTGTGAGCAGACCAGTGTTGTGGCTGAATCACAAATTCTACTATATAAAGACAAGCTGATGATTACGGAAATCGATGAAAACACTTTAGGGAAGGAGTACCCTGAAACAACAGCGGAGGAGCCTCTCATGTTGTTCAATAAGAACAATAATAACGTGAGCATGGCGCCTGAACCTGATATACCGAAGTTTCCAGTATTCCCTAACATTGTCTCAGTCGAGAATGATGCTAGTCAAGCTAAGGTGAGTCACTTGTATTATAATTTATTATTAACACGAGACTGTATACAATATAATAAATTTTTGAGAAAATTATTAAACACATTCAGTTGTGCAGTTAAAATAGCTTTAATTGCTAATGATATATATTTGCAATTAAATTTACTAAATAATTACTATTTAAAGATAGCACATAGGCGTCGTCCAGCTCTTTCCATGTACTCCTTTCCCTCGCTAGTCTTGGCCATAAAGACCCACAACTTCCTTAATATCTTTATCCCATTTTGCATGATGTTCCTTGTCTTCTTTTTCGGTCTTGTAGTATCCACTTTGTTACTATTTTTGTCTTATTTTATAGTGCTTTCTCTCATCACATTCAATTATTACTGTTGTCCAAATACTTTTAGCTGTGACTTTTGGAACTTATTGGAATAGTTAGAGCTTGTGACATGATAAATAGCTTTCGGAAGTTTGTTGTGGCCACTTCCCAGACATTGTAATTTCAGAGCATTTTGGGACAGGGTCGCCGCACACTGCCTTTAAATAATACTTTAAATATGATATCAAGACTGGGGTGCCCCAAGGGTCAGTTTGAGGTCCGTTTTTCTTCCTATCCATTCATCCACTGCAGATATTACTGTACAACTAGTTTTTTCCATACCTAGTAGATGACACCTCTTTACTATGAAGCTATGAGAATGCTTACACAGCTTAATAGGTTCTCCTTGGTCCGCTACAAGAAATAGACTAAAATATCTGTACATATTGATGTTTGTGATGAGTTCGCCTTTCGCTCAGACGGCGTGCAGCGTGGGCCACGTGATCAAGCGGCGCGTGGAGGCGCTGTGCGCGGCGTCGGTGCTGTGCGCGCAGTGCGTGGCGCGCTGGGGCGCGCTGCTCTCCGAGCGGCTGACGCGCGTGGCGGCGCGCGCCGACGCGCTGCAGGCGCACGCCGGCCTGGTGCACTCGGCCGCGCGGGCGCTCGACCTGGCCGCTTCCACCGCCGCGGCGGTCAACGCGACCAACTCCAATGCCAATGTATGTTTTGCTTTTATCAATATTATATATAGTATGCTTGAAGTAGTAGTAGTAGTAGTAGTATTAGCTTTGCCCGTGACGTCGTCCGCGTGGAATTGATATATTCTTCATTGGTGCTCCACTCCTATTGGTCTTAGCGTGATGATATATAGCCTATAGCCTTCCTCGATAAACGGGCTATCTAATACTGAAAGAATGTTTCTCTTTAGCTTTGTATATTAGTGCAAGATATGCATGTTGTAGGCGGGTGGCGGCGGCGCGGGGTGGGGCGCGATGGCGGCGCTGGTGGCGGGCGAGGCGCAAGCGCTGCGCGCGGCGGCCGCGGCGCTGCGGCAGCGGCACGCGTGCGGCGCGCTCAGCGCCGAGTGGGACGCGGCGGCGGCGCACGCGCCCTGCCCGGCGCAGCTGCGGCTGCAGCGCGTCGCCAGGGCGCTCGTGGAGCGGCTGCGCGACTCGTGGCAGCACCTGGTGCGCGACCGCGCCACGCGCTCGCTCACCTACAACGACGAGCAGTTCCACGTGCTCGAGCGCATCACGGTGGCGGAGACGGGGCGCCGCGCGCGCGCGCTGCTGCAGCGCGCCGCGCCGCTCGCGCGCGCGCGCGCCGACGCCATCGCCGACTGGTACAAGGTGGCGCAGACGGTGTACCTGCAGACGCAGATCCTCGACAAGGACGTGTCCGGCGCGGAGCTCAAGCTGCTCAGCCTGGCCGCGCGGCTGCAGGACGCCGAGCATCGCGTCCAGAGCACCGTCAGCGACGCACTTGCCACGGTAACAAAGCAAACCTCTATAATATTTAAGTATACATTCATAAAATATATATATATATATATATAAGCAAAGTTTGTTTTCTTTGTCCGAGGTAAACTCGAAAACTACTGGACCGATCAGCATGAAACCACAACCATTCGACGCGGAATTAATCGTAGATGGTTATAGGCTATATATTTTTCAATATCTATGAGCCCTTTGCCATATTTTCTCAATTTGTTTGTTTATTAATTTATTTGCTTCCATAAAACGAAAGACAGGCATTTATCCTTGGTTTATTTGTTTTCTAGCTCATAAAAGAGGAACATGATTTAACATAACCTCTATGTTAGAAACAACATGATTTTCACTTTTTATTTTATTTTTAAATACTATATAGTCATTTGCCAGGCGAAGTGGGCGGGAACGGCTAGTACTTGATATAATTATAATAGTATACATTATAGAATGTCTAGAAAACGAATCAGCCTGCTCACCTATTTCGGATTTTTTACAATGAATATTTTATTTTTGCAGTTAAATGCATCCAAAAGCGATCCAGCAGAGAAGAAAGAGCCCCGTCAGGCTGCCCCCCCGTCGCGGCCCATCGCAGGCGGCGTTGGGCCGCGCGGCGCGGGCGTCAGGGCTCTGCTGGCCTCGCACGAGGACATCGCCAAGGCGCTGGCCAACAACTCGGCGCTGCTGGCGCACCTCAAGACCATCACCAACGAGTGATGCCTTAGCACACGGGGAGCACTGGCCTCGGTGAGGACACTCCGCCAGATCCCTCCAACGTCCCTTCTACTAAATCTACACACTCTAATACTATTGGTAGCTTCGAATCTGATAGATCTGACGTCCATAATACTTCTGCTTGTAAAGACAGTATTGATATTGTTACGGTTGATTTTAGAGTATTTGTGAATGTTCTAGTGGCTTTAAGCAAAGTTCTGACTTTAACACTGCTGTACAAATAAGTGTTGACAGTGGATGTGAACCAGTGTCAGATGCAAGGAAGAAGGCAGTTCAAGGTAATTTACCCGACGATGATTTAAATGATAGTATTGCTGTGATTATTAAAAATAAGGAGGATGGTACACAAGTTAAAGAAAATAAAACTGTATGTGACAGTTCATCAATAGGTGATGTATTCAATTTTAATGAAGAAATTGAATCATCTAATGATAAATTTATAACAGATAAGGATATATTGCCTGATAATGGAAAAAACATTGACACAATTGTTACAGAAACAAGAAGCGATGAAAAAAGCAATTCTGAACATCAGTTAGATGATAAAGATTATTTAAAAACAGACATCAATACTGTATCAGAAGTTAAAAATGTTCAAAGCAACCTTAAAAGTAAAGAAGTGAAACGACCCATTAAAAATCATGCATTGCTTGCAATTAATATCAGTATTACTCCTGACAGTTCAGACTGTGCAATATCAGCTTACATCAAACAGAGAGCGTCTAGGGCATTGCAAGCGTTGAAAGCCGAAAATAATATAGACACAGATAAGAAAATGGATTCACCAGATAAAAATTCTATAACAGATAATGTAAATACAAGTGTGAAACCTTCTGATAGTGACACTGAAACTGAAGAAAACAGCAGAAGTGAAATTAAGCCTCCTATAAATCCTCTGCTGGCTCTGAACATAAGTATCACGCCAGATGAACATGACCATGCAATATCTGCTTTCATAAAGCAACGAGCTGCCAGAGCAATAAAAGCTAACATGGAAGCACAGGCAAAAGGATACAAAAGACCGAATTATGTGAATAAACCATTCAGAATAGTGGACATGCGTACACCGGTGTCGGCAAACGTTGCTAACAGAATGAGTTCCAAAGTGCTAAAATCATCTGATCTGATTGATATTTGTGATGATATAAACTTTGGGGAAAAAAATAATCAGGCACTGAACTGTTACCGAGAGTGGGTTCTAGTTGTAACAAAGAGGAAATGCCAAGAATAATAAATACCTCTGGGATGATAATGCCCATTGATATTTGCAAGATGGTAGATGGTTCAAAACAGGAACAAAAGACTGTCAGCGACAGCACAACCCCTAAAAGAGACACAGATGGTGCATCCAAGCACAAATCATTAGAAGGAATGCAGACTAATGATGATGGCGACCGTAACCTGCCTATTCCATTCATGTACCCAGCTAATATGACTGCAGAGCAGGCTTGTGGAATGGTGCGAATGCCTAGAGTCGAACTTACAGGTAAGACTAATAAAGTTGATGAAATTACTTTTAATCCTAAAGTAGAGGAAATGGAATCTAATAGTATATCTGACAGAGATACTTCTGACAGCGAGACCGAGAGTGATACTACAGAGAGTCCAAGGCATATCCCGTCTTCTGAAGAGCTGATGTCAGCTGATTCAGCAGCTAGGACTGTCCTATATGAGTCTGGGAATCCAAAGGAAAAGTCATTCCAAGAAAAAGAAAAAGGCAAACATAGTGGAAAGCATTCCTGCATCATTGCTTAGGATTTAAAAATCTTGCCAAAGGATATATTACCCTAATTCGTATTTTGTAAGTTTGTTCTTGCCATTTTTTCCGTCCTGTTCATTCGATGCAGTACTATGTGGTTAAAAATAAGTAAAGCCAATACAAAATAGTTTTCAAAATCATAAACACAAGGAGACTGGCGGGCTTCTAAGAAACCGGCGTCCCGGTCGGCCATAGGCATAATTACAATGTGTTTAGATAGCTTATTACATTACGAACCTATAAGTGATCTTTTACAAAAACTCCGCTTAAAAATAAATTTGGCCATAAATATTTGACATTGACATAACCTCCATTACAATAATACTAGAATTTTTCGCGGGAGCTTGAAACGAAAGTATTTACCGTTCAATTCTACCCACAACTGAACAATGTGAACAGTAGTAGTGCGATATTTGTTGTTTTCCATGAATAATGTGCATTTGTGTTTTATTCCTCACAATTTCAGACAAAGGAACTGAATTCATACAGCTTTGTCTGACGTTTGACACTGACATAGTAGATGCTTATATGTTTTGTATTACCCTTAAAAAATATAAAATAACACATATCAATAAGGAATAAATAATCAATTCACTGACTAACAGAATAAAAAAGTGTTGAGCAACAGAATGTTATCCAGGTATATCAATATTTTGACACATAATATATCTAGATTTTTACTAATTTAATATTTTAAAGAATCAGACAACAATGCTTTTGAATTTGGTAAACAAATATCGAGTTTTAAAACATTGAACATTATTTTTATCTAGTTAGCGAGGATTGTTTAAATATGGTATTACTTAAAAAGTTAATAAGTAAAATTTCTTTTTTTAAGGATAAGTTTTGTCTTTGTAGACGTTGAGGCCGAAAGCTGCCAGTCGCCTTTATTTATATTTTCCTTATATAATATGTATAATGGTTTTTTTAAGTTCTATACACATATGTTTTATCTCAAATTCATATTTAAATAGCGAGGCCAAGCACTTAAGTTTAGCATTGGTGTGTATAATAGATCTCTTCGATGTTGTAATTTTAACTAATATGGTAGAATTGATAATGTTATATAGCTAATTACATTCGAATAACTGAATCGCAACAAGTGATGCTCATTATCAAAATAGAGAAAACAGCATTCATAATAACATTTATAATAAAATAAATCTACTGTAACATAAAGGGGTGATTGTAGTATTATTATGTGAAAGGTCTGTGATGTGACTGAGAAATGCACGGTACTAAGGTCATATCTATATTCCAGTATTTATAGTACATAAGAGATAAAGAGAAACGAAGATAATGCTCATTGCATTGAAGACAAAAAAAGTAAAGCTTTGAAGAAAAGTGAATACAGCAGCTTGATGATATAGGTATGGGAGCTGCATCGCATCTAGCCATCGGAGCTTAATAGTTGCTCTATCTCGCTCGCACAACATCCGTCCCACTCACACCCTGTGCTATATATTGTGCTAGCTATACGACCTGTTAATATTTGTACTTAGGTTACCATTTCCAAAATAAATTCATTCACATCAGCTCTCTACAGTAAATATTAATCTGCCATCTGAAGTATGATCAACCTCTACTTCTCGCCGCTACAAGGGTCTGCTAGAAAGCCCTCCTTTCAGTGAAAACTCGTATATTAGTGATCCCATATTCCTGGCTAAAATAGACTATATACCTAAGTTAAAACAAGACCTGTTTGAAAACAAGCTTTAATCACAGGATATGCGTACATAGAGAGGATGCTGTAACCGAAATCGGTTTAGACGGAATTATGGGTGCTAATGTTCTAATAAACACATAACATGTTGGAATAAGGAAGGTTCGTCCAACTCAATAGAGTGCCAATTCTGTACATTTTATGACATTGGTGTCACTTGTAGTATCAGTGAGTCACAACACTTCTTAGGGAAACTATAGGACTATAGATAACTTTTGACAAATAAATTGTTTGCAGTTACTGTTAGGCCTGCATTTCTAGTGCCACTAACGGCTTAGCTTGACAATAAAACGAAATTCTACAAGCGCCAAACTTTGTTTGGTTTTCGTTGATCATCTATCTGCGCAAAAAACTTTACCCTACATAATCACTATCAGATATCGCAGAACGTATCGTAGGTTTGATATAAACTATTGGCCAGTTCCTATATCTTACCGGTCGTCTATTTACCATACTGTCGGTAAAAATTTGACATAAGCTAGCGGTTGAGTAGTTAAATATAGGAACCGTGCATACATGATATTTAAAAGACTAAGGCAAATTGGAATAACACTAAGATGTATTTCCATCATTTTGATCTCATTTTTATTACTAAATACTAACCATGCGTTGTAATCGCCCATAATTTTAACTATTTCTTATATTTGTTTGGAGGGTATGATAATTATGAAGATTTAATATTCGGGTTAAAGAACTTAATTTTTCATAAAATAGTTTTTTACTTCAAATATGAGAACATAAGTTGTTGAAAAGAAATTGTAAATTATAACGGGATCGAAAGCAAAAATATTAAAATTGCAGGTAGTTTTATTATTTTGTACATGAAGTTATAAGTTCGTTCGAACTTTGAATATTTGAAATTAAATTCTATATAATAAATACTTCCGTATATATTCTAGTGCTGCTCAAATGCAAACCCGTGTTAAGTTGGCTCAAATTGAAAATGGAATGCTAGTAGGGCTGCGCATTTTACTAATTTACCGATTATCGGTTAATTGTTCGCTTAGGCATGAATAATGTTGTAAAATATGGACCCTGGAATAAATTATTGTGTATAGAGAGACGGTCCATTAGAGATATTGTAATAATAAACCAAATGAACGAATGTTGACCCCAGAGAGCTAAATTAAACAAATTTATAAATAAAATAGAGGTAGTGTTATATATGTAAAACTCCGTAAAATTGCAAATACTGTTAGATTATAATGTAACGATGTTTACAATTTAACGTTGACGTATATATTAGATTAGATAAAACTATATATCTGCTCACTTTGGCACTAAATATTTTGCAATATTATATTTTTCATAGAATTCTCTGTAGACCCACCATTTATTTCAGTCTTTTATAATTGATTTCCAAGTGTTTACTGTCTCCATAGATTTACTCTTTTCTATCAGGTGTATCGGAGTTTCTATACTTTGTTTTCCTTCACAAACCGCGTTTTTGCATACAACGACACTATTTAATTATGTTTAAAAAAAGTTTTATTCAACTTAAGAAACATCTAGTTACAAAAGTAGAAAAAAGTAACCATATAAACACAATACAGTGTAAACTCTATATAACGACACCGAATGTTGTCTACATTTTGTGGCGTTATAGAGTTGTCGTTAAATGGAGAGAAGTCTTATTTTTGTCTGACGTCTTTTGGTCCAGCAGTAATTTTGTTATATTTTTTTACTTGATTTATTCATTCGTGATATTGAGGCATCTTGGTTATAAAGGAAGAAAGAAAGAAATTTCGATATGCATGATGCCGACAGTTGAGTTTATTACGGGCTACGATAACGCGATAAAACAACGTACACTGCGCAGCATTTACTGATTTTCGCAACTTAAAAGGTACTTTTTATTACTTAATTCTTATCGTTATTGAGAGTGGGTGTAATGTTATATAGAATGTATCATTGTATGGAAGACAAACAAAACCAACGAAAGCTTAGTGATTTTTTGACGCTTAAGGGAGTTTGTCGTTAAATCGAGTGATACATGGGGTTTACACTGTATTGAATTGTTTATTTAAAATTTTATCTCGTAAGAGAAAACAAGATATAAATTGGTTTTAATGCCACATAAGTATTTAAAAAATATATTTCATTCCAATCGATAATTTGCAATTAAAGTAACATTCCTCGTTGTTATATTAGTGTATTTATTGTGTATATTCATAAATATATAAATTACTAACCTTCAAAGTAAGCGGATAGTCACAAAGTTGATGCTTTCTTGTGTACAAGAAAATAGACTTGTGTAATTGGAGAACGATATACTATTAGAAGCCCATTCTCCCACCTAATAATGATCAGTTCCTACATCTTACCGATCGTTCTTTGTCTTGCTATCGCCTAAAAATTAGGCAAAATCAAAGCTTCATACAACTAATGACAAAATTCAACCGATGGTAAGGCAAGTTATTAAATACATAGCAAGATATAGGAACTGGCCATTAGATCTTTTCGATTTTGTTTGTTAGCAATTGAATCATGGTTCCGAATAGTTCATCGTTAGTCATCTAATAAGGTGACTAGTTCACCTTATTAGAGTAATAATAGTAATTATACTATTATTACTCTAATAAGATAATAGTATAATTACTATTATTAAAAAGAGCGTTCACTTGCATTACCGACAAGAGAACAAAATGCCGAAAAATCAAGATGGCCGCTTACTTTGAAGATCAACGTATTATTGGTGTATGTCATTATATCAATGTATAGAGGTGCTCTCTGTTTTATCATAAGGGAAAATGAAACTAGTAGTAATTCTGTAATATAATAAATATATTTTAAACAATCGTTACACTTAAATAAACTATTCAAACAATTTGGTTTCATTTATTCGGAATGTACAAAATACCATTCACTTGTAATGCGGTCATAGTCATTTGACACGTCAGGGTTTTTAGGGAGATTTTCAGGTATTTTGGGAGTTGAATAAGAATGTTTTCAGCGCGTTCCACTAGTAGCTCACAACGCCCTAAATGCTCCGTCAGCCGTTCCACAAGGCGATCGCAGTCGTTGTAGTCGTGGCGAAAACGTCACTAATGACATCATTTTCGATCACACAACGCTCACAACGACTCCATGTCAAGAGGTGGATCGAAAAGCTGTTCCACTTGGGCTTACGATTGTATCGCCGGCAAGCAAGTGGAACGGGAAAAACCTGCTGTCATACATAGCCTTGTTAATTCTTTAATGAAACGATATTTTATTACTATATACAAATAATATAATTTATTTACGGAGTTGGTAACAAATTGAGCTATCGAGAACAAACAGCATAAATTGGTATTGCCGCATAAAGGCACTAGAACTCAAACTCTCTAAAGTGGATAAAGTAGGCAAAAGATATACATTTTTAACTAGCTGCGGCCCGCAGATTCACCCGCGTCGTGATGGAAAATGGTTATATTTTGGATAATTCAAACAGTTTCATCAAAATCCATTCAGTAGTTTTTGCGTGAAAGAGTATCAAACTTTCGCATTTATAATATTAGTAGAAAGTTCTTTAGACATTTTGTGAACTGTCTTATGACAGTCATTCGTCTAAGTAAATACTTCATAAGCTAAAATTAGTTTTATAGGTGTTTGGCAGCAAGGTGCTTTTGTATAAACCGCCATTGCTAAATAATTAGTACACTTAGACGGGTGGTCTATGGGTTATGTTGGTCTCTATAAGTCGTAATGATGAGTTGAACATTTTTATTTTGTCATAAGTTTAATATTACCTTCCAACGTGAACAACTTACCCTTTCTAAATTTTGAACTGTGGAGTGGAGACCTCAAATCAACACAGCCTATGAAATTGATGATAACATTATCTTTTGGAGATACCAAGTTGTATACAATTAAAGTTTTTAGGATTCTTTAGCTAAAAAACCAACCCAATCTTTTGGGGTTAGTACACAATTTTATCAACTGTAAATCTTACACTCACAGAGATCAAATGCATAAAATTCAGTATTATAATTTCTTAAAATAAATATAATATTACACTTATGCCGAAGGTATATTCAGAAGCATGTTATAAGTACATTCAAAGTAATTATAATTCAATGTAAGGTCGATTTTTCAATCATCAAAAAGTATCAGTCGAATAAAGTATAATCGTTTTCTTCTATCTATATACATAAAATGAATGTTGCTAAAAACAAATCTCGAGAACGGCTCGACCAATTAGGCAAATTTTTCCGTATGTTCCTAGACACGGAGTTTTAATAAAAAAAAATATTCGTGGACAATAGTAAAAACAACACTTTTTTCACATAAAAACTAGTTGTCAAACAGTAGCTGAACCCGACAGACGTTATCAAAATATAAATCTAGAAACCGATTGCAGCGCCAACTACCGGGACCAAATGTCAATCCAAACTTCTCGAATCCACTCAAACAAAAATACAATTTCTTCAAAATCGGTCCCACCGTGTCGGAGTTTAGCGGCGCGGATGAGTTTGATTCACGATTAGACCCGATAGGTGGCGCCGCTAAACTCCTAAACGGTGGGACCGATTTTGAAGAAATTGTATTTTTGTTTGAGTGGATTCGAGAAGTTTGGATTGACATTTGGTCCCGGTAGTTGGCGCTGCAATCGGTTTCTAGATTTATATTTTGATAACGTCTGTCAGGTTCAGCTAGTTAAATATATAATTCAATAGTGTAACAAATCAAATGGTATTTTCTAAAGTTTTCTCAACTACTATTCATCATAAAACTACGTCTTATCGATTGTAAACGCAGTAATTTGTTTGATTGATTTTATTATTCCGACGTTTCGGTCTCTTTTCAGTAGTCGTGATCAAGGAAGACGATGTCAAGTGTCAACGAGTATCGTTAAAGTTTTATTTAGCCTACCACCAACTTGTTCATTTTAATTATTTAGTTTTAATTTTGTTTGCAGTTATTATTTGCTCTATGGGAGCCTAAACTAATTTACCACCGCTTCGCAACATGTGGCTTGAAGAGAAGAGAAGTCGTGTCATGTTTTTAAGCAAATAAATGATTTGATTTAACATTCGGCTTTTGAAAGAACATTGTTGTAGAAATTATTGTACCATTGTGAGGTATTTTAATAAAAACATAGAAGAAAACCGCCTGTAATTGCGTGTCCGACTCGTACACGGCGCCTTTTTCATTTAACGAGCACAGTTTTTGGTTGAAAACGTCATTTAACTAACATTTCGAGATATCACAGTGGGAGCTATGAGTAGCCCTTGTCCAGCAGCTTCCCGCGACTCCTGTCCAGCATCTTGTACTCCCTGTGCGCCGCCTGCACCCGCTTGAACTCCTCCAGGAGTTCGTCGAAGTCTATCGAGGTTTCGTCTTCTCCACTGTGTCTTCGGACCTGAGGTGACGGAAATTTGGATAAAAGTCATCAATGTCGATGCACAGTGAAGATATAATAGTAGATTGGTATACGAGAGGTGAAGGACCTATTTAGGCATGAGATGGTTTGGCGTAGTACGAGTGCCTAAATAGGCCTTTCACCCAGGTTAACACTGCTTTTCATTTCGAATATGAGGAAAGTAAATAAAAACTGTCTATTTAGAACAAACAACTACTTCTCTGACTAAGTCAGGCGTTAAATCCATATCTAAATATGACGAAGTCATTTAATACGTCACATATGAAACGTTAAGTACATTTCTTTTTCTGTGACACTTCTTTTTAAGTATAAAATGATACAAAGTTATTGTTATGTCTCTGTCTGTAAAAGAGTTGGGATATGAATTGTACGTATTATCTATGGTTTGCATACTCTTTAAAAATTTGACAGCAGAGAAAATAGTTTTTCAAGCGGAGAAAAGTAAAATCAATTTGACAGGTGTCAGATGTGAATTTATAGAACTGCCATACTATAGTTTAAATTTTCATTAGCAAATTTTCCATTGTACACGATGATCTAGGTGTCTGTGGTTGGGTTTATGTTGTCTGTCATATATCATCTATACCACAACCGTGACCTTTTTAGCTTGGGTATATAGGATTTTAATGTTATATTTTTGTATGCAATATTAAGATATTGTTAAGAATACAAATATCCATCGCTTTACACTTGACAAATGCAACGGAATCCGCAACACGTGGCTAATGACGCGACTGACCGTTGCACGGGCGGGTGCGCGGGGCGCGCACTGCAGCCGGTTGCGCAGCGCGTGGAAGGCGTCCGTCTGCGGCAGCAGCATCAGCAGCCCGAACAGCGCGCCGCGCAGCTCGCCGCTCTGCGCGCCGCCCAGCAGCTCCAGCCGCAGGTCTGCAACAGGAGCAGACGGGCAGACGGCCCACTTGATGCAATTTTAAAACCTGAATACGAATCTTGTCCCATACAGGAACAGAGAAAGAATACAGTTTCACAGTATGCAGCTCCTACAAAGATTTATAAAATAGCTTTCAACTTCGTCAAAGCTTGGGCCATTTTGAAGGATACACAACGCTATCCAATACAACTTAACACCATTAATAGGCATTATATATTTTTCACATGACAAAAAGGATGTTAAACTACAAGATGGGGATACAAATGTAAAAGTAGTGGATGGTTGTGTAAAGGTTGACATGATGATCTGTGGTGTGACAGAAGATGTATAGCAGAATAGAGGAGTGTTGAAGGAAGAGAGAGATCTATGTTTCATACTCACAGGCAAAAATAGGAGATTCGATCAATTGCACCAGCTTATCCACTTCAGTCAGGAAATCCACGGTTATCTCCAAATCCCCGCTGTCCACAAGTTAAGAACTTTATTCTGTGAATATCTTGAAGTCTATGCACTTAGACAACATCATCATACCTCAAGAACCTTGCAAAAGTACAGACCAAGCGCTAAATTACAACCCAGCCCTGATATTTTCAAAATGTTACCAGCTAGTGATACATATTTTTTGTGCCCGCGACTTCGTCCAATGGGATTTTTGACCAGAATCCTAATTTTTTGAAGTTATACTTCTTTAGGAAAGAAAGAAAGAAAAAACGTTTATTTAGAAATACAACATAAATTAAAATACAATATACAAGCATAAATAATAAATAGATAATTAGGCGCGATGAGAGTAAATTTTTGCGATGCGCGCGCACACCGTCACACTAAAACCTACATCATGAAGTTAGCTATAGTCAACATTTTAATTTTTCTATTGTTAGTGTCGTTTTTTCTACAAACGTCGAATAAGGCAAAAGATAAAATTTTTGAATTTTTTTTATCTTGATACGCTAAAGTAGTAAAACTTCTAACGCAAGTACATAAGTACACACACACACTGTTTATTATTAAGCGGGAATTTTGAGCATGGTTGCCAGACATACACTTTCATTCATTACATAGTATAACTCTTCTCCTTCTACTATGGTAATGTATATATATATCTATCTCCTTCCCCCCAAAACACCGAATACGCGCGAAATGCAGCGGCGACGGCGCGGCTGCACCACTTCTCTTCGAACCCTGGGACACTTAACTTCTAAACTTCTAATATAAAACAAATACAATATCAAAGGCCGGCCCAGTGAACTTTCGACTTATAATTTCTGTGTTGTGCAAAGTGCAGCGTGCTAGCGGATGTAAACTACGTGCTATGTAAGTTATATGTACTCATATTTATTACTTTTTACATACACAGCAACGGACGCACAAAGTTGAGCTATTTGCTAACCAGCGGTTTTATGCGGATGCCCGGATACGTTCATAAAGTATTCTTTTGAAATTCGGGCATATACACACACAACAAGTAATATAGGCTATGTTACTCGTTATATATTTTTTTTATCAGGAAGTGAAATTTCCCTTTTCAGAAATTAACCGCAACATCCAGACAGAGAGACAAAAATGCTTAAAACTGCATTTTTCGAATTTTCTCCGGAATTCATCTATATAATTTTTTTTACATTTTTATTTTGACATTACAAACGGATAAATCAATTTTATTTATCTGTATGCATGTATTATATGGATATAGAAGATTAGATGAGAGTGTTCATAAGATATTATGTTCCTACAAACTTCAAACGGCATGAATCAATGAAAAGGATACAAGGTGGAGATCAGCCGGTTGCAGTGATGGTAGTTGTGCGTGAGCAGGCAGAGGGCCAGCAGCGAGACGGGGCTGTGGCACCAGCACCCGTACAGCACGCAGAACAAACTGTGCGTCGCCTGGGATATACAACCAGACATTTTGGAAACACTTGTCTAATTTCAAAAAATAGTTTTTTGTTATCCCTCCTCCACTCCCCCTGGTCCTTTTTCTTCTATTTATTTTGTCAGGCCTTTAGACAAGTGGCGTTAGTGTTAAACGAATAGAGAAGACAATATGCGAGTATGACATATCGTAATACTAAATATTATGTCACTTGCATACATTTTTCTTTTGATGTAAAGGGTGGTTAAATTGTAAGGGCCGATGTTGAATGTGAACCACACCTAAACGCCAAGTTTTTTTCCGAATTTTATTTGACATTTCTCTATTTTAGACTTACTCAATTTGAACCATGGAGAGATACACAATCCAACAACGTGTTAAAGTTATCCAGACTTATTATGAAAATGGGCGTTCAAATCAAAATGCATATCGTGCACTTCGTGATTTTTTTTGGTCAATTTGATCGTCCAAATGTGCGTACAATCGCAAAAATCGTGGAAAAATTCGAGCAAACCGGGTCTGTAGAAGATGTGAGAACACCAGTGCATGCTCGTACAGCTCGTACTGCAGAAAATATTGCTGCTGTTCGCGATAGTGTGGCTGAAGAGCCGTCCACCTCAACTCGTCGTCGTGCCCAACAATTGCACCTCTCACGCTCGTCGTTGATGAACATTATGCATAAAGACTTGCATTTACACGCTTACAAGGTGCATTTGGCTCAAGAACTAAAGCCTCTTGACCATTCCAAACGTCGTGAATGGGCAGAATGGTGGCAAGAAATGGCAACAGTGGATGATCAATTTTCGAAGAAAATCATCTTCAGTGATGAGGCACATTTTCACCTCAGTGGATTCGTCAATAAACAGAATTGCCGCATTTGGGCGAATGAGAATCCAAGAGTGATTGTCGAAAAACCAATGCACCCACAAAGAGTGACTGTTTGGTGCGGTTTATGGGCTGGCGGCATCATCGGGCCGTATTTTTTCCAAACTGAGGCCGGTCAGGCAGTTACTGTGAATGGTGTTCGCTATCGTGAGATGATAACGAACTTTTTATGGCCCGAATTGGAAGATATGGATGTAAACGATATGTGGTTTCAGCAGGACGGTGCCACTTGCCACACAGCTAACGAAACAATGGCTCTTTTGCGCAACAAATTCAATGGCCGTGTTATCTCACGTAATGGCGATGTCAATTGGCCGCCAAGATCATGTGATTTGACACCGTTGGACTTTTTTCTTTGGGGTTATTTAAAAGAAAAGGTGTACGTCGATAAGCCAGCAACAATTCAAGAGCTAAAGGATGAGATAATTCGGCACATTAACGGCATAGAACCTCCATTATGCCTCAGATGCCTCAGGGTCATCGAAAATTTGGACCATCGGATGGAGGTGTGCCGCCGTGGTCGCGGCGCCCATTTGGCCGATATTTTATTCCATACATAATTGAGTAACACCAATATATCATAATAAATTAAAATTACAATAATTTCCTAAATAGTTTGTATTTTATTCAAAATCAACATCGGCCCTTGAAATTTAACCACCCGCTATAAAAATAGAAAAGTTTCGGCCAGGATTGAACCCGCACCCTTTGCGTTTGGGACACATGCGCTAGCCATTAATTACGGTAGGACGACTTTTTATGTCGACTGTACGAACAGTGTTTAAATAAATAAAAATGAAATAATTTAAATGGAATAGAACTAATGACAGAACTGCTGTTTTAATGTAATAATTTCTCGATTGTCAGGAATGTGACCATCTCACCGGCTTGTCGAAGTTCCTGAGCTGCAGCCTCAGGTCGTAGAGCTCGGCGGAGGTGAGCAGGATGGTGCTGAGCACGTCCACCATGGTGGCCGCGAAGCGCAGGTTCCTTTCCTGAACCAGGATCCGCGACAGCGCCTTATAGATGTCCTCGGCGTTCAGCAGCACGCACAACTGCCTGCCAATACGCAGGCAAACACATGAATCTTACTTGATGGAAAGCGGTCACCATCGCCTACGGACATTTGCAACACCTGCGCTGCTGGGACCTGGTCACTAATGCCGGAACCCAACTCAAGGTTGTTATGGCGACATACTTTAGACCAGGGGTGGTAGTCATCCAGTCGGGCAAATGCCCTACCACCTGGCTGTGGGTTGTTTTGTCGCCTCTTACGACAGGCCGCCCGGCCGCAGGAAATTGTATTCTTTCGTTCCTGCACGGAGGAAAAGGAGGAAATTCGCTTTGTTTACGATACACTGACTTAGACTACAGATAAAATATTGCCAAAAGGCAAAAAATTCGTTCTCGTTCTAGACGAGGCAAAGTGTTGTTTTATGGAATAATTCATTCGCGTGAAATAGTTTACGAACACCAACCCCCCCCCCCCCCTCCCGACTTTGAAACATTCTTAATTTGGTACTCCGCTCTTATTGGTCTTAGCGTAATGATATATAGCCTATAGCCTTGAAAGAATTTTTGAAATCAGACCAATAGTTCCGAAGATTAGCGCGTTCAAGCAAACAAACTGTCAACTCTTATAAATTAGTATAAGATGTATTGTACTCGACTCTTTGTGGCAAAAATAAACGAATCAGTTTTTCTGTGTCACACTCGAATGTGTTTTAGTATATATGTGAACACCACCTTATAATGAAGGCGCCCCTGTCCTCCAGCAGGTTGTCGTCGGCCGAGAGCAGCCTCAGCAGCGCCTGCAGGAACTTGTAGTAATACGGACTCGACTCCAAATCACCTGCACATACATCTTATATAGAAAGATGTTTTTGATCCCGAAGGAACAGTCTGTTTAGTCAATAGTATTTCATTAACTTTCCACGACTAGTCAAAACTAAGTTACTATCGGTTTAAATTTGACAAGTTATGTCACAATTCAGTCCATTATAGAAACCAAGAGAATGAATAAGAAGACAGAGACTGGTCGATACACGGATCAAGCACGACCGGTCTGTGGCGTGAATTGAATAGGGTACTGGATGGTCAGATCAAATGAGATATTTTATATGTTTATAATAATTATAATAACAGCCCATAAATGTCCCACTGCTGGGCTCGGGCCTCCCATTATAGGGGGACGGGACGGGAACGGACAGTATACGCACCATACTTCTACATCTCTTATATCGATGTGCAGGTCGCATCACGATGTTTTCCTTTCATCGCTGATTAGCATGTGGTTATTGTAACAATATGCACATTAAATCAGAAAACTGCCTAAGTGGTGCATGCATTCCGGCCGGGATCGAACCCGCGCCCTTTGAGTTTGGGACGCGTTTCCTAGCCATTACGCTACCACGACTTCATGTCTAACGTAGATCATTCATAATTATGTGCATAACTAGAATATGCCCGACACTTTGACCACCCTTGACTAGAAATTCCCGCGGGATTCATGGGACAAAAATCATCCAAACAGGTGAGCAAACAAGAAATCTAAAAAATTTGCACATGTCCTTTGTCTATTCCAGTCGTTTTTTTTTCAATAGCTTCATATAATGACAGGGCATTATTGGAATTTTATAATACAGAAGATGTTTTTGAGCAAAGAAAGTGGCTCACTGGTGGTGGAGTCGGTGGCGCCCTCGTTCGGCGGCGAGCAGGAGCATATCTCGGTGAGCACGGCCAGCGAGCGGCGCACCACGTCGTCCGCGGCGTCCGTCAGGCTGCCCACCACGCTCACGAACACCGTCTCCGTCTCCGCGAACATCTGCGCCCGAACACACTCGCCCGTCAGGGGTACACCAGGCACCATGGTACCATAATAGTAACGTATTATAAACATCCTATAAACTTCGCCAAGTCTTCTCGTCGACCGTCTCGCAATACTTGATGACGAGTCTTCGAGCAGTGTGTCCTTCCCGTCCTGACCCCGACTGGTCAGGTCCAAGTTCCAAGTCGCCCAACGAGCTATGTTGGTTGTTTCTCTTATGGATATAGTTAGAAATGAGGATATCCGTAGAAGAACCAAGGTAACCGACGTAGCTCGCAAAATTAGCAAGTTGAAGTGGCAGCGGGCCGGCCACGGCTGTCGAAGGAGCAGACAAGTCCCGAAGTGGAGACCGCAAACGAAGTGTCGGACGCTCTCCAGTCCGATGGAATAACGACCTGTGCAAGGTTGCCGGTGGACGCTGGATAAGGAAGGCGGAAAAAAGAAATGTGTGGCAATGACTCGGGGAGGCCTAGGTTCAGCACTGGACTGCGATTGGCTTACGAAGACGTTAGTATAACTATAGCTCTGAAAAATAAAGATCTAAGTCCTGATTGCACTGTCATCCAATGGGTCACGCTGGGGATTTAAACCACCGAGGGTGCCACTAAAATAAACACAAAAAATCGTCAAAATCCTGCAACTCGACTCCAGCGCCACCTACTGGGTGGTGAATATAGACCATTCTCGAATCCATTTGAATACCCAAAAAATTAAACATTTGTACACTCATAGGGTAATGACATGTAATACACCTGTGAACTTAACATCTTCTATAGTATTCTGCCGGCCAGCAGTTTCAGAGCTGATCAGAATCTTTATCCTCAATAAGAAACTGGATTTATAATAATGTCTACACTTGTTTTGGGAGGCGTTTCTCGATTTTAAATTTAAATATATTATATTTCTTCATTTATTATGACAACCAAGGAAGTTAGTCGTTAGAGTACCATGCCATCGACAGATAGTTTTATTATGATGGCACCGTAATGGCGGTTTTAGTGGGGTCCAGGGCTCAGGCCAGCTGGACATCCCTGCCATAACCAGCAGCGCTTTTCATTAAAGACAAAAATTTAAAAAAATATTAACTCCAATTGTATTTGCGATCTTTTTTGAGGGTCATACATATAGGTATTATTACTGATCTCCTTCCTCCGCTCAAGGCAGCTTCGCCATACCTCTCCAGGCAGCTTATTGTAGAGATGCAGGATCCAGTCCAACGCTGCGACCTTGGTGTGCACCGAGCTGTGGCGCAGCAGCTGCGTGAGCACCCCCACCACGGCCTCCAGCTGCAGCCTGCCCTCCTCCTCGCCCTCCTGAGGAGGAGGCTCCTCTGACACCACCAGCTTCGTCAGCTGGAAGTTCACGGTCGCCGCGGTCTCTCTTATGCCTGGGTTCGTCATCTTAAGGATGTCATATAGACTAACATTCATATTGTAAAAAATTCTCAGTAAAATATTACACCAGTAAGTAAAGTTTAACAGACATTAGTTTCACAAACAACACATCAATAATTTTAATATACAGTCAATAATTTCCGCAGCGCATGCCATGAAAAATATATTATGGCTAATTTTTAAAAATCTTGGATTGAATTATTGAAGTTTTTGTAGGAGTCCCTATATTTTTCTAGTAATAAATAAAGCCACTCAGAGATAATGTATCATTCAACTGGTGACTGAATAATCGGTAATCGGACCAGTCGTTTTTGATTTTATTCGTTACAAACATACAAATAATTCCTCTTTACAATGTTAGCATAGATAAGAGGAACATTGATCCGAACCGTATATGTTCTTGGGCAAAACTAGTCTTTACTTGTAATGTCCGGCATTATCGAAGTTTATACGTAACTTTTAACTGAGGCACACATTTTCTTAAATAAAGTCAGTGTTTCATATATTATTTCTTTCGATAGATAGCACTTTCCCCATCTTATATTGTTGGATTTTGGTATAGTAGTAAGTAATTATAATATCAGTCCTTAGCTTTGGAAATTGGATAGCTGGCGACCTAGGGCGACCATTTCGCAGATTCGTATTAGACAAGTATCAATAGAAAGTAGCACATTAGGCTGTCTTATACCTACCAGTATGTCTAGACACGTACCAGTTTCACTATTCAATTAATCATGCTGAAAAGGATACTCTTCCTGGGCTCGTCGGAGTAGGCCAAACAGGGCAACACCGCGCACAGGATCCCGGACGCGTAGGGCAACATCGACACACCGGCCAACTCCACAAACTCCTTTATCCACGTTATTGCAGTCAACTACGAAATAAAATCGCTTGTCTATAGGCCTTTCTACCTCTTACGAATTTCTAGACATGTGTCAATTTCACTAAGGGTACGTTCCACATGAGGCTCACAACGAACACGCTCACGACCGCGATTATTCCTGTTCCACTTGCTTGAGGGCATTACAATCATAAACTCCAGTGGATCTCCTTACCGTGGCTTGTATCTATATACTTGAAATCGTTAAGTTTATCCAATTCAATGGGCCATTTTTCGAAGAATTTAACAATGTCAACGCGAGACTTCTGACGCAAGTAAAATCAAAGATGGCCGTGCCGGATCCCTTTAGTAGTAGCTGTATTTACTTGGCTCCTCTTATCTATAACTTTTTGCCAATTGATATTATAAACATACCCTCATGAAAATGCACTGTAGTCTTAAAAATTGACTGATCAAGAGTTTCTATACTGTAGATGAATTTTTCAAAAATATTGCTTGTCGTTATTACCTACATGGAAAATTGTAGTGATATTTACTACCGAAACTTAATTGGCATTTTACTAAATTAGAATATTTATGTTTTAATTTTTAATTCATTTTTTACACCAATATGTGGTAGAATGTACTGTACATCTACAATTGTATAACACCTGTGTAAACTACATTCTTGCTAATAAGATATTGATTAGAATGGATTATTCGACCCACCTCTTGAGCTGGGTCAAGAGGTGGGTCGAATCGGTGGTCACTCTCTTGAGCTAGGTGGAAAATTATAATGGCAGTAGTGACGTTTTCGGGGCAGCCATGATGACCGTGGTCGCTATGAAGGACAGCTCAAGGAGCATTTTGATCATTGCGAGCTATAACAGGAACGCACCCTAAGCGGCTGCTTTACGCCCCAAATGAATATTACCCAATAACTAATACCTAATAGAACAAGAGCCCGTGAACCCCAGACCTTCGTTATTTTATAAAAGCTGAAAGTTTGTCAGCGCATGCTCCCAACACAGGTAAGAACGATAGACTATTATGAAGTTTGGGTTACCGTGGCTTTGGCAGGTAAACGGTACTAAAGGTGTGTAAAATACCGATCTAAATTCATCAAATAATAAAGTGTGATTTTTTGGTATTACCCTCAATATAATATAATATTCTGAAGGTAATACCAAAAAATTACACTTTATTATTTGATGAATTTAGATCGGTATTTTACACACCTTTAGTACCGTTTACCTGCCAAAGCCACGGTAACCCAGACTTCATAATAGTCCATCGTTCTTACCTGTGCTGAGAGCATGCGCTGACAAACTTTCAGCTTTTATAAAATAACGAAGGTCTGGGGTTCACGGGCTCTTAGACTATAACAGAAAATTTGAAAGTGTATAAAACTTACTTGTAGTAATTCTTCTGGTGATTGCGCGTGCGTTATTAATATATTGATCATGGCCTGGAAGTCTACGCTCGTTGGGTCCTTCTTTATATTTCTCAGAAATTCACTCAACTGGACGTCGCACCTGAAATCATCCGTTCAATATAACCCCTACCCATGCCATAGAACGACTCGAGAAAAGAAGCCCACAGCCTAGTGGTGGAGTATTTGTCTGTTTGGATGGCTACCACCCCTGGTTTAGTGTACCGCCGTAACAACTTTCAGTTGTATTCCGCCATCAGTGGTCGGGTTCCAGTATCCCCCTTCAAGGACAGTAACACCGGTAGCGCCTTTGGTGTTGCAAATGTCTCTAAATAACGATAACCACTTTCCAACAGCTAGGTCCTCAGTCAACCATCAACAAGTTGTTAGTTGCAGATTCTACAATAGATCTTGGGTCCGATAAGTGAGTGGATAGTAGCTGGCAGAAAAATACGAAATCGAAGAGTTGGTGGGCGAGCTAAGTGAGAGCAAGGCACATCACCGTCGCTGGCTTGGCTACCTACCAAGAACTGCAGAAGATCATTGCTGAAGAGCCCCGTTGCACTATAGCTATGCAAGTGGTTGTAGATTTGAGATTTTCAATAAGTGACCTGTAAGATTCTATTTTGCAACAAATACATTCGATTTCTTATATTCTTCGAGGTGTAATCCATCATTGACATCCCACCTGTTTGACAGTTGGCAGATACTATGGTAGTTTACAACCAACACTATGTCTTAAACCTTGGTTCTTCAACAGTAACCACCCAGGAAAATTGTGTTCAACTATAATTCGCCTGCGTCTTGGCCACTGTTGCTCTCCTGTATTTCTTACAAAGTTAAGAATTCACGACAATTCTGTCTGAGCGCAGCTTAGTTGAGGGTTCATATTTTTTTAGGGTCTCAAAATTATTTCTCCTCTCTACATTATCTTAACCAAAAATCACAGAAAGATTTGGAAGATTACCGACCAAATTGTTAGAAAGAAAAAATTATTCGAAGAAATAGCGAAGTACTTACATTGCTAACATGTATTAAAAATGACATATTTTGAGGATTTGTATTCCGCATTTTCCGCAAACAAGGTTTGCACTCAGCTTGTTGCTGTGCCGGCATAATATCCGACACAACACTGATTTTCAGTACAAACCTTCCTTTAGCTTAATAGTAATACGACCCGAATATTCTAAATATGTTTAACTTACATTTACTTTGTAAATTATAATATATACATTCTCTTTTCTCTTGTTCTCTTTGTATTTATATTTTTATGTGCACCTGACATTGTACCAACTATTGTGACATTGGCAAAATCAATACAAATCGCATTAGCGCCATAATTCCTTCAAAAAATAAGAAAGAAGCCATCCGACCGATCGGGGATTGCAGTACCATATCTAACTATGTCATCACCCAATCGGTAGTCGGTCTCTGTTGAAATTGCTGAAATCACATGGTGAATGTTGATCTACATGAGCTACAAGCCTCATTATGAGGACCAGATCACACTTAGGGCCTTTAAGTCGCAGCAGTTATATACAAACAATTATCATAGTTACATTCTCCTAATCTCTGAGTTGGCGTCGTCCAGCATCTTGAAGAGGCCGTCGAGCAGCTCCGGCAGGTGGACTATGAGGTCGATGTCGGGCACCGCGTCCAAGACGGACACCCACGACACGACGAATTGGCGCGCGAACGCGTTGCGCGTGTAGATTCTCTCGCGCAGCATCGGGATGAAGGAGGCCAGCTCGAAGCTCGCGCTCTCCGTCACTATATCCTGGAACGGAGGGCCGCCATCAGAACCAGAGACCGACAGAGCGTTGGTAATGTCTCTGGTGTTGCAACTGTCTATAGGCGAAGGTCTGCATTTTATTTAAACACCACAGTCCCGCACTATAAGAACAGAATTTAGAACCCGACTCCAGCACCACCTACTGAGTCCAATTGTGAATCTGAACCATTCCGAGATCCTCTTGAACACATAAAAATTATATCAGTCAGCCCAAGGACGTGTTCAGTGACATACTCACAAATAGAAGAATCTATACTTAGTATAGAAAGTTAACATTGTTTGTTTGCTTGAATGTGCTAATCTCAGGAACTACTGGTCTGATTTGAAAAATTATTATTTCAGTGTTAGATAGCCCATTTATCGAGATATAGTTTTCATCACGCTAAGACCGATAGGAGCAGAGCACCAACTATATTTCAAAATCATGGGGTTTTTTTTTTAAACTATGTCACGCGGACGAAGTTGCGGGCAGAAGCCAGTTTTATTTATAAAGGTATAAGCTTCACTTTCTTGCTAAATTTCTAATAAAATCATAATTTATTAACTGTTATGTTAAACATAACCAGTACATTTGCCTATATAATAATAATAATAGTTATCTGATGGATGCCCCATTATCCATTTTACAATAAGTAGTTGTCTATTTTTGAGCAATGAAGATCTTGAGGGGCATCGCAGTTGGGCGTCAGCCTTCCTGCTGTGAAAAACATGTATACCTTCTTATACACTTTTTCTACACACCTCCATCAAAAATAATTATGATGATGCCAATTTTCAAATTGCCTGAAAGAAATTAATTAGCTCACCTTAACCAGCCTATCAAGCAACTCTGCAGCTTGTTTAACCTGTGGCTCAGGGTCAGCAGCAAGTCTTGCCAATGAGTCAAACACCACCGGGAAGTGTATTAGAGAAGCGCCTCTCGCTATCTTTAGCACATTGAACAATGCTTCAGCTGCCTGGTACCTCACACGAGATTCACTTTCACTGAAGCAAGCTACAATTGGATTGATCAGCTCTGGCAAATATTCTATGCATCCCTGTAAATAAAACATTTATGTTATTACAACTGAATACAGGTACTTTTTAAAATTAACTCTTCCTAGGACATAGTAGTACTAAATGCTGTTTGTCAGTCTGGCTAAAACTCAAAGACGGCTAGACCAATTTTAATTAAATTTTGTGTGTGTTTATGTGTTTGACTAGGCCCTGGGATGGTTTAGATTCAATTTAGACTGGTGGGTGGTGCTGCAATTGGGTTCTAGATTTTTATTTATTCAGGCCAGGACTATGTCTGCCCCGGCCCATTAGTACATTAATATAGTTCTTGTAATACTAAAAGACATCTGGGTTTGAGGTAAAAATATTTGTATAAGAAAGTTTAGATGTCAATTAAAAACCATGACATGTACATTTTCTTAAATTCAATAAGGAAGGGCCATAAATATCACTTGAAATAAATAAATAGCTTTTCTTTATGTAGTCTTCAATAAAATTAAAACAACATACATACATAATATTATGCCTGTTTCCCATAGGGGTAGGCAGTGACTATGGATCATAACTTGCAACAACCCTGACAAACAACTTTTGTGTCTACTTTTACTAACCTCTTCATACATAATATGCAGATTTACTTGAGATGCTTTTTACAGGACCTCTCTTGAAACACTCAGATTTGGACAAATAAAATGAAATAATAAGAGTTTTAACCCTATATATTATATAGTTAGTAATTATATATTATATATATGTAACCCTCATCCACCCTCGCACATAAAATAGGTGCTTTTTCATTGAGTTGTGGAAACCTCCTGCTCGCAGAAGAAGAAGAGGTGCAATGGCTGTTATCCAGATTGAAACTGTATTTCAAACCGTGTGCACTGACATGAGATCACTGCTCTATGCATTTCAATATTGTCTATACTTAAAAATGTCAATTTATTATTAATTATGACCAAAAATTATATCAATGCAAAGACTTTTCATATTTTCAATTATCCAAATGCCTTACGAGATCAATCAGTCTGGTTAATCAAATCTCCATGGTGTATATGAATTTTTAAAATAGATTTTGTAATGAAAATCTTGCTACCTTTCCCAAACCCACAGCAACAGATGACAAGCCCATCAAAGCTCCATTTTTAACATTAGGATTGGTAGAGGATATCAGGTCTTGGCCAAGGACCCTTATGAGCCGCTTAATTTGACTAGTGTTCTTTGCATCACTAAAGTCCTTCACCATCCTGTAAAAATATAATTCATAAATTTGACAGACAAGAATATATGCACACTATCATATTCAAGAGGCAATTCACTCCTAAATAAGAGTTGATCTATAACAATCTGCTTTAAAGTCTAGCATTCGAATTCCTAAACAGAAAATAGAGAAGAACTAACTACAAGTTTATAAGTAGTTTGTTTGAACTACAAGTATAAAACAGAGGCTGATGTACTATAACTTGGGACATATTTTTACACATTACATAAATCTTTCCATTTATTTATCAGACAGATATACAGAAGAAACTTTATGATAATTAGAAAAACACCCTTCTAGCTCTGCGTGAATTAGGATGAGTGAAGCGAGCCCAAACACTATCCCACAACCTATGCGTTTTTGTGATACACTTTTCCGAAAACCTATCACACTTTCAAATTTGGGCTTTGACATAGTAAGGTCAATCTATAGATGTTTGTTACACAATTGTTAAGCAGCGGGGTGGTGGAATACAGAGTGAGGGAGGTATACTTACCCCTATTGATATTAAAATTTCATTAATTCCGGACCTTAGGGGATGCAGAAAGGGTAAGTACACCTCCGCCCACTCACTACTTAAAATTCGTGTATCGGAAATTTGAGTAGCAGCCCATAGTAATTTCAATTATTTTCTAGATGTATTATCTATCATAATAATCCATATAAAGATATTTGAAAAAAAACTTAAAAATTATTACTAGTATAAACCTTCGCGAGCCCTTCTGAAACATCACTTTTTGGCCGTGTTTTTGGATTAGGTTTATTCTACTTTTACGGATTAAGGATTACATTATTGCAGCACCTCTGATATAAAATAATAGGTTCGTTAAAAACAAGTTAACTCGCCTAGATCTTACTATAAAAACATGCAAAAGTAACTCACTTTTCAATTTCAACTCCAGCAAACTTTCTTTTATCATACAATTTGTCGCAAAGACCGCGAACGCAGGCTATGCTTAAAGGCGCATAGTCCCTCTCCGACATTGCGAGTCTTGATAAATTTTGGGTCCTTATTTAAACTTAGCAAATAATAAAATTAATTTCGGTCTGAAATGAAATCACAATAAATACGAATCACAATTCACTGCGAAGTGCGAACTCCCCATTCTCCTGTTTTATCAACGTTCCAAGTTCATAATAGCTGCAGATACAAAGTTAGGAACAGTTATTTTTATCTCTCTATCTAACATCACTAAACTTTGTAATGACGTAGATGCATGGGAAAAAAATGTTAAATATATTAACAAGTTACTGTAACAGAATATTGTTGTGTAAATGTCAATGTCTTTGTCATCGCATTAATATAAAAACTTTACTGTCATGCGTCAAGGAAACTAGCTAGGGATGATATCACATGAAAAAAATGAATACTTAATAATCGTTTTTTTTTAATTCATGGTAAATCTTTATATGAAAAATTTATATTTGAAAAATAATTGATTTTTGTACTTATTTCGAGTATTCCTAGACGAAAAATTAAAAAAATCTATTTCATTCAATATAATAGCAAAACTAAAACAATAATGTAAACAATTTATTCGAGTGAAAATTGTTTAAGATAATAAATTTAAAAATAACTAAAAGGGCGATCATTTTTAAGGATTTCTAAACAGATCGCATTCTTGATACAAATTTTCAGTACCATTAAACATTTTATTACAGTTAATATAAAAAAACGATAAAAATAAGAAACAAAATGAAAATTGTTTGGTCTCAAAACAAATACTTTCCTTAACGTCAGCAACCAAAAAGAGGAAAAGAAGGAAATAATTGCACACTTCGAAGAAAGAAATGACACCATCTTATTTTACTTAAGCACATACAGATAGTGTCGTTTTTCCATAGATTTGTTCACATTTAGTAGACTTAGCATATGTTGTTTCATTCGTCGCACATATGACACTATTTACAAAAAAATATCTAACATGCTAAATTCATATAATCGATTTATTAAGAATCGATCATTATCATCAATAAAATCACTCATAAATTAAAGTAAAAAATGATAATTTTACATCCCTATATATAGAACTTATTATTGGCGGGAATTCGAAAATAGTTTTTGGAGGTCTTCGGGTATAAATTAAAGAGTATTGTGTTGTAGCCGCAGACGTCCGATCACCACGGCGGCCGCTCACAAATTGTTGCGGACAGAATCACTCCGCTGACCTCACCCCCGTAAAGCCCGTGCGACCACGCCCCGCCTACCGCGGGGACATAGCTCGCTCCGTTAGCTGCTAAGCGTCTGCATTTTTGTAGTACTTTAGTAAAAGAAGACCTCTAAAGTGGTCACTAGTTCACCGCTGTCGTTCGTCGCGCGCGCACGTCTCCCGTTCCGCCTCGGCAGTCCGTTATTCGTGTTCGTTGTGTTCGTTCGATTACCCGGCCGACTTGTGTTTTTTCTGTGACAGTGCAGTGAAACGTGCGTCATCAGGTGGTTTATCCACCAAATCGTTCGTCCCCCTCAGGGATAATGGACGGCGTGGAGCCCTATCTATCGCCGTTAGAGGGTTTGTTGTCGTTTTTACGACAGCAATTCCCTCAAGCGCTCGACCAATTTTTGAGGACTCCGGAGTCCCAATCAATGGCGTCCGTTATCTCGGAACTTAATTCCGAGAAACCCGTGTCCCGTAAGTTACACGTGCAAGGGGCCCCCGGGCAGGTACCTGCCGCGAGCGTCGCACCCCCCGCAACCCCCGCCACCGCACTTACCGCGCCCCCCGCGCCCCACGTGTCCGTACGCGCCGCGTCACCGATACGCCCACCACCCGCACCCCGCTCAACGATGCCCACCGTGTGGCATCAAAGTCGCGCGCCTCGTTGTCTCGTGGTTCCGCGTCGGGACAACCGCGTTCGAGCTCCGCGAGTTCGACAACATCGCGTTCGCGATCGCCCATCCACCGCGTAATCGACTTTCGTCGAGAAATTGATTTGAACCCTGAGGTTCCGCAATACCCTAGGGATGCCCCTCTTTCGTCGGCCAATGAAATTACCCCCATGGATGTCGCGCCTCCCGCGAACATCCCGTTAAACCCTGAAGACGATGACGGATTCATAACCGTCAATCGAACGAAAAAACGAAAGACCCAGAGGGAGGTCCCCTCCAACCCCACCCCCACTGCCGGCACTCAGCCGACAGCGGCACCGTCCAGCCACCCTGGACCACCTTCACAGCGCCCGCCGCCACCCCTGATCATACGCGAGAAAGCCCATTGGCTTCAACTCGCCAAGGAATTGCCAGGTAAGGCAATCTCCATAAAAGAAGCCCGTGATACGCAGCACGGCATCAAAGTTATGGTCACGTCTTCAAGTGACCACCGCGCCCTAACTACCTTATTATGTGACCGAAAAATCGGTTACTACACTTACGCTCTGCCGGAAGAAAAACGCCTTCGGGCTGTAATCCGCGGACTACCTAAGGAAATTGAAAGTTCCTTCATTCTAGAGGACCTTAAGTCCCAAGCCCTACCGGTGCACGAAGTACACCGTATGCACAGAGGCGACTCCACAAAGTCGCCTCTAAACCTAGTATTAGTTGTTCTCGACCTCTCCCCAGAGGTGAAAAAGATCTTCGAACTTGAGAAGGTCTGTGGCCTCTCTGGCCTTCGTGTGGAACGTCCACACGAAAAACATACACTGCGGCAGTGTCATCGCTGCAAACTTTATGGGCACTCTGCCCTTCATTGTCAATCCTGACCCAGGTGCGTCAAGTGCCTGGGCGACCACGGGACCTCGGAGTGCACTCGTACCCGAGACTCCCCAGAGCCACCGAGCTGCATCCTCTGCGGCCAAGCGGGCCACCCTGCTAACTACAGAGGCTGCCCAGCTGCCCCCCGACCCAAACGCAAGATCGGAAAGGGCAATGTCCAAAAAGGCACTAGAAAAGTGCCGAACAAACCCGCATTCGTGGCCGCCCCTCCTCCAGTAGTAAACCACTGGACGGGTCTTCCCACGACGGAAGCGTTCCCTCCGCTAAGGACGCGTGCCCCAGTTATGGCCAGCCTTCCGCCGGCCACCCTCGCCCCCGCCCCTATTTCTAAGATATCTTCTGGGCCATCGACCCACCACTCTATAGCGGAGGACTTAGCTTTGGCGACTAGATTCGCCAAAAACTTACCCTTCGACCTAGAAGAGGTCCAACTTTTGGCTAGGAAACTGAGACAAGTTTCAGAGTCAAGTCAACCCTCTCTCCGGGACCAACTCGTGATCGAAATGGATCACGCGTACCTCCTCCAAATACTTAGATCGTTTTAATTAATCAATAAAATCAAATTATTGTTATCGGTAACAAATGGCACATGTAGGAAGAAATAAACCACGCTCATTGACTCTGGCGACTTATAACGCCAATGGCCTTCGAAACCAGCGCGACTTGGTCCATGACTTCCTGGTTACCAATCAAGTAGATATACTACTAGTACAGGAGACCTTCCTGAAACCGAGTAACAGAGATCCAAAGATCTCTAACTATCGGATCACTAGACATGACAGGGTAGGCCGTGGTGGCGGCACCCTTATCTATTTTAGAAGATCCTTACACTGTATGCCTTTAATCACCCCCCCACTAGAAGGTATGGAGGTATCTGCTTGCAGACTAGCAATGACTGGCCACCAACCTCTAGTCATAGTCTCAGCATACCTCGCATGCCAAAAAACCCTTATTAAGAAAGACTTAGAAGCCCTATTCAACTTAGGCCCGGCTGTCATAAAAGCCGGAGATCTGAATTGCAAACACGAGCAGTGGAATTGCAATACCACTAACCCCAATGGCAGAGCTCTAATAAATATATCAGACGATCTTTTGTTTGATATACTTACTCCCATGACCCCCACAAGATACCCCCCCAACCGTGACTGGGGGACCCCAAACACTCTCGACTTAGCATTACTGAGGGGCGTAACCCTTCATTTCCATTCGATCGAAACGATGGACGATATAGATTCGGACCATCGCCCGGTTATCCTCAGATTAGGACCACAGACAGACCCGACATCTGAAACTAGGACGTCTGTGGACTGGTTGAGACTTGGGAACCTCCTCAAGGCAACAAGCTCACAAGACCTGAACCGCATCCCGGACCACATTGAGTCCCGCCAAGACACGGAGACGGCGATCGAGGCCCTTACTAGCCACCTTCAATCCGCAGTGCGGAACTCGTCCAGGCAGGTGCCGGTGGAGGATGACCGCCACTTATGCCTGTCGGACGAGGTGAGGGTACTGTGAGGGAAAAGAGAGCCGCCTCCAGAGCTCACGATAGATATCCCACCGAGGAAAACAGAGTCCGTCTTCGCGAACTAGAGCGCGAGGTCAAACTACGTATCCGGGAAGTCAGGGAACAACGTTGGGACAGAACGTTGAGAGATATCGAACCAACTCACCAGGCATACTGGAAGCTGGCTAGAGCTCTCAAATCAGACACCCTTACTGTCATACCCGCGCTAGAAAGAGCCGACAACACCGAGGCGTTCGATGACGAGGAGAAGGCCGAATGCCTTGCTCAGAGTCTAGAGGTTCAATGCTCCCCCACTACGCAAAACGTCGACCAGTCACACCTGTTGGAGGTGGACTCCGAGGTCGAACGTAGATCCTCCTTACCAGCGGAAACCACACTCGACCCGGTCACGGTCGAAGAAGTGCAAGATCTGATCAAGTCCCTCAAACCGCGAAAGGCCCCAGGGACCGATGGCATTAACAATCGCGTCTTAAAACTCCTCCCCGGCCACCTAATTATAATATTGGTGAGCATCTTCAATGCCGCCATAACAAACTGCTCCTTCCCCGCGATTTGGAAGGAGGCAGATGTCATCGGTATTCACAAGCCTGGAAAACCGGCTAATAAACCGTCCAGCTACCGTCCGATCAGCCTACTGAGCGCACTCAACAAGCTTTACGAGAGGGTCATCCTCTCTAGACTTAGAGATTTTGCCATCAGCAAACATCTACTACCCGACGAGCAGTTTGGCTTCCGTGCCAGACACTCATGCGTCCAACAGGTGCACCGCATCACGGAGCACATACTATCTTACTTTGCCCATCGCCCCCGCTCTATAGAAACAGCCGCCCTGTTCCTAGACGTAGCTAAGGCCTTCGACAAGGTCTGGCACAACGGCTTGATTTACAAGCTATACCGGTTCGGTGTGCCAGACAGACTCGTGCTCATCTTGCGAGACTTCCTCCTAGGTCGTAGCTTCCGTTTTCGAGTGGAGGGAACGCGCTCGTCTCCTCATCCACTCACAGCCGGTGTACCACAGGGCTCGGCCCTGTCCCCACTACTCTTCACGTTGTTTACCAGCGACATCCCAAAAACTCCAGATGTGGAGCTGGCCCTCTTCGCGGATGACACCGCACTCTATACATCAGATAAAAACAGACAAATGGCTTGCGTTCGGCTGCAAGTAGCTGTCACAGAGCTAGGTAAATGGTTTCGTAAATGGAGGATAGAGGTGAACCCGGAGAAGAGCGCAGCAATGTTCTTTTCCCCGGGCACGCTTCGCTCCTCCAAACACGCTTCCCTTCGCCTAAAAGCCATCTCGCTCTATGACCAAGAAATTCCCTGGGCAAAGCACACCAAATACCTGGGTGTCACCCTAGATCAGAACTTGCGCTTCAACGAGCATATCACTATAGTCCGAAATAGAGCGCGATTTGTGATGGGTCGTCTAGCACCCATGATAGACAACCGAAGCAAAATGTCCCTCAGACACAAGCTTACTCTATATAAAACCTGCATCCGCCCGATCATGACATACGCGAGTGTGGTATTCGGCCATGCCAAGCCTACCCATTTAAAGAAACTGCAAATCCTGCAGAATAAGTTCATGCGCAGAGCCGTCGGTGCTCCCCTCTATATGCGTAACGTCGACCTCCACCGCGATCTGGAGCTTCCCTCTATCAAAAACTACATTACGTTGCTCTCCCGTAAGTATTTCGATCTCGCGCCGCACCATCGAAATCCGCTCGTCGTGTCCGCGTCCGACTACAAGCCTCGGCGAAAGGCTCTCGTGCGACGACAACGTAATGTCCTTACGGACAAGGTCGACGCTATCACAAAACGGCTGGCCCGGATCAGCCCGCCCGCAGTTAGGACGGTAGGCTGGCAGGCACCGACAGACAGACATAGACGGCGGCGTCTCAGACAACGCCAATCACGATCTCTCCACGTCCTCGCGAGGGACGCCAGGAGACATAGCCCCCCCACAGGATAGACTAGGCGTGGTGCTGGGAAGTTTCTTTCGCCGTTTCTTCTCTCCCAGCCATAACACGTTGCGAAACGGCAGTAAGATAGTGTAGGCCGCCGCGAATGCCGATCCCGGTCCGCCGGGATCCTTCTTCTCGGGCTTTGTATTACCCGTCGCCCGTTTTCAATTAGCTTATTGTGTCGCCCATTGGTGGACATCATCAGATTCATCTCCCTCTCATGGCAACAGTCCTGCCGAGGTAAAACTCCCTAGGGAGCTCCCTCAAGCAAGTTGCCCCCGGGCTCGAGCGCCTTCGCCCTGCGAAGGCGCTCGCCCCAAAAACCCCGGTAAAGTTGTGAGGTCTTCGGACCAACAACATAAAGTCAAGTCAAATAAAAAAAAAAAAAAAGTGGTCACTTTAGAGGTCTTCAGGTAGAAGTGAAACAATGTTGTGTGTTTGAATTGCAGTTCAGGAATGCATGATGTAGGCTCGCTCCGCGCTTACTAAAGTAAAGTTTTGTTTTGAGCCATCTTATCTTTATATTATCACACTCTTCACACTCTTTTCATATTCTGCTTCATCAAATTTTTCTGAACTCAACATCTCATTTTGTATTGCTGTATCCAATCTATGTATTGCATCTATTTTTTCTTTCAAAAATTCGTAGTCTATACTTGAAGAAACGGCCATTTCGTGCCTTAAAAAAACACGTCTCAATTGCTCCCTTTGTCGTTTCAAAATATTGAGATCCATCGTAAATCAGTTGAAATATCGTTAGATTCTTGCTGTAAACGATCACCACTAGGTTTGGTGTCACGGTCGCCACTATGTTGGGGTATTATTCGCGCTTTCTAATAATTTATTCTTTAAAAAAATAATAAGCACGTCTTCATATAACAGACATTTATTTGGATCTAAAATGACATCTATATTTTTTCTCCTAATACGTCACTTTCAATAAAAGAGTCCGTAACAGTACCTATTTCACGCAAGTTTTGTTGTATGGTGCCTAATTTTAAAGTTTCGAACAATGTAAATGCATTTTTTAAGCAAACTTGTTGAAAAATTATTTTTCCTCACAGTTTTCATTACCAGAAACGTATAATGTTGGAATAAACAATAGATAATAAATAAATTATTATTGTCAATCTGATTTATTAATTACCGAAACTATTTTTTTAAAGCACAGCTCACATGTAAATTTTCGTATGTACGGTGACATTGGAAAAATTAATTCCAAAGGTGATGAAATAAAAATTCACAAAGTCAAGTCAAGTCAAGAATATGGAGGGTAGAGGTACTAGCCTCCATAGTCAAGAAATATACAAGATACCCTACTTTTAAAAAAACGAAAGATTCTTGCTTTTTTAATACAATACCTGTAGTGAATATTTAGAAGAAATTTTGAACTCTTACTGTTAGTTTTATTTCATAATTCTTGTTTGTTGTTGTTGTTGAATTCACACATAAATAGCAGTATTTTTTTAACACGTAATAAGATTGCACTTATAACAATGTTACATTTGTTATACCACCCGGTTGAAGTGATGCTGGTGATGAGTTTTCCTTTTTTTTGCAAAAGTATTGCAAGCAATGGAATGTTATTTGTTTCTAATCGTCATATCTGCGTACATAAAGTTTACCTTGAAGGTTTCTAATGTGACAAATTTCAAAAAAATAAAAATCTTCAATTTTGTCTTCGTATTTCTTTTTTTTAAACATTTTGTTTCTTTTTTATCATATGTTTAACACTTAAGGATATTTCACTTGAATTATTTTTCATCTTCTCGATTATTTTATACAAAATGATTCGAATAAAGATAAAATATTTTGATATCTTAGTATTCTTGGTACTCGGTTACCCATTCCATCACTAGTCTTGTATTGTCTTTTGAAGTGATCGTGTGTTCCACTGTTTCTGTTGATTTGTTTTTCGTTTTAAACCGCAGACCGCACATAAATATATCTAATGAGTAATGTCATTAAGTTTGACATTGTCGTGTGCTAAGTGATTAATATTTACTCTAGTCTACTACGGTATTTACGGTAATATTTTCGAAATGCCTGTGACACTGGTAGATAGACTGCCCTTACCGAATCTCAAGGTTTACACAACGGGAAGTGTTTGTCTGCTTTCGATTGCTGTTTATTACGCTCTGAGTGTGACTAGTGATCCAAATTGGAGGGTCAATGCCACGCTGCAGCGCCAGGGAGCGATGGTAGAAGAAGGCGACGTGAAAATGGTGCCTCCGACACAGGTTTTTCCAGCGAATGGCACAAGAAACTACACAGATCAATTCATCGATGTTATGAGTTTTATGATGCAGGAGCCACTTTGTATGTGGGTAAGAGGCTTTGCTTAGTTAAATGTGTATCCAACTAACAATCGTGCCTGAAAAATAGGTGAATTTATGACGTAATTTTTTGCAAATGTATCGGAATTAGCTTTCGTCAGATAAATTTATACATATCCGCTAGCCCTTATTTAACCCTGGGTACTACATACTACTTCACTTTTTTGTAATTATTACAAAAGACCATCTTAGTTTAACAAAAAATAAATTACAGCAAAATAATAACAACATGGTTTTGTCTACTGTCAGACTATTATAATGTCCCTAAATGGTAACTTAAAACAAGTGTTTCATAAGAACTTACATTACACAGTTTGTTGTTTCAGTAGTTTTATTTTTATATATATGTTTAAATATTACTGAAAATTTCAGTAACATTTCAATGACTAATAGACATATTTCAGTGAAATATGTCTATTAGTCATTATATAGTATATAGTCATTTTGAAGCACCAAAGTTTTGATTATTTTTTATGATTAATTTTTAATATAAAGTATAAAAATAAAATTGATTTTTTTAATATGACCAAGATTTAGCATTTAACAACAACACAATTAGGGGGTAATCACTGACTAATTAAGATACTTGAGTGAGATGGAAATCTTGAATAATAAGTTATTATATTATCAACTTACTGTATATTGTAATTTTCAAAAGTAAATTATTTAAATCAACTAGTTATTTTTATTTTATAATCACAATTATTTTCTATAATGTTTTATTTAATGTTTAAATTTGTGTTATGTAAAAAAAATCCAAAAGAAGTATTGTATTTGACAAAGAACTGAAAAATTTTTGGCTAATAATTGAACAATGTTGTCTTTGAAAAATGTTATAGCATTGAAGAAAAATTAACAGTAGCTATAGGGTACCGACCATATTTAAGTGGTAACTAGTTATTCTAAAATTTGGGTATTCACAAATGAATAACACTGACTAGATAATCCAAAAATGCAACAAAGGCTTATTTAAAAAAGGAGTACTAAAAAAATAATACCATCCACTGTCATAATCGACTCTCCCGGGAGAAGACTAGCCTAATCCACAAATTTATGGTAATGAATCTAAGATGCTTCTTCTTTATGTGCAGATCTTTTAGGTCATTATTGATTCAAATATCTACACAATGAAAAAATATCTTACTCAAGTCTGTTACTGTCTTGTTTATAAGGCCACTCTCCCTCTAACCAACTTGAATTAAATGAAGTTACTTTGAAATACAAGATGAATAATTAATTATGCAATTAAAGTATGCAATTAGCAAACAATCCCTGTACAGAAGTACAAAAACCTGCTATTAATTACTATTCATTAATTTGTTTGTATAAGCTTATTATAGTAAATCTAATTATGTATTATGCAATTAAGATAATATCCCAACAAAATGGCCACTTAAAAGTCAAACTTCTCAACAACCTTCAAGTTTAATGAACTTAATGTATTATTTTATTAACAATACAACAAAAACCCAGTACACTCCAACAAATGAGTCTGAAGAGATAGCAAGTTCTCATTGTTCTTGACATTTAGCTATTTTGTTTAAAAAGGGCATTATAAAATTTCCTTCAGGCCGACAACACACTGGCAATGCCCCTGGTGTGGCACACATTATAGGCAACAGTAACCCCCTTCCATCAAGTGGGCCATCGGTTTTTTGCCTGCTTCAGGTATTAAAAAAATGAATAAGACATATCTAATTGAAGGTATCCTATACCTTAAAGCAGCAAAAGTCATGGTAGCGTAATGGTTACCACACATGTCCCAAACTCAAAGGGCGTTAGGTTTGATTAGGAAGTTTTCTGACCTAATGTGTTTATAGTAACGATCAACATGTGCTAACAACGGTGAAGGTAAACATTGTGATGCAACCTGCACATCAAGATAACCTATGTCACAAACCTGCCAAGCCGTCCTGGATAGGATAACAGTTGTTGGCATTCTGACTGTTCCCCCTGTAATGAGCGAGCCCAGCAGTGGGACATTTGTGGGCTGTTATTATTTTACCTTAGAATCTAATTAATGGCTTAAAGAAGCCAATTTTTATTCTTGAACTTATTTTTGTCTCTCAAATTTTCTCTATATGACTTTGGAAGTGAATACCACTTGCCGAATAAAAAAAGTTATTTAGGAACCCTATCATGATTATCTAAGATCTGTCTAATGATACCCCACAAACTTTGAACTTTAACTTTTCAAAAAAGTGAATCACTCACATACATACTTAATTTTTTATTTTTGTGCAATTCAGAAAGCAGTATAGTGCTCTGTCATACAAGTCACCATCCTTGCAACTTCATTCATGTAGAGACAACAGTCTTTAAGAAAAATGGACTACATTTATCTAGTTAATTTTTATCCATGCAGTAACAGAGAAAGAATACAATTTCCTGCCTGTTGTAAGAGGCGACAAAACAACCAACAGCCAGGTGGTAGGGTATTTACCCGACTGCATGGCTACCACCCCTGGTCAAGAGTATGCCTCCATAACAACCTTGAGTTGTGTTTCGACATTAGTGATCAGGTTCCAGTCTCCCTTAAGAGAGCAGTAGCGCATTTGTAGCACCTTTCATGTTGCAAATTCCATAGGCGACGGTAACCGCTTTCCATCAAGTGGGCCATCTGGCTGTTTGCTGAACTCCTGCAAAAAAGTTTGAAAAAAATCTATACTACTATTATAAAGAGGAAAGATTTGTATGGCTGTAACCAATAAACTCAAAAACGACTGGATAGTTTGCGTGTTTGACGGGCATGTACGATCGTATGCGCTTTTGGTCCACTAGGTCACTCATCTTCATAAATTGCAAGACAGATATATGTGTGAGGTGATTTCCTTTGCCCCACATTCCCTATGCTCAAGATTTGGTGGAACCCCCTGTCACGCATGTCAGTTTTAGACAACAGTATACAAATAATATTAATAATAATGTTTATTGTCAATTTTTTGAAGTGAAACTTCTATATAGAGGGGGTCTTACGGAGTTTTGGCTCACGAAAAGATGTCACAGTCAGGTGATCACCGTCACTAATTCTTACATTTTTAAACTCGTGATATCTTTCGAATGGAATGTCCGAATTGAATAATTCAAAAAGTTATATAAAGGTATTGAAGCAGTCTTGAATCTGAAGTAATTTATTTTGATAAGGATTAATACCAAGATACAAATAAAGAGCCTTTTCTAGCGACGGCATATTAATTAAAATTTTAAAATAAAAGAACACTTATTGTGGCATAACTATAATAGTTAGATATATGTTGTCGCGACACTTTTTGTAGATAATGATGTGTTCTACAAAGTCGTAGTACATTATTTTATTCTATCATCAATAGTTTTCGAAGTGCATGCGATTTTAGGTACTTTTTACACCTTGCGATACATTATTGGAGTTTTAGTAAGGATCCCTAATTTTTATATAATGTCTATATAAATATAGTGTTTTTTATAAATAATATCACCCGGGGATAGTGTAGCTTGCGAACAGTGAAAGAATTTTTCAAATCGGCTCAGTAGTTTTAGAGCTTCTTCAATGCAAACAAATAATCTAATCTTTCCTCTTAATAATATTAGTCCAGATATTCATATATTTACTTTAAAATTAATTCGATATGTGCATATTACAAAAAGCGTAAGATTTTGCGCTAGAAGTTGTTAGAATCTATCTCCGATCGCAACAAAATTTTAACTTGCAGTTTTACGGGCATGTTTTCAAATTGGACAAGTACATTAATAATCTGCCCGTAACACTTCAAGTAGAAATTTTGTTGCGATTCATTTTGTCACTTATCAATTGAAGATTTTCCACTTGTCCGTTGCGATTCGTTTTCCACTTGTCCGTTGCGATTCGTTTCCATTTCGATCGTTTTCCACTTGTCCGTTGCGATTCGTTTTTCCACTTTTCCGTTGAAGTTTCACTTCTAATATGTGTCCCAGTACACATTTCGATTTTTTTAATTAATTTTTTTTTATTTACATTATTTATGTTACCTACCGGACTTTAAATCGGCGAAGCCTGTATTTTGAAGACCAATGCTGATGTTTATAGCCACAGCTTCCAGACGTGTGTGCGTGCGCGTGCGGGTGTTGTGTGCATGTACGCATTTTCTTATCACACTATTCATACAGTGATTTTTATCACATTTTCACTATCGTCGTAAGTGAGACTGCTTAGCTTAGTTTTTAACCTGTTTGACAGACTTATTTTTGATGTCACAGAATTTAACCACCACGTTATAGACGTGTATACTAACGAAGAGTCCAGTGTGGGGGGCAAATGAGCTTTTAACCAAGATACCGGGCAGTTAGTAAACTATTCCTGTTGTCAACTTGCTGCAGTTGTCTGATGTTAGTTCCAACTTATTTGTTGCCAACGACGTGTTAAAATGAAAAGCTGCCCCACGCTGAGCATTTTGCTGTCCTTATACAGAAATGTGGTTGACTACTAGGGCTTATTCTTCGTAAATTAAATTAAAATGAAAATGTTATTGCATTATGATAATATTAATTCCATTTCATTATGAAATAACCCCTGAATTTAATCCTTGAGCTGATGACATATTGACGCTATATGCTCAACTTTCAACTACTCCACATGCTTCATATTCAGAGTTCCGTCCGTGACGTGTTGTCAACTGTAGGTAACACGTAAGAGTGGTTCGTTATCATATCAGGTAAATGATTTGCATATTCCCGTCATTATCAATACCTACAAATTGATAAGAATAGCCTTCGTAAACAACATACGATGTGAAAAGATATAATATTGTAATATTTGCGCAACGCTGTGCAAAAATATGACGTAGCGTAAGTGGGTTGTTAATTGTATTTATTTGTATTGTAATAACGAACATACTGAATTATAATTATGTGCAATATCTGCTCATGCTTCACTGCTGAGCACGGATGTTTCTACTTCAGGAGACCGCACGAGCCTTAATTAAGGCGGGTTTTACACGATAATGTTGTTGTACCGAACACAATGTTTGTCTTCATCAATTAGCACGAGATAATTGATTAAGACAAATATTGTACACACCTTATTAAGTGGAAGGTTAATAAATATTAGAATATGTAAACTCGATCTCTCTGTTCTTTCACCATATCCCAATGAATTATTGCCTTTTCCTTCCATTCTCCTTTATTCTGACATACTATTGGAGGTTGTATTGTATATAATCCTGGTTGCATTCGGAACTCAAAATATGTGTTATCTGTCGCATGTCAATATATCGCAAAAAGAACTGAAATAAATATCTGAGACTAACATCGTGTGTGCAATAATTTAATATATACCTTCGGACAATACAACAATTCCAACACATACATCTTCCGTCATACCACAAATCATCATAACATATATCTTTTTTGGTCTACCTGTAGATTTTTACCCATCCATCTTGTAGTTAAACATTCTTTTCACGTTAATTTCATCCGTCCTCATTATACGCCCATACCACCTTAATCTTCTTCCTGTCAATTTTTCAGTCACGGGTGCAACTTTCAAAGTTCCCCTTATGTAGTCATTTCTCATCTTATCCATTCTTGTTACGAGTGGGGACTTGGTGGTTTATCACTTAGTGGCCCAACATTCGGACCCGTATACTTTAGCCCTGCCACATTTATCCTTCTCTATATCACAATTACTACAATATGAAACTCGATATTAGTAATTATGTTTGTTATTTATTATTGTTGCTAACGATGAAATCTCGGAGGTGCCAAGTGAATGTCCATTTATAATGACGTATGCCATTCTACATTTATTCAACGTAAACATGTTTGTTTAAAAATAGAGCGTAGATAATGAACGGTGCGATATCTGCGCCTTTGGCAGCATTCCGGGTATGTCATGGCGTGTTGTCATCGAGTGGGTGACGACTGGCGAATGTGAACACTCAATAATATAATCATAGTTAGGTAAATATAGGTCTGCGCTGTACACTGCTTTCTGTTAAATCTGAAGTTTGAGATTGGGACATGTGATACTAGTGGTCGAAATTCGACCATAATTAATTGAAATTATAAGTTTGAATGTTACTAAGTTTCTGTTGTCAAAGATCATATACTTCTACAATCACAGATTTCGCCAAGGCTACTCTGTTAATTTGACTTAAGCAATAAACAAAATACTATATATATGCGTGTGGGTGTCCAATACATGGTGATGTGTATAATGTATTTACGCACTATAAGTGCGCGAAATTTCATATTCCTTCGTCCGCGCGCAATATTCGTAAAAAGGGTTACAAAGTTTTCGCTTCACATATTAATATTATGATATGTACTACTTCCCACAAGTACAGTCATATCCTATGTGCACTGATATTTGTAACAAATTGATTAAATTGGGTTGATCCACCTAATATCAGCAATAAATCTCGATACGTATTGATAAAGAGTGCATGCGTGTGTGTTTGTATGGCGATTATTGAAGAAAGCACAAACCGCGATAGTGTGTTTGTTGTTTTCCGTTCAGGATGGTGTTGTTGCTCCCGTCCACTCTACGCAGCAGGGATACTGTTGTCTTCCGCCAGATGTCGTTGAAGCCATGCAAACAAAAGCCCGAACCTATTACACAAGTGCGGAATCCGCAACAGCGTCCTGAACGAATTATTATTATGAAGTATTATTTAGGTGCGAAATGATTCACAATCAAAGATGGTACGCGGAGTATACAGGCTTTGGCTATTGTCATGCGATGTTTTTCCCCAACACGGTCACACAGTGTAAACTCCATGTAACGTTACACAATTTAACGACAAACTCCATTAAGCGTCGAAATCATTTGGCTTGGTTTGGTTTAGCTCGTCTTCCATACAATGATACACTCTATATAGCATTACACCCACTCTCAAAACGACTACAATTAAGTAATAAAAAGAACCTTTTGCGTTGCCAAAATTAGTAAAAACTGCGTAGCGGTGTGTTATTTTATTGAAGTGAAACTTCTTTATCGGCGTTGGAAAAAATACCGTCACATTTTCGCTTTATTATTCTAGCCTGTAACATTGTTTTTTTACATGGGGAAATGCGTTACCGCACCGTCAGCCGCGCGGGGGATCATGCGCGGCCGGTGTGTGGGGCTCCCCGACGCCGGTTCAATACGACCGGCGCCGGTATACCCACTGAAACCCCATGGGAGCCTTCTTTCCGCCTAGCGCCGGGGTCACGGTATGTGCGCGAGCTTAACCCGCGACCCCGGCAGCGGCTGGCCGCCTCATAAGCAGAGGCGGCCTCTCCTGTGTGCGGGCCGGGGAATGGTGTTCGGGGAATGTGCGGGCGGAGGTCTATATGGATCCCCCAGACCTCGACGCCCGCTGCCGCCGGGAGGGGGAGGCTGCGAAGGATTACTCCTGCGCCATCACCCCTCCCTCTCCTTCCTCCTCCCCCCGCCGCCTCGCGCACTCAGCAGCGTCAGCGGCGGGGGGGGGCTTCGCGATAGGGGGGGAGGGGGAGGCTGCGAAGGATTGCTCCTGCGCCATCACCCCTCCCTCTCCTTTCTCCCCCTCCGCCGCCTCGCGCTCTCAGCAGCGTCAGCGGCGAGATCCTAGCCTGTAACAAACTCAACTGTCGGCATCATGCATATTGAAATTTCTAAGTACTTCCTTTATCACCAAGATGCCTCCATATCGCAAGATATAAATAAAACAATTAAAAGAATTCAATAAAATTACCGGTGCAGCAAAATCAGACGAAAAAACATTGAACGACAACTCTCTATAACGCTATAAAATGCACAGTCCCTTCTGTGTCTTTATAAATATATACTGTAATTTGTTCGTGAAGGTATAAATAATTTCAGTGTTTGTATGGGTTTTCATAATTAATGAATACGAAAAAATTGAGCATGGCAATCGTGTTAAGTTTTTCAGTGTTCTCATACTGCACTTTTGATATTAACGTGGAGACAGTACGTCTACAATGTAGCTATACTATCTTGGTCGCAAATGAATAACGTATAATAATAGCAAGAATTTGGCTATGATGCAACTATGCAGGCGTCAGGTTCTTACTATCTTTAGTTGTCTTTTGCGGCTTTATAATATTCTCTCTTGAAAATCTGACCCAGTAGACAAGTGGTATTACCGCTAAACGAATAGAATAGATAATTTATGCGAATGACATATCTTTACGATAAGTAGGTATTATGTCATTACCATTCATTTTCATTTTATATGTTTAGTCCTAATGCCACTTGTCTGGGCTTGTTTACAACTTTAATATAATTTTTGACGTTCAGTAAGAGTAAGCTGAGAATGAGAATCTCCGATGGCTTCCTCAGTACATACAGAGAAAGGAACCATGTTATTACAATTTCGTCAATTTCTAAATGTCACAAAATTAGGGTCCAGAGATAGGATCGCACCATTGCCGTACCGACATGAGAAATCTAACACACTATCGCACGTTATGAATCTGACCATATATCACTAAGTACTTTATAAGAAAAACATTTTTATAATCTAACTGGTGTATCTAGGGTCTCTGCCTCTGCCTAGTGGTTGTAGAGCCGGTATGGGGACTCCAACTTACGCTCTTTGCCCTGGATTAAAATTCGCTGGGGACAACTATCCCCGGTGACGGGTACTGGAGCCGCCTGACACGGGTTTGTCGACGGCTCGTATCGGCCAATCACCGGCGTTCGATGGCCATCATGGGCATCTTGTTGGCTCCGTCTGCGGCATGCGATGGCCATCTGCGGCACGGAGGAGATTTTCACGACCTCTCAAACTTTGCCCCAGCGGATGAGGTCACGGAGGGTAGGTCACCATCGTGGTACTTTTGATCTCTAACTGCTCGCCATCTACGGTATGTTCAACTCTAATTCCTTTTTCTGCCATGCTCAACAACGCAATCTCTAGAACCTGTGTTCCGCGTACGGTAATGATCTGGAGGGAACATCCCGCGCAGGTTTTACCTCCAGTTACGACATAGGATTGTTTAAGAAGGTCGTTATAAATTTCTTAGAGGTTGGCAACGTATAAACCACCTTCTATCAAGCGGTCCATCAGCTTGTTTGTCTGATCTAGGTAATAAAAAAGTTCTAACCCGTAGTCTAAGCTGCTTAAAACGCATCTGTTTAAGTGGCTAGTCGAGCACACCTTTATAATGAAGTGAAAGAGTTCATGTTATATATACAATGGTAATGACACGTTATGTAAATTCTGAGTATTATACTTGAATGTATTTGTTAATTAAAATAACAGTTTAATCCTGATGTGTCAAATGGTTATAATGTGGTAGCAAATAAACTAAATGATGTTATTAGTCTGTAGTAAACCGCCGTGAAGGGTTTTTTTCTGATACCACCAGGAATCTGTACTCACTACTTTGTACATAGTAACACTCACTACTATAAGTTATTGATGTACTACGAGTATTGATCAATGGTTATCGCGATTAGGAAGGACAGTTGACAGTCAATACCACTCGGACTAGTTCTATCATCTTACAAAACGCCAGATGTTTCTGGACTTTTTGTATAAGAATAACATGTTATGAAGTCATAACTTAGTGCTATTTGATTAGCATAATAATTATTGTTTAAACAGTTATCTCACTTATCTATATATTAATACGTGAAGCAAAAACTTTGTACCCCTTTTTACGAAAATTGCGCGGACGGAAGCGTATGAAATTTCGCATAGTTATAGTTTATATAGAGAAGGAGTGCAGAATGCTAATATTTGTGAAAATTATGCACAAAAAAAACATAAAATCAATAAAAAAAACACTACACACACTATCATGTATTTGACACGCACACGCATATTTACTTTTTTGTTTATTGTTCAAGTCAAATAAACAGTAGCTTGGCGAAATCTGTGATTACAGAAGTATAGTATTTGAGATTAATTATTATGGTCGAATTTCGACCACGCGCGGCCACTAATTACAATTATTTTTGCTGGATGATATTTTAAAAGTAAACTGGTATTTTAGCGCCTGCTCTTTTATCTGAGATAACATAATTAATGTCGTGTACCCAATTCACAAACAGGTTCTTTTGGTAGATAAGGCAGTGAAATCATTTGAATGTAAACCAACTTACTTAGTATATTATTTATGCATATATTCTGCATTTTTAAAATAGCATTCTTTAAATTTTGTAGCATTAAACTTAGAAATCGTTGCCACACCTCAGCTGTACAGTTGCAAAACCTAGTTAGTGCTTCCCAAAAGATTGCAAACATCAGAACAAATCCTAACTCAACGAAATGCACTTCATAATAATTTAATAAGCTTATTGAAGAATATCATATTTTGATACAGTTTTCAAATGTTTTGGCAGACACAAAACATAAGTAAATGCCTAGGAAGTCAATGAACGCAAAAACATTCGTTCAAACTACGATGTCAGTTCCTAGGTTTTGAGATTGTGCAGTTGACCTGTGTATGGAAGAAGAAAAATAAGTTCGCTTCTGTTGTGGATAATATACAACGGACCACTTTGGGGCCAGACATCCAGACCAGTAAATAACGGAAAAATTGGTTTGCGCAACTGACTATGTCTGGAATTGAACCCGGGGCCCGGGGCTACGACTTATACCCCAATTCTCGAACTCAACACCGAAAAATTAAAATGACAAATACATTCATAAAAGTTGAATTGTTTAACCGTTAAATTCAGTCAGATGATTCAAAAATCGGCCCTTACTATAAAATAATATTATATTACCTGTGCGCAGAAGGTTTGCCGATAGCCTCGTGACGTCACGCGTCGACGGTCAGTAGGGTTGACAAAAAGTATACATAAATAGTTGTTGCAATAAATTTATTACTGTATATACTTTACATAAGTATATACAGTAATAGTAAGTAGTTATCAGCAAACCTTATAGTTTTAGGAAATACTAAAAGACTTCGTTATTTTAGAACTTGATAGCGATAAATCTGATAGCGTTTAGATTTATTAATTAAATTATAAAAAGTGTTTGTGGTAAACAAAGTAATATACATAAATTAAAATATTCCGCTGCGTTACGAGCAATGATTGTAAAAAACTTCTCAATGTTTACGACTTTGGTCAAATTGATACATGTTTAATATCTTCTAATTTCATTCTGCAAATCTATTTTTTTTCAATTAATAGAAGAACATGAATCTGTCCTTTGCACGTGTTTTATTACACCTTCTATTGGGCACGCTATCCGTTTGTATTGCGCCGCTGTAAGACGTTATAAATCCTTCTTTCTATTGTTTGTATTTCGTGCAAATTCTTAGAAGTCATTAAGCTGACAAGTGTACGTTGCTAGTCTATTTTATTTTACAAAATTATTATTATTGTATTATATTTAAAAAAATTAAGGTCGGTCGGGGTTCGAGTCAGTTGTGTTTCAACTGCGTTCGAGGTGTTATCTAGCGTACTCTTGGGGCTAGTATCTTATGACGACGGAATTGCCGCGATTTTTGTCATTACTATTTACTGCTCTATGGTTTAGACTTGTTTTGTATTTGGTTGTACTTATAAGAACGTGAATTACGTGTGTGGACTTCTAAAAATTTCGTGATAATTCCAACGGCTATTTAATACACATTCACAAATTCGTAACAATATTATTAAATATAAAAATAATTATAATAGTAGTGGTCGCCCAGTGATCGGAATTCGACCATAATTAATTTAAATTATAAGTTTGAGCATTATTAAGGTTCTATGGTCAAAGACTTCTATAATCACAGATTTCGCCAAGGCTACACTGTTAATTTCACTTTAACAATAAACAAAAGAGTATAGGTAGGTGTGTGTGTCAAATACATGGTAGTGTGTGTAATGTTTTTTTATTGACTTAATGTATTTATTATGCATAATTAAAAAATATGTAGTGTGCGAAATTTCATACTCCTCCGTCCGCGCAATTTTTACAACATGGCATACAAAGTTTTTGCTTAACTTATAAATATAATGATAACTCTAGTTAGTTACACGACGAAAATAAGCGTTGTTTGTTTTTTTTTTTAGCAATGTTCAATCTTGCCCCATACAGATTCCGGGAATGTTATCTCGGCCAGCTGAGTTTAAAAACATTCGGTTTACCAAAAATACTTTCCAAACGTAAGTATTATGCTTTAACTCCCTCGTTATCTAATCTATACGTTGTATAATATTGTTTTGTTCAATTTAGTAAAAACTTGTGTCGTATCTAGTAGCTTTATCATGTGTTTATTACAATGATGACGCTAAAAAATAAAAAACAGACAATTTGGTGAATTGATTATGATAAAAGTGACAAGACATCCAAACCGTCGTTTAGTGCTTACCTCGATTTTTTACATACCAGAGACAAAATTTTATATCTGCCCCAATTTTTTTAACCCCAAAGAAGAAATTTTGGAGAAAAAATTCTCCAATATATTTATTTAGATTATAAATACGTGAAGCAAAAACTTTGTACCCCTTTTTACGAAAATTGCGCGGACGGAGGAGTATGAATTGAGAATGAATTATGTACATATATATAGAGAAGGAGTGCAGAATGGTAATATTTTTTTAAATTATGCATAACAAATACATTAAATGAATAAAAAAACATTACACATACTACTACTATGTATTTGACACACACACGCATGTATACTCTTTTGATTATTGCTGAAGTCAAATTAACAGTGTAACTTATTGTACTTATAATTCAAATTAATTATGGTTGAATTTCGACCACTTGGCGAGCACTAGTTTATATTGAGAAATGTAAGTAATACATATTGGTATTCTATAAATATGTCTGGATTTATGTATGTATTAAATTTCTAAATTAGTGTATTTATATTTAAATTGTACAGTCTTTCTTATCTTTAAATCTTTGGTCTGCGCCAGCTACGTCGCCAGATTAGTTGAGAATTTCTTTAAAACTAGGTTACCCGGAAGAGATCGCTTTTATCTACCTATAAGGCCACCTGTTGTTTTGTTTATTTTGGTGAACAATAAAGTGTTATCTCTCTATCCCATCTACAGACGTTATATTATGGAGAGTAGGCTTATGGTAAACCGATAATTTTAAACCGGAGTAGTGAAGGATGGCCAAATTAAGACCGGCGTAAGAGAAAATGGTCAGGAACCTCGCGAAATTTACGCTTGATGAATAACCCCCAGGATTACGGACTGTAATACGAATCTTTAATATACACCTATACGCTTACAAGTTTGTATTATAAACTCTTATGAAAAGCCAGTCTGTAAAGGCATGCTTGGCTGTCCTTCAAGGGGTGTTGGTGCCAACACTAATGTACGGCTCTGAAAGTTGGGTGTGACAGAAGAAGCATGAAAGTAGAATAAATGCAGTTGAAAGAGCTTTGCGAAGTATACGAGAGGTAAGCATTAAATGATATGGAAGGATGGAAGGAACATCTAATAACAAGTGTAGATAAAGGAATGTTAAAGTGGTTTGGACACGTAAAGAGGATAGATGAAATCAGAATCACAAAACAAGTGTATAACGGTATTGCGAATAGTAGAGTTGGTACCGGTAGACCACGACATATAAACCATGATCAAATAACAGAAGTGTTAAAACGAGATAAGGTAAAAAGCATATCAAATAAACGTGCATGTATGAAGAGGTTAATGAAAGTAGATGAAGCGAAAGTTATTTGTCAGGATCGTTGCAAGTGGAGATCCATAGTCTCTGCCTACCCTATGGGAAACAGGCGTGATAATATGTAGTATGTACACTTGACGTTGCGTAGTTTTAGTAATTATGAAAGTGTTGACAGTGTTTTATGAAATAATAGATAAATTGTTTTACATAATATTACGTGTTGGTTTTAACGGTCACATTGGCGGCTGAAGCAATTTAGCAGAATGACTCATTTAATTTTATAGTGTGTTGGAATTAATGATGCTATTAAGATGCCGTTGAACCATTGGGACAGAAGACCGTTACGCTTCCTGATTTTGTGGGATATTAATTAAACATTAGTTAATTTCTATACAGCATAGCGGTTAATCGAAAATCTGTTAAATTCCGACGTTATCAGATTTTTTTTTAAATTTATTTTTAACGACTAATTGAACCTACGTTTTAACGATTTAAGCCCGGCATAGCTGTGATCACTGAAGACAAAGATATTAAGTGTCAAATTTATTATTTAGTCTAACTTGTTCATTTGTTTTTTTTAATAGTTATTATTAAGTGTATGGGAGTGTTTTCTATGATCACGGCTACTGGAAAGTGGCTGAAACGTCGAAATAAAAATCAATGGCGCGCTTGAAACCTTTACAAAATAGTTTGAATTATTTGTATTTTTAAATTTTATCACTGAAATATTTTGGGGTGTTTATAAAAATATGACATTGCGATCGTTTTTTTTGGAGCATGGTTGCAATCGACTAACAAACGTCGTCATGACAACGCGATCGAAGTGTCGCTACGACATTTTAATATACTAATACAAATAGACGTAAATGAAACTAATAATATTTATAAAAACGTATACATAACAAACATTATTTACAATACCCACTTGTTTAAAACATTAACTCGTGACTGTGAACAACAGTCCGTTATAATCCATATTAGCATTTGTTAATACTAGCTTTTAGCTGCAGCCTCGGCCACTTTAACGTACACTAAATCAATTAATTTAGGTTTTTTATATCCCTCGGGATTTCTTTTTTGTATGGAAACTTTTTTAGAATTCTTGTGATTTGAAACTCGATGAAACCAAAAAGCGACACTAAAAAGAGATAAACACATAAATATATAGGAAAAGCCTACGAGAGAATGAGATAGAATATATTACTTTAATTATTGATTGAATGATTGTTTAATAATTTAAACACTATGGCCATACAGATAGAGTTGGAAATGCTTTGAAATTTTTAATTAATACTTCAAATTTCAGCTTTTAAAGATTAACGGCCGTTTTCAATAAGCTATCTATCCGTCATTTAAGTTACTAAAGATAAACAAATCTATCCTTTTGTCCTTACTTACTTTTCAATAACCTATCCACGGATAGCATTTCCTATCGAAAACAGCTATCTACCGAACGGAGGACGGATAGCTTACTAGAGATAGAACGGCCATATGTTTCACGCTTACGTGCGTTTCAATATACGTTTCAAGTTACTCTCCGATAGGCGAAGCTATCTCTAGTAACGCCATTCGCCTATCTGTCAAAATCGGCCAGTAGGTAACTTGACTTTTTGAAAACAAATAGTAATTTCTATTTAATAACGGAATACTTTAGCGGCGAGAATAGTGATATGGAATTGTTTCAAATGATAATTGATTGTGATGAAAACAGTGACAGTGAGACCGATAGCACAAGGTTACAGAAGAAGTATAAACCACGTGTGAATTATGTGACTAAATTAATTATTACGAATTTACATACAAATTTAGACTGAACAAAAGTGCTGTAAATGGATTTAAAAATTTAATACGACCCTATTTGAGTGTAAAATCTAAAAGGTGAGAATAATTTTAATGTTCTTATTAGCTTAAGTAGGTACCTCAACATTTGTGATATCAGATTTCAATTAAGTTTTAACTTTTCCAGGAATCATGTTATAGCTCCCCTTCATCAGTTGCTTCTGACTATGCATTGGGTACCGTGCTAGTGAGTGTCCATTGCAGATTTTATTGGAGTGTCAATATAGCATCTGCTAGTTGTATTGTCTGTCTATATTTGTATCTAAAGCTATAGCAAAATTATACCCATATTTTGTTATATTACAAAGTCACACCCAGACTCACAAAGAAAGACTTTTATAATAATGTTTGGTAAAGTATTTACACTTAGATTTACATATAATCTATTGTGTCCTATTTATATTTTTCCACACCTAGTATCTATATGTACCTAGGTCTCAAAAATAGGTTTTTTGCAGATTCCAGCACAGGAGAGGAATTTAGAAATAGACAAGGAGCTATCTCTATCAATGTCCAAGTTGGTTATTGGTGTTTCAAAATATTGTTCCTCGGTGGCCAGGATCCACACATGATGCAACTATATTTAACCAAAAAGGTATTTTAAATTTAGTTGTTTATTGAGTAATAATATGTGATACATTTATTTTTATTTAAATGTGGCAATAGATTGTATAAAAATACAATTTTTAACAGATCATTGTGAACAAGGTGAGCTTGGAAATCGCTGGTTGCTTAATGATTGTGGCTATCCATATAAGCCTTATCTTTTTACACCATTACTCAATCCAAATACTCCTCCTGCTGAGCAACTATATAATGAATCATATATTAAAACAAGAAATACTATAGATACATAAGCTTTGTGTTTTGGTGTAACAAAACTTTTATAGTAATAATGGCTGTGTATTTCTTCATATTTTGTTTTATATATAATCTAACAGAGTATTACTGTTCTGAATTCACCATACAAAGTGTGGCCCTTATAAGGTTATAGGTAATATTCTTATGGAAGTAATAATTAAAGTAAATTAATGGATGTTTATATTCATAAATAGATATTGATATTATAAGTTTAAGCAATTATTCTAATGTCACATCATATAAGTGAAATATTATAATTGCAGATGCATTGGTGCCTGGAAAAGATGATTCCCTGAACTGGTATTGAAAAGCAGATTAAAACTAGAAAACATGCAAGGCATTATTGTTGCCACTGCTATTCTGCATAATAGTGCTAGAAGCATGAATTTGGAAGAAATAGAACCAGAGATATCAATGCCCGTTATAGCACAGGAAAATAATATACTTGTAATAATAACTTTTCTTCAGAACTTGCATCTGAAAGGCAATTACTAATAAATAATTACTTTCAAAGATAATTATAAAATTATTGATTTTTCCAAAATAAAGATAACATTGTCATATTATTTAGTTTTATTTAGCTTGACTATATTTAACAGTAAAATCAGTTCTAAATGAAACAATTTCATATAAAATTATGTTTTAATTCATATACACTTAATTTAGAAAAAAAAACATCACTTATTACTTATTGCTACGTAATATACAACATACAAATGATTTGCTTGTTGATTTAAATTATTCTTTTAATTTTAAATTTTCTAACTGACCATTATCTAATTGTAACTTATATTTAGTTAATAAAATGTCCTTTTCCTCATTTTGTAAATCAATTTATTTTCTTTTTCGCTATAAGGTACTCGGTCAAAACATTTCCCCTATTTATGTGAGTTTTACATTTCTCCTCCACCATCTTGAGTATCCGTTTGGCTGTAAAAAAAGGGTTAACAAGTTAATAAAATTGCTGTAAATACTCTTGACTTAATGATAATTTGGATGTAATATAGAAGTTGATCAGATTTGTGAATTACAAATTATTTATTATTAAGTATTACAAAGAGAAAGTTTTAACTTATAACTAATGCCAAAATTATTACATTTAGGGTTAATTCATTAACTTTCATTGAATACCCGGCATAGTAAAATAGTTTCTATTGTCTCAAGTAGATGGGATTGACTGACAGCACATTAAGTAGTGTTTCTGTTACATTACATTCCCTAAATGAATAATTTCTATAAAAGAACTATACAATGAAAGTAAAAACCAGTACCAACAAACAACTATTCATAGTCAATGCCCTTATCGCTAAACACTCATAATAATAGTAACATAACAACCACTTACCAAAACTAAGCCCTGCTTAAAAACCAATTATTCTGTTTAGGGCGAGGTGTCTTAAAAATTTGAATTTCTTTTGACAATTCCTCGTCACCACCACCGAAATATATATCATCATCACTTGTTTCCCCACCAATAGTTGTAACATCACCCATCACTATAGCAAAGTTTCAGTTGTGGCATCTCCACCAAACTCCATCGAAAAACCTTGGCATGTACTGCCCAAGAGTGAGGCTACTTTATCTAATACTTCATCCTGTGGAAAGTAGTCATTACCACCTTGAGTCTGTAACAAAGAGCATAGTTATTTAAAATAAGTACCTGTCTCGAAACAACTCAATTCAACTTGAATGAACAATACATTAAAATCACAAACCTTAAAAGCTGCTCCTCATGTCTGCACAGCTTTTGCGAGCTGATCCTGATCCTTTAGTTTCCCATTTCAAACGAAGTTGCACTGGAGTTCGCGGGTAACAGGTGACGAAAGAGTTTAAGTCATTGGCAAGGTTTCCCAAGCCTGTTCCTTTAATTTATTTATTAGAGATACAAGAAAGTCTAGAAATGCGTTTTTTTGGAACTTTTGGAGGGATAACAAGACTAAACAAAACAAAAACACATAAGTCAATTGACAACTGCCGGTTGTTAAACCATACACGTTCCGTTTCATTTTTGTTTTTATTAAAAGACAATGTAAATCAAATGAAAAAAATATGTCCTATTTATGTTTTGATTTGTCGTTCTAAAAAAGTAATTTATTATTTAAATAATACTAGAAATAATAAATAAGAACAAAAAATAAATTTAGTTTTAGGCGTAACGTCGTTAAATGGTTATCGTAGAACGGAACGTTTCAAGAGGCTTGGATAAGCGAGAGGGAAGCAGCTATCTATCGTTAACTATGGATAGATAGCACTTATCCTTGATTGTGAAACGCAAACAAAAGATAGATTTACTGTAACTGATGGTCGGAGATAGCGATCTATCTGTGATCTTAGATAGGTTATTGAAAACGGCCGTAAATATATTTCTGGATGAAGAACAACTCCATGTGTTCTTTTCTGTACTCCTAACAATGCGTATGCAAAATTTCGTGAAGATCGATTCAGTAGTTAGGCGTGAAAGCGTAACAAACCAACAATTTACGTATATATAATACGTGAAGCAAATAAAATTTGTACCCCTTTTTACGAAAACACACTTATAGTTCATATAGAGAAGGAGTGCAGAATGTTATTATTTAATATTTTTTAATATTGTGCATAAAAAATACAATAAATCAATAAAAACATTACACACACTACCATGTATTTGACACACATGCATATGTACTCTTTTGTTTATTGTTATCTGCGGAGTGACGCTCCCGGACCGCGTTCATAATACCGAAGTAAGAAAGAGAGTTGGTCTGAAAGAGAGTGAGAAAGTGATGAAAGAATGACTAAACAGATATACAATGCAAAAGTCGATGGATGCAGAAGTCGCGGAAGGCGACACACCTTCCATGATCAAATTGATCATGTATTTTCTACTAATACATGTCAGGAGCCTCAAGAACAGACGAGCGTGCATGACAAGAGCTATGAATGTCAAAGAAGCAAGTGAGGTGTGTTAGAATAAGCCTGAATGGCGCTCTGTTGTTTCTGCTTACCCCGCAAGGGACCTGGCGTGACGTTATGTATGTATGTGTGTTTATCGTTAAAGTCAAATCAACAGTGTAGCCTTGGCGACTTGTGTGATTATAGAAATATGCTCTTTGACATTAATTATTATGGTCGAATTTCGTGCACCGGCGACCACTAGTAATATTATCTAGGGTTACATCTATTTACCAGTGGTAGCTGTGTATCTATTTGCAGGCCAGCCAGACGTGAGTGGTCGCACGCTCACACGTCTCGCCATGAGTAATCAAATTCACCACGCATCTGATACCATAATTGAAATTGCATTGTTTGTAATGGAAACTGTTAAAAACAATCTATTATACAGTCCATACTATAAATCTCTATAGAGCTCGTGAGTCGCGGTTTTTATATTCTGAATTAAATACGATTTACTTAGAGCTTGTTGCGCGTTTACAGTCGAGTAATTTTTGAAGAATGTATCCCATTTTTCGGGATAACGATATTTTTTTATGTTTCGCGATTAGTACACATAATAAAACTATCTTTTAACGGTTTTATACGCGGTATTTTATTTGGTTTTTATTCCGACGTTTCGGTCACTTAAGTCAATAGGCTTCCTTACAGTAAATAATAGTCATAAACAAAGGTAAAAACTAAATAATTGAAATGAACAAGTGGGCGGTAGGCTAAATAAAAACTTTAATATCACTCTTTGAAACGTGACATATTTGTCTTCCGTGGTCACGGCTACTGAATAGTGGCCGGAACGTCGGAACAAAAACCGTCGTATCTTTCACCTTTTCTCAATTATTTGCAGTCTTTTCCATCTATACTCCTCTATTCTTTTCTATTTGACGTGGTAGTGCCAAGCTGGAATCACTATTTTGATTATAGTTCGCTGAGTTGGCTTGTGAGGTGACACCCCGCACTCACAGAATATCGGCGTGAATCGGTTAGCGTTGAGCTAATCGTGTTTCGTGCGATGAATGCGAGTTCCGATAGCCCAATTACCCTCTCATTTACACATCCTCTCTATCCCATTCCTCCACCTAACTAACTATCTAACTGCTGCGGCTCAACGCCCGATAATAACATATATAATGCATATCAATTAAATATATACTCTTTTGTTTATTGTTGAAGCCAAATGAACAGTGTAGCCTTGGCGAAATCTGTGATTATATAAATAGTCTTTAACAACAAAATCTTAATGTTCAAACTTATAATTTAAATTAATTATGGTCGAATTTCGACCACTGAGCGGCCACTAGGTACAGAATTGTCATTTTCCCACGGAATATCAGCCTTCAGCTTATTGAGTTTCAATAATTGAGTAAGTAGATGACAAATGTTGCGATTTTGAAAGAAAGAAACATTTATATAGAAATACAACACAAATGAGAATACATTACAATAGAATAAATAAATAAATGTACAATGTAACATGGAGTAAATAAAAAACGAAGCAAGTGTATCTCTAAATTGGTCCTAGCTCAGTATGTTGCTGGTTAGGTTAACCACCGCTGATCTTCCGCTAGGGCCATTCAAGTGACATACATACACACGATTTTGATCATTCTTTTTGTCTTCGATTTAGTATAGCTTCAGAATGCTCTCATACAAAATTTCAGCGCTATTAAATTTTGAAGTTCCGGGTTCTGTTTTTGACAAAATTGCTGCGGGACCCTAAAGATTATACAGCTAGAAGCATTTAAAGTCTGTTTTAAAATGTCGGCATAACAGTACATAATTGGTTTGACCTGCCTTAGTCTCACCTAGTGTACCGTAACCTTGCCAGAGCAACGCGCCTCAACTAACGGTGGAATGAGTGGAGCTAATCATTATTAGCTACTTTGGTGCTATTGGATACTAGCACAACAACACAAGACGCGAAGCTGATATAAAATTCCTATTTTAATATCTAAAATCCACCACTTCCAATCAAACTACCACAAAATTATTAATTAACTACTTTTTGTAACAATTTTATTTTTTATGTATCATGAAAAAGTATCCGACAGTATACCCATAATTTAAGGCCTAAAAATACATAACATTAAATCTAAACTAAAACTGGATACTTATAATCTAGAAATAGGAACAGAAAGAAATTGTGTATTACTCTATGTTACACTAAAATAAATTACTCAATGTATCTAATACTGTGAAACTTCTGACGGGAAAACTAAACATAACTAAATTATTAGGTCTAAATACGACTACCACATTCCTTTTCAATCTTATTAATAAGTTTACTAACTACTGATGACTTGAATATTTGTTTCGAAAAGTTAAAAATGTCTATGTCACTAAAATATTTGTTGTAGGTATTTGTACAACGTCACAGATATTCATTTTGTCCGTAGTTAGTTTTCGAAACAGGGGGAATGTGTTTACGCATATCGTCGGGCCTCGGGCTCTTGTATTCCGAGGGAGTATGTGGGACTTGCAGGGGCCTGCCCTACACACACTAAAGAAGGACTTGGGAGACTTTCCACTATCTAGACCGTCCCTCCGCATCTTGGTGAGGTGCTACGGAGCTTGCCATAGGTAACTCGTACGGGGTGTCAAAAAACGTATCGCGAATTGATTATTTGTTTATGGTTCATTTTTGTTTTGTTCTGCTGGCGTACCCACTCCGTTTCTTTAGCCAATTCCTCTTCACCCGTCTCATAGTGGACATATTCGGAAGACATTTCGTCACTCAAAGATTCTTTAGATGGATCTTTGTTCTTTGGGTTTTGAACGGTTTTTAGTTATCTCTGTAGTTCTTGAACACAAGACTTCAAGTCTCTTACTAAGGGCTTTTAAGCTTTTTTCATTCGGGGCGTTCATATTCTGAGGACGCATTTAATAATCAAAAATGACTTCGCCTTAATAATGTTTACACAAATTTGATGCATACGTTTAAAAACTTGGGTCATTGCGGTGGTGATGCTGCGTCTGCGCTTTAACCGAGCACGTACTAGAGCAAATTCAACGCATCCCTTCTCGATGGATACTGAACGAAGACTCCATATATACATACATACATACACATATATACTTGCATAACATAAAAAAACGTTCCTAAAACGCTAGCCGCATTTCTTCGTTGAATGGCAACGCTGATACGCTCTAAATACAAGCCAGCCCTTTGATTACGTGAGACCTCTGTCAAACGTTGTTTGATAGAATATTTATTTTAAAAACCAACCTTAGCGATATAACAATTTTATATTTGTTTTCGTTTGTGTATTATAGGAGCAATACAATGTAGTAAATGATGGAATTGAGGAGCCGATCGCACATAGCGAGCAACCGGAAGTCACCGCCCTGATAGTAAGGGAAATAAAGCCACGCTTCCAAGGAGAGTTTACCACTGATATGATAACCAACTTTGCCCCATTCCCGAAACTGCGGCACAAGGTAAATGCGCCGTACGAGTGCTGCAAAAGCTGCACGTCCTTATTATGGCAGACGTTGGAGTCCTCGTGCACCCATAGGTCCTAAGAACGCATCTCCATTTTATACGCAAATGACTTGGGCATGTACGGCAATTTTGTTTTATTAACACAGCGTTAAATGTCGGTTGCGTCCGGAACGTCCGCTTCGGACGTCATAGTCCGCTTTGCTAATTTTCATCTCGCACAGTCATCGGCATCCCTCACTAAGTCCTGGGCACCCATATCATTCACGTTTTAAAGCCAGCGTATTCTTTACCTACCTCTTTTAGGGAGTCCAGAGACTGCGCGGCTTAATATTTGGTCCGGTACATAACTCTGACTTTGTTATAAAAGTGGCCGTAGGTACTCATAGAAAAAGGAAAAGTAAAGAATGACAACTCTCTAGTAAAAACGTAACTCATAACACTCTTGAGTGAGACACATGTGACACCACCAGTCCGATCTTGTTTTTATAGAAAATCTTATTTATTTATTTAATTTTGTTTGGGAAACATACAATAATTCTCCTTAACACAAAATCAATACTAGAATAGAATAAACAATTTGGATCTAACAAACGAGAATAAAAAATACAATTACAAGAAAATTACATAAAATGGCTATTTAAATGAGGTCAATATTGAAAAAATGACACGAAAATACAGTCGTATGCCAATACGACAATATATTTAAAAAAAGTTTCCACAAATCACAATAATTAATAACTAAAACTAAAATAAACTAAAACTAAACTAAAATATAAAAAAATCATTGCATATTAATTACAACATATTTTAATTAAAAGTTTCCATACCCCTATTAATTTCTATATAATCAGTTGTAACTTAAAAATAATAAATAGTTATTTTTGAATTTCATGAACATCAAATAATTTACGATATTGAAATGATTTTTTTAATTGTCAAAAGCTGGCAAACAGGCATGTAGGTGGACGTTTGGAACATCAACCCAACACATTGCTGGCCTGGAAATTTTATAACTCTCGTCTTAAAATATGATTTTCAATTATTGACTGATTTAGGTTTAAAATAAGTTTAAAATAATTTTTGAGTTGCTGAGGCTGCTGAGGTTTTCCCAGAGCCCTACTAAATATGTGGGGGTTTTTAAAAGGGTTTCTTAAAATTCCTTCGACGCTAGCACTGTCAGAAACGTCCATAGACGACGGTAACCTCTTTCCATCAGGGCGCCGGTAGCCTGTCTGCTGTACTCCAGCTGTATAAAAAATAAAATGATAAATTGAGATTTCATATAAAAATTCCTGCAGGATTCCCGGGATAAAAATATCACACATTTTATTACATTAAATTTGCTATCTATTAGTAAAAATCACATTGAATTCGATTTTTTTAATTTGGCCATTTTAAACCATTCCCACAAAAATGCCCGTGGGGTTAACAGGATATCAAGTAGCGCAGATTTTAAGTCTAAGAATTTGCTGTCGATCAGCGAAAACCGTATCGAAATCGGCTAAGTAGTTTATACGTGAAACCCGAACAAACAGACAAGAAATCTAAAAAAATGCATTGTGTTCACCGTCGCTTATATAGTGTATTCCAGTGTTTTAATAGCTTCAATGTACAGGCACGGCATTTTTAGAATTTTATAATATTATAGACAAACGGACTGTTGGCGCCATTTGTGCCGTACTAATCTAGGTGACTGATTCTCTTGCGGTTTATGTGATATTTAATCGATATGAAGTTTGCCGCGGAAGGAGTTCCTGACGCGACCCTGTTCACAGCATTGAATTGTAATTTTTGGTTTGGTAGATATGGGAAACTATACTATTATTGGCACTTCTCCACAATGTTTGGCACTCAAATTTAATTAATTAATTTAAGATCTAGATATATATTTATTTTTATTTAAAAAGATGTCTTATTATATATATGAATAAATTGATTGGATGCCATCATCGGGTGGGATGCCAACAGTGGGACAGTTTACCATTTTTGGTACAGTTTAGGCGGCATGTTTTACTTTTATTAATTTAATTTGACTATACAAATATAATTAGTTTGTTATGAATATATTTTTGAATTGTATTTGCATGTTTATCGTGTAGTTGTCCTTGTCTGATATAATTGTTGTAATTATGGAGGTTTAATTGAAAATATATTTGTGTATACAAGAAGTATAATACTATATATATATATATATATATAATATATATATATATATATATAATTGCTGTTCGTGAGTCTCGCTAAAACTCGAGAACGGATGGACTGAATGGCTAATTTTGGTTTTGGATAATTGTGAAAGTCCAGGGAAGGTTTAGAAGGTACGAGTACATATGAAAACATGCTTGGAATATAGTAAAAACAACAATTTCGCTTTCCCTTAGAAACTATTCCTATCTATCAAATATTTGACGTTTGTTCCGTCGTTTAGAAATCAATTAAATTAAAAAGTGCTCAGAAATCAAATTAAATTATAAGTGATTTTTTTATTTATTGTTTCTGAGGCGGTACGAGGTTTGCCGGGTCAGCTAGTAATTAATAATTATATTAGATATAATCTAAATGATGCATTCTCTTGTTTACCCTTCATGCGGAGGCGTGGTCATTTAGGGGCCATTCATATGTGTGTCAAAGTTGTTATGTTGTCTGTTAATTACGTGACGGTCCCGAGGAGAGGGGTTAGAAAATTCTAGACGTGCCCTTATCTGGTCAGGTGCAAACCCATTCTTACGTAATATTTTCAAAGTTGAAATTTAATATTAGAAATCTAGTTCTATTTCGGATGCTGAATGGTTTTTTTTTCATTCTATAATATCTACTTTGATTGACGTTAAATTGATTTTAAGAGTGAGTGATCCTTTCTTACACCGTTCGAGAAATTGTATGCATGGAGGGTCTAAAATCATCAATATGACGTAATTAATTCATGGCCCCGTATAACCTAAGCAAACTGATACAGTTTTTTTAACTTTAGGATTTAATATTCAAAAACACCAAATAATTATAAAGTCATTCACATATTAAATACGGGCGACACGACGCTGCGGACCGGCTTGAAGGTCGTGGGTTGTTTACCTCTGTAAACTATAAAACAAACCAACCTGTACCTAATTATCATTAAACCAAACTTTTAATTAAATTTATAACTAAATGACCACGGTTTTGTCATAGGTTAAAATACCTACCATACCAGGTGGTAGTGTGTTTGGCCGCCTGGATAGCTACCATCCCTGGTCTAGAGTAAGCCGCCATAACAACCTTGAGTTGTGTTCCGATATTAGTGGCCAGGTTCCAGTCTCCCCTCCCTTAAGAGAGCTGCAGCTCATTTGTAGCACCTTTGGTGTTGCAAAATTCCATACGCGATGGTAACCGTTTTCTAGCAGGTGGACCGCCTGATGGAAAGGACTGGACTGCCTCTCTGCTGAACTCATGCAATAAAATATATATAATATCAGTAAGTTTTGTATCGTCTTTACGGAAGTATAGTAATGACACTAGTTTATTTGTGAAAAATAAGGGAATACATTGTCCCTGTAGTGGAAAAATGGAATAAATAATAAATTCACAAGAAACGCGAATTGAAATTGGTCTTTAAATAAACAGAGATTAAATGAATGAATATTATGCTTTATTGTGTTTAAAAGATACAGCAAACAGAAATAAAGTTTTACAATACAATAGGGGTCTTTTTTTAAACCGTTAACAAGTTTACTTGTAGATCTTTTAAAATTATGTTATTTATTTTTATTTGTTATTAAAGGGAAGCCACAATTATTTTTTAATTAATTTTTCAGTTATATATTTTTTAATCTGCTAATTGTTTTTTTTTCAATAGAATTCTCTATATTATTTCTGTTGATAAACAAGATTTAAAACTAGTATACATAAAAAATTGTGTTTTATCGGTTTTGAGCGCGGTAACTTGTTTGATTTTTATTATTCCGACGTTTCGGTCACTTTTCAGTGGCCGTGATCACGGAAAGCAAAGATCAAAGTCAAGTGTCAATGAGTAATATTAAAGTTTTATTTAGCCAATTTGTTCATTTTAATTATTTAGTTTTAATATTGTTTATGGTTATTATTTACTCTATGGGAGCTTAATCTAATTTAAATGAATAACCGCGCTTAAAACCATTAAAACGTAGTTTTATTACGAAATATCGATGTTAATTTCAGCATTAATCAAATGCAAACAATGTATTCATAAAAAATGACAGTTATAGATAACTGCCTTAATGGGGACGACATAATTGTTTAGGCTTCTTTGAATTATAGGAGTGCTAAAACGGCCGATTTCGCAGATCCGCATTACGAATATAACAAATACCAAACTTCAGTGTAACTTAATGTTATGTCTTACATCCACCAGTATATATAGACACGTGTCAATTTCACTAATGGCCGGTTTCTATATCTTACTGCTCATTCAATTGCCTTACCATAGGTTGAATTTTGACATTACTTGTATGGAGCTTATGTCAAATTTGAACCGTTATTTTAACGGTAAGATATAGGAAAGAGCCATAAACGATTCTCCACAAGCAGCCGCTTTAGGCCCCCAGATCGCTATAGGTATTTTTTTTAATTAGGAAGAACTGAAAATCTTATACTAATATATAAAGGTCAAAAGTTTGATTGTTTGTTTGATTGAGCGCGCTAAGCGCAGGAACTACTGGTCTGATTTGAAAAATTATTTCAGTGTTAGATAGCCCATTTATCGAGGAATCTATAGGCCTATATATATCATCGCCCTAAGACCAATAGGAGCGGAGCACCAATGAAGAATGTTTCAAAATCGAGGGGTTTTGAAAACAAATTCCACGCGGACGACGTCGCGGGCGCAGCTAGTAATTAGTAAAATTAGTGAATAATAACACCTAAACTAGACAAAGCCTGTACTTAGGTGTTAATTCGCGTAATATTAGTACATAGTGGCTTGAAGACGGTGTAGAGATTGTGAAGTACAGTCGATTAGATCATAAGTCAAGTTAGCATGTTTGTACAGCAATTCCACAGCATCAAGGCTCACTTATGTGTTGAAGGAGAACTTGGCCGTTAAAGTGGTTGCTTCGTAACTTATTCACTTTGAAAAGCTTAGAGACCTTTCTATTGAAGAGAAGGCTAAGTATTGCCAAACTGGTTTTGCTACAATTTAAGTGAGCTTTGATACATTCACTATACTGTTAACTGAATAGTTAAAAGTACAGTTTGCGTAACTTAATAAGTGGCGAATAACGATGTCTTTCATTAGATTCAAGATAAACTAAATCTAATGATATTGTTACATACTGAAAAAGCAATGCGCACCTGGTTTATTATCCTTCCTGCATTCGGAGTTCTTTGGCATACTTCGTATTTAAAATTTGCAATTAGACAATACCCTATTGTTGATGTTTTCGATTTGTTGGCCGTTCGCAGGAGTAATTAACCAGGTATGCAGATTACGGTTTCTCGGAAACCTCAATTTACGCGGTTTTTTAGTGTTGTATAGTTAGTATAAAACAATGCCCGAACGGAGGGGTAAGGCAGTCAGGCGACGATCACGATACAAGCAAGACGTGTACATTGATAAGCCATATAGCGACGGACTTTGCGTGTGTTATTAAATTGTGAAGTTTGTACTAGTAGTGTCTAGTTATATTTGTACTTATGTTAAACGTGTTTGTATAGTTCTAATCTATTATATAGTAATTCCTACGGCATTTTAATTTGAGTCCTGCGTAACTCGTAACAGTATTTTGTTTTACTTATGTAACTTTTGCTACAATATTTTTTTTAATTTTTTAACTTACATACATCGAGAACGATTACTTTTATATACTTCTGTTACGTTTGTATACCAATGCATACCTTTGTTTTAATGCAAAATTGTGGTGCCGTTATAACGTCTGTGAAACATCATTCCAAAACGATTGTAACAGCCAACTTGGGACCTGCTGTAAAGCGTACTACACAAATATTGGCCATGTGTATGGCGGATATAGTGAAATTTCGTGAGCCAATATTTTGCAAGTAAAATAACATGTCATACAGATACACAAATTATAAAGAGCTTAATGTTTTGAACATCACAAGCGTATATGCTTATTATTTAAAATATATCAAAGACTAAGGGGGTGTCCATGGATTACTTGAGGCGTTTTTGGTGAATTCACCAAGCTCTCCTGGTGAAACATTGTTAGATTCGGTTCAAGCTCGTCCCCGTCCCCAATCTCAGGTGAGATTTTTCAAAACATGTCTTTCTAGTGTAAATGCTTTGGATTCCAATAACAGGACGAAGAGTCGAGTCGCGCGTTTAGCTGCTGGTGACGCCTAAGGGCTACTGTGCTACTATGCGACGTTCCCAAAACCACGACAAACATTATTATGAAATCAGAAATGTAAGACTTATCCATAGTTCAGTGACGAAACATTCTTTATATAATTTAATTTAATTTCTTAGTATCTTGACACATTCCTTGCGGGAAAAATATTACGTGATATTCGCCGAGACTGCTCCTCTGCCCAAAGTATGATAAGACGAGATTCGGCTCCCCATTCCCTTAAACAACTCACGTAATTAATGGACGCCCTCGTATAAAAAAATCCTTTATGAACGTTTTTGTTAATATGCGTATGTTTCTCTATATGGCGTGTTTAAAGCAAATAGTGCTATACACAAGGGACAAGTCAGGCCACCGCCATGGTACTTATTACTTAACTTATTATATTAAATAACGAGGCAGACATGTCAGAGAGCAATAATAATGATACTATAATCATTCGATGAATGGATGAAACAGGGTTTGAAATACCGAAAACGGTAAAAAATAAATATCGTTACAAAACTTACCGTTGTTTCTTGTCATTTACCGGTAATATATATAACGATAATACTATTTTTATCGGTAATTTTACCGTTATAACTATGTTTTGTTACCATCATAATAATATCTCTTCACTCTCAAAGATTATCCACACAGCACTGTGCCTAAGCACGCACGTAATATTTATGGCCGCTTGCATAACGTTCCTTACCTTTATTTAAGAAACACTAAATGCATTTAACACCCTTAAATACGTTATGCGTCTTGCACAACGCAAAATTTGTCGCGTTTGAAGAACTGTCAATACATTTTGTGTAAAACGTATTTAGGCAGTTTAATATGTTGACTAATTTTATTTAAAGACGATCGTTATGCAAGCGACCCTTAGAGTTGTTTGTCGACTGTTTTGGTAACATGCAGTCGTAATAAAGCCAATTCAAAAAATGGCTACGTCGCTTAAAAAAAACGTTAAAAATTGCCGATACGTATAACGCTATACGTACGATTTTTAACGCTATAACTTTAAAATCATAAAACTTACCAAGTAACGGTAAAAAATATAACGATATGGCAGTATCTTTTCCGAAAAAACCGGTAATGACCTATATTTTAAAGGTAATTGATACGTTTTCAAGCCCTGGAATGAATTAATGAAAAGTCTATATTGTTCAGCGTAACTTAAACCTAGACACATTACATGATATTTATTTTTATGAGAACAATGGGTGCCCTTATTGCTTATAGCGATACCTTTCAGGCAACCCGGTCCAAGTAGACATTAAAAGAAAAATTAAAATAACTTTTGGTCGTTTAACTAAATTAAATTCGATGCGTGAAGGTTAATTATTAAAACGAAACCACAAACCCGTGTGGTTTTTGGGTACTTTTTCCGGGTTCATGAACTCCCTATACGTGGAAGTTATCGAAAAGATATTTCAATGTGTTACTGTGTAATTAAATTGATTTATTGAGTAAAGAGTTCAAATAAAAGTACTTTACCTACTGTTAGCTTTTTTAATGAGTTGTCATACTGCAGAGATGTAAAATAGACAGAGATTGCAGTGGACAAGGTTGGAGGATGTTTATGCACGAAATGTGGACTTCACAGGGATATATTAATAATATAATATAATATTTTAATAATTTTGCGTTATATGTTTGTGATGTCTTTCAAGGAAATAAAGGCTTCATTATTATATTAGAATTATACACATATTCGCTATTTTAGTAATGCTCGTTATTTTTAAGTTTCTTCGTTACACTGATTTGTATGCTTTTAGTTTTTATCTGAATTTACTAGTCCTGTTCCGGATCAATCATATTTTTCTGACGATATGTTTATTTTCAGAGAAATCTCTACGTTTTACGTTACGTTCATCCTTATCGGAAGTCCAAATAAATAAGAGTCCATCGCTATCCGATATATCAGATTCGATTGTGTTTTCGGATAGATTTTTATTTTGGATGTCTGATAGAGTCGGTTATGGTTAAGATGCTTCATGACATCCCTGGCTTCAAACTGACCTAATGAAATTTGCACATCGTGATAACCGCACGTTTGAAATCTGCCAATTCGTCTTGGACAAGCGTGGTAGTCATGTTCAGATTGCGTTTTGGAAATTTCCCCAATCTTGTGAGGTATTATGCCAGAAGCGATTTGTCATCCCGACCGACGTTATACGTGGGTAGTTAGGTACATAGTCCTTAGCTCAAATTTTGACACCCCACAAAATTTTTGGACAAATTTTCTCCAATTTGGAAATACTGATGGTAGGTCCAAGAAAAGCAGTGGGACGTATATGACCTAATATTATTAAAGTATCGATATTAAAATTCATCTGACATGGAATAATCTAATGTAACTTTTGTTTTTGTTTCAGACACTGGTGAATTTAGCTTACTGCTTCCTCACCCTGTTCGGGTTCCTCCTCCAGCGGGTGGTGTTCGGAGTTCTCAGAGTGTCCGAAGCCCAACGAGTCAAAGACAAGTTCTGGAACTATCTCTTCTATAAATTCATCTTTGTGTTTGGCGTCATCAATGTGCAGTACATGGACGAGGTTATGCTCTGGTGCTCTTGGTTCACCTTGATTGGATTCCTGCATATTTTCGGACAACTGTGCAGAGACAGATATGAATATGTAAGTATTTTTAAGGATCCATAGATGTTTTAGCAAGTACGGGTACTCTTATCCCATCGTCGTCTACTATTGATTCAGGAAATTGGTCACAACTCGAAATTATTTTTCATTGTACGTAGTCGTGCGGGTGTTTAGGGCCCAACTGATGGGCAATGATTATAGTCGTCTATGGACATTTGCAAAACCAACGTGCTACCGACCATGAAATCGACTGGAGTTTGGACACAGACGGAACAAAACTCAAGGCTATTATGACAGCATAAAAATCAGGGGTAGTAGCGTAGTCATCCAAACGGCCGAATACCCTACTACTTGACTGTGGGTTACTTTGTCACGACGAGGAGTTTAAATATCGTGCCTCTCTCCTCTTAACTTTTGATAATTAAGTTGGTCGCACTGCAAAAATAGTTTCAACATAGTTTAAACTTTTCTGTTGAAGACAACTGTTCTTGAGATTAGGTTTAAAAGTTTCGTAGTCAGATGTCGACGACAGGGAACGTCTCTTACTTCTACCTAAACCATCATGGAGGGTGGAAAGGCATGTACTTACTCGATTAATTATGACAAGTGACACCTAATGTGACCTAAACATCAGGATGTAGCTAGCGATTGACTCCTTCCACCCTTATTGTATGTAAATATTCTAATTTTTATTCTTTTCCGCAATTTCGAAATGTATTGTACCTATTTACTGAAGTACAATTAAAATTACAGTTATTTGATTGTAATGACAAAGTTGGAATTATTACTTAACCGTATTATTCCTGGCACAAATCAATTTTGGGGTTTTATTAAGAAATATGAGGTATTCTCCCTTTCGTGTAAAGGAATTTAGAAACATACTATCCTATCGATCGGTCGAGAGCCCTGCCCATGCCACGAACTATGTTTCACGTGGGTTTCATCAGGGCCGTCTTAAGCATATTTTGTGCTGGAGTAGGAGTATAAATTTTTACATCTCTCTTACCAACAATAAACATTGCATTTATTTATGTTTCTTTTTAAGGTCCTCTGACTATTTTGGTTCAAACGGAACACCTATGCATTAATTAATTTATCCACCCCTGGTCTAAAGTATGCCGCCATAACAATCTTGATTTGTTCTGGTATTAGTGACCAGGTTTTAGTCTGCCTTAAGAGAGCAGCAGTGCATCTGTAGGACCTTTGGTGTTGCCAATGACCATAGGCGATGGTAACCGGTTTCCATCAAGTGGGCCGTCTGCCTGTCTGATGACTTCCTACAATAAAAATATATATCCATCTGTCTGTGTCATAATCATTTTACTCAGAACGTACTGGGTTTATATTGATGAAATTTGTCAGGAAGATGCAATCTACATGATGCTACATAATGTTAGTGTTTTTAAGTACGGCTAGTCGGATTTTAAAAATCACGAAGATATTCTTTAATTACATTTTCTTCATTCATTCGGGTTTTTACGCCTGGATGCTTTGCACACCTTGCACTTCCGGTTAAGACAGCCCTGGCTTGTATTCCAGTTCTTAGGCGGGTTGTTCTGTCACATCTTGTGAACGGCCGTTTAGTATATATGTAACAGATACACTCTCTACACTTTATAAGTTTAGTATTAAAATAGGATAAATTCATGTAATAAGTTACTCGTAAGATCACACACAAGAATTAAAGTAATAAGCGTGTATAATTTTAAAAATTAAATCTAGAAATAAAGCTTTAAAAAGGATACGTAACTAGAGTCCGTAGAGTAGTAAAAAAAACGGCCCTTTAGTCGCAAAAAAAAAAAACTTTCTTTTTTTGAAATTTGTTTTACATTATGCTTACATTAATATATGTACACATAAAAACATATTCGACTGTGGCTCAGAAATCTCATGGGTTTATCCGTGCCGCAGACAGTCGTTTAAAATACATAGTGACATTTTATTAATGTTATGTTATAACTTAGACTAATATATAAACCTGAAGAGTATCTTTGTTTGCTTGAAACCGCTAATCTCAGGAACTTCTGGTCTGATTTGAAAAATCTTTCAGTGTTAGATAGCCTATTTACCGAGGAAGGCTATAGGCTATATATCATCACGCTAAGACCAATAGGAGCGGAGGCAATGAATTGTTATCACCATTCAAGTATTTGATAATAACAAGCGAACTGATCACCATTTTAATAACATTTGTATAAATATCTACTGCAAAATGTGATGTCCTAGTTGTAACCTCCGCAATGAAAAACTAGCTCACCTTATCATATCTAATGAATGCTACAATATAGTGAATTTGTTCGAGGTGTTGAGTTCGTAAAATAAATTTAATTAAAATTCCTGCGTTGGGGCGGCCTCTCGTAAGGGGCGACAAAAAAACCCACAGCCAGGTGCTAGGGCATTTTCCCGACTGGGGGCGGCTGTGTGTGTAACCACCCCTGCTCTATAGTATGTCGCCATATGAACCCTGAGTTGTGTTCCGGCACTAGTGACCAGGTTCCAGTCTCCCTTAAGAGAGCAACAGCGCATTTATAGCACCTTTGGTGTTGTAAATGTCCATAGGCGATGGGAACCGTTCTATCAGGTGGGCCGTCTGCCTGTCTGCTGAACTCATGCAATAAAAAAATGTGCTTGTTTGTGTTATGGCAAAAAGGAAGGACGGAACGAGGACAACAGTACAATAACGCCTCTACGGATATTCACATGACAAAGAGGGACAACATGACATGTACGACTGCTAGTAAAAGGAGGTAACCGATACCGATTCTTAACGAACATTTCCGAACTGGAAGTTTTGTACGGTACAAATGAGGGTACGCTCGTCGCATCACCGGCCTCATCGTTTCAAATGTACTGCCTTAGTACAAACCATACAAATGTCCTCGCCTCATTTGAAGTAGTACATTGTCCAGGTTCAGTACAAAATGTCATGTTACTCTTACAAACTCATTTTAAAATCATGTTCTACCCAACTCTACCGTTAACTACTCGTAAATAGTTTCAATTTGGTTGATCCGTCTAATATCAGCATTATCGGGTTAGATGATCTTTTATAATATGCCCCCCCCCCCTACTTTCAATAGAAAAGTGATTAATTTTTGATTTATATTGACATTAGATTGAAAACAACATTTTGGCCATCAAGCCAAACAGGTTTAATGCAATTATACAAACATAATATTGGCAATGGATTCTGTATACAAATCGGAACAATTTACATATATAATATTATAAAATTCTAAAAAGCCGTGCTTGTACCTACATTGAAGCTATGAAATAAACGCAACTGTAATAGACTATATAAACGACGGAGAACACGATGCATTTTTTATTAATATATATTTCCATAATTCAGTGTTTTTAACACGCTTTTATTAGCTTCACCTGTATGTATGTATGTTTGTTTGGAACCGACCCCTTTGAGCTCGATTTTGTCCTACTTTGAACGATCAGATTTAATTCAAACTTTGCATACCTGTCAAAGATCGATGACAATGCAATAATATAGGACCATGGAGCTGATCTGATAATGGAGTGGGAAGTTGGCCATAGGAACTCCTGTACTAAATAAGATAGACCCGTCGTGTTTGGACTCGTTTTACTTGTCTTGGCTTGCACTCTGCTGCTGCATAATATGCAGGATCTCAAAAGCTTGTATTTAAAAACATTAAAAAAAAAACAACTAAATATGGATAAATAAATAATAGTTTTAAAAAAACTAAAAAAACACGCTTTCATAAAAAATCCAACTAAAAAAAACAGAAAATAAAATTTAATAAATTTTTCTTCTTTAATATCTTAAAAACCGCCTTGAATACACCCCACGCTTTTTTTAAAGACCCCATTCATCAGAAACCAAATTTATTAAAATTTATTTTCTGTTTTTAGTAGGATTTTTAGTTTTTTTTTACTATTATTTATTGTATTAACATCGCCTGTTCACACCTTTCCCTCTCTACTTTCTATTATTGTTCAAAGTATCATTATTTTCATTTAGTGTATATTTAAATCAGCCCCTTGCGTTTGTTTTATGGAATACACATATTTTGCTTTCTTATATTATATCATTTTTACTTATTGACAGTCATGAGGCTGCCGCCGCTTCTGAAACACTTAGTCTTCTTGAAGGAGATGGAGCAGTGCGACAAACTCCCCAGCAAAAATATTTATTTACTATTTATACTTTGTACTAAATATTATGTATAATTAATATCCCCTTCATTAATCTATTTGTATATTATATCAATATCAATTATTTATATCTCAATTATTCCGACGTTTCGGCCACTTTACAGTAGCCGAGATCACGGAAGATGTCAAGTGTCAATGAGTATTGTTAAAGTTTTATTTAGCCTACCACCAACTTGTCCTGATCCGTTTGGGATCGGATCATCAAAACTATTAAGACCCAAATCCAGCAAATACCTACTGCCAGATCCAAGACACTGTGAGCTCTGTTTGCGTGCACCGGAACACAAACCAACTTGATTGATAATTTCATTTTATTTTTCATTCCACCCATTTTAATATTAAATAAAATTATTAGAGCTAGGCATGTTTGCTGAAGAGTTTCTTACGCCGCTTCTTCTCTTCAAGCCACAACATGTTGCGAAGCGGTGATAAATTGGATTAGGCTCATATATAGTAAATAATAACCATAAACAAAATTAAAATGAAATAATGAAAATGAACATGTTGGCCATTTTGACACTTAACATCCTTGTCTTCCGTGATCGCGGCTACTGAAATGTGGCCGAAACGTCGGAATAATAAAAATCAAATAAATGTATATAGTAGTCGCGAGAATTTAAGAAAATATTATATACATATCTCCATTGTAATTCGATGTTATATACTACATAGTATGAGTAGGGGGTTATACCCTACATAGGATGCAAATGATAGAAGTTTGTAGACGTAAATTGTTTATTGCAAAATTGGGGTAGTGAATTGATTGTGCTATCAATGGCTGTTTTGTTGTCTGACCGAGTACGGTGCGAAACGAGTACTGTTGACATGACAATGAACGGACATTGCTAGCCCGTACAATGTGTATACCTTCTTTTTATTACGAGACTAGCTGTGCCCGTGACATCGTCCGCGTGGAATATGTTTTCAACCCCCCCGATTTTGAAACATTCTTCATTGGTGCTCCGCTCCTATTGGTCTCAGCGTGATGATACATACCCTATAGCCTTTCTCGATAAATGAACTATCTAACACTCAAAGAATCTTTCAAATCAGACCAGTAGTTCCTGAGATTAGAGCGTTCTAGTAAATAAACAAACTCTTCTCGTTTATATATTAGTATAAGATTAATTTTTGTATAAACTGTTAGTTACGTTGCATGTTTAGATGATTAATTGAAAACATTATGTACTTTGATATATAACTTTAAATGTCCCCTTAAATAGGTTAAGGGATTTTTCAATCAGCAGGTAAAAGTTATGCAGATGAACATGGGTAATTTAAGAATGACAGTTGCATGAATGAAACAGCTGAATCGTTTCACATTCGAATCTAGTCAGGTTATAATTTATTTTATTGCAAAAAACGTATCGTGTGAAGTATCAAAATGGTCTTTTAACAAAAACAAAGTAAACATGTCCATACTACCGTTTTAACAGCTATCGCAAAGTGACAAGCCACTAATGGTCTTACTTATAAACGTTGGTTAAATTTTAAGCAACTGTTTAGCAGTTGATTAGTGAAAATCTTACCCATAAACTCCTTTTAAGGATAAAAGATGGTAAAGCAACTCACAAATAACTGTCAAATTTAACCAACCTCGAGAGGTAGTTTAAATGACTGCTAAAAGGCAAAATGGCTATTCACATTTGAAACAGCTGATTCTCACGGAGTGAGGAAATAAGGGGATCGAATCTGTGTATAAAAATATATCAGTAAAAAAAGCATTGAATTGGTGTCGCCACCTACCGTAGCTAAAGGGATATTTATTGAAGAAAGTGCTAAAAAGTTTTATACAAGCAAACAATGTAAAATCACTAGGGTGTTATGTATTCAAAAAGGAATAACAATTAAAATAACTAAAAAAACATTGTTACGTGGGAGCGGGAGTACGTAGGATTGGAAGGAAACACCAGTTTTTAACTAAACGCTTTTATTGACTTACACAGCCGCGATTCCTCTTCGCAGAGTTGGCCCCACATGCACAACTAACAACGCTCTGTCCCGACAATTATGTCTTACTCACAATACCGTCGCCGATATTGCGTAGACCACTTTCTGCTGCTGCAGTGCCCACATTCGAATTTACCCCATGTAGCTCGCTTCTGGATCTTCTGTTAAACTACGCTACACTCCTCCTTCACTGAACTGTCCACTTAACTTTTCACAAAATTCACCACTAAACTTGTCAGTCTTCTATTAAACTTCTCTTCCAACTCTTTCATATCGCATTTGTCGCTTCACTGTCTTCAATTGAACTCTTTGAACTACTGGTAGGCGCGCCTTACGCTGGTTATATATCCGCAAGGAATCTTCTAGAACCCATACTTCCATGTTCTTTTCATTATTCTTTTATTTACTATCTATCCCTTTCTAAAGTATCTTTATCTTTAACTTCCTATCTATCTATCTCTGTCTTTTCCTTCCCAAACCTTCTATTCTACAACTTTCGCTCATCATCTATTCCGTTCTAAAATGTTGTGTATTCCTTCCACAATCTTCTACCTTTTTCTAAAAGTCTTGAGAACGGCTTATGCTGCCAGAAAGTTCTACTCTCGGTCGCCACAATATTAAACATTTTCACTCGGCACATAATTTAATAACTTCATTATTGTACCCTTTACCGACACTAGCGCTATTGTCTCTTGTGGTTATTTCTTGGACTATTACTGCTCTCTCAGTTCAAAGTTCTAACCCGACAAGCTGTGTTTAGTATGTATTACAGTTAATACTGGTGTGTGCTGTTGTTTTCTTGTTTCTTGGTATAAAACATGGAATTCGACAATCTCTACGATTTTATACATGATATGCTGGAGCTGCATACTTTTGCTGCGACAAGAAGACGGAGAAAGACATACAGAGCTCGTTTCAATCTGTTGCATAATTTAACAGATGATGAGTTCAGGCTATGATACAGATTCAGTAAGACGAATATGTGTAAAGTAATAGAAATAAGAGCTGATCTGCAAGTGGATACCTGAGGTGAACATACGGAGTAAGGTAGCAATCGCGTTCGCTTCGAAAAGTTGGCGGTACATAAAAATGCCATCAAATTTAACAGAAGAAGTCAATGCAATCTTATTCAAACGTTCGTTTGTTTGTTCGTTTGAAACGCAGATTTTTGCGAAAATTGTGACATTGTGGTCATTGTAGAGGCAGCACACATGATGCAAGGATATACTGAGAAAGCTCAGTCAAGAGGAAATTAGAAGAAAATGAGTTTGTTGAACGGCTAATTGGTGATAGTGGTTATGCAAGGACTTCTCACCTTGTAACACCACTGCTGAGGCCCCACACTGCAGAAAAGCAGTGTTACAATCACTGTCATATCCAAACTTGTAATGTTATTCAAAGATGTTTTGGTGTATGGAAACAATGGTTCCGAATATTATTAGAAGCCATGATAGGCTCATACACCTCAATACAGGCAACTATTATTGTTTGTACAGTATTGCACAATTTAGTGATCGAGCTGAATGAAGAACAAGGTGCATATTCATATTAATTTAATAATATTTTTTCATATAATAATAAAATATGACCTTTGGCCAGTTCCTATATCTGACTAATAGTTACTTCTAGCCCTATATCTTATTAATATTTGCCTTATTACTGATTTTTTGTTTGTTTTCAGATAGAGAAAATCTTCAACCTGAAGTGCCTGTATAAAGATTTTAATAATGATTTAATTTTATCATTCTTATTTAGCTATAATGAAGAAGATAAAGAATAGCCCTTTCTATGACATGATACTGATCAACATTATCACTGACCTTCCTTAATGTTATTGAGTGCAGTCTATTACAATATTAATTCTACAGAAACCACTAAACCTAAGTAAATTACCAATCTCATGGCGACCCCAATATCTGAGGACTGCCATTACTTGCAGCTTAGATTATTAATATTATTGATGACCATGTAGAACAAATAAAAAGGAACATTTTTAAACAATTAAAACACCTCAAAAAATTTAAATGCACAATTTTAATAAAAAATTATACACAATTATGTATTTTTTATTATTTTTGATAGCCAGTCTTCTTCCAGATACATTATTTTCAATCACTTTTCATGCAACTCTTATCACACCTCATCGTGCAGTCAAGGGCTTCTCTTTTACACTTCATTCCTTCTTCCTATGCTGCTTTGGCCAACACAAAAAATGCTTGTTTATGGCTTTCCTTGCAGTAGTCTCCCGTATGTCTGTGAAAACAAAAGCTATAATAATAACAACCTATAAACATACCAATATTGGACTTGAATGTCGCATTCAGTAAGGGAAGGGACTGACAGTATACGCCATATGCTTTTCCAAGGCCGATTGGCGGGTTTAACACATTGGTTATACCGACCTGCAGGATTCATCTCAATGTTTTCCTCCATTGTTATTCACCTGAGTGATGTATGTTTTCCAATCAGAATTCGAACCTGAGCACTTTGCGTTTAGGACACATGTACTAATCTTTTTATTTAAATGGCCCATATGGCCATGTATCCCCCTATGTACTATCCATTAATCTACTACGGCTTTGTGTGGGAATAAAAACGAAAGCAATACGAAAATATATATCATAGAGACAGTGACTCTTTGTTGTTGAATGTACTAAATAAAAACTTGTAGTTACCTATTTAATATGAATAATATCACTGTCAAAATTGTTGGAATCCACAGTAAACTCATGGGATATGGTCTCCATCAAAATCTGAACTTCAACAGGCCGGCTACCTAGGCGGAAAATCTCCTCCACAAGTCATTGTTCTCGCTCTTTTAAATGCCAACTCAGATTGTTAGCCTTGTTTTTCATATTAGCCAAGCGAGCTTTTTGGCGACTTCCGCGTTTGTGCTCGTTTCTTTTTCAATAATATCCGCACACTCAAGTACCAGCATTTCGAAAATTTGCTAAAAAAGCATAAAATATTATGTTAGCGTGCATTAGGCATTTGTTAGTAGAGTATTCAAAGAAAAATAAGGATTAATAGTTATTTTACATATTGTGCTGGAGGATGGAGGATGCTACGTATGCTATGTCCTATAACGCTTACACTTGCTGTTCGCTCAAGTTTTTTTGTATTCTTTTCACATGGCGTTCCGCTGTGATGTATTTAAAGATTATTTTATCAATTTCTATTATTTTCTATTTACACACGACAAACATAAACAACTCAGCTGTCACTGTCAGTTGTTAGTGTCAACAAAGTCACTGAATACAGACTAAAAAACGTAGTACTGACAAGAATTTCGCTCTTTTCCGGTCTTTAGTCGAATATTTTGGATACAACGCTACGTCAATCATTCAAATTTCGTTTGTCTGTGCTCTTCTGCGGTAAGCAACAGGTAATACACGTTTATAAGTGAAAAAAAGATATTCATTAATTAGGAGCTTAAGAATCTCTTATTTAAAGGATGGCTAAACCTTTCTTAACGAGATTTTTATAAGTAAGACCATAAATAAACATCAGAAAACAACTAGGTAAGGCGAGCGTTAGTCCCACAGAGTTCACTAACATGTGCCGTGACGTCACACTTTGAAGATAACAAACAAAACAAACAAATCCAATGCGACTCAGATGAACCGGTCACCCTGACACACTTTAATATATAATAGACATACTGTTACGAGTTGCGAGATTCGAATTAAAACGCCGTTGGAATTATTATAGAGTTTATTAGAACTATACAAACACAGGTAGAAATATAACCGAACACAACAAATCCAAACGTAATCCAGAAGGTCGTCATTCCATAAAACGCGCAAAGTCCGTCACTATGGTTCCCGATTGTAGTACACACGTCTCGCTTCGATCGTGGTTCTCGCTCGGCTGCCACCCCCCTCCATCAGGTCATCGTTTTATACTGCGTAACTGTATGTTACGCAGTATAAAATCTGTATTCGACTTAATCCGACACACGTGGCTAATGACTCCATAAAAGATTACAATACAACAATAGGCCGTATGTCAATAAGTAAACAAAAGAAGACGAACCACAAAAGAAATTAAACGTTATTAGTTCAAATGCTGACGGGTAATAAATGTGCTTTGTTTCAGATATGCAGGTGAATTTTATTTTTGTTGGGACCCGAGTCGTAACAAAATCCTTAAGCTAACCGCACATACACTTCTCGAAGCTCTCATTTCAACAGCGTTTGTCCTACTTTCATGCTTCTTCTGCCATACCCAACTTTCACTGCAATACATCAGGGTTGGCACCAACACCCCTTTATGGACAGCCAAGCGTGCCTTTACATACACTTTATGGCTGTTCATAAGAGTTTAGCGCTCCATTCGCCTTATTATACCTGCTATAACTCTCATTTCAATATCCCTTTCATGCTTTCCGTCTCTGGTAAACATGCAGCAGCCTAAGTAAACAAATTTTCCGATTTGCTCTCACTTTTGGTTTCCTATCCTATAGTATCCTATCGTCTATATATGGCTGTCTGTCCGCCATAACAACCTTGATTTGATTTCCGGCATTAGTGACCAGGTGCCAGAATCTCTTAAGAGAGCAGTAGCGCATTTGTAGCAGCTTTGGTGTTGCAAATGTCATTAGGCGATGGTAACCTCTTTCCATCAAGGGGCCGTCTACTTGTCTGCTGACCTCATGCAATAAAAAAAATGAATCACAGTGCGGAAGCCTAAAGAGGTCTCTAACTAAATACTTATAATGATGAGGAAAAATAATTTGGAGACGCATATTAAATAGTTCCGCTGGCAACCCACGTACAGTCCGTATAAAGGATTGTACAAATAAATTTATTGGCAAACAATAACATTGGATTGTTATTGTTTGCTGTCCAACTTTTTTGGTGCACATCTGCATATTAGTCGTCGGTATTTTACGAATTGCCTGTGCGCAGAAGGTTTGCCGATAGCCTCATGACGTCACGCGGCGACTGTCAGTAGGCTTGACAAAAAAGGTTACATAAAGAATAATATCAGCCCATAAGTGTCCCACTGCTGGGCTCGGGCCTCCCATTATCCGGGGTTATTGCAGTATACCAGCCACACTTCTCCGAGGCGGCTTGACAGGTTTGACAGCCGTTATCTCGATGTGCCGGTTCCATCGCGATGTGTTCCTTCACCGTTTTTAGCACGTGATAATTGTTATAATATGCACATTAGATCAGAAAACTGCTAAGTAGCGGATGCGTTCCGGTCAGGATCGAATCCACAACCTTTGAGTTTAGGACTTTATAAACGTATATACAATAATAGAGTGTTCATATACTAATCATTTTGCATAATTTTATAACGAATGTTTATTGTTTTAATTTGCTTTGTGAAGCCAAGCCGTGGCATCACTGGGAGGTACTTGCGGAAGATCAGCGCTAGTTGTGAAACTAGCATTATGCTGAGCAAGAGCCTTTTTAGGAAATTACAATTAATTGTAATATAATTATATTATCATGTAAGACTTTCTGTATCTTGTCCTAAATAAATACTTTTTCTTTCTTAGTTAGTAGTCATCGACAAACCTTCTGCGCGCTGCTTATGTGTATATTATTCCTTGGCATAGGTATGTATGTCTATAAATAGTTTTTTTGTCACTTACGGGAAATGTTGGGTTGACTATGCCACTATCAATGAGTTAGACGTTTATATGATCTAAGGCCACTATATTGGGTTTAAATGTAAGGTAACGTACCCTCGGTTGCAACTTTGTTACGCCCACGTTACTCGAGTTACGCTTACGTTACAAGTTATGTGCAATACCGACTCCATTTACACGACAGGTTATTGAACTTCGTCGAACATTCGAACTCAAACAAGAAATAAGCAAATTTAGCACGTTAGGAATCGAATCTGGATTGGTTTGATTGTCTTGTCTCCCAGTAATGCAGAGGGCGTTACAGGGAGACAAGCCGACTAAGACTTGTACTGCAGGGTGTCCCGGTCACAGGGATATCCCTCCTTGCATAGCGAAAACACAGCAAAAACTTTGAACCCCATAAGAAAACTGCGCGGACGGAGGACTATGAAATTTCGCACACTTACAGTTTATATAGAGAAGGAGTACAGAATGCTAATTTAAAAAAAAAATTACACAAAAAGTACATTAAATTTATAAAAAAACATTACACACGCTACCATGCATGTGACACACACACGCATGTATACTGTTATGTTTATCGTTAAAGTCGAATTAACAGTGTAACCTCGGCGAAATCTGTGGTTATAGAAGTATAGTCTTGGACAATAAATTATTATGGTCGAATTTCGACCAGGAGCGACCCCTAGTACCTATAATTATGGACTCTTGGCGCCTCATTACGATGCGGTGGAACGCCGGTAAGTTTAGTGGGTAGTCTGGCAATCGGTGCTTGCAACTTCTTATTATCAGAAGTTTGTGTGTAGCTTCAGACGTTGGGTATCCCACGCACCCATCGGTGCTACCTCAGCATTAACATATAAATGGGTCGCTCAAAGGCCCACTCAACCACAGAGGCCGTCTTTTAAAGTGTAACTTATGAATTAATCTAATATATCGATTTTCTTTTTCGTAGCTATCTTCGTCGCCGAACGCGTCGAAGTGGGCGCACGTGCGGCTGATCTGCCTGCTGGCGGGCATCCTGGTCGCGTCCGTGGCGCTGATGGGAGTCGCCATCAAATGGGGCATACCCGCTGGACGGGACACCTTTGCCTTCATGGCTGCCGAGGTAATCACCTTCAAAGTTGTACCTGTAGAGTTAGTTAGCCTCCTAAAATTAAAAGAAAAAAACATATGAAATAATTCTCCCCTCCGAGATAGACGTGGTTGGAACTGAAACTAAAAGGTCAAATATATACATCATCATCATCATAATCCGAGCGTTAACTCCCGGTTGCGTTCGGAGTGTTCACTCCGACGCCCAGGGTCCCCTTTCCTACTTTTTCTACTCCACTCCGCGCGGTCTTCAACATCCCCCGTTTTGAGACCATTGGCACGCATGTCATCCTTCACGACGTCAAGCCGGCATTTCTTGGGCCTTCCGCTGCGACCGGGACCTGGTGGAGGCCGCATGGCTAGACATTTATTCCCCACATAATTAGCCGGTCTGCGTAAATGGAGATATGTTGCAAAAAAAATAATATTACGTTACGTCTTTATATTTATAACTATAATTATTTTCTATCCTTTTATTGCGCTTTGTCTTATTGAATATGCACTCTTTGCTACAACTCCATTAATTCTTCAAAAGTTATTCTGTAACATAATTCTATATAAAATAAAGAAAAGTACTTAAATATAAAAAATAGAACAACAAATATAAAGAAAAACAATTTTTAGCTAGACGTGTTGCTGGGGAGTTTGTTGCCGCTTCTTCTCCTTAACAGCAATAACACGTTGCGAAGCGGTGTACATAGACTAGGAAGTAAAATTAAATTTTAACCTATATGTATGACCTTCAAAAAGTGTTCGTGGAACTTATTTTGAATAAAAACTTTTGAATTTAAATTTAAAACGTGGCCGTAGCAGCGTAAGCAACACTTTTGCAGTTTGTCTGCTATGTCACGGACATGAAGACTGCTGCGGAGGCGGGATACATCTGTCATGTTATAGGGGCCCGAATGTTGGGCCACTAAAGTGATAGACCACAAACGTCCCCCCGCTCAGCTGAGATGGACATGTGGTGTCACAAGAATGGATCAGATGAGAAATGAGTATATAAGCGGATATTTGAAAGTTGCAATTGACTGAAAGACTGAGAGGAAGAAGATTTAGGTGGTATTCTAATTTTAATACTAAACTTATACTAATGTAGAGTGTATCTGTTACATGCTGGTGTTGTGAGGAAGTGCATGTGCAGTATGTGCCTTATGTTTATACCTATATATATTATCCTATCTAGTGCCATGTGTGTTGTTTTCCTTTCTGTATCTGGGATTCCGTCTGTGGTACGACATGGGGTCATTTAAGAACGGCACTACAAAATTTCTTTGAGGCCGGCAACGCATTTTCGCATATTGCCATTGCCAACCGCTATAGACGGCGGCAACCACTTTCCATCAGGTGGACCGCGGCATACTGTATCATAAAAAGTCAAGGTGACATTTGTCCAGGTGTTTTTATAAGTCAATATAATAACAATAGTTACATCATCAGCAGCAGGGTGTTAAATCTTTTTCACTTCGTGCTATCTTCAATATATATAATTTTGAGAACATTGATACATACGTATGTTATCCTGCACGGCGTCAAGCCAGCATTTCTTAGGCCTACTTCTACCTGGAACTGGCGGAGGTGCCATGGTTAGACATTTCTTCCCCACACAACTGACCGGTTTTCATAAGACGTGGCAATCATATCGATGTATTAATACACAAGTAACGTATAAAAAAAACGATAAATATAAGTTACAATGTTCGTTTTCGTTATACAACACGCAAGTAACCGCAATGGACGAAAACATGATTTTGAAGAGCTGATTGTAGACAATTGCGTAATAAATGAAAGCTTATGTACAAAGTGAAAGTTGCCAGTCCTAATGTCCTCTTAAGACTATTCCAAGCTTTCATTAGACTAGGTGCTAACCAGATAATTGGTGATGTAATCATTTTAATAACTAGGATATGTCCGCGACTTTCTCCACGCTTGATTTAAAATTTCCCCCGGTTTCCCGAGACGCAAAGAACCGCAAGTATAGTTTTAGTGAAAACTCTCGGAATTAGCTAATTTTTAAGCACCCGAACAACTACAAACCGCTCCCGGGAAAATTCCCGCGGGATTTTCAAGCTAATATATGTCACACATTTTATATAAAATTTGCTATCGATCAGTAAAAAATCACTTTAAAATTCGATTTTTTTTAACCTGGCCATTTTAAATAATTCCTAGAGAAATTGCTGCGGGATAAGAAGTAACGCAGAGTTTAAGTCTAAGAATTAGCTGTTGATCAGCGAATATCGCATCGAAATCGGCCCAGTAGTTTTTACGTGAATCCATTACGTTCGGGTGCATAAAAATTAGCTTATTCCGACAAAGTTTTCATTCTTTTTCAAATGCTTTTTAAATTTTATGTGCTTTATCTATGTGCGGAAATTTCAATTCAAGCGTGAACGAAGTCATTGGCCTTGTAATCTTATGCTAATATGCAAATAAAGCCGAAGAGTTTGTTTCTTTGAACGCGCTAATCTCAGGAACTACTAGTCTGATTTGAAAAATTATTTAAGCATATTATCATCATTTAAGGCTATATATCATCACACTAATAGGAGAAGAACACCAATGAAGAATGTTTCAAAATCGGGAGGTTTATTACTTTACTTTTTTTTAACTATTTCACGCGAACAGCAGCCAGTATATGTAAACAAATATGGAATTAGTGTGAAAGAGATAGACACATTTAAATTCTTTGTTTTGAACTAATTCGGATTCGCTCATAATATAGACTTGACTAATGCCTAGGAAGGAGGAATGCAAAGTCGTTATTTAAGTATAGCGCTGGCATGATAATTTTAATAATATTAGCGACCCAGTTTTCAATTAGGCCAGTATTATTTTAAATTTACAGACTGTATCATAAAAAGTCAAGGCGATATTGTTCGGATGTTTTATAAGATAGGTAGATATGAAAACAATGGATATATCATCGGCAACAGAGTGTTAAACCCTAGCTAGTTATACTACTTTTTTTCACTTCGTGCTATCCCTATTAGTATTGTTACGAGTTGCAGGAGTCGAATTAAAATGCCGTTAGAATTACTATAGAATTTATTAGAACTATACAAACACGTATAACACAGGTTCAAATATAATAACACGCGCAAAGGCCGTCACTAAATAGATTACCGAATGTAGTACACACGTCTTGCTTCCCTTGTGCTTATTGCGGGACTGCCGATCTTTGCATTGGGGCATTGCTTTATACCGCACAAATACAATATATCTCTCGGCCGCGTAGACTGACTTTCTTAGAATCACATCTGGCTAATGACTACCATAAAAGATTACAATACACAATAGACCGTCTTTCTAATTACATATTTTAAACAGAAATTAAACAAAAAGAACTCCAAATGAAGAAAAGGTAATAAAATGTATACAGGTACGCAGGCGTGAATTTGTCTTTTGTCCGCTTCATCTCGTAACAGTATTATAAATGCAAAAGTAACTTTGTCTGTCTGTTCCGTTTTCACGGCAAAACTACGGGACCAATTTGGCTGAAACTCAGTACATATATGGATAATAGGTAAGAAGAGCAATTATTTTGACTTTATGGCGACCTTACTAACTCTTAAAATAAAAACCGGTCCACCAATCAAAATATGTAAAATCATTAATTTTAAACATGGCTGAATATAATTTTGGATCCATATTCTAGAACGCAAACGAGTCCGAATGTTGGGCCACTAAACTGATAGACCAATAAAGTCTCTACTGAGTTGGGATGAGAATGTTGAAATGGATGTGTGGTGTTACAAGAATGGATACGGCGAGAAATGAGTACACAAGCGATCTTCGAAAGTTACAACCATGTCTGAAAGTTAGAGGAAGGAGATTAAAGTAGTGTGTGCATGTGATGAGGAGGGAGGACCGAGAAATGGATTGATGGATTGTGTGAAGGATAACATTCTAGAGATCTCTCGACTAAGTGGAGTAGTGATGACTAGTACACGTCTGAGCCATTTATCCTGTAAAAAATAGATTTGTACTGATAAGGTTCAAAATTTTCATTTGGGCTACTTCAAAACTTTTGTCCCGCTACTACTTTTTGAAGTTATACTTTTTGGCCGCGATGAGAGTAATTTATTACGATGCGCGCGCACACCGTAACACGAAAAAGCTACACCATGAAGTTAGCTGTGGTCAACCGACACCCTGAAGTTAGCTATAGTCAACATTTTAGTTTTTCAAGATGGCCGAGTGCAGTATGGTGGTTGCCAGTGTCTTAACAGTCAGTACAATTATTTTTTCTTGGAGATTTTTTGCGTTCTATTACGTACGTACGTATTGCAGTAGATGTCACTGTTCTCAAATTGAACACCAAATGAAAGAAAATAATATGTTTTGTTATACGCAGTTGTTTTAATACTTGTTTAAGAAATATTTGATATGTTTTTATGTTTTTGCAAGCCATATCAGCTAATAAATATATTTTAAAGTGTGTAAATTGTAGTCCTCACCTTTTTCAAATTATAAAGCTCTTTTTAACTTTAATTAATAGATTTTTGATGAATTGTCGATTTACCAAAAACTTATTTCAAAGATGTCAATTATGTCAAAACCAAAATGACATTCCGACTGATACAAGTTACATTCGTGAACGTATGTACTTTGTTTGTGTTTTGATTATTTTTCGATAACTTTGGTTGATTCCTGGACTCCAAAGACTTCGCTTATCACGTTTACTAGTGTTCTGTGATCACGTTGGACTTACGCATGTACCCTGAACACCAATTTGCCTAATGATTTGTTTTCTGATGACTTGATTATAGCTTCTTCTGAAAGAGGTTGTTGTGTGCCCAGATATGGTAAAACTTGTAAGTACATCATCTTAACGGCACCAGATTAGATGTGGATACAAATGATGTTATGAAAATGTATGCCTTTGAATATTTTAATAAAAGGAAACATAATAAATCACGCTACCGCTAAATTATTGTTTTATTTAACAAATTTTTAACAAATAAACATTTTTTGGAAAGGCTTTTGGGAATTGCAGGAGTTAAATTATAACTCCCGCAATTTCCAAAAGTCTAATATAAAAATCAAAATAACACTAGACCCACTGGATGGTTTTTGCCGTTGAATAATGCCGTATACCAATAGAGTGCGTTAGTATATATATTATGACTGTTGACTCTATACCAGTATATATAAAGTACTCTGTGGTGGTTGCGTAGCAACGAGTTGTTGATAGATGGATTGTGAGACGAGCATTGTAATATTTCTATACTTTATTGTGTTTTAATTAATATACATATTAAATATATATACACTGACGGACTCATGCATCAAAGTAATAGACGACTGTGAAATAAATATTTTAACCAAGTATGCAAACTTTCTATACAGATTTAAATTGAAACCTCTAGATTGGTTCGTGAACTTTAAAACAGCGTAGGGTCATATCCTTAAGTTTAAGTTTGTGTACTGGAAAGGACCTTAACAAATTTAAGAAAAATTGGTTTAATTAAAAAATTACTTTTAACCATAGACACAAACTTTATGCAAGGGTTAATTTATGTTTTAATAAGGTGTATTCCCTCCACGTGCCCTTATTACGGATTCTAATCGGTTCCGCATAGATTTTATTAGGGTTATTAAAAGATCTTGCGGAATATTGTCCCATTCTTCTGAAAGTGCTGTTCTTAGTGCTACTACTGTCGTGGGCAAAGGGTTTCTTGCATATACAGCTCTTTTTAAATTGTCCCAAAAATGCTCAATGGGATTAAAATGCGGGCTGGCCAATTCATTGTACGTATCCCAACCTCTTCGCAATATTGTTGAACTTGTGCAGCAGCGTGCGGCCGGGCATTATCCTGCATTAAAGTAAAATTTTCGCCTATGAATCCCATGTAAGGTACCACGTGATCTTCCAAGATCTCTGTTATGTAGCGATGTGCAGTCAAACCCCCTCTATTACCGTTATGACGGACCATGTCTATGAACACAAGCTCTGTTCGCCCGTTCATCGATGTGCCACCCCAGACCATACACGAACCGCCTCCAAAAGGAACACGCTCCTCAATGCAACTTTGAGCATATCGCTCCCCACGTCGACGATAGACTCTTCTGCGACCATCTGCACCATATAAATATGTCCTACACTCGTCCGTGAACAATACGGAGGTCCATTGCTCTTCTGTCCAATTCAGGTGATCACGCGCAATCTTAAGCGAGCTTGTCTGTGAGCTACAGACAACTTTGGACCATTTGCTGCTCTAAAAGGGGTGATATCCGCTTCCTTTAACCTTCTTCTTATTGTTCGTGCACTCACGTTTACTCCACGCACTTCATTAAGCTCTGTTTTGATGTTAACAGACGTGAGGAAACGATTTCGCAGGGAAGTTGTAACAATAAATCGGTCATCACGACAGGTGGTTGCTCGAGTCTTGCCTGTACCACGTCTCCTTCTGTAAGAACCTGTCTCCACAAACCTGTATATTCTAGAAACCGTAGACTGGTTTAAATTTAAATTTCTACCAATCGTTCGTTGATCTAAGGCCTCCCGCACCAATGCTACAATTTGAGCCGCTTGTTCGGACGAAGTATCCATATTATGGTTCAAAAACTCTCGATGAATTAAAACACTAACCCAACAATTCTGCTGGTAACAATAATTCAATTGACAAAAGAATAAAAATCAATTTAAAACTGCTATAAATAACACGCAAATCTGATACTACAAGTAAATTTTCTTTTCCCGGCTATATTCATTTGTTTTACTGCAGTTCTATTTTTAAATATTCCTTTTTTTTGAGATTAAGAGCCAGTCTCTCCATATTTATATAATTTAATCTAAAAAGTTTGCATACTTATTTAAAAAAATCATTTCAAAGTAATCCTGAACTTTGATGCAGTTTATGAGTCCGTCAGTTTATTAAAGTGAACAGCAAAATCAAAGGATTTATTTTAATTCTAATTCCAGTGAATTTGTGTAATTATATCGCTTTTTCTAATACTTGGGTGTGATTGTGGTATTTATTTTTCTAAGTTATTTAGAGTTTAACCTCAGATTTTGATTGTATTTTTCAATACGGTCGATTAAATAAATAAAGCCGGTAGGGGCTTTATTTATTTAGGAAGCACTTCCAACGAGGCTATCCTTGTTCCTCGCAGGCTCTATTATACTTGAAATTTTTTGTATAATATATTGTTTGTACGTTTCGGGAATCGTTTGCGACCTCAATTATTGCACAGCGCCATCTATTGGCTTGTAAGTGTTCCACTACAACACGATGGTTTGTGGTGTTACAGAGGACCTAAGCTTAGAATAGGGGATCAAGGAAGGAAAAGCATGTTGTGCCAATCCATACCTATCACATTTGTACGGATCTGTTTAATTTACTACCGAAAATACTTGAAATTAAATATTGAAAAATCATCATAAGATTTTCGAATAAACAAATCGCAAATTCACAATAATAATAAATTAATAACAGAAGTATAATAATTAAAGTAAATTTACCAACTTCCAAATGGTCATACGAAGTAATTAGTACCTTTATTTGTATGAGTCATTGTGACACAGAGGTACTCTCAAAAGAATTAGGAGTCAATATTTTTTTTAAATTGCGAAGCTGGGATGAGATGATGAGTTCTGCTATTTCAATATCTTGGCGTTGCAGAGATATTTAAAGTACGATTCCATTGCATTAGTGTCAAAAATTCACCTTCTACTAAATGCACAATATTTTCTTGATATCTTCGCGGCGGAATAATAGTTAAAACATTGGTGTTATCATTAGTAAAAATGACGTTAGCTGAAATGAATATTGAAAAGCTAGGTACTTACATTTTAAACATTTATTTCGGAAGTAATCGCTTATAAATAAATATATATAAAAATAGAGGGGGCGAGCCCGTGCCATTGGATTTATAAGAATGCCGGAATGAGGCAAAACCACGATTAGACGATAGTGTCCGGCGATTTTGATGAGATAGTAATAGCAGAATTGGGCCCCAGTAGAGATGGCCTAGTTCATGGAAAGTGGTTACCATCGCCTATTGATGTTTACAACATCAGGGGCGAAGCCAACGCGCTGACACCCTTTTGAAGTGAATGGGAGAATAACATATATAGATCAGACGAGGATAAGAGGAGGGGATAGGGGAAGGGGGAAGTGAACCTTCAGAAATCTCCCTCATCACACTACACATAAGCTCAAGGCTTACCGTTTCACGTCGATATTCTGTGAGAGCATGGTATCACATCAATCGAGCCTTTTTTTTTACATGAGGAAATGCGTTGTCGCATCGTCAACCGCGCGGGGGATCTACGCGGCCCGGTATGTGGGGCTCCCCGACGCCGATTAATCAATACGACCGGCGCCGGTATACCCACTAAAACCTCATGGGAGCCTTCTTCCGCCTAGCGCCGGGGTCACGGTACATGCGCGAGCTTAACCCGCAACCCCGGCAGCGGCTGGCCGCCTCGTAAACAGAGGCGGCCTCTCCTGTGTGCGGGCCGGGGAGTGACGTTTCCCCGGCCCTGAGAGGGACGCGCGGCTGCCTCTCGCGGCATTAATGCGGGCGGAGGTCCTATTGATCCCCCAGACCTCGACGCCCGCTGCCGCCCGCCCGTGACTCCTGGCAGCTATCCTCCTTCGGTGGGGGAGGGGGAGGCTGCGAGGATTGCTCCTGCGCCTTCACCCCTCCCTCTCCTTCACCCCCCCTCGCCGCCTTGCGTTCTCAGCAGCGTCAGCGGCGGGGGGGGGCTTCGCGATAGGGGGGAGGGGGAGGCTGCGAGGATTGCTCCTGCGCCATCACCCCTCCCTCTCCTTCCTCCCCCACCTCGCCGCTTCGCGCTCTCAGCAGCGTCAGCGGCGGTGGGGGGGCTTCGCGATAGGGGAAGGGGGAGGCTGCGAGGATTGCTCCTGCGCCATCACCCTTCCCTCTCCTTCCTCCCCTTTTCCCCGCCGCCCCGCGCTTACAGCAGCGTCAGCGGTCGGAGTCGGGGGAGGCCACCTAACTTCGGAAGGGAAGAGTGTTTTGGGAGGAGGTTTGGAAGGAAGGGAAGGCTTTTAGGTTGAGGAGGCGGAAAGGTGGGACACCACTGTCACGGAGTGAAGGGGGGAATGTGACAGTGGCCGCTCGGGGCCCCGGGGACGCATCCCCTTGTACCGCTTCCTGGACGGAGGGGAGTCCAGGGCGGCACCCCCTGGGGGAACATCAATCGAGCCGCCCCAATGACTTTTAACCAAGGTTACGATTTCAGCATGGCTATACCACGATATAGTCAATAATCTATCTACCTTCTATTCATACTGCATTATATTTATAAATACAAATGAATCATAGAAATGTATGTACGCGCATAATTGAAAACAGCTTTATCGATTTTGATGTCATTTTTTGTGTGTGTTTGGGTGGGTCCCCGGATGGTTTAGAGTCACAATTGGAACTGGCAAGCGGCGCTGGGATCGGGCCCTAGATATAATTTTTTCAGGGGCGGTCAACGTCGGCCAGGACCTCTAGTAAATATATAATAAACTAGCTGTGCCCGCGACGCCGTCCGCGTGGAATTTGTTTTCAAAGCCCCCTCGATTTTGAAACATTTTTCATTGCTGCTCCGCTCTTATTGGCTTTAGCGTGATGATATAAATTCCTCGATAAATAGGCTGTCCATAATGGAAAGAATTTTTCAAATCAGACCAGTAGTTCCTGAGATAAGCGCGTTTAAACAAACAAACAAACTGTTCAGCTTTATATATTAGTATAAGATAATCAGCAGACAAACACACTCATTGCACATCCCCAAGCTAAGCAAGTTAGAGTTGTGTGATGGGTAGTATACAACAAACCACTCTGGTGCCGATCCCAGACATTCAGACCATAGTAAATAACGGAAAGTCTGTTTTACTAAATTCGTTCTAGCGAATACGATCGTCTAAGACTTTGCCCGTTTAACCACAGAGGCCATAAAAGTTCAACACCATAATAGCTGATTAAGGATTGGATGTGTTTTGTTGCAGTGTTTGCTGGTGATGTTGACGGTACTCCACGTGGTCGCCAGATACGTGCTGCAGGTGTACGAGGCTGACGTGGCTGGGCCCGTCGCTTACTACACGCACCTCATATTCGACGTATGTATCCAAGTACCTCGCAACAGACGAGGACGATTCTTGGACGAGTCCTAAGTCGAGATTACACAAAAATACGTGTCAATCTGGACTGGACCATATTTGCGGTTTTCGGTAGTTGTTAATTTTTGAGAAACAGGTTTATTTTGAGCCTTATGGTCTATTTTAGCCAAAATATTAATATTTCGGCAAAAAAAACAACATTAACATATTTAATTTAGCAATTATAATATTTATTTAATTTAATATTTTGACATTTCGTCACAAAAATGCGTCAAGCTGTCATGGCGTCTCGCATGACGTCACAGGGTGCAAAACAAACATCTGTTTCGTTGAAGTGTCACCTGAGAAGTCATTGATAACTTGTTGTGTTTTGCACACTATGACGCGTATTGTCACGTGCCTAATGGCAGCAATATAACAATTTTATTTCTCAACAATATCAATTAATATTTAATATTTTAGTTAAAGCAATTTTTTTGTCATAATTAGATCGTAATCTACGATATATATTAAAATCAGCCTATATTTTTCATACTGACCTAAAATCTGCGCTTCCTTTTATGCCGGGTTTTTTTTGGGAATGATTTAAAATGGCCAAATCAAGAAGAAATCTAATTCCAATGTGACTTTTTCAGTGATCGATAGCAAATTTTATGTAGTAATAAGCTTTTTAAAAAAGGTGAATACAAGCTTTTGAGATCCTGAATATCATGTAGCAGCAGAGTGCTAGCCAAGACAAGTAAAACAAGCCCAAACACGACGAGTCTATCTTGTTTAGTACAGGAGTTCCTATGGCCACCTTCCGACTCCATCATCAGATTAGCTTCATGGTACCATATTCAAATTTAACTTGCAAGATTCCACTCGAACTTCCATACATATTGCAAGTTAAATAAAAGCTTGTCAAATGTGTGATATTTTTTATCCCAGGAATGATTTGAAGTTTTTCGGATGTATACAGCTTACCTTATTCCGACACAGTTCGCACTAAAATGATGCTTGTATTCGTTTTACTTAAATTCTGCGATATTTTGTGTCCCGCGAATCCCGCGGGAATTTTAAGTCGAACTCTAGTTGAAGTCGCGGCTATATCCTAGTATGTATATATCGAGGGCTTCATAACAAACGGACGTAGAAACAAAAGTGCAGTTTTACACAAGGGACAAGATCATAGTCTCACGCATAGTTTTTGTAAACAACAGTAAAGTGACATTTTTGCGTTTACGCCCATATGTTATGAAGCCAATGCAGTATGTAGTAGTAATACAAGGTTGAAGAGTGTACGATATGCTCTGTTGGGGTGCAGTCGGTGTCGCTGGTAGTGGAGCTGCTGCACGTGGTGCACATGGTGGTGTACAGCAACATGCTGGTGTCGATGGCGTCGCTGGTGCTGCTGATGCAGCTGCGGCACCTGCTGCACGAGCTGCAGGCGCGCGTGCGCCGCCACCGCCTCTACACCTCGCTCGCCACGCACATGAGCCAGAAGTGAGTGCCTGGTGTTGGACTACCAACTGAACCACCTCTTTAGTCCACCTCGGACGCCAAAGACTCATAGAGCCCCCTACATAGAGTTGATTGTTAGTCCACCACATGTACTACAGCCCTTGCCACAGCCTTGTTGCCAAGCGCGGTACGACGCGACAGGCGACAAAAAAGTATTGAATTTAAGTGCGGTATTTTATTTGATTTTTATTTAAAAGTTTCGGCCACTTTTTATTAGCCGTAATCACCGCAAGACAAAAATATATCGTTAAAGTTTTTATTTAGCCTAACCTTAACAATACTCATTGTCACTTGACATCTTTGTATACCGTGATTACTGTTGCTGAAATGTGGTCGAAACGTCGGCATAAAAAGTAAAATACCACGCTTAAAATAGTTGAAACGTAGTTTTATCGTGCACTAGTCGCAAAAACTCAAGAAACCACAACAGTATTAAGATTTTTTAATATATATATTCTCCCTCTCCTGACGCACACGTTTGTCAGGATATTTCTTTCTTTTCTTTTCAAAAGTCTTGTAATTATATCATAAGGACTCTTGTTTATTATATCCATTTCTAAACACTCTACTATTCAAACTATTACTAACTTTTAACACAGGTATACGAAATGTTATGAAAAATAATAATATGTAGCTTACCACCAGGTGCAGACCTGGGCGCCGATTTCCGTCGCGTTGATCGTCACTAAGCCCAAGTGATGAGCGAGAGATAATTCCCAATTATATTTGTTAAAATGAGGTCTGTGTAACTAGGCACTGGCACTTCGGAAGTCATGTTACATTTGAATTGTTTTGACACCATGTTTTGATATATTCTTCTGTCCTCTTATGTCGATATTTTTTCAGTCGTGTATTACTTACATTATAGTATATTAATATCCTTGTTTGCTTATTTTAATAACAGATAACAGACCACTACCGATCCTAATTTATCTACAATATTCAACTAGAGGCCCCGGCAGACGTAGCCCTGCCCTAGTCCCAATTGTGAATTTAAATCATCCGGGGGGACCCATTCAAACACACACAATAAAATTCGTCAGAATCGGTAAAGTTGTTCTCAAGTTATGCGCGTACTTACATATTAGATTTAATAGGATAGAGGACAGTACAAATTTATTATATTTTGTACAAACGAGTAAACTTATGACGTCAAAAATATGTACAAGTAAAAGTTAGACAAATAATTTCTATTTTATTTACTGTTTCAATTAATTAATTGGCTATTTGACTCGTTTAAGTTATGACGACATAACTTGCTAACTAACTCACTAACAGTGTCTCTTTGAGTTCACTGTCAACTGCCCCATTGAATATGCGCGTACGTTATTTAAAAAATAATTTAAAATAAATAATTCATTTCTAATTTGACCTCACGTGTCGATTTGCATTCCGACCGTCGAAACAAAATGTACGAAAGGTTGTCAACATTGGAAGCGGTGACATTGGGACGTGAACGCGCATAAATATTCTGTACCTTGCTCTTTGCTATTTTAAGTAATAACAGAAATATTAAAATTGAAGTAAAAATTTATTTTTGGTTGCAATGCAACTTATATATAGACTAGCTGTGCCCGCGACGTCGTCCGCGCGGAGTTTGTTTTCAAAGCCCCCCGATTTTGAAACATTTTTCATTGCTGGTCGGATGATGTTAACCGCTTTCCGTCAGGTGGGCCGGCAACCTGTCTACTCCTGCTATAAAAAGAACATTCGCTCCCCTGTTAGTGGGTTTTGCGATTTTAAACATCCCACAAATTTTAACACTCATTTTAATTGAAATAAATAATTAAAATAGTCAACATTATTAAAATACAAAATAAAATACTCGACGTAATTAAAATTACACGCATATTGTTTTTATTATAAATAAATAAATAAAAAATATAAATAAAGCAAGTGAGGTGTGTAAGAATAAGCCTGAATGGCGCTCTGTTGTTCGTGCCTACTCCGCAAGGGACCTGGCGTGATGTTATGTATGTATGTATGTATAAATAAAATGAATTCGAAATTTAAAAATAACCCTTCATTATTTTGAAAACAAAACATTAACGCAAGTCAATTAATAAATCTGCATTCCCATTAAACTCTTTAACGTACATTTCGTGTACGTGAGTCAGGCGCAGGTAGTTTTGATTGGCTCGATCATTAACATCGTCGTTAGGCTATCGGCAGCCTCGTTAATTGACAATGCAATTCAACGTAAAACGATTCATCCAGGTATCTACAATTAAATTGAAATTAAAGCAATTTAGACGATATCGAACGATTATCGTTTTCTATTTCTGAACTGCATAATTATTATAATGATATTTTACATTGATGTTCGTTAAGAACTTCTTATTTTGAGTTATACACGATGTATATAATAAACTAGTAGTGTCAGTGAGAGAAAGAAAAAAAATATTTCCAATTGCGACACCAAATCAAAAAATACAATATTACTGTTACATACTGACAAAGAAATGCACACCTGGTTTATGACCTTTGGACTTCTTTTGTTTACTTTATGTGTAAAATTTGCAATTAGACAATAGCCCATTGTTATTGTTTTCGTTGATGGCCGTTCGCAGGAATAATTAAGCAGGTGTGCAGATTACGTTTTCTTGGAAAAACTCAGTCCACGCAGTCGATTGTTGTATTGTACAGTTTACGATAAAACAATGCCCGAACGGAGGGGTGAGGCAGTCTTGCGAGAACCACGATCAAAGCAAGACGAGTACATTCGATAAGCAATTTAGTGACGGACTTTGCGCGTGTTATTGAATCGTGCAGTTTGTATTGGTTGTATCCAGTTATATTTGTACCTGTCTTATACGTGTTTGTGTAGTTCTAATAAATTCTATAGTAATTCCAACAGCATTTTAATTCGAGTCCTGTAGCTCGTAACATTACATACAGAAATTACTGTAAGTTTGGAAATGAGGTTGGCACTTTGCTGTGCCGAAAGATGTTCCGACACAGCACTGGTTTTCTTTTTTTAAAGAGAAATATAATGTGCGGTTCAGATGACAGTAAATAAGTCATAAAATGGTGCTAATAACTTTCATAGATAATAAATTATATTTATACATATTATGTGTCTGAAATATTATGAAATTCTAAAAATGCAGTGTCTGTATATTTAAGCCATGAAAAAGAACAAAAACACGATACTTTTTTTAATTTTCATATCTATTAGTCGGTTTATCTGTTTGTTCGAGATTTACATAAAAACTACTGGTCCAAATTCGATGCGAGTTTTGTTTATCGACAGCAAATTCTTAGACTTAAAATCTGCGCTACTTTTTATTCTGGGAATTTTTCTGGGAATAATTTAAAATGGCCAGACTAAACAAACTTTAATTCCAATGTGATTGTGTTTACTGATCGATAGCAAATGTGTGATATTTTTGTCCCGGGAATCCCGCGGGAATTTTCCCAGGAGCGGTTTGTATTTGTCCGGGTGTACGAAAATTAGCTTATTCCGGCAAACTCCTCACTTGAACGATAGTTGCAGTAGTTTATGTCCGTGAATCCCGCGGGAATTTCAAGTCGAGCGTGGACGAAGTCGCAGGCATAATTAATATAGATATGATAATATAGAAATAATTATTTTAAATATAGATATGAATATTAATTCCATGATAACACGAATGTATTATGAATAATAGGTTAATTTGTCTGTGAGATACGTTGCGAATACGGGTCGAGAGTACTAGGCTATTGCGCAGACGTGACTCATATAAATACTGATAATGGAAAAGTGTATTTTCGATGTAGATTTGTTCCTATTTTTAAAATTGTTGTAGGTTTGTTTGTAGGTGGCTACCGTCGCCCATGAACATTTGCAACACTAGGGTAGCCGATGCGTTGCATACCTCGTTGAGACTCTAGGTATCTGTTCACGCTCTTTTTGAAGAGCCCCATATTGTAGCGTTCTGGGAAAACCGCGAGAGGGAGTTCATTCCATAACTTGGACACAAGGAGCGTCCGCCACTACTGTGGAGGACTTCCAAGTGTCTAGGAAGTGTTGATGAACTCCTAATCGCCGGCAAGTGGTGCGATGATAGAAGGGCGACGTAGGCACCAAATCAAATAGCTCATCAGGCATTGTACAGACGGTAGAACACGCCTAGAGCGCCAATGTGTCTTCTATGGCTGAGAGACTGTAAGCCGTATGTAATTTTGAGATCTTCGACAATCCGGACCGCTCGGCCGCTGCAAGGAGTCAAGTGGGACCAGCTGGTAATGGGGTGCACCCACCCAAAGATGAGAGCCACATGGGGCTGGACTTGAGCTTTATATAGTAAAAGCCTATATCCCGGTTTCAAGTACCGCTTAACCCTGTTGAGCAACCCTAGCTTCTTTGTTCCTACGTAATAGTTTCGAATAAACTTTATGACTTATAACAATACCTCCATACTAGTTATGTTTAACTTCTACCAATGGCAAACTATAAACTTATGTAGTAAGTAACAAAGTTTTCGCGTAGCGTGGGTAGTTTTCTCTCTCTCTCTCTCTCTCTCTCTATTTGACTTACATATAAATTTAATTAGATTTCTATATATCGACAATTCGATTATTTAATACTGAGTTATTGTAACGCGCTCGTCGTAAATCGCCATTCTTTAGCCGGATTCATGGTCTTGATGGTCTAAGAATAGTTATATTGATTGATTATTTGTTGTCAGTTATCCCATGGCCAGCAAGGAGGAAGTGGAGAAGAACCAAGACAACTGCGCCATCTGCTGGGAGCCTATGAAGGAGGCCAGGAAGCTGCCTTGCTCACACCTGTTCCATAAGTGAGTTCATGATAATTTGCCAATTCCAAGAGAAAGAGGGTGGTATGCATATAAAAAAATCACACACTGACCGACTGACATATATACACATAGCCCAAACTATTTAGGCTAGCATCGTGAAAATTTGCATATGGGTTTCTTCTGTACTGTAGGGTGATCACTAAGAAACGATTATTGAAAATTTAATCCCTAAAGGGGGGAAAATTGGGATGAATTTTTTTATGAAAATTCATCAATTTCAAAGAGTACGAAATTTTATCTACTTGTTTCTAGTTAGAAGTAAATCTAAACGCGTATTATCAGCGTTTTTGGCAACTCAACCCCCCAAGGTAGTAAAAGTTTGCTACCAGCAACCAAAAACCAGTGTCAGGCATTTGTTGCTTGGCACATGCCGAACTGCACCTATTTGGTACCATCGCGAGACGAGACGAGATATTTTTGGTATATACCTCCTACATCGTACAATTATTGTCATGTGTCTCGCTATGTGAAGACCAAATAAACGTTTTTTCTTTCTTTCTTCTTCTAGTTTGTCCTAGCTGCAGTTAAAAGCCATCGCGAGACATGTTGTTTTTCTGTACACCAATTTTATTAGATATTATTTTTCGAGGTGTCTCGTTACGTGTTTGAAAACTAAATAAGTAAGCGTTTGTTGTTGTAGTTCGTGCCTGTGCCAGTGGGTGCAGCAGGACGCGTCGTGCCCGACGTGCCGCAGGGCGCTGGCGGCGCAGCCGGCGCGCGGCGCGGCCGCTGAGGCGGCGGCCGGAGCGCCGCCCGCGCCAGCGCGCCCCGACGACCCGCGCCTCCACCCCAACCACCTCTTCCACTTCGACGGTGAGAACACCTTACGTCTATTCATTCAGACAATAAATACACAGGTCTTGGAACATATCCGGCTCGAAGGACCAAACATTTTAGAGAATATTTAAATAATATATATTATAGCGTGAGCGTAGCTGTTACCATGGTAAGATAGGTGGGGGTTAGGGGCTCGGCACCTAAGCCAAAGCAATCGACCGAAATCCGCGAGCACTTGCACATGTTATACGTGACTAATAAAAAAGTTTGTACGATTCCATGTATAAAACTGTTTTCGTACTTTTATACTATGACATTAGTATGACTCATGAACACTTTGTGGTTCCTCTTAAGTCTCTACTGAGTTGGTATTACATCGCTACGAGGTACTATCAACAAGTTGAACCCAGACATTAGCATCCAAGCTAGTACGAGAATAAATCCTTGAAAGCAACAAGGTGTATTTTCTTCACTCTACTGTAAGAAAGTAGTAGCACTCCACCACTACAAACAAATGCATGTGTATAAACTGTATAAGTTCAAATGCTATATCGCAGTTTTGTATTTACTTCTAACCTGCCACAATACACATTAGTCAGATAATTTATATGGTTCATTACAACTATTTTATTTTATTATTATTTTAAAAATAATAAATGGGTCGATGTCAGTATCCTGCATTACGACTTTGATAATGTAGCTAATTATAGTCCCAGAAAAAATACTTTCTTTATAATCGTCCGGCTAAAATTACTTTTGATTTCAAATTTCATATTGTGCGAAAGAATTCAGATAAATTTTCCCTTGGAGTCGTAACTTAGTTCACCTTCTTCCTATAATTTAAAAATAAAAAATTCAAAAGAAGAATATGACAATGTCAATGTGAATCAAATTCACAGAACATTGTCAGATCAGGTAATACACAAGTTAAAATCATGCAGTGAACAAAAATTGTAAAGTTAAATTATTTGTATCAAAACGCAGGCAGTTTGAACAAGTTGATAATGAATTAAATGCAACATAGCGTGCTGTATTACGCCACTTTGGTCGCCTTGACATGCCTCGCCTTGCTCCTGCTCCTTTCCAAATTGAAGATACTCTTATGGAATTCGACAGGTCCTGACGTTCTACATTTAAGGCCCAATCTCCTTTATCTTCTTAATCTTTATCTTTAAATGTGTAGTTAAATAATTCATAAATATTCCGATTTTAGAATAATTGTATAGGAAATGCCTGAGCCGTTTATACCTTGTCAATCCAAATGTGCATGCCTTCGTTAAACATATCAATATCCGATACCTATTTTAATTCTGCCAAAAACACAATAAAGGTGTTCAAAATTTGATTAACAATAGCTTTTGATACGTGTTTTACTTTACTTTGCTATATTTCGAATTCAACGATATTTACTAATGTCTATACTACTATATACAGTATGATACAAACACGGAGGTTCTAGCTTAGCTTCTTTCTTTCAAATGACGTAGTATTGGTGTTAATGCTTACTTGTTGTAAGTATTTATGAAATAAAGTAAGTAGAATGCTTCGATTGAGATGATACTGATGATGATGTGCTGGTTGTCCCGCGTCCAACCTACGAAGATGGTTGTCACTAGTTTGAAGCAAGACAGTTTCGATAATACAGACTTATGAGCGGCTCCTGTATTTTTACTAACCGGGCAACCGTTAATCTGCCTTGCTCTTGATTAAAATTTGATATAAACTCCATACAAGTAATATCAAATTTCTATTGATGCTAAGGCAAGTGAATGAGATGACTCAAACGAACCAAAACATGTGAGTAAATAGTACAAAGTGCATGTCCTAACTATTAACAAAGAAAGCCAGCCCGCTCGTTTCCAAAAATGAATATGCTTCTTCATTTCTGCATGAATACAAGTGTGTCCAGTGTTATACGAGTATATGTGCTTGTTATTAGGCTACCTTTCTAAAATAAATCACAGTCCTTTTTTTATCACTTATGAGGAATATCTTTTCTACTGACACTATCCTCGAGCCTCCTGTGGAAGATCGGAGATACGAGGGATGCCACGGGAACTAAACCATAAGTATTAAATCTGTGGCACCCCAGGGGTAGGGTACCCTCTTCACGAATGGGGGGATCTAAGTCTACGGGATCCTCTGCTGGTGCGCGTGGCCCAAGGTGATGGGTTACGGGAAGATTGCGAATAGCGGCGTCTACGAGCTCTAGATAGCTTTTTGCGGATGAGATCCGCGCTTTCTCTCTCCGTCCGTCCTTCCTCCCTCTCTCGTCGTCCACCTTATTCTGCGTCATTGCTTGCTGACAGAAGGATGTTACGGTTAGCATCATTGTTTGCTACGGAGCATGGCTTCAACCAGCCCCGGAGCGAGTCTACGACGACGTACTGTAATTCAAATCCTTGGGGTGCCCAGGTGGCGCACTCTACTAACGTGGTTACAACCTATCCTACCCCTAAGCTCCGAATTTGTGGCGACGATTTACCCACATATTTGGCAAACAGAAAAAGGTGTGTATAAAAGTCAGTTGGAGCAGGGGTTCATCGCGAACATTCTGGATGAACAATCAGCCGGGCAGGAATCAATAGGAGGTGGTGTTGTTCAGTGCACTCTCAACAGGCTAGCAAGCAACTTGTACGACCTGATGACCTCCCAACAAAAAATTATAATATGCGAAGTTTTATGAAGCTATACATATAATGCAATGGGTTGCCCGATTAAGAGGAGGTGCAGCTCACTGAGGGTTTAGAAGTAAAAGATGTGCTCTTAGACTTACGAGTATATTCTTTGTTTTTTTAGTATTTATTCTGAATCTGTTTCTGTTGTTCTGTGTGTCAGGTTCCCGGTACGTGTCATGGCTGCCGAGCTTCTCGGTGGAGGTGACGCGGGTGCACCTCGACTTGCACCCCATGCCCGCCGCGCAGATTGACCACCTGGCCAGGCAGGTGAGTCCGTGTGCACCTTGCGATGCACAGAAACACTGACCCCTATCATCAACGCTCGACGGGTTGCCGCATGACCTTTTGACCCCCGCATCCATCCCTGTCATATAGGTGAGACTCCTCCCTCTTTTAAGTTAAGTAAAATACTTTGTGATTTCACATCAGTAAATTACTCAATGAAAACAGTTTAAATTAATTTTTACGAATTTAAACACTATGCCTATAGAGATAGAGTTGGAAATATAAGACCCCCCCCCCCTTAACTGTTTTATGTGTGTCGGAACGGAGAAAGGCCGGGCGGCCTGTAGTAAAAGGCGACAATACAACCCACAGCCAGGTGGTAGGTAGGGTATTTGCTTGGATTGGGCTATTTGCTTTGCTTTTTTACGTGAATCACGAACAAACCGACAAACACAAAAACTTGTATAAAACAAAACGGATTACTCTGTTATAATTTTATAGTATTACTAGAATATGCTCGCGACTTAGTCCACGCTTGACTCGAAATTCCCGCGGGATTCTCGGGATAAAAAAAAACACACATTCTCATCAACATTCATCTCATAATTTTTCATCGTTGTATAAAGAAATAATTTGGAAATAGGTGCACCAGATGTTCCCGCAGTACTCGCTGGGCGCCCTGGCGGCTGACATCGCGTCGACGCGCTCCGCGGACCTCACGCTCGAGAACATCCTCGAGGGGAGGCTGGCTGCCGCGCCCCCGCCCCCTCCCCTGCCAGGTAACACGCCCCCTACCTCTTGATTCATCTGGAGTCGCCGGAGGGAACCAGCCGTCTTCCGGCGAACGTGAGCCCACGTCAGCCGGCGCTACGCTGTAGGTCTCACGTAGGGCTTTAAAAAAAACAACTTTTAAAAAGTCGTTGTTATGTTTTTTATTTTTAACCGACTTCAAAAAAAGAAAAAGTTCTCAATTTGTCTGTATATTTTTTTTTATATTCGTTAATCGATTTCTCCGTCAATTGTGAACCGAATATCTTTTTTTTTATCGAAAGGTAAAAATATTTTTTATCGAAAGGTATACTTTTAAATTGGTCCCATTGTCACCATGTTAGGATCATATGAGTGAATTCCAAGGAATTAGAGAAACATACGAAAATTGATAACAGACTTCTTCGTGGACCGATATCTTCGTCAATTTTAACCAATTTTCATTTTTTTATCTTTACTCGTAAAACTATGCTCCAGAGATGGTGCTCCATGGTCAACAAGTCAGGATCTGATGAGTAGATCCTAGAGAAATCGAGAGTAACCCCCTTATAAAAAACGCCGAGAGCCTACATTCATCCAGAAAAAACTTGTATACTCGTGTTAGTATTACATTTTCTACAGGTGTTTAATTTTACTGTAACCATGTTACGTGATTTATCCGTCAATTGTGGACCGATTTTTTGAGTCAGGACCCATTTGTGAATGGCAAGGAAATGAAGAGTACTCTTGTTGAAGAGTATATACACCGAAGAGCAAAATGGTAAATTTATATACGCTCGCCAATTGTACAATTTCTACAGGTGCTTAATATATTATTTCTAAAACGATGAAGTATTTGCTCAACTAAAAAGTTTAAAATATTTACACTAACAAACAAAAAACTGAACCTACTTCTTTTACAGCATCTTGAAGTCGGTGTCAACTAAAACATAATTTCATCTTCAATATGCGCACCGCGATGGAGGGGAGCTCACTGCTGGAGTCTGTTTCTCCCCAAAACTTACAATCTGGGTGTCCCTGAATTGTGTTTGGATTGGTCCTTACAGAAATACCGGCTCTAGTGTCGGAGATGATCCCACCGCGGGAGCCCGAGGCGCTCGCTCCGGTCGGGGTGCACCTGGACGCCGGCGCGGACGCACTCGAGGCGGACACACACGACAGGTAGTTTTCATGGATGTACCTTTGTATGTATGGAAGCAGGCTGTCAAACTTTGGAATTCCTTACCAACATTTAGAAATTTACTCAGAAAACACTATTTATCCATCAATAGCTATGTCTGATTAACACAATATAATCATGCTAATATATTTAGTATAATTACATATGTATTTTGTAATATATTATTGGATATTATATTTATAACTTTGTATATATGTAAGGATTTGTATATTTATTTGTTAAATTAGTTTGAGTATTTATGTGTCATTGCCTTTTTCCTGCGTCATCTACATCGCCTGATTCAAATTTGTTTTTGATTTAGGTTGCCTGGAAAAATCGCTTTGAGCGATAAGGCCGCATATTGTATCGCCTAGAAAATATTGCAAACATTTCTGTTTTGTAATTGTATTGTGTGTATTTTTTTTTTTTTTTTTTTTTTTTTTTTTTTTTTTTTTTTTTTTTTTTTTTTTTTTTTTTTTTTTTTTTTATTGTTGGTATGCAATAAACAGTTTTTATTTAAGTTTAATGCAAGGTAACTGACCTGCATACTTTTAAAATTAAGACGTTAAATAATCAATATCCGTTATCGCGAATTTGAATCAATCTTAACTATTTATTTATTAAACTTTTAGATCGTTATTTATTGTGTTGTATTTGTTTTATTGCTGGAGTTCAGCAGACAGGCAGATGGCCCACTCGCTGGAAAGCGGCTACCATCGCCTATGGACATTTGCAACACCAAAGGTGCTACAAATTCACCGCTGCTCTCGTATTGAAGACTGGAAGGTGGTTACTAATTCCGGAACACAACTCAAGGTTGTTTTGGCGACATACTTTTGACCAGAGGTGGTAGTCATCCAGTCGGGCAAATGCCCTATCACCTGGTTGTGGGTGTTTTGTTGCCTCTTACGACAGGCCACCCCAACATGTGATGATAATGTTTTTGAAGTGGTGATAGCTGATGATTTTGTTTAAGTGCGGAACCCAGCCCAATCGGCATGAGGTTCTCGAGGAGCGCGACAGAGCGGCAAGCGTCGTTGCAGCGGCGCAAGGACGCGCTGGTCGCGAGCGCGCGGAGGAGGTACCTCGAGAGGAGGGCGGCCGCGGCGCAGCCCTCCACCTCCACCACCTCCACCACCTCCACCAGCGCGCACAGCTGAGTGCACGCACGGACAACGTCGCAATTTCACAGGATTGTCTTGCTGTCGAGGGGAAAGAAAGACTTGAAATGCACTACCTATGTTTAATTATTTTTTTGAAGTGAAACTTTTTTATCGCCGTTAGAAAAAAAATTACCGTCACATTTTTCGGTTACGCACCATCTTTTTCTTGCCTCTACTACGGGCGATTCGACCGTGGTAGGGGCTTTATTTATTAAACCAACTTCTATAAAGTTGCATATAGTAGATCATTTTTCCGAAAAATAAGGTCATATTCATAAAGAAGTTTCACTTACATGTGTATATACGATGTACACATCTTTTTCGTTCTAGATACTCTCTGATTATTAACTACACTGTGCTTGCGTGTAGGTGTTATATTTTTTGTACAATTGTTTTTGCATTATAAAGCGTCAAACGTCATGGCTTTGCAGTTTGGCTACAAAAGGCTGTGTACTAACTAATTTATGTATAAAATTATCAATAACAAATAGCATAGCAATGATTTGCTAAGAGTTGCCATAGTTTGACGCTGACTATAAAGCCATGTATTGTGATTATTTTGGTAGGTATTCGTGGTATATTGGTATTTTTTTTTATTGATGTACCAATTTATGGAGTACTTACAAATCCGCAATATAATCTAAACGTCCATTTTTCAATAACAAATTATATTAAATTCGGTAATTTGTTATTAGACATGAACAGGTTATGTCCTATATATCGAGGGCTTCATAACAAATGGGCGTACAGACAAAAGTGCAATTTTACACAAGGGACAAAATTGACTAAACCAAAACTAGTTGATTGTAAAGGCTGAAATTTGGAATACCCTTTTTTAGTGGTAAGACATTCTAAAATTGTAACACGCATAGTTTTTAGTAAACAAGAAAAAATTGCATTTTTACGTATACGCCTATCATCACTACATAGTATAAAACAAAGTCGCCTTTTCTGTCCCTATATCCCTATGTGCGCTTAAATCTTTAAAACTACCCAACGAATTTTGATGTGGTTTTTTCCAATAGATAGAGTGATTCAAGAGGAAGGTTTATATGTATAATACATGCATCATATACTAAGGCAACATTGCTAATTTTAGAGGTTTCTATGTAGTGATGCCCGTGCGAAGCCGGGGCGGGCCGCTATGTTTTTATATACAACGTTTATAGTTTTTCTGTGGTGTATTTAATTTTGTATCAGCATTGCACCCGTGCGAAGCCGGGGCGGGTCGCTAGTATTGATATATTATGAAGCCCTCGATATAATTACCTTAGAATAAGTTTGCCACCACTCAGTGTGCAATTATGTAAAGTAAAAGTATATGATTTTCACAATTTTGTAATTTCGTGTATTTTAAGTATCTAGCGTAATTTTGAATTGTAGCTTATCTGTATTATTATTGTACTTTGGCAGCTGTTACTTTTTGTCTCTTTGTTTTAGTGTGTACTTTACTTTAGTAGGGTAAACTCTCCTATTACCGAACGGTTCCGAAAACTGACATTTATACATATTTACGAAGTTTGAATTCCGAGTACGGAGGGTCGAGTTAGGAGTACTACCTCTGTATTGGAGAATTGTTGCTCAAAACGCGGATTATAGAGGTGGTGCTGCGGTAGTAATTAGAGTGAGAGAGAAAAATAAACAAGGACCGAAAGATTTCCACTTTGTTTTTGAAGTGAAACTTCTATAGAATCCTTGCGATTTAAAAGTTGATGAAACTAAAAAGAGATTCACATATAAATGTATAGGAGTAAGCCTGCGAGAGAATGGGATTCGAGTTTTACATTTTGCAGCATTAACACCGATGATGAAACATAGGTCCAATTTGGACCGAAATAAAACTGAAAGTGATACTAAGAAGTTTATTTTTAATTATAATATGTTGTTGTTGTTGTTGTGTTGCAACAACAACAACAACAACTGTTGTTCGTGCCTACCCCGCAAGGGACCTGGCGTGAAGTTATGTATATATAATATGTTGACGGATGTAGGCTAAAGGAATTACGTGGTACGTATTTGAAACTTTATTTTCAGGATGCTGCTGGACACTCAATTTCCCGTCCATATAAGATAGTACTCCTCGTCTCTACACTCCATAATGCCGAGCTACAAAATCATTCAATGCATCCGTTGAAATGTAATAAATTGTGAAACCAATCAAAGCAATTAATTAACCAACTAATATTTGATTGGAATTTATCTCAGTACTTGGAAATGGATTTAGATTTTGGAACAACTCGTTTAAAATGCAGCTGTTTGTTTATGTATGTTATGTAATCAATAATGTATTGAAACACTTATAAGTCAATAGATGGCGCTGTGCAATAACCGAGTTCGCAAACGATTGCCGAAACGTTCAATACAACAACAACAGCCTCGCTGGAAGGTCTTCCTTTACACGGAGTAGCGTTTCATCTTGCTCCTTTAACATAGAGTTGAGAGTAGGACTTGAGTTTGTAAGAGTAACATGACATTTTGTACTGAACCAGTCCAATGTACCACTTTAATCTTTAACTCTTTAAATCTTTGGTTTCGAATGACATAATTCATTCAGTTGACCGGTTTTAAGCTTCAAAATAACGCTAGAGAGTCTAATTTACTGTGTATCATCGTTGTATTTTTTAGAGTGCGCATGTTATCTCATTTCAATTCACAATATCCTGTGTCTAATGTCTCAAACTACATCCATATATCTGATTTGTTATCATTCCATGTGACTAAAATCAATCTTAACGTATGAGTTAAAGATGTATTTTTAAAATCAAAGATTTAAAGAGTGATTTGTTTTGAAGTTTCATCTTTAAATCATCATCTGAGTACTGTATGTATGTATGCGTGCGTCTCCACCCTTAGGACTGCATTTTCCCGCTGGAGACCACGATGCTGCATATACGTGGCGAAGATGGAATCGACGACGTTATATCTTACAATTGTCAAAAAAAAAGATAGGAATCAATGTTTATTCACTGTTAAATCAATCACTCCTGATTTACACATCTTTAACTTGAAATGAGGCGAGGAGATTTGTACGGTTTGTGCCGCGGCAGTACATTTGAAGCGGTGAGGCGGCGAGCGACATTCTCTCATTTGTCTCATAAAAATTCTAGTTCGGAAATGTTCGTTAAGAAACGGATGTGACCGGCCTTGGTCACCTCACAGAGGCGTTATTGTACTGTTGTCTTCGTTCCGTTCTTCCTCTTACATTTCACGCAGCAGTAGCGGGACAAAAATGTTGAATCTATTTTGTACGAGACAAATGTACCACCTCACACGTGTACTACTCATCACTAATTGGTATATTATTGCACTCGTGTAATTAATATTTCTCACGACTGAATGATAGGATTATTTTGATATAACTAATATTTTCATAATTTCACGAATTTAGAACACTTGAAGAATGTAGATTAAGTATTGTTATCAAACGAAATATTTTAATTAAAGTCAACTGTCTATTTCTGGGTGATTCCAAAATATGAGTTCATTTTCAATCGAAAATTATTATTTTGATGAGTTGTAAAAAATGTGTAGTTTTTGGAACCCCACGGCAATTGGGGGTTTAATTGCTCTACAATTTGAAGCTTGGTAATTGAAGTTCATTTTTTTTATTTATATCTTATTAATGAATATATTTCTTTATGAAGTGAAGAAAATGAGTTAACAGAAGGCGCATTTTTGATAGTCAAACATTGTTATTCCTAAATTTAAGATAAATAAATTTCGCTAAAAGTAATATTAAATTATTGAAGCTAGGGTGATCTCCGACGGCATTGTGATGTTAATGGATATATTCGAAAACATTTTTGTATAATTCAAGTTTCTTTAGCGAGTAAATATTTATAGCTGCTAACCGCGCGCAGAAGGTTTGCCGATAGCCTCGTGACGTCACGCGTCGATGTTCAGTACGGTTGACAAAAATGGCTACATAATTAGTGGTTGCAATAAATTTATTATTGTATATACTTTACATAAGTATATACAGTAATATAAAAGATAATGAAAGAGATACTTCTTATATGTATTTATAGACAATCATTTTTATAATGTTAAGTTTTTGATATTAGCATTTAAGTTACCATTGACTTAATTTCACTTCACGAATGTTAATGAGAACTTAAATTTTTGGGGGGTCACTTATAACTGAGTGAAGGCTGCAACTCTTTTTAACACAGCATAATGCTGAGTGTTCGGCTTTACGGCCTCATTGTCGTTATTTTTTCAAAATATTTTATAAAATAATCTTTATGGTCTACGTGTGAATCCTTTTAGTTTTACGATATGCAGTCATTCTCCCCAATAAATGGTACTTGCATTCTTTCTAACAGTAAGTAATACAATACAATAACAGTAAGTAGTCATCGGCAAACCTGCGCGCGGCTTGCATTAACTAGGCAAGATATTTTGTTGATGATTGGAGGTTGGCATCCATCCGTGAGGCATGCATCTGGGACGCACAAAAAAAAAGGTAAAAAGGCACTATATTCTGCTATTTCAATATCTTACGATTCCGTTGCGATAGTGTCGAGAATTGGTATCCTACTAAATGCACAATATCCTCTTGATATAGTCGCGGCCGAGTAATACAGTAGAACCTGTTCAAGTCGAACCTCGAGAAGTCCAAAGCTCACAAACTCGTTTAGGCTTCTCATTAAAATCTTTGTGTATCACATAGGCTAAGATCCCGATATACAACAACCTTCACCGAGTGCTAATTTGATGAAACCTATTTTATATATAAATTAAAAATAATAATAATAATATAAGGGTATGGCGAAGCCTTAGGTGAGTGGCGACACCTCGTACCTGACTCCGGGGGCCAAGACAAGGCCCCCGCCTCCGTGCTTGCCTTAACCAGCCGGCACGGAGTGGAGATCGCTAGAGCTAAGACTCAAGCTCCAGGGGTGGAAGTGATAAATGGCCTAACGTCGGAAGTAGCTTCGGTGAACCTGCAGCCCACCTCTCTACACCCCTTAGCCACTCACACCCATGTTGCCCCTGCCTTTTATGGCATTTTTAGGGGCCCATGCAGGGAGTGGCGAGTCACCATCTGCCCATTTTTCCATGTTCCCTGAACATTGCGACGGGCAGACGTCATAGTCCCTATATTCCCAGACCGCTAGTACCACTAACAGTTCACCCCAATAGCCCGGTACTTTTTGTCCTCATTTCCCACAATAGTCCTACACTGGCCGGGGCTTGTCCTTGGGTGCATTATTATATGGTGTAAACAGGGATAATCGCCGGTCATTGTCACGCCACATATTTACATTAAAAGTATCTATATTGCATATGGGTTGGCCTAAAAAAAATTCAGTCCAGTATATGATTAATTAATAATTTAAAAAAAATCACAGGTTTGTTTATTAAAAAATTCTATACCAATCGAAAGTATGAAGCCCATAGAACATGCAAATGTTAGGTTGCCTATTCTTTTCCGGTCACAACTCTTGTGTAGCCAGGTATAATCCTTTTCATGTTTAAGATCAAATAGCATGCGCACTCTCTTTCTTTAAATGGACGGAATCACATTTGCATATTATTTTGCGTATAGAATTTGTTTAATAAACAAACCGGTGAAATGATAAATATTTTTTTTTTTAATTATTAATTAATCATACACTGGACTGAAATTTTTTAGACAACCCATATGCAATATATTTATTGACACATTAAATTAAATATGAAATAGGTTTCATCAAATGAGCATCTCGGTGAAGATCGTTGTATAGCGGGATCCTACACTAACAAGAAAATGTATTCAATTACCTGATATTGCGTTATATTGACATAAGCTACAAGCTGTGTATTTTCTGTATTTTTTTTTACTCAGTTATGGCAAAATATCGAAAGAATATCTTGTCTGCGTAGCTGTATTATATTGTTTAATTTCTTTAAATATCATTAGGTTATTAATACTTAACGAATTTTTATTAAAGAGGCTGGATTATTTTTGTTTTGAGAAAGAACTTTGCCTATTAAAGTGCAGCATGCATGCGTTTGCAGATTCGAGCATTTTTAGCTGTAAGTTACTCTTAAAGATGTCATCTAACCGTGTTGACAATATTATTGTCACTTAAGACATAGTTATCAGCGGCAGACCAAACCTTGAGTTACATTAGCGAAGAAGAGAGTTAAGCCCTTATACCTTTGAATAGATATTTCAGCTGTACAATTTTAAAACCTAGCAAGTGCTACCTGAAGAATGTCAAAACCCATCACCAAAAATATCATGCTGTTGGCTTGATTTATTTGGAAACTTGGTTCGGCGATTTAATTGATATAAGTGGATTTTATAGATTGTTAGAGAAATATGCTTTTTCAAGAAGCCTTTATTGGTGTTACCATTCTAATTAATATAATTTTCGTGGGCCCCTTTTGGTGTACCAGTCTAAGAAACATAAATTGCGCAACCTTTTAGTGCTGCCGTTTAAATAATGGTTTTCTGCCATCTCGCGACACCTTGTCGTAGACACATGCTATAAATTCATAGCTACTTATAGAAATGATACTTTTTGAAATATTTTGACAAGCACAATACATAAACAAATGCCTAGTAAGACAGTGTGTACAAAAATTCGTTTTAAAAAACAATGTCAGTTGCTAGGTTTATATGATGAATAGCTGATCCACTTTATAGGAAAGTAATGATATGTTCTAAGGCTAGTGTGCGCCGACTTTTAACCTATGGTTAAAATAAAATAATCGCCAAAAATGGTTAACTGGCGGTTAAATACCAGCCCAACGATAATAAGGACTTAGCCAGTTTCGCAAATTCAATCGCTTCTCACTAACGCCTTATTTTCAAATTGCACATACCTATGATTCTGTAATATACAGTAGGTAGGTATATACTTACCCTATTTGTTGGGTCTTAATCACAAATGCTTCACAGGCCTGTTGCACTTTGATGGCCTAGAATTTATGGGTAAATGGTTATTTTTATGTAAAGAAATAAATACGAAAGTCAGATTCGCATAATAAGGGCTGCTCTATAAAAATACAATACGAACTAACAAAAATATTTGTAAACTGCTGTACTTAAACAATTATTACTAGGCAGTATCGATAGTTTGTTTGCAATGAGAGTTTATCGTTACATTCGCCGCTCGGCCAATGTTACTGTGTTCACTTGATTATTTATAAGAACTTTATTATTTTCTGTCTATAATAACCAATTTAATTGAAAAATGAGGTCAGCACTCAGTATTGTTAAATGAATTAATCAAAAATTAAAAAGAGTTTAGAAATTCAGTTAAAATACATGACGAATTGAGAACCTACTCATTTTTATAAAGTGGTTAAAAATAGTGTTTTTTCTTACCAATAATAGTTATTGAATATGTAAAAAAAAATCGTTTGATGATTTGAGGCCAGTTCGTACATCTTACTTTCACTCACTGGCCTTACCATTGGTTGTATTTTGACATTGGAGTCTACGTTAAATTTTAACTGAAAGTAAGGCAAATGAACGGTCAGTAAAATGTAGAAAACGCCCATTGCTCAATGAATATATTTCGCAACTTGAAGATTAAATTATTATATACAAATACTTCTACAAGAGTGCCAAAAGTCACATCTTCAAATGTAGTAGTTTTTCATTTGATTAAACGTGACACGCCAACCGATTGAAGTGAGATCATAATGGGTCCTTAGTCCTTTTCATCTTTAAGTATCAGAAAGCTAGATTGATGTTATTTAAATAATGTTGTTCTACATTAATATTCTCAACAAAATCATTAGATTTAATTGTTTAACATTTCTGATAGTTTCATGCAATTTTACGAAGTACTTATGTATAAATATTTAACTGATACAGTTGTTAGTCTATGTACTTCTAGTTAAAGAAATATTGTAATAAATTGATGGCTAGTCAGATACAAATTAGAAATTGTTTTATTTACCTCTGCCTATGTCTGAACCCTATGAACATATCAAAAGCAGTTTCAAGTAAGTCCATTGCCCTAAGGATTAACTCATTTTCATGCTTTTCAGTTTTGCATGACCGCGACTGAGTTCATGTTTGACTCGAAATTACCGCGGGATTCCTGTTACATAAAGTACCTCCAAAGAATTTTAAAAAGAATGAAACCTATCGTTTTAGTGAAAACTGTGTCCGAATTTATATCCACCCGAACAACTACAAACCACTACCAGGAAAATCTCAGGATACCCAGGATAAAAAATACATAAAATTTCCTATCAGTGAAAAATCGCATTGAAATTCTATTTCTTTTTCCAATCTCCATTTAAATAATTCCCATAAACTTAACCGAGATAAAAAGTAGCGCAGATTTTAAGTCTTAAGAATTTGCTGTCTATCAGTGGAAACTGCCTCGAAATCAATCAAGTAGTATTTACCTGACCTTTGAACAAATACAAGAAATGTAAAGAAAAATTTTCTCAGTCGTTTATAATCTATTATATTCCTGCTTCAATGTACAGACAAGGCATACTTAGTATTTTATATATGTAGTTATTTCTTTTACATGTTAATATTATTATTATTATACAAAAGTAACTAGTCTATTACACTTTCATGGAAACACCTAAGTATAGGTTGAAAGTTGGTGCACATCCTCATTGGTCTCAATACTGATGATGGGTGTACGGTACTGTGGATCAGAAATTTCCAGGAGCAAGTGCCTGGACGATAACTTGATACAATGTAACCTTTGCAAACTTAAAAAAAACCCACAAGAACAATCTTTACATAGTATAAATCAGTGATAAGTAATGCAGTGAATTTTTAAGCAGTTTCCACCAACAATTAGACCATTTTTCAAGGAAGCTTTATATATACCAACTTTTGCCCGCAGCTTCATTGGCAATAAATAAAAATACCTAATTAAGCTTTGTATGAAACATGGATAACAAAGTCTTAAGATATGGTGGGAATGTGTTTTGCCATTTACTGGCATACAAGGTGTCTTATAGGTCATTTTAAATTTTATACCATCAGTATTGATTCTATTGCCTACTAATTTGTCTAAAAAAAAATGTATAATCCTATTAACAGAATTCTCGTTCATGTTAACAGTTAATGAGCTAATTTTTAATATTTTTTAATAGGTGTTAGGTGCTTTGACCAGAGTAGGATGAAATACAAAGCTTTTATTTTAATATTGTAGTGGTGGAATAATTAAGATACATGAATAGTCATCCCTGTATCTTATACTATTCAGCCTTTCCCTGATTATAATCAATAAAGGGCAAAGAAAGGTTACTAAAACAAAGGGACCTGCTATTAAGGAATATTTGTGATAATCATAATATGATTTACCTAACTAACACAATTGCAGAAGCTATTATAGTAGGTACCTATATAAAAAGTTCAACACCCAATAAGTGTTGGGTATGAACATACAACTAATCATAATAAAGTGCAAATAAAAATATTTTTCATAAGATAGATTCACAATAGAACATGTATTTGCAGGATATAAACTTAATTACACTGTTGATTTAAAAAAATGGTTAACCTATGAAGTTTATTACAACAATATGGAGAACAAGATGTGCAAATATGAAATCAGCGAAACCACGTTCCGCACTTATTCCTTGAAATTCGGTTTTGTTGTCTGGATTGACTTGTAGTCGTAGACACACTGAAACAAATGTATAGGTTAATTCCGGTAGAAAATTGTATATATATTAAAATGTGCGATACAGTCATTACAAAGCCTTACCTGCGAGAACAAACGAGCTCACAGTAGAAATAAAGCCGCTGAGGAAGGAATTAAATGGGAAAGTACCGACAAGGCAGCAATACACAAACTGTATCACAGCAGTAAGAAAAATGTACAATAAGTAGGCATCGATAATTTTTAATTTTTTAGATGTCTTTGTGGTGTATTCTTGATACAGTTTAGGAATAACAGCAGTTAAAGAAGTCATTTTCACAAGTTTTCGGCGTTTTTAAGTGCAAGCAAAGAACTATCAACAACCAAATTACACCAAAAAAATAGTTTTTGAAATTTTGACACTTATGGTCTTACTTATAAAAATCTCGTTAAGAAAGGTTACACGTTGCTTTTTCTAATTGGCCTTTACATTTTTTTAATCCTTTTCCACAATGCTTTCACATAGTTGGTACATTTTACCGTTTCAATCACAGAGTGCATTGTATGGTGCCACTGCGTGCCAAAATAAAGTAAGAAATAATGACGGCACTTTTGTACATTTGTCTAAACTTTAGCAACTCCAATTTTATGTTGGGGGCCACACCTGCTTTATGTCAAAGATTTGATTGTGCCTATGAAAAACGAATGGCAACGGACAAGTGTTTGTTGCGATTTGTTTTTCCACTTGCCCGTTGAGGTTTTACTCCTACTATGTGTCCCAGCACACATTTTGATTTGTTCTAAATGCTGTGGTATTAAACTTTGTGTTAAATTAAAAATATGTTCTTGCATGTGTATCCGAACCAAGGAACAAATTCCTCTCCTGAGAAATCCGAACACCATTATTCTGTTGCGTTCCAGTACGCAAATTCTGTTCCTAAAAATTTTAAGCATTAATTAAAAAACATCGTGAAATATAATGCCAATCGATGAAAATTTATTCGGGTCATATAATATTTTCATTTAGGAGTTTTCTTCATAAATATATCGAAATTCGATATATACATCATCCCGAGTCCAAATTTTTAGTAATCAGTACACAAGTTAACAACCTTTCTTTTTTTAGAAATTAGAAGAGTGGAACCTCGACCTTTTTTTATGCTGATAACTATAGATGTATTTAAAATTATCTACATGGATGACAAAATGACTTTTGACAATTTCATGAAAGTTTTTTATTGTTGCCGAATTTTGCTTGTCATTCGTCAAATTTAACCAGCAACCAAAGAGTCCAGTAACAAACTTGTAATTATCAAGAAATAAAGGAAGTCGACAAAAAATGTTGGGTTTAAGTGAAAACTTTCCTGAATATGCGCTTCCCGGTGGAAAACAAGCTCGATTCGAGCCGTACGCTGATAATGGAGGCAGCATTGTTGCGATCGCCGGTGAAGACTACGCTGTGATTGGAGCCGATACTCGTCTTAGTACTGGTTTCAGTATCTATACAAGGGAGCAGAAGAAACTGTTTCAACTTTCAGAGCGTACCGTCCTCGGAGCGACTGGTTGTTGGTGCGATACACTTACATTGACACGTTTGTTGAAAGCCCGAATGCAGATGTATGAACATGAACACAATAAGTCGATGACAACTCCTGCTGTGGCGCAGATGTTATCTACGATGTTGTACTACAAGCGATTCTTCCCATATTATGTGTCCAATGTGCTTGCTGGTTTGGACGGTGATGGTAAGGGATGTGTGTACAGTTACGATCCAATTGGACACTGTGAGCGATCAAACTACCGCGCGGGAGGGTCTGCTGGGGCACAACTCCAGCCCCTTCTCGACAACCAAATAGGTTTGAAGAACATGCAGAATGTAACTGAGGCCCCGCTGCCTAGAGAGAAGGCACTTGCCCTACTAAAAGATGTGTTCATCAGTGCCGCTGAACGTGATATATACACTGGTGACTCTATTTACATCTTGATCATAACAGCTAATGGTATTCAAGAAGAAAAGTTTGAGTTGCGTAAGGATTAGTCTATGAATAAAAATTTTAATAATATATTGATGTTTCACTTTTAATTAAGTTTTCTAATGAGTACGACACATACACATAGATATTGCAGTGTTGATTCTAATTATTAATAAATTTGATCAATTTTAAGTTTTCTTCATTTTACTTCTATGTTGCCAAAGTTATTTCAGAGTGAAATGATATTTCATTAGTAGGCAGGAAAGGCATGTACTTTTTTATTGCTGAAGCACAACAGACAGGCTGACAGCCCAACTGTGATGGAAAGTGGTTACTCGTCTATGAACAGTAGCAATACCAGAGGTGCTGCCAATTTGCTTGGCCTTGAAGGAAGTATTATTGATGCTAATCTTAATGGAACCTAGAGCACTAGCAGAGAAGGCTGTCCAGTGGAGACTGTTTTGAGCTTTGCAATGCTCAATTTTAAATGAAAAAAATAAACTGTAGCCATTTCTTACACAGTGGCTATAAATTGGCTTACCCTTTACACCTGTCTTAAAGGAATTAATAATTCTTGAATATGAAAAACATTTCTTCAGCACTTATAAAAATTGCAAGTAACAAGTAACTGAATTTATTTTTAAAATAATTACAAGGTAACTACAATATAACTTATACATTTTTTGTTCAATATTATTTACAATTTGTATTTAAAATTTATGTTAAATATCAACTTATTTATTGTACTTAGGCATAACAAATATGTTCTGAGGAAATTTCTTGTCAAACATTTCACTGATCACCTCTTGCATGGAACTGTCGCCGACCACTGTGGCTTTTAATCTAGGAGGGGTGGTGTTGCCTGCGACTAGAGGGTGGATATTGTAGCACAACTCCAATTTGTCCTTTGGCGGAATAGTGACCATGATCTTTTTGTAGCCAGAAAACATGTATGCATCTGTCCCGTCTACAGACAAACTGAGGCGGACAGGTGTGGTGGACTTGCCAATTAGAGTGCACTTTAAAGGTACTGATGTCAGCTGCTCAATCACTTCTGGATAGTTCACCTCCACAGCTATAGGGCATTCATCAATAGGCAAACCTGATAATGCAGTGCTGCTCATCACACAATGTCCCCCTAGATTACTTTTTCGCTGCCAGGTAATGTTGTACAAGCCAACCCTGGTAGGGTTGTCTTTGGGCTTGAACTTGGCTTGGATGCAAATTGCATCTGAGGCTATATTCTTCTCTGACACCTCAAGATTGCTAATGCAAGATGGTGGCTTCATTTCATCACTAAATGTGAAACATTCTAACACCTCTAAATCTGTATCCACAATCAATAAATCCCATGGACTTAAGATTTTGATCTGAGGCATCACAACAAAAGGGTCATCAACAAAACACTTTGTTATTGGTTTAAAGTTCATACTAACAAAGTTAGTTGAAACTTCAAAGGGCTTGAGGACAGTGATTTTTGTTGTAAAATCTTTAATGCATTCTAATTTTGAGATTTCAGGTAGATTTATAACATATGACACCTTTATTTGAATTGTTGTAGTGGCTGTTCTGTTTGTTTTTAAATAAAATTTGTTGGTATATGATGCTGAAGGATCAATATTAGCTACCACTAGTTTCAAAGGCTGTGCTTGTGGGTCACCCTCAATAAAACTCAACTCAGTTACTGACTCTGGGTTTGGGTTATCTGTTGAGCCCAACAATGACAATACTATTTTCATGTCATAAATTGTACTAGCTTCATCGTTAGTTATGGAGAATTGAGTAGGAAACCATTCTCCCTGGAGAGCTGGACTAGCATTTGATACTGAAAAAGACAATTTGCATTCCCTAGAAATAATGGAAGCCACAGTTAAAGGCACAATACAGTCAAATTCAAAATCTGCTTTGGGGCTTATAATGAAATGCAACAATTCAGGGTGTATAGTTGACTCTGAGGTTTTATTGTCATCCATTTTAAAATTCATTGTAATTTTCCTTCTCCTATCAGAATCCAGAATAAATGAGACATTCTTGATATGCAGATCTGACCCACTGTCTTGAGGATTGCATTTGAATTGACACAGAAATCTCTTCACCTTGCCCCCCTCTAAGGTGAATGAGTTAGCATTGTCAATTATGGGAATTTCAATAGCTTCAGTATGACTAGATATTGTTAAGAAAGATTTTTTGACTTCTAAATGTGCTGCATAAGTCAGTCTAACATACACTTCTATTTCTATTATCTCATCCATTCTATATTTTTGCTGCTTAAATTTAGGTTTGACCTCCATAAAACTGGTTATGTTTACCATATCCAGGACTATATTAAGAGGCTCCTTCTCTATTGCAAACTGCCACAGCTCTAAGGCTTTACCTTGTGATGCAGCAGGTAGATCTGGCTCAGGGCCTGGAATGTTCATATTGAGAACAGACATTATATTTCGTAATATTCTATCTTTGTCATTGTTTGGCACCTGTATATGTTTGGAAAGAGCTTCTATTGAAAGCTGCAGGTAGTCCTGTATTTTAGCTGATAAATATGCACATTGCAATGCACGGTTCAACACATGGGAAGCCAGGAACCACCACTTCTCCCTCCTGTAGTCCCACAACATGTGTGTTAGTAAAGTGAGAGCTTTGCCATAGTCAGCTGAGTAGTAATACTCATTAGCCATCTCCACAACTAGCTGCTTCCTCATTCTGGGCGAGTGGAATGTCTTGAACTGTGATATGGCACACCCCAGAAAACTAATAATCATCGCAGAGTGATTGAATATTCTCTCATTGTACTGCAGTGCTAGTATTGCTGCTTGTTCTTTTTGAGGGTCATGGGGGTCAGCACTGAGCCGCCCAGGTCGCCATGACCTTTGGCCATAGAATTCGACTATACCATCCATAGGATCTGGGGGTGGAGGGTATTGTAAAGCCTCATTGCAGACTGACCTCATAGCTTGCCGCCTCTTCACTGTGAACTGTGCAGCATGCTGATAGTAAAATCCAGGATGCTGAGACTGTATCCCTGGAAGACCTGCTCTAATAGCTTCATCAAACAATTCCCCAAAGGCACTGTATTGTCTTGCAATCCAGGCATAGTGTTCAAACAATAGTTCTGTTGAACCTATTCTGTTTTTATACCTCTCTATGTGTGATTTTAATTGAGCAATGGCATCTCTGGGTAAGTTAAGAGCAAATAAAAGCTTACACAACTTATAGTTAATGTATCCAGCCACTGTTCTCACCTCATGGATATTGGTGTCTACTGTTCTTGTTTCAAGGAGGTTGTTGTATGCATGCATGTAGTGTTTGTGTGCAGTGCTCATGTCCTGCTTGAGCTCATTCAGATAACCTAATTTGAACTGGTGCCTCACAAACAAATACTGATGGGTGGTTTTGTTGAGATGGTCTCTGTGTTGCTTGACATTTTTGGTCTCATGGTGGTAATAGTTTTGAGCTATGTCATAAAAAGCATTCTCTAAACGAACAATATAGCCCATTAAATGATCACTATGTGGAAGAACAAATAGTGACTTGGATTGAATCTCACAGGCTGCACAGAGTGCTTGTGCCCTTTCTGCGCCCAGCATGTACTCCGAAGGCGGTGGCGAGAGCCGGCTTTGTATGACTACGACAGCGACTCGAGTCGCATGCCCCTCCACGGCCGCGCGGATAGACTGCACTTTAGACGCGCATTCAATAATCTTTTCGTTCCACTGAGGATCATTCCAGTCCATATCGTAGAAGATGACTACAACTGCAGGAATCAATGTTACTCGCTTGTGAATCCAGTTCTTTTTGAGAATTCCTTTCGGTATGTACCACTCGTACGAATTTCGCTTCGGCTTAACGACGGGGAACTCGAAAGTGTTGTTGAGTAGTTTGAATCGTACAGGAGTGCGGTCTCCACGCCTGTTGTTGGAGAACGCGTCCCAAATCTCCTTGTGTACGGCATTATTGATAGCATCGAGACCCGAGAGCCCTACCAGTGCGAGAGGCTTCAATATTATTTCAGGCGGAAACTCCGTATAATCACTCGGCTGTGTCGCCATTCTTTACCAAACACGACGTTATGGTCAGATAGCGAGTAGAAGTTTCATAAATGTTATTTCATTACAAATCAGAGTATTAACTAATTAAATTTATAAGCTGTAACTCCAACGCAACACCCATCGTTTGCTAAATTCTAAAATTCTTCGTCAATGGACATGCTAACGTCAAACGTAATTGACAACTGACAATAGCATTAGCAATATTTATTTTTAAAGAGCTTTGCTTTCAGCTCCAATTTATAAAAACTATTGCTTTATATGTTACTAAAGCTTTAATCATATATCTCCTCGGCTAATGATGTCCAGTCTGTTTCTTTTTTTTGTTAGGAGATTGGTAACAGTGCTGAACCCCCTTTCCACTAGGTATGACGATGGAAAGGAAAATAAAAATTTCCTTGCTATATTCCATAATACGGGATAAGTAACGGGTATGTTGTTTTGCAGCCAGAATTGCTGATATCCGTTTTTGAACTGAACCTTAAGTTCTTCGTTTGTACTTAGTTCAGTTAGTTCCTCTTGTATTAAGACATTCGTTTCTTCTATGTCACCATATGGATTAATTATCCACGGTGGTATTACCATAGTCAAAATATCCTCAAACCTAGATTCAAAATCTGAATAGAGGGCATTTAAAACATCAGGTGCATCCTTCTCACTAAACATATTGACTTATTGCTTATGTTATTTTGTTTATATAGTTTATTTTATGTTTATTACGTATATTTTACATAACAAATACAAAATTTTATTTTGAGTAGTTGTAATTTAAATTCAATGAATAAATGTATAAATTAACATGTGTTTTTACTTTAAGTTTTTAACACTAACTTCAATACAGTTAGAAATGTACAGGAAATCAATATCAGGTAAGTACCCAACACGGAAAAACATGGCAAGGGGTCTAGGACACAAAAAAGTTTGGGGAACTCTGCTTTAAACGTTCTCATTACTGAAGCGAGAAAGATTTTGAGAGTTAAGAATGCGGAAAGTGGGTCTTAAATTAAAGCTTTTTTTATACCTATTTTATTTAGCTGTCTGTCTGTATCAAAGCTGTTTAAACGTAAATATTTAGCCTGTCATCGTCGTGAATTCAACAAACAAATACAAGTGATTCGCGGTGATTTCGGTGACAACTGACTTTCAGATTTAATATTTTTGACAATTATTGTTTTATGTCAAATGTATTTAGAAAGCAAAACACTTAAAATCTTAAATCCTTAATTAATCAAAGTTTATATAATTAAACAACTGTTTCTCGGTTTATTAGTGATAATTTAAGTATTTAATAAGCCAAAACATTGACAATGACGTCGCAAGCTTTAGCTTCATTGACCGCTACTTACACAGACTCAGAGGGGGAAGAAGATATGGAGGATCAAACTCCGGAGAAAGAAGAACTTCGGGAAGTTCATTCAGTTCCTGCCAGCCCCAAGAAAGTCGAAGATATTGCTAAGCCCCTATCGGCGCCAACTTCACCAAAGAAAGGTCTAGTTTCGTATGTTGACGACACTATCGTATCTGATGACGACCCTATGTCTCCTACTGCTGAGAACCAAGATGATATGAGGAGACTCTCGATGGAGACCGATACAGATGAAGCAGTGCCCCGTTCAGACCCTGACGACTCAGAGATGGTGTCAGCATACCACCAGAGCCTCCAGGTAAATGTCCAAAAGAGTTACAAGAAACCATAGCGAAATTCCACAGCAGAATGATAAATGAAGGCTTGGACATGAATAAAATAATTCAGGAGAAGAAAAACTTTAGGAATCCCAGTATATATGAAAAATTAATTCAATTTTGTGACATAAATGAATTAGAAACAAATTACCCACCTGAAATTTATGATCCTTTGAAATGGGGTAAAGAGTCTTATTATGATGAGCTTTCAAAGGCACAGAAAATAGAAATGGATAGGCGAGAGAAGGAGAAACGGGATAAAATGGCAAAAATTGATTTTATATCAGGAGTAGCAAAAAAGCCTGAGAGTGATGAGGAGAAAAAACGCAAGTCAAAGTGGGACCAGGCAGCTCCAAATATGGCTGCGAAACCAGCAGTGAAACAACCTGGTCTTGTCCAACAACCTTTAACAAGTAATGTCACTGGCACTAAGGGCACTGTTATTTCAGCATTTGGTTCACTACCAAAGAAACCAAAAATATGACTAGAAAGAAGCTAAATTGTAAGAGATTTAGCTAAAGTACAATTTTGCCACGATGAACCTTTTTTTGTGTGAAATCTAGGTTTTATATTTACACTATCTATTATGATCAAAATTATAGTAATAATTTTGATCATAATAATGACCAAAACGGATATACTGCTATGCTGTGGATATATTTGTTTGTTTTTCTGGTTGTGTACAAGCATAAAAAAATATTAATAGAAGTAATTATATATTTTAATACTTCTCCAAAATCACTTTTTTAGTAAATACCAATTAAAATTTTTATAATCTGTTTCAAGTAAGATTCCAATTGTATAATATAAAAGCTATATATAGCATACTCTAGATTTAAGTTGTAATTAAGTAAAATAGTAATTTAAGCAGCAATCTTTTAATTCTTCTATGTTTGGGTTCAGTCTAAAGTTTAGACTTGACTGAACCCAAAAACAGGGTTTAGACTACAAGTTCTAAACCCTTGTGAGAAACTTGTGTTTATCTCCTGTCAGCTGTCACATTTAATGAATATGTTATAAACATGTACATATATAAATCAACCATTGCTATAAAAATTTATAGAGCTTAATTGCTACACTAGTTCACCTGTCATTTTTCCTATTTACGTTGACATTGGCAAAATCAATGCCAAAGAAGTTGGAGCCAAAATCAACAAAAGTCAAATCAAAGCTATTAGAAGATATATTAGAATATATGTGAAGGCAATATTTACACTATCACTTTGTCTGAATGTGGCTTAGAGGAAGACACAGTGGAACATATATTCTTTTACTGAGCTAATACTACCCACCCACACATATGATTTGTATATTTTGTGTAAATTTCTTTGAATTAATAATATTTATTTATAATGTAGTTAGTTTAGTACAATTAGTATTCTTTTGTGTTGTACTCGGGTTATCAGAAAATGTTCTTCACCACTCAAAGTTGTTATTATAATTTAATATCTGATCATTCTACTTGTCATTTTTAGATAGTCACTCCGACATTGGTAAAATAAACATGCACATTAAGTGTTGGGGCCACCACCGACCCAGAATAAAATAGAAGTCAATATTTATATAGAGTGGTGTTAAGATGCCACAATAAAAGCACTTATTGTCCCCTACCACAAATAAAGTAATATGTTAGGATACACATATTTTCATGAGTCTAAAGTCAATGACAATAGCAGTTATGAAGTTTACAGACCTAGGATTGGACCGAAGAGTGGTAAGTATCTGGGAGTATGATTTGTTTACATCTTAAATATCTGGATTCGAAAATAAAGATCTGGTTGAAAAGTAGAATATAACCAAATAGAATTTTTAGAAGTAATAGATTTTGTTTTAGAAAAATAGTTACTTGAGGCACTCTGAAATTCGATTATTTAATATTTGATTATACAAAAGCATGATCATTATCCAGGGGTAAATTTCCGCCACGTGATCAAAATTTTTTGGAAAATACTCAAAAAGAGGTTTGTACAGGGTGGCGCAATAGAACGTGCATATTTAAAATATTGATTAAAAAATAAATACAAAAGGTATAGTTAAAATAAAACTGAGGTATTATTAAGAAATAACTGAAGTTTATTTTTTAAAAATAACATCGTCTAAATGATGACCCTCTCTACGACGACACTCCTCTAATCGCAAACGGAAGTTAATGAAAACTTTCTTCAGTAATGCTGGTGTAATTGCTGCCATTTCACCACGGATATTCTCCTTGAGCTGATCGATGTTTTCCGGATTATTGCTGTAGACTTTGTTCTTGAGGTATCCCCACAAAAAAAAGTCAGGAGGCGTCACGTCTGGACTACGTGGGGGCCATGGGATATCACCTCTTTTCGAAATCAGTCTGCCAGGGAACATCTGTTTCAGAACCGCCATGGAGTCATTTGATGTGTGACAGGTAGCTCCGTCTTGTTGAAATCAAGTCCTAGAATTGAGTATTGAGAATTCACTATTCTTGAATTTTCAAGCTCTGGAGCCAAAAAACCTTCCAACATCGCAACATAGTCACAGAACACAAATACTCTCTAACGAGAAACATAGCGTTCGGTATTAACAGTGAGAGTGACGTTTAGAGATGGTCGTTTTTGTAAAAACGTTTTTGAGCAACGATGCCAGTAGACGATGCTGGCATCCGATGCCGATTTATTGAAAAACGGATGCCCGCAATATCCGATGCGAACTTCACCGAATGCGAGCGAGCGAGAGGCAACGTTAACCACGCCACGGAAAACGCAACGATGACAAAATTGACAAACCGAAGACTCGACGTATCGCTCGCTCGCTAACTCTCGGGTGCTCTCGGTACGATCGGTGGTTGTGCAAGGCAAACAATCAACGTAATACAGCACTAGGAGCGTGCGTAACTGTTAGAAATTTTTATAATAATATAGGTACTTATTTATTTTTTAAAGTATTTCATGTATTTTGTAACAATCCCACTGAATGGTGGCTTCGTCATTCCAAAATATACTCGACGTTGGCAGAAATATACCGTTCGAGGTGCAGTATTATTATAACTTCTGTGCCATGCGGACAGATATTCTCCAAAGCTATAATTTGAATGAACGAACGAATCCAATTTTTTTTTTTAAATCGGTTTTTCTTAATGTAAACTCTAATTTTGTTAAAAATAACGACTAATATTAATTTACTTATGTTTATTTTTAACTTCCACACTTTTAAAACAATATACCAGTAGAAGTGGTAATGTTGAATATCGTATCTAAATAATTTACATAACAACTAGACAACTAAAACAACAGGCACCCAATGTTATACGCAGAGTTGCAGATACTTTAGCCGGCAACTAATTTTGACAAATGGCATCGGTGCCAGAAATAACGATGCCGGCATCGGATGCCGTTTACAATTAACGATGCGCATCGGATGACAAAAATTAACGAAAACGCCCATCGCTAGTGACGTTTTGCCCCCGCGCACTACCCAACGATGCAGGCTCCCCCGCCCGCGCACTTTCTACCCCGCTAAAAAAGATGATGCAATATGCACGTTCTATTGCGCCACCCTGTATTATATTTATTAATATTAAAAAAGCTAGGTGATTTTGGTGGAGGTGAGTTTAAATGTATTTACTGATTCCTTATTCACTGCTTGATGCTATGAACTATGAAAGAAAAAGACTTTCTTTTTCATGTTGGAGTTATGAAAAATAATCTTAACTTTTCTTCTTTATATTTGAGATTGATATAAAAGCATATACGAAGCCATATTTTAATTAAGACTTTTTACCAGGTCCTAGATTATGGGTTTGTCCCCATTTTGGACAAGAATTTATTTTGTAATTTTTAGGGTGAAAATTTCAGCGCTGGACAAGTTGGAGAGGTATTTTATTCCCCCAGTGTTAATCAAAATGCTATGTTAATTTTATTTTTATTTACACGATAAATTGATGATGATGATGAATGATATTTTTTTTGAAGTTAGTTAAAATAACAAAAGTATTTTGCCTCTTCAAAATCTTTCAATGTGTGTGGACCGACACGCAACTGTGCCATTTTTTCATCTAATAATATCTATGTTTGCCCATTGAAATAGTATCATTTTGGGGAAATTTAAATTCAGTCTGGGGACCTTGCTATTTACTGTCAGTTGTCATTTGTCAATGTCAATTGATTTGATTGATTCGTTCGTGTCTGTTCGTGTCGCTGATCGCTGTGTCGAAAAGAAATTTCTCGCGCAAAATTATCATTTCTTTGTTTACGGATTTACATTTATCTTTGTACAATGGCTGAAGCTCCTGAAAGTGAGCCATTACCGTCGCCCAGTGAGATTGCTGAAGTTCCACAGCCTGTTGAAATCGGTGAGCCATTGCCTAAAAGGCGTAAAGAGGCCAGCGAAAAACTTGAAGATAGGCTAGGTGGAATTCTGTGCTGCGCAGTTTGTCTGGAATTGCCCCAGGCCGCCGTATATCAGGTATTCGTAAACAGCTGATTGCTACGACAATCAAATGTTTTTTTTTGTTGTAAATTTATTAGTCCCGAGATCGCAACAAAATAAATTATAAATGCTATGTCTATTGAGAGGTGAAAGAAAGGCTATTTATTTCAAGCGATATTTCGAGAATGTCTGAAAGAATTTATTTGAAATAGTTTCTTATATTTCCTTCATTTTAAACATTAGGAAGAAAAAACCACTACGTTAAGTTTCTCACAAAATTTCGCGTTAAAATAAATAGTCTTTACCCCTCGATACGATTGTAATGGCGTCAGTGAATTTTTTTGTAAGGGTCAAGACATTACCCATGACAAGTATTGCCTGTGTTTTGTAATAGTTGTGTAGATTACTCTAGATATATGAACCCTACTTTATTGTGAAGTTATGTTTACTGCATATGTGTTAAGTTTAGGTACAAATGCAAACTGTGATATTTTTGTGAATTTAGTATGTAGGAAATTGTAGCAACTAAAATATACATTTTGTAAATTCACTCATTTCAATAAAGAAATGTTTGATATTCAATTCTTTATTTTTCATATCTCTACCTGAAATTCCTTTTCCTAAATTTCAAACAACAATAAGAAAATCAGATAGATAGAATAAGAGAATTCTTACACATTTATAGTAGGCTCAATAATTTCCAGAATAATTAATATTATACTTGTATTTAATGGTCACTAGGTATATACAGTCTACCCTTGGTAATCTGGCTTCCTCTGTTATCTGAAATGGCTATAATATATATACATAAATTTATTTTGGCAAATCTTTGTTGATACCGGTTACGAGTTTACACCACCATTCATTTTTTAAGTCCTGTAGTGCTATAATTTTCGTTTTATGATTATCCCTATGCTGTCTATTTTATTATTCTATGATGTGTCTGTTGTAGTACATATAAGAGTCTAACCAGTTGGATATGTAATTTGTTGACAAGATACTAAAATAGTTACATGCTACACTCTTTGGCAGTACTCTATAATTCAATAATCTGACACTGACTTGTAAAATGTCTATCGGTTCACTGCGGATTAGCTATATATGAGTTATCTTCTTTCTCTGAGAATAGAATCCATATTTATGCAGGCATTAGGAAAGCTTCCAATAAGTAACTAACAGATGTCCCCCACAATTGCCTTTATACTTTCTATTAATTAGAAAATACAAAATCTTATTATATTTCTGAATACAGAACAAAGTAAGAAAGTAGTATACTTATTTGAATTATACACATTAAACTATTAAATATAATTCATGATATATAAGAATATTTTAAGTCTTGCCAGTTTATCAGTTTCTTTCTTTTATTGCCTTTTTCATAATAATGTGTAGTTTGTTTACAGGTGGCTCATACAATGGAGCTTTGAGGTATAATCACATACACAATCACACACATAAAAACACAGAGTAATATATTTTACCATAAGATTTTTATTATTTACACTTTAATGTTATAGATAAAAAATCCCAATAGACCTTGGTAGCATTATCTATTGGCACAGTATTTTATAATATTTTGCTATAACTATATGAAGTTAACAAAATCTTGAAATTATTAATACAAATAGGGATATTTGCATATAAATTAATATTAATGATAATCCTTATGTTAAAAAATTTGCAAATTCTGTCTAACACAACCCCAACTTTATCAGATACATAAATAGTTAGAAATAATGTCCTGTTATTTATAATATAATTTTCAAACCTTTCAACTTGGAACATAAATTATGAATATAAGTCTTCAATGCTGCCATGTCACATGTCACTTGCTGCCATGATATGGCAACACTGCAGTTTTATAATATTAAAGCATAAAGCTGAAGTTAGAAATGTCCATTTCTGTCTTTCAATTGGTATAGAAATGAGGCAAATAAACTTAACTGTTGTTGGAGCCAAATCATCAAAAATAGAATAGACACTTAACTGTTAAAAAAGGTTTCATAAATTGATTTTTCACTGTTTCATTTTTTTGCAAAATGTTCCATAAGATGTTATTGGTATTTTTCATGGTTAATTTATGCACAGCAATATTTTATACTTTAAACACAGATTTTCCCCTAAACATACTCCATCATTTAAGAAAAACAATCAACAACAAAGAAGCATAAGTTACATATCAAACCTATTTTAACAATTAAGTTCCTTAATTTTTAAAGCTGACAATGCCTTATTTCTATCAAAATGTTTCTTTCTTCTCTTTAACTAATTTATTTTGGGCATTATGTTTTTAAAATTGAAATGAAATCATGTTTTCTGAATAATGACCTTATTATTCGTGACAAAAGAGATTTTTGATACACATATGGGATAAAAATATGTTTCTACAGTTTTAAGCACAGTCATTCATTTGATTTTTATTATTCCGATGTTTTTTAACATTACTACAATAATCTAAGACTTTTTCCACCTTGTAGTGCATTAATGGGCACTTGATGTGCGAGCTATGTTTCACACACTTGCTCGCCGACGCCTCGCTCCGACGAGAGGGCGCCACCTGCCCCAACTGCCGCGTGGAAATCTCCAAAACATCGGCCTCCAGAAACTTGGCAGTTGAGAAGACAGTCTCCGAACTGCCTTTGAAGTGCAAGTACTGCACTTATATGTTCCCGAAACATTCTCTGAGACACCATGAGAAGAATATTTGCATGGATAGGTCAGTAAAGGATATCTTTTTTGATATAGAAAATAAGTGTTCAGGTTATATTGACCTAGCTTTTTGAGGAAGGGAGCTGAGCACCTCACTCATCCATCATCAATCTATTGATACATGCCGACAAAGGGAATGCACACCTGGTTCTTTACGTTCCCGCATTTTGACTTCTTTTGTTTACTTTGTGTTTAAAATTTGTAATTAAGAAAAAGAGACTATTGTGTATTGTAATCTTTTATGGCAGTCATTAGACAGGTGTGTCGAATTAATTCTTGCCAATTATTCTTTTGCGTCGCGACATATTTGTACAGGATAAAAGGAAAGCCTGAACGGAGGGGTGAGGCAGTCTAGCGAGATCCACTATCAAAACAAGACGTGTACATTGATAAGCGATATAGTGACGGACTTTGCGCGTGTTATTGAATCGTATCGTTTGTACTGGTTGCGTCCAGTTATATTTGTACCTGTGTTATATGTGTTTGTGTAGTTCTAATACATTCTGTAGCAATTCCAACGCTATTTTATCTGGAGTCCAGCACTCGTAACAATATTATATATTTTGTCATAATATCTTGTTGGCTGGTCACAAATAATTCACCAATGATAATAGTTGAAAATAAGTATATCAATATCATAAAGTTTTGTGTGATGGTAACACCAGTAGTGTTGCAAATATACATACCTAATACGTGATTGTGACAACTTCATGGATAATTGGCCGTTTTCTTTCTTAATAAAATATATTGTTCCAGTCAAAAAATCTAAAAAGTCAAAAATTAATATGGCCATACAATTTCCTTATTTTATTGTCATGGTGTTGTTCGGAACACGAATGTCTGATATTAGGCTGTCTTTACCGATTCAATAAGTTACATGCTTTAAATATTTCTATTCAGTTCATACTTAAAGCATATCATACTTAGGACCTGTAATTATTAGTGACACACTACGTGAGACTTATTCCATGAGCTTATGATAATAATGAAGTGTTTAATATTCAAACTAAAATTCCTTTGAAGAAAATATATAGTTTAGATTTCTGAATAAGGCTTAAGTTGTAGCAGCGAGAGGTAGAGGTCAAATAATAATTGAGATGGCAGAGAGTAGTATTCACTGTTAAGTGCTGATGTGAACTCATTTGTTTTGGAAACGGTAACCTAAGTACAAATATTAACAAGTCGTACTGCTTGTACAATGTATAGCACAGTGTGTGACAGGCACGGATGATGTGCGAGCGAAATAGAGCAACTATTAATATGTGCGCTCCCGCGCTGCGCTAGCCAGTAGTGCGTTGTCCGCTGCGATGACAAGACACATGCAGCTCCCATAAAGTGTTTAATGTGTACAGTTCCTTATAGATAATATGTGCAAGGGCCTAAGGTCGGTAAGGTGTCGCTTAATCCGACTCTTATCATTAATGAAATATGTTTCTCCCACCAGAGCTTACAAGTTCTCTCAAATAGTGGTAGAAAAGGCCACTCCTCCCTTCCCATACAGTATGGTTCGCGTCGTGTGCGCTATCCAAGCATTTCTACTCGCTGCTATGAGGCGTACGTTCTTTGTGTCCACGTTAGTGGCCGCGCGTCCCAAGCGACGTGTGTTCCGCAGGTGTGTGTGCCCTTTGCATTGTATTGCCCGTTCTTTGGGCGAGTCCGCAACGCTGCGGTGAACTGCCGCATCGCGGAGATCTGCAACGCGTCGTGAAGTGTTTGATGCGTTGCCGCATCGAATGAGTTTCATAATAATAAAAATGGACGCACTCAGTACGATTGTTTGCTTTTTGAGTAGACACTGTCTAAACTGTTAGACAGTGTCTACTCATACGATGAAGTATGTGATGAAATCTTTAGGATGCGTCGTTACATTGCAGCGTTGTATCCTCCCCTGAGTTAGCAAAGAATGGCTGCGCAAAGTCGGTTTTTTATACAAAAGCTTTTTGCTCCTAACCTAGAGAGAATTAAGTTTGGCGCGAAATTTACCCACTAATCATTACAGTAACAGAGCGATATATAGTTCGATGTATATACACAGCCCTCTAAAATTTCTAATATAGTTTTCAACATCTGTGAACGTAGCATAGTAACGTAGTCTCATAATAAAACTACGTTTTAACTGTTTTAAGCGTGTTAATTTATTTGATTTTTATTATTCCGACGTTTCGGAAACTTTTCAGTAGTCGTGATCACGCAAGACGATGTTAGTCTTACCTTCTAGAATTATTTATCCTATAGAATCAGTTTTAGGCATGTGAGATTTCGCATTATAAGAATTTGTATATATAGACAAAAAGAACTAGAACAATTAATTAAAACACGATTTCTGCTCGATTTTTTAATTTCTTATTTTGGGATGATAACTTCCAGTCGTTAGCGTCTCATTTTAAAATAGACTTTTTCCGGTTCTTTCAAACTTCTTTCAAATTATGAGACGCTAAATTCATATGCGTCATATTTTACCTGTCACAACTGTTTTTATTGTTGTTAACTTTATAATACTTACCCATTTAATTTAATTTCTAATACACTAATTATGTGATTTATACAAACTGTAAATATCATACAAATTACAATATAAATAATCGAAATTACCAAGCGCATAACGATTACAGAAATGTTTAAATAAAACTAGGATAGAAAACATAAATATACCACAGAATAAGATAAATACAAGACAAGGAGCTCCAGAAAATGATATTAACAATTTCAAGTAAAACTTGCCTTGACAGCCACATTAATAAAAAAAAACTGATTTAATCGTTTTAGGGTCCTTTTCCAATCACCAGATAAAAGTTACTAGTAACAAGAATTACTATATAGTACAAGAAGTTAGTAGTAAGACATAAGTGTTTGTTAGGAGAGTTGGACTCGTATAAAATTACATGAGCCATTACGATTTTTTCACTATTTTGTAGAAAATTTAACCATCATATACCTACAGTAAAAGTATTTAAATTCTTGTACCAGCTTAAAGAGAAATTATAATTTTCGTAGAGCAATATTTCTTACAAAAAAGTTACAACATTCATATCTAGATGGCTCTATTCAGGGAAGTGAAGTAAAGAGTATAAATGTTGATAACGGAAAACAGAAATTTGTTTATGTAATTGTAACTTCTATGCTAGGTTACAAACTTTCTTTAATAACACAAATATAAGACTTAGAAAGATATTTGATAAAGGTTCATTCGATTCCAGGTTGAAACCATAATGGCCTTATTGTCCCATTTTTGTAATAGTCAAGATAACAAACGTGTTATCTTGGCTATTATATATTTGTTAGGCCGATAGTGAAATGATTTGCAATTTGTCGCTGATTGTCTCTTATAAATAATATTCACATTACTTTTGAGTTTATTTGTCATATACATAGACCATTGTTTCTCAAATTGGGGTTCGTGACCACAGACGACGTAAAGTTTGCGTGATGTAGCATTCCTAGGGGCCACGCACTTTAAAAGAGAGACCGAGTAAATTTTGTTAATTTATTTATTGAAAATATTAAAATTTTATTCGTCGTCAAAAAGTAAGCCTTGAATAAAATAATTAAAAACAGCCTTTATTGCTTGATCATTTTACATATTATTGATTACTATACATAACTATATGTATTTCTTCAAGTTTTTTCATGTCTTGCCACATAATTTTGCGCGGTCCTCGTTAGTCTCCCCGCGACCGACGCAATATTGTCGCTCCATTTTATAATAGGCCACTCCCTCTTTTGATGAAAATAATTATGAAATAATAATTCTTATTCATACCAAATTCTTTTTTATTTAATTTAACTATTACAAAGAACTCATCGCCGGTCAGTGCCAGTAGCCAGTTTTATTGTTTTTCAAATTCACCTTTTTGCGTTTCCAGAGGGCCTCATAAAATGTACGTTTCTCACATGAAATTTAGGTTTTGCTCGCTACTGGTCGTAACCCTTGTGGGGGGCATTTGTTAATAAAGGGGGTCGTTGTCTGTTAAAAAAATTGGTCGTCTATATATCAAAGTATAATAAACCTGTTATATTTGATGTGAAGGGGTCGCCAGACTTTACTTACTTTTGGTTTTTCGTGGGTCGCGACGTAAAAATTGTTGAGCAACAATGATTTTGATAAAAGTATCCTGTGATAAATCATAGGACACGTTATCAAATCATTTATATCCTTTCATCGGTTGTTGCATGTTGTCACCAGGTTGACGGAGTGTCGGTACGTGATAATAGGATGCCCGTGGAAGGGAGCAGCTCGCGACGTGGGGGCCCACGAGCTCGCCTGCGCCTTCCCCAGCAAGCCCGCGGGGGACATCGTCGAGGTGCTGCGAGAGAGGGAGAACCAAGCGAAGGAGGCGAACCTCGTCATCACACACATCCTTGATCTTCTCTCCTATGAACATATCACTTTTACCAGTAAGTCTGTATCTGTACTGTAATAATAACAGCCCATAAAGATCCCACTGCAGGGATCGCCCCTTCTATTCATCAGCCCCGATCTTGATTTTTTTGAGAGGTCCGAGAACTTCAAAATACTATTTATAGGGAAACGATTTTTTATAGCTTCAATGTACAGACACGGCATGTTTAGAATTTCACAATATCTCTTAAGACCGAATCACCACAGATTTGTTGCCCGAACTGTCACACACGGCTAATTGGGAAGCACCACAAGTGGTCAAATACAGATAATTGAAATGAACGCTGAACTGATGCTTTCTCCCTCTAACTACGCAAAACTTGTATTAGAATAAAAGAGACGATATAATTGTTTGGTTTTGGTGCGGCAATTTTGATGGCAGCTGGCAGCTTGTGGAAAAAATAATATTAAATTTGGTCCTTGAAGCAGGATATTATAGAAGGCTGTAATTTATGAATGAGACTTTGTAAAGAGTAAGGAGTTCGTGGTATGTCAGATCTGCAGCTGAAGCCGTACCGCAACGCGGAGCAGAGCCTGTACTACGAGTCGGCGCGGTTCAGCTCCTTCGGGCACCAGTGGCTGGTGAAGGCCTTCGTCATCACCAGCCAGCGGGACCCCACGCAGAGCGCGCAGAGGGAGATCACCTACCAAGTACGCCTCTCACACACACGCCACTTCACCTCAGGAGAGTATTGCAGATGACAATTGTTACCACCTCACAAATCGCCGAAGCCTTCTAGAGTTGTGCGAAATATCAAGTTATGACGTCATAAGTTGTACTGTAGCAATAAATAATATTATTTTTATGTTTTAGTTTATTAGGGAAAATAAATATTGTTTATCAACCTTGTCACTCTTAAGGATAAGGTAAACGAATCAGACAGCAGGAATGGTATAGCAGGGATGGGACTGGAATAGAAGAAAGGGTAAGTGGGTCAATGGAACTCTCACGTCTCAGGCTAGTCGCCGTGCCGTAAATAGCCTTTTATGCGCCCCATACGAGCTTCTATAACTGGGCCCTTGTTTTTTTAGATATTATAGGTACCCTAGCTAGAGCAATGCTATGCATAGGCCTACTTTATTTCATTCAGGGTGGTAAAATAACGCACACAGACCTTGTTATTGTTGGACCATTACCATAAAATGGGGGGAATAGGGTCTAGGGGGTGAATTGGGACAAACCTCAAGTTCAATTTGCGACCTTATATACACATTTATGTTCCGTGTTACACTTTGTGGTATTTAAATTTGAAGCTTGCAATATTTTTTCTATAATCTTTCAACACTCAGTCATCTTGTTATAAGTATTAAAAAAAACGTACTTCAAAACATTGAGTCATTTATGATAATATGTTGGAGACTGACACTTTAACCTAAAAAGACACCATAGTTATGAGAGGGTCAGCCGTCCCGATTCGCCAACGCAACGCCTGGGTGAATAGGGTTGCCCCCGTGTGACGGTGCGCGCGTGTCGTGCCGCAGCTGATCCTGAAGTCGCCGTCGCTGTACCCGGTGCCGGTGCAGTGGGCGGCGGTGCGCGCGCCGCACGCGGGCGCGGGCGCGGGCGCGGAGGCGCGGCTGCGCGCGGCCGTGCACGCGCACGCCTTCGCCGAGGACTGCGCCGAGGCGCCGCGCGCGCCGCTGCCGCTCGCCGCCGCCGACGACGCCAACCGGCTGCTCGCCGACAAGGCGATACACTTCAGGTGCTCACTCACGTCGCGCCTCCTTCGCTCGGTGACGCCTCACCACGGGGAAACTATTTTCAAACTATGCGAAGCGTAAACAATACATGCGACGCATGTAAAACTTTTGACCTACTGACACTTTTAAGAAAAAGCAGTTTTTATTAAAATATGCAAAAAAAAAATTTTTTAATATACAATATTCTAAATATTTTTTACAAAACATTTTTAGTATGCAAAATTTTAATAAAAACTGCTTTTTGTCAAAACTGTCATAGGGTAAGATCCCGCTAAACAACGACCTTCACCGAGTGCTAATTTGATGAAATCTATTTTATATATAATTAAAGATGTCAATAAATATATTGCATATGGGTTGCCTAAAAAAAAATCAGTCCAGTATATGATTAATTAATAATTTAAAAAAAAGAAAATTAACATCTCACCGGTTTGTTTATTAAACAAATTCTATACCAATCGAAAGTATGAAGCCCATAGAACATGCAAATGTTAGGTTGCTTATTCTTTTCCGGTCACAACTCTCGGTTAACCAGTAGTATCAGTATGTGAGTTGGTTCCATTTTGCATAACTAGGTCCAATTGTAATAAAATAGTACATTATCATACAACGTTTTTCAACACACTTGTGAATAAAATAATAACAAAAACTCATTTTATTTAGTAGATAAAATAGATATTTTTCCTTGGAGTTTTCACGTAGTAAACTTTCCATAACGTTAAGGGCTTCACATCTTACATCGGGCTACTACTTACTACAACTACTACACACTACTACTACAACTAGTACTTGTAGACATTTTAATTAATAAATAACTATAATTTCAACAGTGAAAACGAGTTGTGAAAAATGATTCCCTATGGCGGAAAAAAATAATCAGTTTTCCTATGCGCACCCATTGCGATCGGCCACAGACTAAAGGGATGAGGTTTTTTTCCGCGCATAGGGTTGCGCCTATTCTGCCACGTATAAAATGGGGAATTTAAAGTTCTCTTTTATTACAGAGAAAAAAAGTTATATATGAGTGAAAGTTTTATTTATTAAACACGTACGAGTTAAAATTATCTATTTAAATAAGAAGTTGCATGAAATGAGCAAGCAATAGGAACATTAATTTATTTGTTCTATAGAACACGATCTTTTTTTTTGAATAAAATCTTTTTCAAGAACAAAGCAACTCAACCAATAAAATTTAAAAAAAAATCTATAACATACTAGTGAGTTATTTTTATACTCACAGTTTGATAATGGGTGTCATTCTGTGCCTAATTGCGGTGACCATAGAGCCACTTTATGAGCAAGTGTGTTGAAAAAGTCATTTTATACTTATAAATTACTTTTTACAGTTTGAGCTAAATATTTCATATCATCATTGACAAAAACACTGGCTGGTAGAATTTACTTGACCTTTCACGTGTGACGTTGTCCGCGATCTTACGCCAAACGTCGAGACAAATGCAAAGGAACACGGAACGCGCCGTTCAAATATTGACAAACAGCGTTAGGGCGCGCTCCCACTATGTCGTGACGACAGATAATCGTGTAGTTTTAAGTGTCGTGGCTTATATGTTTAAATGGAGGTTTTCACATATAGAACGACACGACTTACTGTCGTCTACGACACTTTTTGCAGCGACGACAGATTGTCATGACAGTGGGAACGGCTAGCACGACAGTCGTAAAACGATAAAAGATCGTTACGACTAAATCGTGACGGCAAATCTATCGTAGCCACGTCGTCGCGATCCAATGGGTACAGCTAGATACGATAGTCGTTAAACGATACAAAATTTTGACGACAAACAATCGTTATAATGGGAACAGCTAGAGACGACAGTCGCTAACGAAAATTAATCGTTACGACATAGTGGGAACGCGCCCTTAGCCGTTAGAGGATTTCCCCGTCTTAACGAAACTGAGTTACGAGACATTACACGATTAGCCTTCTTTAATTTTTTATTTAAACTCAATTACCAGAAGAGTATATCCATTATATTCAGACGTATTAAATGAATTCATCAGAGGACTTATTTAGTAGTTTGTTCGGGTGTATAAAAATTAAATTATCCGACAAGGTTTTCACTAAAAGCATAGCTTACTCTTTCCTAATGCTGCGCTGCTCTGTGACCCGGGAATCCTGCGTGAATTCCAATGAAAAATAACGTTTATTTTTTTCTATTTTCAGGCTAATCATGTTCCAGGCATGAAGAGTGTTATTTTTTTTTAAATTTATCGCAGCCGACAAGAGTGCTACATGAACATTTTAACGATATTTTACAAATTTCAATGAAAAATTTTGTTTGTAATAAATGGTGACAAAACCTAAGAAAATACAAACAATGCATATTATTAGGCAAATGTAGGTATTAAGCATCTTATGATGTTTATAAGCACGAAGACGTGAGTGCTTGTATATTTCGAGTTTTAGTACATATGTCCGTCGTTTAGGGGAAGTTGTACCATTTTTGGCAACTCCCCAGTAATTGATCATTTTTTTCAAAATATTTAATCTTATTGTTTTTTTTATTTAGTAGCCATATTCAAAATAAAATAACTTTTATTTTTTGGCTATAAAAAAAGAAATATTAAGATTATTACCATTAATTCTCTTTTCAGTTATGGAAGTGCCTACATTGGTATATTTTATCTTATATGGTTTTATTTGTGGACTAACAGTTGTTATCTTTTTATGGAGGTTAGAGGTAAGAACCATCTCTGTGTATGAAGTAGTGTATTAAACCAGGGTGGCGGCACAGTAGCACCAATGTAAAATTTAAAAAAATCGCCTCAATTTATTAGAATAGTATTATGTACAGAGTATTAAAAATAAAAATTACAATATCACTAAGCGTATTATAAAAAAGGTAATGAAATTAAACAATCACGTTTCCACATAACACTTCGGCAATTTTTTGGTCTTATGTGCATATTGTTACAATTGCCACGTGCTAACAACGGTGAAGGAAAACATCATGATGCAATCTGCACACCGAGATAAACGAGTGTCAAACCTTCCAAGCCGCTTTGGACAAGCGTAATACGAGGGTATACTCCATAATGGGAGGCCTGAGCCAAGCAGTGGGATATTTACTGGCTGTTCGATTATTTTGTACTACGTAAATAGTTGACGTTTTCAATAGTGTCCTATGTAAGGTACGTTCCTTTAGTATCTCACAACACCCAAAATGCTCCGTCTGCCGTTCCACTAGGTGACCGCGGTCGTTATGATCGGGCGAAAACGTCGCTAGTGACGTCATGATTTCGCTCACGCAGCGCTCACAACGACCCATGCCAAGAGGTGGGTCGAACAATCGTTCCATTCGAGTTTGCGTTTGTGACGCCGGCAAGCAAGTGGAACCGGAAAAATCGCGGTTGTTGTCAGTCTCTAATGGAACGTAGCCTTAGTGTGTTGTCCTGTCACCAACTACTCTAGTCGCCAAAGATATTAAATTTCTAACTCTGCAAACTTCAGTTCATCTACAACAGCTATATTCATATCATACCCTTTGGTTACCTCGGCACCATTCTGGATGAATTTTGAACTGTTATCTACAGCTTACAGCTGGACACTTCAACTGTTCTCCCATATGAGGTGGTTCTCCTTACATCTACCCTCCATACTTAAACATTACAAAGGTGAGTAAGGCTAAAATATTGGCAAGCCACCACATTACATTATCTGCTAAATATAAGTAGTGCTGAAGTGTCAAAAATAATGTTTTCTGTCCCTAGATTTGTATAAACGAAAACAATATCACTAATAATAGATTTAGAAGTTTACTTATCTGGAAACTTTGACAGGGGTCTATTTTATCTATAGATACTGGCAGCTGTCATTTTGGTGTATCTTTTTTATTTAATGACGTTTATTACTAATGTTTTGGCATTCGGCATAAAATTTCTTTATACAGATAAACAAAGCTTTTGAAGTGATAACTTCTTATGGGAGGGTAAATTGCCTCGTTACGTAACGCGTTACGGCGCCAGTCTGGCTTCTCTCTCTCACTTTTAGTTCAAGTTATCACTTCTTTCGGGTGTCCCGAGACACACGCCATCTTTTTTTACGTGTTTAGAGCTAAATATCTTGCGTTAAAATATATGTTATATTATTTTTATAGAACTGTTTGAGGCTAAAAAAAGCTTTATTGCGATATAACGACAAACTACATCGTAAAGTGTGTTTTGTTATCAATTAGGTAATGATAGGTATTATATACATACAACAAAAACCAAAAAATAGGTATTAGATACATATTTTCATATAACGCTGCGTAACGATTTTCACTTGTTCTGACATTTCTGAATATTTTACAATTATTTCAGAAGCAAAGTTTTATTAGTTTTTTAAAATTTTATTTCTTAATTAACGATGCCAAAATATAAACAACACATGATAGTAAATTGTAATAAGTATTTTTTTTTAATTGAAATTATAACTTATTTTCACAATAGCTTTTGAGGTTATTGTTAAATGTTGCCAGTCGGAAAAAGGATGAAAGCGTGAAATTAAAAAAATATTATCTTACGTATACTTTGTATATATGATACTTTTAATTTATCAATTGATATTATTTTTTTACGTTATCGGACTCGATTATTAAAATAGTTTTTTTAATTATTGTAACAATAGATGAAATGGTAAATTAAATTGTACGTGATTATTGTTTGGTACAAAGACTGGGTATTAAAAGAATTCTATGTTTATGGTCTATATTATTTTAACTCTACTACCATGACAATGGCAGGTTTGTGCTGTCTGTTGATCGTACATTTATTATTATAGGAAGGGGTTGATTCGCGGGTATTTCGATTACTAATTAGACAAAAATATCTGATTTAATATTTATACAGAAACATGGGGTAAATATAAAGCCACACAATAATAAATAATATTACTGTATGGCAATAAAATAAAAAGTGTTACAATTTCTTAATATTTTGAATAAACTTACATCTTATTTACTCATCTGATGGAGGTACCAACAGTGGTATAGTTTCCAAAATACACAATTTTATGAAAATCAGTTCATACTCAAGTTCAAATGCATTCCAACTCATATATCAGCTTATAAGCCGATAATTTTGAATTTGTGTAACCTACCTTCTAAATTAACAGAAAAAATTGTCTATCTGTTTTAAAATAATTGCCAATATCTAAAGGAATTCTGTTATTTATACAATGTTTAATCATAAATGACCGCTATTAATATTTTTTGTCTGTTTGTCTATTGTCTCGAATAGGCTCGAAACAAATTTTCAGAATAAAATTAAAGTTTAATGATTAGTATAGGTATTCCGTCTTAAAATTTTCGTATACTTGCCATATAAATATCTAGCTGAATTCAGCGGATATAAACTCCTCATCTCAACCAAATAAAGGACATATCCAATTGCGAATCAAACAAAGAACTAATACAGTCAACCTGGGTAACTTGGACATTCAGGTAACTTTACCAGTTTAAGTATTTCAAGGTTTTTTTTACGATGGAATTTGTCAACAACACAAATAATTTAAATATAACATTTTCTCATACCACATTTTCATAAACGTTCTGGATAAAGTGCTAAACATAAAGCCTATAATGTTCCAAATCAAAAGGTGGAGTAACATGTTCTACAATCTACATAGACCTAGCTAAGCAGATACATAGCTAAAAGTTTCAGCTATATATCTGCTTAGCTATTATTTGTCAGTTTTAGCCTGAAACTGATAAATTAACGAAATAGCTTGACCTCGCGCACGAGATTATGGCCATGTGGTATATGGAGTCAACGATCATCGTACCGATAGTGGTGTCCGTTAACGGTCTAATAGCGAAGAGCCTCGACCGAAACCCAGAGAGGCTCTCGCTTGGCAAACGAGTGAACGGCTAGGTATAGAAGGCGGTTCTCCTGAGCACGGCACGCATTGGAAGTTCCTGTCTCTGGACCCTAGGCCCCGCTGCTGACTGACGTCGTATACTGAATGTATGTAGTAGATACTAAATACAAAAATGGATTTCAGCGAAAACCGTTATTGCTGTCATATTTACACCAAGACGGTAACTGCAATTCCATATCTTGCAATTTTCTCCTAAAATACGATGCAGTTTATTAATAAAAATATTTTTGTGATCTCGGAACATATTTAATAACATAATAATAGATAAACAATATGTTTGTAACCTGTCAATGTTACCTAGGCCGACTGTACTAAGATGTTCACTTTTAACACTAGTTGCATTATTATTTCATTATAATTAGTGTTATATAGGTAATTAAATTACAAACAAAAGTAATTTGCTATTGACTGTATTTCAGTAAGGTTGGTGTCTATTTACGTGCAATTTATTCAACGATTTGGATAGTCTTTTACTGGCAACCCCGTTCTCAGCCACGTAGCTGCCACTCCACACACTTATAATACCCGATTCACCCGCGGTTATCAATATGTCCCTCTGAAAAACAAAATTATAAACATTTAAAATTGCATTTTAACAGTTTTGCAGCAGTGACCACGGAAGACAAAGATGTCGAGCGTCAATCAGTAATGTTAACCCGTGCGACTTTTTTACAATATCTATCTATATATCTTATATATAAAATTCTCGTGTCACAGTGTTAGTTACCAATACCATACATACGAAACGGCTTGACCGATTCTCATGAAATTTTGTGTGCATATTGGGTAGGTTTGAGAATCGGACAACATCTATTTTTCATCCCCCTAAATGTTAAGGGTAGTCCACCCCTAATTTTTTTTTAATTTTTAGATATTTTTTTTATGATACAGCATTAAAAGATACATACAACCCTAAATTTTCAATCCTCTACAATCAACCCCTATTTTTAAAGAGCGATATTAGTATTTTTATAATTTTCTACTGGGATGATTTAGATTTTAGTTTGAACCAGGTAGATGGCGCTGCAATCGGGTACCAGAATTTAGGTGTTATTTTTGTTTTGAAGTTTGTCCTGGAGGTTTAAATAAACGATTGGACCCAGTAGGTGGTGCCGCGATACTCCTAAACGCTGGGCCTGATTTTGATGAAATTTTTTGTTTGTTCAAGTGGATTTGAGAATAGTTTCGATTAATATTTGGTCCGGTGGATGACGCTGGAATCGGCTTCTAGATTTCTACTTTTTAAAGGCAGCACAACGTCTGCCGGGTATAGCTAGTATATATATATAAAAAAATTCGTGTTAGTTACACTATTTTAATTCAAGAATGGCTGAAAATCGGGGGAGGTAGCATAGAATCAGGAGACGGACATAGGATACATTTATCCCGTTGGAACCGGTAGGTGGCACTGAGATCGGGTTCTAGAATTCTCATAATCATCTGGACCGATTTTGGTGATTTTGTTTTTGTTTGAGTTGGTTCCCGGACGGTTTAAAACCACAACTGGAACCGGTAGATGGCGCTGGGATAGAGTGCTAGATTTTTATTTTTTCATAGCAGGACAACGTCTGCCGGAGCCACTATTATACTTAATACCCATTTCATACAAATCCTATCTAACAGAGTGAGACAACAACAGGTCAACAACCACGCGCGACTGCAAGTGGACACCGTGGACAAATATATGCTACACCTCGATGGGCGGGTTTTAGTCTTTTCTTATTGCAGGAGTCTAGCAGACAGGTAGAGGGTCGACCTGATGGAAAGCGGTTACCATCGCCTATGGACATTTGTAACACCAAAGGTTTTTTTTTCATTTATTTTGGCATCAAACAGATATATACATTTCAACTTAAATTATAAAAGTTACATTAAATTATTCTTATAATCTAACAGTGCCTAAAAATTGTTCTATGAAAGAAATAATTTCTAAAAGTGAGAAAGAAAAACAGTGAAACATTACACAACTTTAAATTTAGAAAATTGCGAAGAAAAAGCAAAAAAAAACATTTCAAAGGTTGATTACTGCAAAGGTGCTACAAATGCGATGGTGCTCTCTTAATGGAGGTTGGAACCTGGTCACCAATGCCGGAACACAACTCAAGGTTGTTAAGAAAATTAATGCCAAAGGCTTTAGTTGGACTAAAAAAATTTAATTTCGGAAAAACATGTTTTGTCGTACTCACCTCTTTGTCATACCAGCAGCACCTCACAATCTGCTTGTTCTCCTTGAAATTAGTGCAAGGCTGCAGTTTCTTCTCCGTTATTGTAACCGAACGTAGAATATTACTGTGCACAAAATTATTATGATAAACATCGCACTATGAATTTATACAGCTTTTAGGAGTCCACAGACAAGTTTAAAGACGTGATCTTCGCAACAAATAATGTATATAATTAATTCATTATCTATGGTATCATAACTCTGTTGGGGGTGTTCAGTTTGTAAAATGAATTTGAAAATGAGAAAAAACCAGAAGGGGGCTAATTATCAGCATCAACATTTTTTTGGATTAATATGAATATCTGTATATTGTTATTTTTGAAGTGATAACTTCTTATGGGAGGGTAAACCGCTTCGTTACGTAACGCGTTACGGCGCCAGTCTGTCTGGCTTACCTTTCTCTCAGGCATACGGTAGCGGTAGGCAGGCTCCTCCGCTCTTCTTATCTCACTCTAACCCACAGTGCTAGCCGTATTTCGGTAATTAAATAAAATAATGATACATATTAATAATGTATATACACGACATTTTTTAATTATTAAAATACTATATATAATATATAGGGAATACTTCAGCATTTATAATATATAATAAATTACATTTATATCAGAGCTCGTCATGCACTTTTTGTAGTGGTCTTGCTTTTACACAGGAACATTATAAAGCATAAAAAGTATCCAGTAATTATCGAAAATCATATTAAACAGAGTTTATGATAAATAAATAAAATAATATAATATTTATATATTATATAATGTATATAAATGGAATGTAATGAGATGAGATATAGCTTTAAAAAGCATTATATTTTCCTATGAAAAATTGAAAACATCAGACCAAAAAAACAATACCTCTATTGTTTTTTAGTTTGGGATATCTTAAAAATAATATTACAAATAAAATATATTATCAATTACCATAATCGATTTATATTAATAAAATTCAAAAAAAGGATAAAAACACTTAATACATTAAATAATTACTACAGTAATGATTTCTTAATATATAAGCTACTGAATAATACTTTTACATCTGGGCCCAGGAGTATATCAAAAGGTCTCCGTCACCTTTCATACACAAACTTTCCCTTATATAGGTACCGTGGTCTGGGTGTCTGTGATCGATTCGGGGGAGTCTGTTGTATATAACTCATAAAACAAGCGTAACTAGCTTAGCTAGGATATACAATGAATGCATGTGTTATCTGCTGATTATTGAAAAAAAAAAAATTCTTTATGACATTTACCTGTTCTCACAATAGGATCCAGCCAACAGCACTGGTGTATCATCTACTGACATGAAAGCGTCCACCAAGTAGCAGTCATCTTCTTTGCTTCTCTGAAAAAATGGATATAATTATTTGTGGTTTTCAATTAAGCCTTTAAGTAAATTTTAATTCAATATTGCGGCGTGACTGCCACCACGGCCACTGAAAAGCGGACGAAACGTCGGACAAACCAAAAGCAAATAAAATATCGCGCTCAAAAGCGTTAAAACGTAGTTTTATTATGTATACAAGTAGCGAAAACTTGAGAAAATATTATAAGTTCACTTCAGTTTATGTCAGCACTCGACAGTGCTACAGGTTCATGAAAGATGTCGCCAGTGTGTCGTCGGGTTCATTTGCAGTGTTAAGACATATTTTTCTGCACTTATTTATTATTATTATTAATCAACAAACATTTACATAACAACTGAACGCAACAAAATTCGGTAGTTGTCAATTTTTAGAAACAGGTTTATTTTGAGCCTTATGGTGTATCTTAGCCAAAATATTAATATTTCAGCAATAAACAACATTAACATATTTAATTTAGCAATTTATAAATATTTTAACATTTCGTCACAAAAACGCGTCAAGCTGTCATGGCGTCTCGCATGACGTCACAGTGTGCAAAACAAACATCTGTTTCGTTGAAGTGTCATCTGAGAAGTAATTGATAACTTGTTGTGTTTTGCACACCATGACGTCACGCGCTCTGATTGGCGTTCATTGTCACGTGCCTAATGGCAGCAATATATCAATTTTATTTCTTAAAAAATATAATTGATATTTTATATACAGGGTGTTTGGCGCATGGACCGCCAAAATTTTTTGGGGGATTGGGTGGATCAAGAGCTATCTTTAACCCATAGATACCTACGTCCCAAGTGCCACTGTAATCGAGATACGATTTTTTTTGTTTGTTTTTGAAAATTACCTGGTTCATCGTCTTTAAAACGACATATTTTTCTAGTTTGTTGTTGTAATTGAACCAAATAACTTCTATCGTAGTCTTTATCGCGTCCGTACAATTCTCACGGATTTAATCGATTGTTCTAGGTCTCATAGACGATGATCATAGGAGGCGGCTGGAATTTTGCAGGTTTATGATGCATACAGACGTAGAAGATACAATTTTTTTTAAAAGAATTTTGTGGACCGATGAATCCAATTTCAATCATGAGGGGATTGTGAATCTCCACAACCTCCATCATTGGGGGATAAAAGGACAAAATCCCCGCAAGAAAAGGCAAAGTTCATTTCAAAGTAAGTTTAGTGTGAACGTTTGGACTGGGGTTATTGGAAGACACCTGATCGGTCCACATTTCTTACCGGAGCGCCTAACCGGAGAAAGTTATTTTTCTTTTTTAATGAATGACTTACCTGAATTGGTATTACCAATAGTAGAAGAAGAAGATTTTATTTTCCAAAATGATGGTTGCCCAGCACATTACCAACGAGACGTTCGAGAACATTTGGACAATTGTTTTCCCAATTCGTGGATCGGAAGAGGCGGTCCGATTCCTTGGCCTGCACGGTCACCAGACCTAACACCTCTGGATTTTTATGTTTGGGGCGCGCAAAAGAAATTGTTTATGCGACAGAAGTACGGACAAGGGAAATTTTAATAGAAAAAATAAATAGCGCCTTTCGCATAATGAAAGAAGAAATGCGATTAAAAACGACGACTGTGGAAATAAGAAAAAGATGTCGTGCATGCATTCACAATGGAGGCCGTCATTTTGAACCCAATCTGTGAATAAAATTTACTTAAAACGTCTTAAAATACAAACAAGGTGTTTTCTTTATTCTGACACTGGTTGAGTAATACCTTGTTTCGTGATCACATGAATAATTTCAAGGCCATGTGGTATATCGTTGGAAAGGATATTAAGTACAGATTTTGTTTCAATCAAATGAAATTCTTAATACCTTTTAGTTTTTTTATAATTAATTTTGAATTTGACCTTTTTCATAGATTAATTCACTTTTAAGAGTTTGAAAGCTCGTCAAGAACGTTTTGTTGTCTAATGCTAAGAATTAAATGTTTAATTTAGAATAATCATACATTAAAGACTGCGATAGAAGTTATTTGGTTCAATTACAACAACAAACTAGAAAAATATGTCGTTTTAAAGACGATGAACCAGGTAATTTTCAAAAACAAACAAAAAAAATCGTATCTCGATTACAGTGGCTCTTGGGACGTAGGTATCTATGGGTTAAAGATAGCTCTTGATCCACCCAATCCCCCAAAAAATTTTGTCGGTCCATGCGCCAAACACCCTGTATATATTTAATATGTTAGTTAAAACAATTTATTTTTGTCATATTTAGATAGTAATCTACGATATATATTAAAATCAGCCTACATTTTTCATACTGTCAACTACCGAATTATACTATTATCATCAGCGGTTTCGTGTGTACGGAATACCCCGAAGTTTTTTTATATTCGGACCCGCGCAAATAATTATTATTGAAATTTGTATTATAGTTAGTATACAGATTTGTTGCAAGTAAATTTTTAACAAACTTTAACAAAGGAGGTTCTCAGTTTTTTTTATCAATTTATATCTAAAAAATAAAAATTAGGTGCACTCCTTAAACTACATACCTTAATACTCCTGGTAATTTTGTCTCTTCCATAACTGCGTAGCAAGTCTCCGCTGTCCGCATCCCAAACTTGCAGATCATAGCCGTGAGAGATGCAGGCAACCCGTTTGGTGTCCAGCCATGACAGTCTCTCCACCGGATTCTCAACACTCAAGGAATATGTTAAGGCATCATCTTCTGTCTGCTCCATCACATTGAATATGTTGATGAGACCATCTAGCGCTCCTGTAGCTAAGATTTCTGTTTTTTCTTTGTGGAACTTCACCTGAAAGTAATGATAACTTGTTTTGAATATTTCTTACTTTAGTTGTGAAACTGTGGTTACCTAGTAATGATGAGTAGTACACGTGTGAGGTAGTACATTTGTTACACACTAAATAGATTTATACTGATTCAGCTCAAAATTTGAATTAGTACTACTTCAAAATTTTGTCCCATTACTACTCACGCGTCAAATGTAAGAAAGAAGGAACGAGGACAACAGTACAATAATGCCTACGGATATTCACATGACAAAGAGGGACAACATGACATGTGCAACTGCTAATAAAATGAGGTGACTGAGGCCATTCACATCCAATTCTGAATGAACATTTCCAAACTAGAAGTTTTCTATGGGAAAAATGAGGGAATGACACTCACCAGCTCACCGGGCTGTTCACTTCAATGTACTGCGGCAGTACAAACCGTACAAATTTCCTCGCCTCATTTGAAGTGGTACACTGTATTTATTTATTGTGTACTAACCGAGAAAACTTAAAAAAAACTATGCGAATTTATTGACTTATTTTAATTTTAACATTATTCCAGTCTACAATGTAATAAAAATAACTAAAGGCAGATATAACAATACTAAGTTGCACACAAGCAGTAATTTTCAAAGCTTACCAAGGATTTCTAACTGATTTTTTGCTGCATCTTACATACAACATTAAAATTACAATCTAATCTAAGAAACAAGACTAATAAGTAATTTAAATCTGACCTTAAATAGTAGATATAATTTTCTAAACTAAGAATGTGTGCAATAACACTTTTCTTATTGTCTTTATTAAGGAGAAGACACTGCTAGTGTGATCTTTATCAGACAGATACACCAGAATTTTAAGCAAAAATCTTTTTGACAAATTTAGATATTTACTAAAGAGCCATCAAAATTACAGGGTTGCAATGGTAATTAATGGTTCATTTAGTTTCTATTAATCAAATAATCGTTCTGTTAACTATCACAAGATGTTAAAACTATTACTTACAAAATTATAGTCATTATTATTAAAATAAATATCATAGTTTGTTTTGACATTTTGTGTCTTGTAAATAAAGTGTATGATACTTGTGGGATGTTTAACGTAATAAAAAAAATACTGATAAGTATCAAATTACTTCTGGCATGATATTGAAGTTGCCATATTATTTTCTACACTATTCGGCCATACTTTACCTGTGTTATATCACATGTATGAGAATTCCAGTAACCTCCCAAAGGTTTCGACATTCTTTCATCCCAGAAGACGAGATAGGCGTCATTCTGCACCACCTGGCTGCCGGCACAGAGGACTAAGCCATTACAAGATACATCCATACACTCATATGGTCTTACTAGCTGTTCTTCTTCATCTACAATGGAAAGCAAAATTTGTTTTATATGAAAAGTTGTATGTATCTAATAATGACCTTAACGGCAGGGTAGAGTACCCACTCAAAGGTGACAGATAAGAGATAGACAAATTTATATAAAACTTTATTACCAAAATAATAGATACAAACATTAATTACAGTATTTTTAGGCAAAACAATAGGTGTCCCTATAGCTTACAGGGATCTCTACCAGGCAATCTAATCAGATGTAGATTTTAACAGATTTAAAAAATTTATATTCAAATTTTAAGATAAATATAAACATAGATAATTAGCAGACAGTTTAAAGATAGCCTCATGATGTCACATATCGATGGTCAGTAGGGTTGACAAAAAAAGGTTATATAAATAGTTGTTGCAATAAATTTATTATTTTATATACTTTACATAAGAATGTACAATATTAATAAGTAATACAATACAATAATAGTAAGTAGTCATTGGCAAATATTCTGCACGTGGCTTATATGAGACACATATATTTTATTGATAAATAGTAATCTAAATATATATAATTGAAATCTATGTATATTATGACTCATCAAGATATCCCAGGAACTATAATACCTCGAAATTTGCCATGGACCTTCCTTTCGCCAAGTAGAGGTCAGGTAAGAACAGATTTTATGGACACAAAACGGGCGGGTATCAGCTAGTTATATAATATAACACTTAAATAATTGCATTTGTTATAATACTTGTGACAATTCAGAAGGGTTATGCTCATAAAAGAACAACAACCAGGAAAAAATTTCAAGTGACTTATCCTAGATGAATTTCCACCCCATGCCACTGTGAATCATGTATGCAAACATGCAAGTGAATATGATTCAACAGCATATAATACAACATCAATTTGCCACATTTCTATAACTAACCTTTATACTCCATTGCACATGTACCCCCTTGCCTGGTGTCCCACATCTTGACAAGCCCATCCGATCCAGCTGAGTACACTAAATTTTCATTTCTCGAACTGCAGACAACTTCAGACAATCCATTCTGGTGTCCACTGAATTTACAGACTTTTGACAATGATGTATTGTTAAGTTGATACACCTCTATGCTCTTGTCTGAGAGACCTATGGCCAGTTTTAGAGACCTGTAACATACAAATTACCAGAACACTGTATTATTATGATTATTATGACCATTTAAGAGACAAAAGTACTTTTATGTAGATATTTAAAAGAGATGGATACAATTACGATACATGTCATTACAGTGGCGTAGCTTGCTTTAGATGGTGTGACGATACGCATCATCATGAATTTAATTTTTTTTCTCTTATTAATGTTTATTTATTTATAAAGGAATGGCTGTTCTCCATATAATGTATTCCCTCCTTTATTTCGCATAATATGTGTATTTATTATTAATCTCTTTGTATGATATAATTGAATTTTTCTTTGTTTGAAAATTTGACAGAGAAAAGGGGGACTTGAATATTCGTGTTTGACAGAACAAGACATGAGAAAATGATTCTCGGAAAAATTTGTGTTTTATAATATTACAGATGGAGAAAAAACTATTTGAGGACAAAATGATCAATACTAACAATAAATAACTATATCTTCGATATGTGCGATACAGACTTCGGTGCTATGGACTTCACCAAAGGGCTAGTTCACATCTTCAAGTCAACAATTAATACATTAATAATTTTACTAATCATGTAGATTTGTCTGATATCTTGCTTGTTGTGTTTATCTATGTTTCAGATGTTCTCGTGGACTGTTGCAATATATAACTATTAATAACTATATACTAATAATCTACTAACATTAATCTAGTCTGTGTTTGTTGCCTTATTTCTGTTCACAGATGATCCAGAGGCTGTTTTATGTTTGTATGTTATTAATGATATATCTAATTATGTGTTTTAACCTAATCTGTTTATTGAACATGTATTCTATAACTAATTATGTGTTGTCGATATTTTCCTTGTGTATTAATCACATTATTTTGCAGACAAGTCTAATGTCCTTTCTTTTCAGAGATGTTACTAATAATATTGTATTAATAATTTAAATTTCAGAAGTTATGAAATATTTGCATTTAATGAGTGTCTGTATGTATAAACCTGGAATTATCTTTAAAAAACTTAACTAATGATGTGTAGTTAGTTACAGCAGCATATATTAATTAGTTAGCATTGACTATGGTATTCCATGTTGTTAGTCTTTAAACATGTTGGGGTCCGTAGATCCATTTCTTCAGGTTTTTAACTTAACAAGGACGCTTCTTTGACTTATATGGACATATATGCTAACATACATAAGTATTTATTGTGGAGACCTACATGATTATATGTGATGAAAGACAGACCTTCTTGGTTTAGAACTTAACTAATTATTGTCCTTGATTTGTATATTATATGGAGAATGAGCTATACAATATTAAATTAATTTTGATGTAAGTCTTGATTGACTTGTGCGTTATTATAAGATAAGAATTGTTTATACATTGTTATAATTTCATAGTTAACTAAATTAATGAGAGTTAATTGTAAAGCCTGAGTGTGCTAATATATTACTTAGGAAATATGACACATAGTCTCTTGCGGATAAAAATACTAATTTATTGAATTTAATTTAAGGGGTTCTGAGATATAACTTTGGTTTTAGAAACTGAATTAAATAGCATTACTACTTCATAGTCGGGAGCTACTAAGGGGTTCTGATGATTCTTTTAGGCAGTTTAATTATTTATTAATCTGTTAAGGGAGATTAATTGTACGTCAATGGAACTTATTTATAGGAGTTTTTGTCTTGTTGTTGCATACATGTTGTTGTATCTGACTGCGGTCACTTACTTGATAGGGGTGTTGATTGTTAATGTCTATCTGCTCTTGTCGCATTGAGCTTAAAGTCAGACGTCGTATTGAGTCTTGATTGTTTTGAACATAGACAGGGTTATTATTGACCTAGATCTGTGAGGTCATAGTCTTGTTTTATTATCTATTATTTAGTCTATTCATATATGTGTATATATTTAAGTATATTTTATAACACTACATTATTACATTACACTATACAACAATCATGCATTCTATGTGGGAAGGCTTAACTGACTTTAGAAAATTTAAAGTTTATTTGGCTTATTGGATTTTTATGTTTAAATACTTTCCTATTGAGAAAGCTTGCCTTGGCATTTGGCTTTGTTTGGCGCAAAGGAGTTGCTTATTATAATCCAAATTTTGCTAAAGGTTTCCTTCAGGTTTACTATACTTTCTTAACCAAACAACTCTGCTGTTGCTAAATGTGTATAAAATAGGCATTCAATTAATATTACAAAATAATGAGAAGGGGGTGAAAGCACATATTGATTGTTTCTATATTAACTTTGATTAGGGACGCGGTTTATGGTCTTTGTAACCTTGGACAAATGACGTCGCAAACCATTTGTTTATTGGGACAATCTAATCTACCTAGGATAGTTTCGTCAATTATCCAGGTTTTCTCGCGTGCCGTTTTTAGGCAACCTAGTTTGTTTTGGTTATAATATGTGCCTTCATGAGACTAGGTTGATTTCACATATTGAGTTTAACTGAATGAGTAACTGAGGGATTGGAGACTGTTAAATCGCGGATCAGCTTGGAGGCGAAGTTGAGGGCCCCGGAGGCCAGCTACTGGCTATTGCAAGCGGATCATTCATATCAAAATTTACATCTTTCCACAATATGTGATTTCACAAGAGTCTTAGAAGTAGGTAGGCCTGGCAAAACTTGACTGAATTGGAAAGGATGATTAATAAAAACTACTTATGAGCAGTGTTACTGATGTTGACATCTTTGATGCTGAGTATCACCAATTCATATCTAATTTAACCTTAAATCATTATTTTACGGTGCTATGCTCTCATCTCAAGGGTTAGGGTCATTAGACAGGTGTAGGGTCCATCACTTTACTTAAACTTTAAACTTTCAATTTCATTTTCACGATGGATCCAGAAATCTGTCTTTGACAAGGGGATACATAATACAAGTGAAGGTGTCTCTCGCCTAATTTTAATTTAAAGTTTACTTACAATTCATAGAGAGACATTCTGAAACTTTTACTCTAACAATTTAGGAAAGGGAATTTCATGAGATGTAGAGAGTATCACTACTTAAACTTTATTTAAATTTTATTTTTAATTCACTGTGATATTCTACTTGCATCAGGGGAGGTCGCAGAGGTGATATTCCTCATAATTACAAATTTATTTGATATTTTGGAAGGGTGACTCTGAGATGAAATGTTCACTCAAGTCTTTTGGCCTTTCCAACTCATTTTACACAAAGGCACTCCAAATGTGTTTTCTAAATTGATAGGTCGTACTGTTGGTGAGTTTCTTGTCGGCTCTTCTCACCAGCGATAGTACGTTGTGAACCGACGCTAGTTTAGATAATGTTTATGATCAATTCAATAAGTTCTAATTAAAAGATTGGAGGTTCTTCTTTTATTCTGATATGAGCTCTTTTACTGATAGCTAAAGAATGCGGTGGCATAATATCAGAGAGGTGGTTAGGAGGGGTGCCTACACAAAATTATATAATTTGTTATGAAATGTGCATTAAAATTCCTTTTGGCTAATAAAGGCACGGCGTACTCAGGTGATGAGCTTATGTCATGAGACGATACATTTGTCATTATTCATAAAACGCATGACATTTTACACTTACAACTTATACTACAAAACTATTATTTATATAGATATATATTATACACCGATCCTTGAGTCTTCCTGTTCCTTGATCAACACTCCTATATAACCTACCTTGTGAACATAGGGTTAACGGTATTATGACGAGGGTTCTTATTACTAGATGATCACGATTTATGGCCAAAGTAAGTTTATTTACTTAATATATGTTATTAATTTTCACTTTATAACTTCTTTTATTTCTCATTCTATGCTTCGACTTGAGTTTGTCATTCCTTGGCTCTTTGAGGGCGGGGTGGACGTTACAATGGGCCAGTTAATTTATACAGTTTTTTGGAAGTGGAAGAATTTTTATACATTTAAAATGCTTGTGTATTTTATTAGATTACAGTAATTAGGAATAGGTATGTAACAAGGTAAATCTATAGGTATCTGGTGCACTAATTTAAAGTAGTGGGTGGTAGATTTGGAGGAGGGACCATAGGGGTCTATGGTCCAGATCTTCAGTTTTTTTAATAATCCTTAACCTCACTTATTTTTTGACTAATATTGCACTTACAATGTTTTTGAAGTCAAAAGAAAGCCATTTATTAACAGAAAATTAACCAAATCATAATATATATTGCCAAAAAAAGAAGAAAAACACATTAGAGCACATTCACATACACTACAACAGTAACCAAGGAAATATTCAAAATAGTGGCCAATATAGATGAAATTATAAATAAATAATGTATAAAATATATAGTAATTGGTTACCCAGTCGGTTTTGGCACTCACTGGCCTCTACCGTGGCAAGCTCGCTTGCTCACTCGGCTTGTGTACTTTGGTCTGAAGCTAACCTAACTTAAATCACAATTCTAGTCACTGGTCACTACCCATCACAATAATGTTAGTGAAAAAACAGGTGAGGTTAAGTTTACCAAAACAAATATTTGAAGAATTTCCATATCCTAGGACTGCAGAAATGGTAAGTATACCTTCCCCCTGCACACTACGCCCATCTACTACTAAAATTTGTGCAATGGATAGCTGAGTAGCAGCCTACAAGGGCTTCAATTTCAAAGGTATTTGCTTTATACCAAAGTATATCTCATCACCAAAATGAATACTACACTAACCACGTGAACACCTACAGTGATTTGACTTTGGGGGTAATAAGCACTTACGTTAGACAGTCATGTACCAAATATATTCATGCTAATACAGCAGTTATTTTACTTACTTAGTGCTATCTAATTTATTAATATACGATTTATTTAGTGAAACTGCTGTTTCAGTCTGTAACGTGTATTTCTTATTAAACTGTTGTTCTAGTATTTTCGATTCGACGGTGTCTTTATCAATTTCTTCATAATCGATTATGGCACCCGCCATAATTTTAAACCGAATTAATTATTTCACAGGTATAACAACAGAAAGTCTTTTAGAAAAGCGTGATCAAAACACTCCACGTTCCAACCAAAACATGTGAAATATTTAATAACACCACTCACCACCGAGCAATATTGATTGACAACTGACAATGACATATTGATATTAAAAAAAACTGAAAAAATATTTATGGATCGGGAGTTCTGGCGGGAACTAAAACTAAAGCGTAGTGTTGGGCTGTGTAATTTTAGATTCTACTAGTTTTCCCAAACCCTAGCACAATATGTAGCTATATTTTACTTACATAAAAACTGAATTAGTTTTTACATATTACGAGTGAAGCCGCGAGCAAAAGCTAGTTTATATTTATAGTCAATTTTTTATTTATAGATTTATGTTATTTTGTAAACATAGCTTTATTTATAGTATAGCTAATCTATATTTAATTTTCCATTTAGTTTCATAATTGTAAACATTTTATTTTTAATCATTACAAATCACGATCAAATTTAAACCTTCCTTAAAAAATTATCTACTAAGTTGAAAACCGTTTATAAAAACAGAAAGACAGATGCACAAAGCGACTTTGCTTTTTAGTACTATGTAATAAAAAGAAGATAAATATAGCAAAAATTTGCTTATTATAAGTGAAACAAAAGATTTCAGTTTATTAAAATATTTTTTATTTATAAGATATTCTCTTGGTTCGTCGATACCTAGGACCAATTCTTTCTATGTCACCTGCAGCTAGTCTAAGAGCCAGTGTTCTTAATGGAATGGGAGATATATTTTTTAATTCAGAACTTTGGTCTGAGAAAGCCCAACGGATGTATCGTTCCATGCGGATATGATCTGAAAAATAGAAAGGTTAGAGGTTTCCACAATATGATAGAGAATTGTGAGTTTGCGTCTGAAGGAAATATAATTCCACTAGTTTTCAACATACTTTTCTTTGGATTTTAGATTTGGCCTAATGGATTGACTGTAGCTACAGTTTAGAGAAAAACTAGTGATTTTAAAATTAGTTACAATTCAACAAAGTTACAAGCTCAAACAAGCGACTCATTCTCGTAAATTATATGGTTGCTTAGTTTCAAATATATATCTCAAGTTCATTCTAGTTGTCGAATAAGTAAGCAAACAAAAAACCCAATCAAACTTACTTCCACTATAATTTAATTCATTCAATTTAATAATATAGGTGTACGGGTTAGCAACAGCCGTACATTGCTGAGTCAGCTGTTTACGCCGACACGTGCATTATAACTTAATTTATTTAAGTCAGTACTCATTTAGCACCGTACTCGGTCAGTCGGCAAAACAGCCATTGATCTAAGCATAATCACCATAATTCCATTATTATAATTTTATCAATAAACAATTATATCAAGAAAACCTATATCATTAGCATTCTATGTAGGACAACCCCCTACAATAGGTATGAGAGCAATAAACCTGCATAGGCAAGAGAAGTTCACATCGTTCAGTCTATTGCAGCACACTATTATTTAATATTTTAGCTATTTATTAATAAAAAAAAACTTTAATGTTACCAATAGCTGGATCGACAATGGCAAATGCCCGTTTCACGTTCTCAACAGTGACAGGTTTGTTGGCTGCATATTTCCCGCCTAATTCCGCTACAACTTCCCGGATATACTTGTCTTGAGCGAGTTGTCTCTGGCGGTACAGTTCCCGCGCGAATTCAACACGATCGAAACCTTCCTCATTCTTAAAAAAAGTAAATAATGCTAAGAAATAAAATTTAATGGTTATATAAATATCTACAGGTTTTAAATTGTAGAAAAGAAACCCAATCACATGAACATACTCGAGTGTGTCAGATATTGATATTTTAGGTCCCCAACGTGTATCTGATAACACAGGTATTCTAATCTGCTACTAACTTACATGGTGGAGGTAGCCATACGGAAGGATAGAAATTGCAAAAAAAACAATAGTTTGCAGCGCTCGTATTTCAAAACTATTTTTCCAATATGGCGACGGGAGCGCCAAGATACAAGGTGGCGAAGTTGAAATTCGGAACCAGCACATTGAAGTCTATAAAATTACCCATTATTAAATTTAAAAAAATCCAGATTAACAACTTTATAGAGGATTTCTGGTAATACTGTTTTCGGAAATCGGCACATTATATTTTTTCCATAAGTGAATTTATCATTATTATGGACTTCAGCTGTAGCATTCACCTCATAAAACAGCTTATCTAGAATAACTTCATTGCTATTGATCTTTATTTTCAACTGTTTCCGTACGACATCAACAAGATTCTTTATATCCACTTCGCTTTTCAAAGGGAAAGTTACCTTTGCTATTTTCTCAAAGTCTTCTAGCGTTATTATCTGAAAGAGGCAAACAGGCAAGAAACATTATAATACGAAAGAGCAAAACCAGAGAAGATTATTATTAATATAATAGGTTAATAACATTTTTGATGAACTCAGTGGTTGACTGAAAGGTTTGCTGATGCTTTCAGGGCCTACCTCACCCCGAAAAGGTTCCAGGCTCGATTTCTGGCATGGGAAATTTCGTAAATAATCAAGTAATCGATCTGATCCCGCCATCTCCCTTTCATCATCGGACAACCACACGCACTGGTATGCGTCATCGATACATTGTGGATATACCACCTATAAAAACGAAGCGCTTTGCATCTAGCTTCATCATACGCATCGCAAAGGAGTGGAACTCATTGCCGGTCTGTCCTTCCTGATATTTATTACCTGGGTGTCTACAAGTCCCATGTGAATATGTACCTTCTAGGTAAGCGTGCTCCATCCTAGATCACATCTCTGCTCTACATGGGGCAAGATTGTGGTCAAACGCGAACCTATACTAGAATAATAAAAATAGCAGTTTCACTTCAAAAACTTTATTGACTAACTCCTGGGACACCAGAGTGATCCGTTGTATATTGCTTATAACTCGAGTCTGTGTGTGTCTGCAAATTATTTTGAAAAAATGACATTAATTGGTATTCTTGTAAATACCAAATTACGCAACATATGTATTAGGAGGAACAAAATAATATTAGGATGAAATATAAATATTTTAATGGCATAACCTTATGACCATTAAAACATGTTTCATTTCATCATTTGGCTGTGAAATCATAAAACTTAGATCGAAAATATTTAAAAACTTCTCAAACACCTATTTATTTACTACAGCTTTATTAAAACTATTTTTGAAACTCTATTTTATAGTTTCTCAATTTTTCAAAATACTTTCTACTTCATGGTTTAAAAGTTTATGAAAAGAGGATTTTCAGTTTATTGATTTAAATCCGCAAAAGCACACCTCTTTACCCTTACTGGACTTGTACACGTTATCCTTGAGAGCAAGCCATTGTGCCCTGTGTCCAATGTAGATATGTTCACTGAGGTGCGAGTGAAGTACCCCCAGAACAGCTTGACTTGGGGCTCGTCCAGCATCTGCTCCACACCAGCGCATAGGTTATACGCCCATTCGGCACGCACCGAGGGTTGCTGGTATCTGTTTCATGAATAACTTAATTTTAGAGCAACGCTACAACATCAGTTGAAGCCTACAAGCACTACAAATCACCATGATGCAAATCCGTTTTTTTTTTATTGCAAAAGATCAGCAGACAGGCAGACGGCCCACTTGATGGACAGCGGTTACATCGCCTATGGACATTGCAACACAAGATGCTACGAATGCGCTGCTGCTCTCTTTAGGAGCCTGGAACCTGGTCACTAATGCCGGAACACAACTCAAGGTTGTTATGGCGACATACTCTAGACCAGGGGTGGTAGCCATCCAGTTGGGCAAATGCCCTACCACCTGGCTGTGGGTGTTTTGTCGCCTCTTACGACAGGCCCAGCGCAGGAAATTGTATTCTTTCTCCGTTCCAACCCACAACCAGATGATAGGGCATTTGTCCGACTGGATGGCTACCACCCCTAGTCTAGAGTATGACACCATAACAAGCTTGGGCTGTGTTCCGGCATTAGTGGCCAGGTTCCAGTCTCTCTTAAGAGAGCAGCAGCACATTTGTAGCACCATTGGCAAATGTCCATAGGCGATGGTAACTGCGTTCCATTTAGTGGGCCGTCTGCCTGTCTGCTGAACTCCTGCAAAATTTAAAAAAATATGGTATCTTTGTCGAATAACAGTTCCACTTGAGTTTACAAATGTGACGTCAGCAAGCAAGTGGAATAGGAAAAATCGCGGTCGTGAACGTGGTTGTTGTGAGTCTCTGGTGGAACGTTGTCTCGGTAATGCTTTGGAGCTACTTCAATTTCACGTCCTTCATAAAACCAACTTCCGCCATCCATATTAACTTCCAATTTCCGGTTACTTCATTTCCGACATTCGTTCGCTTGATAATATATGCCTCCTCCTCCTGTCATAGTTACTCTATAATAACAAAAATGACTAAGGTCTCTCCCCAAATGGGTCGGTTCGGTGAATTGAAATTACATTACGAAACCACTTACCGGTCCTCGAAATATTTAGTGACATAGTCCTGCATAGACATCTCTCTTGCATGCTCCAGCTTCCCTATCCAAATGTCGTTGATGATCACGCTTATCTCCCGCCTGGAAAGACGCAAGTTCCTCACTTTACCCTCGTAACGAAGGTACGGAGGTATTATTGGATCCATTCCCTGGAGAAAATCGTACAACAAGTATTAATAGCATTAATTTAAGATTTTATTAATATTGCTTGATGCAGGTAAAGAGGCAGTCGACCACCTGATGTGAAGTAATTATACATACCCGTTTGCATTTTGCAATGTTTTTTTTGTATACTCACCTTGTCATCGCAAAATTAGATAACAAACCAATTCAAATTTTAAGATTTTTTGCATTCTCTTTAAATAAATAGCCATAATTTTTGAACCGTAAAGAAATTTAGTGTAGGTTTTGTTGTATGTTATCAAATGGAAGCTATAATTTTATTTTTATAGTAACAATTTCTGCATATATTATGCTGTTAGTTGGTATTATGCTGAAAAGTAATAAATTACCAGGCCATCAAAATATTCCAGGTGGTCGCTCTCAGCTGCTGGTCCAAGTTCTTTCAGCAACACTCGCAGTATGTCCCTTGAGGGCAAACCTTTTGCCAGTTGCCGCCACCTACGTATTATTATATATATTACTAACTGTCCCGGCAGACATTATCTTGCCCCGAAGAAATAAAATTTAGAACCCGATTGCTGCGCCACCTACCGGGTCCAATTGTGGATCTAAACCTTTCTCGAATCCATCGGAACAACGCTAAAAATTTCATCGAAATCGGTCCAGCCGTTTAAGAGTTCAGTCACATACACACGCACAAAAGAATTTTATTTAAAAAAAGATATATATTGTATAGTTAAGTATGTGAGAATAATATACTACTCAATGCAACTGATTAACTATCATCTAGGTCCGCACGCTCCTTCTTATTTACGCTTTTACTATCTTCTTTACGTAAGCTTTTGTATAGTTGTTTGTCGCCGCAAAACAGCGATGATTCGATTTGAAACTTTTACATAACGAAGCATAGTAATACAAGAATGTTAAAGGATTGTACTAAGTTTCGCGACATGTACACATCTTTATCTACGTTTTAATAATATAAGTGCAGCATTTTATTTGAGTTTTATTTACTCTCGGCCGTTTCGTCAGAAAGGTATAAATGGCGTCGTTTCCGCGGAATAGATAACAATATCGAAAAAGATGGCGCTGCGATCGCATCCTTTTTTGAAAAATGATGATCGTATATAAATAAAAGTCGACACAGAGTTGGGCTATATCCGGAATCAACATTTAGGATAGTTTCCATCACGATAAACGATGTCGTTTCCATTAAATAGATAGATTCGTTGAACAGATATCGCGTTTTTCAATTCACTAACAAATACTTACGTTGTTATAGAAAACAAGTCATTGTATTACTTCATAAATCAAGTTGGCTTCGATTCATCTTTATAGTATTCTGGGCAGTTGTTTACTCTATGGACTGACTAGTTTCTTTGTATTATGATATGTACAAAACCGATTCAGTTTTTATATAAGTGAAATAAAGCTACTAAATTAATATCAAATAAAATACCACACTTATATAACCGTTAAAACGTAGTTTCCACTACGGTTATGATGTTAATTACTAGTTCCAAAGATAATAATCTTTCTTAATATTATTATCAGACTGACTCGGCAAACTGTGGCTGGGTTTAGTTAGTAAAATTATTAAAGGTATGCCATTATAAGAATTTCGCTAGTTGCCTGTACCTGTCTCTTCCACCTCCAATGAAGTCCGAGCACAAGTCCCACTGTGGTCGTGGAGTACCAGCTCGTTCCAGTTCAGAGCAACGCTCCTTGACTTCAAATAACTCTTCTTCGATATTCTTTTTCTGAGCTATATACAAAGGGTATTAAAATAAAATACAGTAATGAAAATGTTATCTTACATTATTTATGTAAGTATAATCCATCACAATGAAACTACTATTCAGCAAGTTAGTGCCTACTGCCTGTACTGCCGGCCTTCAAGGCACACTACACATCGACATAGGCCTGGTTGGGCTGGATCTTCTTTTATTTAAGAGTATAAATTTAGTTTTTTTTTTATTTATAGGAAACTAGCTGTCCCGGCAGACATCGTCCTGCCCGGTAAAGCTTCAATCGATATGCCGACAGCAGCAACACCTACCGGGTCCAATTATGAACCAACTCAGAAATCTTCTCTGGCTCATGCACAACAACTTTGCTAAACATCATCATATGATCAAATGTATAGTTTACGATTCTATAAAGGACAAACAGACAAACATTCATTTATATAAGATAATTATTATACATAAACTACTGATGTGTTTTTTTTTTTTGCTGTCTTATTATTTTTTATTTTCTCTTAAGCTCTGTGAGTGTGGCATTGAGTAACACCTACTTGTAATTCTTTTCAAGTTATCTTTCAACATTTCTATTTCTCCTGCCAAAGTTTTTATTTTCTTATTCAATTCACTGTTCTTCGTATCTAGTATGTCATATTCTCTCCTCGGAACCGTATCAGAGTAATCATCCATCATCTTTTTCAGCTCAGTTTGTGTGCGAGATAATTGTTCCCTGAAAATATATAGTTAGTTGTTTTGTAATGAGATTCTAACTTTGATACTATTAGTTCTTTAGCATACATAGCAGCATCTTATGTTTGGCGTTAAATCCCGGTTGTATTACTGTGTTCGCTGTCCTGAAGAAAGAAAAATTTATTGCAATTTTGAATCGTATGACCGTGTAACATTTTTTTAAGAGTGTCAGGATTAGGGAGTTTCATAGCCTAACTAATATATACTATACTAAAAATTATACTAATATCATGGAGGAAGAATTCTTTTTCCATGCTAATATTATAAATTTGAGTTTCTTTGTTTGTTACGCGTTTACAGATAGATCGTACGTAATAGATATTCACGAAATGTTGTATTCATACATGCTATTAGGCGTATGCACATATATGTGATGAGGTTGTTATAAATAAATGCGTGTTTTAAGGTTTTCGTTCCATTACAGACTCACAACGACCACGTTCACACCCGCGATTTTTCCTGTTCCACTTGCTTGCCAGCGTTACAATCGTAAACCCAAGTGGAACGGTGATTCGACCCACCTCATGACATGGGTCGTTGAGAGCGTTGTGTTATCGAAAACGATGACGTCATTAGTAACGTTTTTGCCACGACCACGGTCGCCTTATGGAACGGCTAACGAACTTTTAGGGCGTTGTGAGCTACTAATAGCGCACTGTTTGTAACATTCTAATGCTTACAATATTTTGAATGTTTTGCAATGCTTATATATTAATGAACTCGACTGTACCTATCATCCAGAATACCTACTGTTCCCAACGGATAGACGAATACACACGAAAATATGACTCTCTGATCGCGTTTAATTGGCGCCACCTTTGCAATTCACTAACAAATTTCATGGCAACGACAATGAGAATGCAATTTTAATGTATTGCTCTCATGATTCGTTCCACCTCCGCTAGATGGCGTTACGGGTATTGTTATTTTATGCTAAGGGAATGGATTTGTGCCTATCATACGGGCCCAAAAGGACGTTACCGAGGTGCGTGTGGGATTCCAATAACCGGTCTTCCACTGTTTCTATTAAACTTATTTTAGCGGAGTAAAACGAAAGCTAGATTCCTTATCAATCATACCTGCATCTGTCTAAAGCTATCCTTAGAATCACTGGATCGCCATACGCGTCGTCAAATGGTACAGAACTACCGTCCAACTCTTTCATTTTCAGCTGCAGTCCCAGATTTTCGAAATACAGTGTGTATCGTGCGTCCCTTTCTCTCATTAAGTTGAGGTAGTCGGAAAAGTTTTCGTCTTTAAGCTATTAACAAAAAGAGAGAAATTAACTAAGTTAGAAATAGTGCAAGCGCTTATAGATTGTGTAACAAATGGCTGCCAGATGAGAGCATGCCCAGAAGGCTGGCTGCATTGCTGCGCTGTATGGCGATGCTTATTTGTTGGGCGAAATATGAGCCAGTCTTCAGATCACGGATGGCATTAAAGAGTTTTTTGTAAATTTATTAGAAGAAAGTCTTTGCTGACGGACCCCGCGAACCTAATGTTTCAACTCCAAACGGCGCAAATATGTAACCCCTTTCTAAGGTTCCATATTTGTGCCATTTGAGAGCTTCATCTTTTGAAGCAGCGTTGCCAGCCTCTAAATCAATCATCGGAAGATGTGACGGTGATAGACTGTCTACACATGTCGCGTCCCAAACAAGCGGCCGTCCGATCTGCCAAGGAATAAGTGACATACAAGCCTCTTGCCATCGTCGCGTATAGTTCGTGCCACGTAAAACGAACGCTGGCTCTGAACCTGCGCAGTGAGCGTTTTATCGATCAAATTGGAGGTATGAAGGGCGCGAGACGGGGTAATCCTTTAGGATACCACTGTACACCTGCGCAGACATATCCCCTCTACTACCGCTAAGCGTTCTTTTTACATGGCGGGACCTATACCAAGCCATTCGATACTAACACAGCCGGTACGCCATCGCCGACAAGAGCTCGGTGGATGATGTCATTGAGGTTCGCTTAGCGAGATCTTCGACTAACGCTATGTAAACATGCTAATCCGTGGTGTCCATACGGTTCCACCATACTCCTACAGCATTTCTATACAATTTCTAAAAGATTCAACACACATTGGTGAGCTGTTTCAAGCTTGCAATATAAAAGAGATCAATCGCGGTATTTTAATCCAGGTAATTAAAAATCAGTGTAGGTATAAGTAGCCCAATAGCTGTGACCATTTTCAGGCAAATGACCTCTATATCCTCTGGAATGCCAAAAGTGAGTAACTAACAAGGCACATAGCCACATAGAAAGCAACATGATAAACTCAGACGAATGAATGACAAGAAAGAGATTATAGACAGAGCCTACACGAACAAAAGCGTAAAACCAAGTGAAGCATCTAGTTTGCACATTATCAGTTCACACTGCAGCGCGGTCGGGTTCTTATCCCAAAATCGGCTTCAATTTAAGGCCTCCCACGCATCAAGAACCCTGGCTGTGGCAGCCAGTCGACAACTCTGCTCAGATAGTTCACGCGCCGCAAGCCTGGCGCGCCTGAGCGGAACCTTAAGAGCTCAAGACTTGATCTGCCCTATTTTGTTAATCTGAGAAGTAACGAAGAGAAAACAACACAAACAATGATTACGACGTCCACAACCACATTTCGCAAACCTTTCCCATATCTTTACGCATTTTGGAAATCTCTAAAGTCAACTTTAAGTTCTTTTCCCGCAACTCCTCGTTTTCTTTTAAAATCTGTTTAATTTTTTCATCTCTTTGATTCTTTTTTGATGATATTCCAAAGACTTTCTGTAATATTAGATAAATAGATTTAGATTTACAAGGAATTGTATAAGTGCTTGGCAGTCGACGCACACCAGAAGGTTCCGCAGAGGCATGTAGAGGGCAATAAACGCGTCTAAGTCGTCGTCAATTTTCGTTATTTGTTCTTGGGTTGTTTTTTTACGAGATCCTTTATTACGCGTAGCTGAGAGTCAATGGCTGAGCATGACTTAAATTTCATGTGGGCAACATATATTTTGCAAGGTCTGGCAACGCAAAAAGATGGATTTGAAAAACAATTGAAACCGACTACTGGCACTGGCCCGCGAAGGGAACCGTTAAGCGTTAGGTACCTATAGTTTAACGTGAATGCTTTGAGCCGAAATATAAAAAGAATTTGGTTCAAATTCAACCGAGCCAACCTCGAAAATAGAATCTCGTGGTAGAGCCCAGCATAATCTATAATAATATAAAATTCTAAACATGCCATGTCTGTACATTGAAGCAATTACAAAAAAACTGGAATATAACGATGAAGAACATGGTGCAATTTTTTTTAGACGTCTTATCTGTTTGACGATTTGTGTCGAGTTGAAAACGACTGGGTCGAGTTCGATGCAGTTGTCGCTGTTAGACAGCGATTTCTTATACTTAAACTCTGCTCTACTTTTTATCCGTGAATCCTGCGGGAATTTTCCCGGGAGTGGGTTGAAGTTTTTAGGGTGCATAAAAATTAGCCTATTCCGACAGTTTTCACTAAAACGATAGCCTATATTCTTTTATAATGCTGCGATAGGCTTAGTGTCCCAGGAATCCCGAAGTCGAGGACATATCCTAGTAGGAGAAATAACACCTCACCGCCTCCGCTGGCTCGGTCACGTGGAACCGTTGGGAGAGGATCGCAGCGTGAGGAAAGCATATTTGGAACGGCCGGCAGGTCGGCGGTCGGTGATTGGAAAAACAGAGTGGATCGTGACCTGTTCGAGCTTCGAGCCGATAATTGTCAAGAAACTATGCAGGGCAAGGAAAAATGGCATTTTCCTGTTTCGGAGGCCAAGACCCACTTTGGGTCGCTGAGCCAACGGAGTAAGAAGTTCCTTGAATAAATAATTGTTATATTCTGAGTTTTATTACGATAGGCATTCACTTTTGGAAAATAAATTTTATGTCACATTTACGAGTATGTATAATACATACTCATACATAAAAGGCTGAGACAGAAAAATAAATAAAAATAATTTGTATGTAGACATGTTGAGTTTCTGGCCAATTCTCTCCGTAAAACAGGAATAATTGTTGCGAAGTGGTGTACATAGAGAGAAAGTGGGATTTTTAACTCCTATATATTTTGTCCTAAAGTTAAATACTTTACTTTAGATTTTGTTAGGAATGAAAAATTGTGACCACAGTTAGTAAAGTTAAATTAATTTATTACATACTTGTTGTATGTAATAAATTAACTTGGGGTCAACACAGAAAAGCGGGTATATTATCAGTGGTAATTAGTACCTATCGTAATTTCAAAGTAGTCGGTGATTTGAAAACAGGAGATAATGATGCTCTCAGTTAGCGTAATTTCAAAACAATATTACATCAGATGTAGTTAGAAATTGAATCTATAGGTACTCATTGAGGTATAACGTTTATATGATCTATTCTGTATTTTTATATATATAGTATATAGTATTATCTATGGTCTATTATAATAATAAATCTACAAATAGTTCGATTTTGTACATTTACATTGCGTTTAAAAAATCCAGATCCAAATGCGTATTGCAGATACGGAAAATGATGTTTTTGAAATTTTTGTCTGTCTGTTAGAACATCACGTGAAAACTACTGAACGGATTTCAATGAAACTTGACATAGAGCCAGCTTATATCCCGGGACGTAGGACACTTTTTATCCCAATTTTCGTGGGAAAGACGAAAATAGCTAAAAAGATGGCGCTGCTATCGCACCTTTTTTGGAAACTAATCAACGTATATAAATAAAAGTCGACATAGTGCTGGCTTAAAACCCGAGTTAAACACTTAGGATATGTTTTATCTCGATATATGAAGTTAAATTACGCCAAAAAACTTATCTATGTTTGGATTAATTTTTCTCTTCTTATCAACTCTTCTCAATTCTCAAATAAATAGGAGCGTAATTGGCAGAGAAACAACATTGTATACCACTGAGATTCCTTTGCTTGTATTAACGAGTAATTTACATATATTTATTATTATTTAAATAGACTACACACACACTGTGGGAGCGATCCCGGAAACCGAAAGCTCGTCATCGAAATAATCATTCCAGGGATCAAACCCAGAGCCTTTGCGTTCAGGTGAACTACGCCGTTAAAAGGATAAACTCCTCAACCAGAGAGGGCATCGATATATATACAATGGCTGCCTGAATAATTTTTGAAGTGAAACTTCTGTGTAGACGGGGGTCTAACGATTTTTCTGTCACGAGAAAGTGTCACGGCCGCGTGCTCTAATACATACATTTTTAGACTCGTGATACTTTTTAACACAGGAAACATTATGTAAGAGGTTTTTTATTTATAGAACTGAAAATGTACTCAACATGACATTAAAAGAATAACTACAGCTGTGGAGAAAACAAAAACAGGTGTGATTGGTGAATGATAAGAAGCTGTTACAATATTCTTTATGGCGATACACACACGTTTGGCGTTTTAGTGACAAAACAGGGCTTGTCTTTAATGCCTTCTTTACAAAATCTTGACGTCGTGCCAAGTAAACCATAAATACTTATTAGTTTAATTTAATTTAATTTAAAGTTTAATAAAAATAAATTATATATACAAACTAAAATGAAACCATTTTTTTTTTTACTTTACAAAATAAACTACATATTTCATAGGCATGAAAGTACTTACATAAGGCTACATTGGTAAAAATATCAACCTATACACAGGTTTTAGGAGCCCATTGCAGCAGGAAAATATAGATTATATCAATGGGAATAAAGGGCATGGAAAAATATATTATGCACACGACTGCTGCTGCGTGAGCTATATGTGGACTATAAACTGCATCTGCTTTGGTTCCATAAACCTATTTGGCTGTTTGATACAAAAGTCCAAATGGGTTATCAATAAATTGTAATAGCACATAGGTTGGTAAAAATGCCCAAGTAGTCCACAGGTGTATTAGCTATGTTTTGTGAATGGGTATAGGCATTATTACCTATGGAAAGTACAAACAATTAAAAAATCATTTCTAAAATTACAGGTGAATATGGTTTTTAGAAAAAAAGCATATATATAAGCTTTTGATAGTTTATTGAATACATTTTATAAATATAAACAAACTTCAATATCTAACAAAACTAAAGTAATATCCACTTTTCTGTAATATTTTACACATTTTCTTCCGTTCTTCTAATTTACAATTGTTTATAATCCAATTAAACATACAATTGTCTTTCAGTAGAGGTTTCAATTTGCTTAAAAAATAAATCAATATTTTTAGCAGTAGTAACAACAAATTCCATATACCTTAAGTATCACCCATCACTTCAGTTTCTTTCTCTCAAGCCAAATATCAACTTGTGTGCGAATTCTTGAGATATCAGCACCATATGTCCTGCAGCAGCCCCCCACATACCTGACCCCAATTCCAACCACTCCTCAACAAAGCTCTCCAATGCCTCACACTTATCTCTGTCAATCCAACCCAGATGAGGATTGTATTTTTCCCCAGAATTGGGATATGTTATAAATGGTATTGGTGAATCTCTTTCATCATTTATCCCTTTGAACAATTTACTTACTATTTGTGGGGAGCAACAATTCACTCCAATGGCTACTAATTGATTTGGATTTAACGTCCAACATCTTTTTACTACATCTTCAAAGTTTTCTCCATGGGCTAAGCAAGTCTCATCTTTACAACTAAATGACAACCAAGCTTTCATATTTGGATACTCCTTCAACATTTCTACAAGCACTTCAGCCTCTTTCTGACAAGGAATTGTTTCAAAGGCTAATAAATCCACACCACCTTCAATTAATGCCTTGATTCTAGGTGTATGCCAAGATTTCATAGTCTCAGATGGTGTCGAATCAGCATAAACGCCACTATACTCTGACCCATCATGTAAATAAGCACCGTATGGACCCACAGAGCCGACAATTAAAGGCGCTGCGTTGATAGGTTTAGTATCTTGACATTCTTTCAAATATGTATCTCTTGCACGCTTAGCGAGGGTTACAGCTTGGCAAATTAATTTGTAACTATCCTCTGATGACAATCCAAGGTGCCTTTCGAACCCTCAACGGAAGCTTGATAGGTGTTCGTCATAATTAAGTCGGCACCGGCACGCAAGAAATCTAAGTGAGTGTCGACTACATCTTCAGGGTTTGATTGGAGAAAACGCGCGCTCCAGAGCGGGTCTCCGTCTGCGGTTGTACCAACATGGCAAGAGAGTTGAGAAGAAAAGCCTCCGTCCAAAACTAACACCGTTGGAATATTATCAGCAGAAAGTTCTGACATTATTAATAAAGTTTTTAATATTTTACTATAGGATTAGATATAAGTATAGATGTTTATTAGCTAACTAGGAATAATGTTTAATTTACGACAAGAAATATAGCGCTCACTATTGTATAAATAAAATTACTGAATGGAATTTGGATTATCCGGAACTAGGTTTCATACTTCAGTGTCCGGAACAAAACATTTTAGTTTGACAGCTTTGACACTAAAATGTTTTAATGTCAATATCTAGTATATAATTTTTTTTGTTCTTCATTATTTAACGAACAAGCAAAAATCCTAGATCATGCAGTCTTATGTCGACGTAGTATTTTTTTTTCTATGTTTTAAGTGTAGAAATTATTTATGCACAAGTGTTTCTTATGAACTAATATTGCATTTGTTTATCTTATTAAAGGCCCATTCGCTATCCTGTAAGACAGTCCTTCAGTGAGAGGAGCTTGCAGGAGTCGAGAAGCATTCTGCTTGGTGATGCCGGACGCAATGCAGGTTGCAACAACAATCACAGTCTTGTATTATCCGGCTAACCTAGGTGGATTGCCATGCAGAACTGTGAATGGGCCCTTAATTAAAACTTGTAGAAAAATAAATATTGTACTTACATCTTGTATAATAAATTGCGAAATGCGTTCATCTCTTATGCTTAGTGAATTATCATAGGCATTCTTAATGTTTTTTAAAATACCACAGTAAGTTGCTGAATAATGAATTAAATTTAAAAATGCTTCCATATGAATCTAAAAGATGTAAACGGCTATGAAGAAATTTTACTTTAAATTTACAATAGTTTTATTTAAATAAGCTTTTCTTACCTCTAACACTTTATCGAAATAAAATTGTTGTTTTTCTAACGAATCACTTTTTGTTTTTTTTATATGATTTAACTTGGCAGTGATTGTAATTTCAATATCTTTTAAGTATTTTGGAATAGAATGCATGATTGAAATTGTGTTATAAGGCAGGCACAAAGTGTTTTATTTGCTAAAAAAATTAAAAATATTTTGAGGTTCGTTACCCTAGCAATTATCTTTCAAGTTTAAGTAAAATATTAAAAATATATAGAATTTTAACAGGAATGAAAGAAGTTAATCTTTTTAAATAAAAAGTAAGGTTTTATTCATTGGTTTTAGATTAATGAAAAATCATAATTTAATTAATGAATTATGACCTTTAATTACCGGTATTCTCTATGGTAGTGCGTTACTGCTGCCATCTAGGAACAATACAAAACTAGTTTGTGACGTCATTGACATGACATGAAATTACGGAAATTAGAAATGGCTGCGATAGGTAGTGGACGGGGAACGATGGATTCCCAAAATCAAGTGCAAAGTGATACTGTAGATCGTTTAAAATTGCTTTATCCAAATGTGAACGAGGAAGAGACACCTTTACCACGTTCTTGGAGTACCAAGGATAAATTCAGCTACATTGGATTATCGCAAAATAATCTCCGAGTGCATTACAAAGGTAATAAGTTTCAAGGTTTGTTTATGGATTAATATTTTGCAAAACTCTTCGCCAAAGCATTCAGCAGCTATATACACACGAATGGCGAGAGTTTTGGCTAGTTTATGTAATCATTTAGGGCTCTGACGTGTCATAACACCTGGCTAGGTGGACGAACGAGTAGTATAGTCAAACAAAGAAATCAGCTGATCGTTCGTGTTTGTAACAACAAGCTTAAATAAGCGATTTTGGTCCTAAAACTTGTTTAAATCACTTTTCGATCATTTTGTTATCGTCTTTGTTGCTTTAATTAATGTTTAGAGTTTAGATGATTTTATTGTATTACAAGGTCTCCTCCTTTTAAAATGGCAGATGAAAGTAGGCATGTTATTTAATTAGTTTCTCCAATGAACTGATTTACAACAACATTTTTGCATAATCGTTTAGTTATAATTTTAAACAATTATATATTTCACAAAAACTAATATATCAAATATATAGTCTATTCTCATCTAGTTTTTAGATGAAACAATATTTTTTTTAACAAAATACGTAAATTTAATGTTCAAGTTCAAATATGTAATGTTAAAATTTATTAATCAACAAAGCTCAAGGAGTATGTCGAAAACGGTTTGTGTCTGTCAATTGGATGAAAGTGACATCTGAAATAGAAAAAAGTCTTATCATAGATTTGCTAAAATACTAATTTTGAAAGAGTTTGTTTATATTTCAAATGTTTAACTTTTGGTTCAGTTGTTTAGTACATTCTGTGTTTAGTACAATGAAAATTATATAATAGTGTATATTTTATATTTATTCATTGTGTCACAATTATGGGCCATAGGCGGCTGCCTTTCGGGAATTACTTGATGGATATACTGGTGGTTGCAAGCCATGGCATAAAGTTTAACTTTATTTTGACACTTGTCATGTTTATCATACCAATCTATAAAAGTGACTTCTTTGGGCCCTCTGATATTCAGAAAGTATTAAAAAAGAATGCATCATTAAAGCACTTATATGAGGGCAATAGGGTTTGTGGTGCAGATTCGGGAAGTCCTACATTCTCTTCAACAAACCGTCTATCGATTAATATAAAAAAAATATAGGAGCATGTTTCTCCGCATTGTCAAGTAATTGTTATAATGTGTACTTCTTGGATGGTACATGGGGCGTCTCCACAATCAATCTTATAATTTTTTAATCTAAAAGGCTAAATGGCATTTTACAAAACTATCATCTTTTAAAGTATAATACTCATACATGATATGTATTCCACAATAATCTTAAAATGAGCTATGAAAGACTCAATAGCAGAAGGGAAACAACTTAAACTCATTAATAACACTGAATATGTATCAAATCAAATAATTTATTTGTTTAAAAACATGGTCAGTAAAAATATTAGATGCCAATATGTTATTTGCTTTCACATGTTTTTGACCTAGGCATGCAAATAGTAATTAAGTTGAAAATCAACTAATTAACAAAAACAGTGTAATTCACTCAATCCACATACATTAATTTTACTTTTTCTACAATTATACAGTAATCATAATGTAATATTTAATATTAATGCTAAGTTTCCTGTTTACATTAAGTTTCAAAGTTAAAATGGTCTGGTTTTAATCTCTTGAATTCCTCTGTGTTAATCTCTTCTGACATGAAATAATAAATAACCGATGTATTTTCATAAACTTTATTGTGGAGATGGTGTATTTTCTCTCACTCTGGTCTGCGCCATTGTTTCATAGTGTAAATACCACCAGTGTAAACAAAACATTTTGCTTCCACATTCCATCCACATAAAAAAAAGAATGTGCTACCAAAGTGTGTTTTCTGAAAAGTATAATCTGGGAGTCTTCAAGTCTCGTGTGAATAAGTATTTTCTAGTTAAGTGTGCTCCACCTTCAACCACACCATCATATAATATTAGGCATAATCTGGCCAAACACAAACCTATTTATCATTAAAAAAAGTTTATATGAATGAAACCCAGTGAAATATAGATGTTTGTGTTTATGTGCTCACAGTATGAATATTTATTTTTTATTTCATTTATCTGGTTAACCAACAATTTCTTGCACTAATACCAAGGATGTACAAAGCTTTATAAAAAAATGACAAATGTAGTAATTGCTTAATAAGCAAACACTTGCAATTTGATATTTTGTAGTTTGAATAATTATAATATAGTTAGTTTAAAGATGAAAAAAAAGGCTTTAATAGCTATTTAGTTTCAACATATAATGAAAAAAAGACAAGTTAATTAGTAATGTGAGATGAAATAATTTGATATAATTTGTAATATGAATTTGCATGTAGATCAGTAATATCACTATAAAGGTTTATTAGTTTGTACAGTCTGGGTATGGGAGAGTTGGCACCAAGAGTGGTGAGACGTAAAGGCGGACACAGGGGTCTAATAGGTGTTTGAGGGCATCTAATCATACTTTAAAACTATAATAATATCAAATGGTTACTTAAAAATGCTTAAAAGCTACACTAGATGTGGTGTATGTAATAATACAGCAAGTGGTTTTTTTTTCAAAATCAGCTGTCACGATTCTTGACCAGGGTAATTGATTTAAAAAAATCTGATAATCCAGGTTCACCATAATCGGCTTTGAGAAGCCTTCGAGTATTTTTTGTTATATTTTATATTCAGATTTGGCCATGTTGGCCCACTTGAAAAATTCATGCAAAACACAAAGTTAATTATTTTCAAAATTTTGTCAGTTTCCTATACACTTTAAATTTAATAAAAATTGACCAGGCCACAAGTATTTTACTTATTCATAAAATCCCACATTTGAAAATAACACACAAAACATGACATTTTAACCCGTGACACTACTTTAGAATGTCCTAATGTGGATTAGTTAGTAGTTTATACTGTTAATGATTTTCCGACTTGCTGCCACTTTAAATTTAGGAAAGACAGTATTTCAATGGTTGTGTGAGTTAAGTTTAATCGTGTGAGAATAGTCAACAAGTTTGCAATTCAAGAAATGTTCATTGATTTTGAGAGAGAGAGAGAGATAACACTTTATTGCGAACTAAAATATTTAATTAAAAAAACAGACCATATTTACAATATTTTCTAGGCAATACAACATCGCCTTATCGCTCAAAACAATCCCTTCCAGGCAACCTAAATGACAGAAATTGAATCAGGTGCAAATAGGTGGTGTAGGAGAAAGGCAATAGATACATAAATACTCAAACTAATTTTAGAAATAAATATACAAATAAGTTATTATAATAAATAATCCATGATTATATTCTGTAAATCAGACATAGCTATTTAGGGACGAATAGTGTTTTCTGAGCAAATTTGATTGATTTTTTACACTGACTCTTCTGACTATTTTTTTACTTTTAAACTTACGGGCAAATATTTTTTTGATTGTTTTTTCTCCTGTCTAGCTTTGGTGATGGTATCCGATTCAATATTAAAAATATATAAAACAGTAAGATGATTAAGTCCCAGACTGGTCTCGACTGTCAGGATCAGGATAATAAATACGCGGATGCATCCAGGTTACACCCGGGTGTGCATTATCGACCGGATGAACGACGCGTCGGTTGACGACCGGTCGACCACCGCTTGCGCCCCTAATTCCGAAGTCTAGACGTCGGCGAGGCCTCTCCTTTTGTTGTCTCTCCTTCGTTTCAGAGCTCCCGTAGGGGGGTTTCAAATTAACCTCTAGATTCAGAATGGCAACCTGCATAAGCCTTTTTAATAATATTAGTCAGACACTAATTGCTATTTGTGCTGTTTTTATCAAGATGTTTTATGTCGCAGTTATTATATGGTAATTAAAGTAAAATAAAACGACTTTTTACAGTGGAAGCCAGGATTGGAGTGAGAATTTATTTTGTTAATTTTCAAATGTGTCATGTACTTTTCTATATATTATATACTTACGTAGCCAGTACTATTTCGATACCAAACTACAACAGTAATTACAATAATATGCACACAAACCGGTCTAGGATGTGCATCCTTTTCTCGGCTCGGATGTGAATCCGTATCATTTTAGGTTTGGACGCGAGTTCGTTATCATTAACCCCTAACCTGGTACGTAGTGTTACGAGTAAGCGCGACTGGAATTAAAATGCCGTTAGAATTATTATAGAGTTTATTAGAATTATACAAACACGTATAACAGGTACAAATATAACCGAACACAACAAATCTAAACGTAATGCAGAAAGTCGTAATTTATTAAAACACGCAAAGTCCGTCACTATTAGATTCTCGAATGTACACACGTCACGCCTGTATCGTAGTTGTAGCTCGACTGACTAGGCCGTCAATCAGGCCGTCGTTTTATACTGCACAAATGCAAATGTCGACACAATTTCCTAGAATGTACTTCTCATCCGCTACACATGGCTAATGATGCTCCTGAGCAAGTATTATAGTACAAGAGACTGTTCTCCACAATAACTGGAAACGTGTGCCAATAAATAAGTGAACAAAAGAAGACGATCATAAAAGGATTGCAATTAGTTCAAATGGCGACAGGTAATAAAATGTGCTTTTTACAGATCTGTACGTGGAATTTGTCTTTGTCGCGGCCTAAGTTGTAACAATACGTACATTTTGTTTATTTAGAAGCAAGCTTTCATTCACACGGGTTACATTACCAAGAATTCGATTTTATAATGGCGTATTTCGGCGACTCGGTTGCATGATATTCCATTTTTGTACTAAGATAAAAACTGAATTAGGTTTTTTATATAGGTATATAACTTCAGGAAAAAATTATTCAAATGATGAAAAAGTCAGCGGATATACAAACAGTCGCGGAAGGTGACTGTTTTGTGTGACGTAGCAACGTGTTGCGGCGGCGCTGGGTCTAGGCTAACAATGGACTATGATTTTGTAGGAAAAGAAGTGTGGGGCAATTTAGATGAGAATGTGAGATTGAGCGCGCGTTTGTATTGTTACGACCGTCAAAGACAAATTCCCACCTGCATTTTATTAACTTTTAGCATTTGGACTTCTTTAGTTTACTTTGTGTTGAAAATTTGTGATTAAAAAAACAGCCCATTGTGTATTGTGTTCTTTTATGGGCTATTGTTGTTTTGTGATCACTGCCAGGCGTCTCGGATTAAAAAACAAACAAACTAATTCTAAGAAATTCGGTCCATGCGGCTATTGCATACATATTGCATCTGTGCAGTATAAAGCAATGCCCCAATTGAGAGAGGAGGCAGTCGAGCGATAGCCACAAGCAAAGCAAGACTTGTGTACAGTCGGTAATCTATTTAAGTGACAGACTTTGCGTGTGTACTTGAATTACGATCTTCTGCATTACGTTTAGACTTATACGTTTGGTTATATTTGTACTTGTGTTATACGTGTTTGCATAGTTCTAATAAACTTTATAATAATTTCATTATTATTATTATTTATTAATTATTGTTATTTATAAATTATACACATTTATGGCGTGTTGCGGGCGCGATATATTTTATGATAAATTATAGAATACAGTGGTCGAAATATTTAATTAAAATAATTAATTTAAATTATAAGTTTGACTTCTATAATCACAGACTTCGCCAAGGCTACACTGTTAATTTGACTTAACAATAAACAAAAGAGTGTATATGCGTGTGTGTTTCAAATACGTAGCGTGTGATAGTTTTATTTATTGATTTAGTGTATTTATATGCATAATTTAAAAAAAAATATTAGCCTTCAGCACTCCTATATTATAAACTTGTAAGTGTGCGAAATTTCATACTCCTCCGTCCGCGCAATTTCCTAAAAAGGGGTACAAAGTTTTTCCTGACGTATTCATATAATGATAAATTATTAACATTTCTCTGCAATGCGTTAAAATTAGTTCTTAATTATGTGAGGAGTTTTCATGCTATGTGATAGAGCAGTGGTACAAAGCACTTGTCGATTCAATCCATTACACCCTGCTGCACTCCATTATCCAGTCTAGACATCGGGCGAGAACTAATTTTAATTAATTCTGTCTGTGTTTCTGTTACTGGTACCACTTTTTTGGAAAATGTACAGGTATAGGTAAAGGTACCAAAAAAGGGTTCGATAGTAATGGATTTTTGAGTGTCAGTTGTTAATTGTTGATCTGAGAGAGTATAAGCTCTCTCAGATCAACAATTAATAATGTATTTACATGCAGCTTACATATTTACATACATACCTATAGACTGAAATTTGGCGCGTACCTTCCTTTCGCCAAGTAGAGGTGAGCTAAGAACGGATTTCAGGGCACGAGAAGCAGGCGGGTATCAGCTACTCTTTCATATGTAGGCGCATTTAAATCATGGTGGCGTAATGGCTAGCGCTCGCGTCCCAAGCTCATAGGGTGCGGGAATCGATCCTGGCCGGAATTTTCTGAACTAATGTGTATATTGCTACAATTACCACGTGCTGACAACGGTGAAGGAAAATATCGTGATGCAATCTGCACATCGAGATAACCGATGTGTCAAACTTACCAAGCTGCCATGGCAAAGCGTGGCGAGTGTACTGTCCGTTCCCCCCTATTATATGAGGCCCGAGCCCAGTAGTGGGATCTACTCGTTTGGAATGTGTGAAATGTTGTTAAAAAGGAAGAAAAGAAGACGTTTTGAAGGATGACATGCGTACCAATGGTCTCAAAACGGGGGATGCTGAAGACCGCGCGGAGTGGAGTAGAAAAAGTAGGAAAGCGGACCTTGGGCGTCGGAGTGAACGCTCCGCGAACGCAACCCGGATTTAACGCTCGGATGATGATGATGATGAATATATGAAATTAAATGGTAAACAATATAATTGTTTAAAGATTATTATGGAATTGAGCTACATAATATTTTTATGATCGATGTATCTTAAGACCCTATCAGTGCAGGCTTGTCATAAGGGGGTAGCAAAAACGCAAAGGCACAGCCAGGTGGTAGGGCACTTGCCCGTCTGGATGGCTACCACCCCTGGTCTAGAATATGCCGCCATAACAACCTTGTGTTGTGTTCCGGCATTAGTGGCCAGGTTCCAGACTTCCTTAAAAGAGCAGCAGCGCATTTGTAGCACCTTTGGTATTGCAAATGTCTGTAGGCGATGGTAACTGCTTTTCATTAGGTGGGCCGTCTGCCTGTCAAAATGACTAGTCAATAAAAAATTACCCATGTTCGATATAATTATGTTAAGGCTACACACTTGCGCTGCCTGTTCCCCTCATTATCCTGGATGCTGCGATGGAAGTGGACATGCATAAACGTGGCAGTATCATTTCGACAGATAAATATCTAAGTTTGACTGTGTGTAAATAATTTAGTCGATGTTTGAATATATATTTCAACAATTTGTTAGTCGAAGGGTAGATGAAGGTGTCCCGTCTGGCATTGCTTCGAGAACTTTGGTACTGTTCGGGAATTTTGCCGCAGCGAAATTGGTTTTAAGGACGCGCAGGTCAATCGCGATTGGCCTGCCTGACCTTTTACTATATAATTAAATTAGTTTTTTTTATTCAAAGTGGACAGACTGATATTTTTATAATTAACTAGCTGACACGGTAAACTTCGTACTGCCTCAGAATCAATAAATAAAAAACTTTGATTCCTGACCGACGCTCGGGCCTAACGTTTAACTCATAATAAAAAAAGGTTTGCTTTTAAATTTTATTTGATTTCTGAATGATTTTTTAATTTACTTGATTTCTAAACGACGGGACAAACATCAAATGTTTGACGGGTAGAAATAGTTTCTAATGGAAAGCAAAATTGTCGTTTTACTATGTACCAAGAGACTAACGGACAGCAATTGATTTATATATATATATATATATATATATATATATATATATGTATATGTCTTGTCTGAGTCTTGAAAAGTATAAGTCTGCGAAATTTCGTACTCCTTTGAATTCTCCCCACAATTTTCGTAAAAAGGGGTACAAAGTTTTTGCACACACACAGAGATTAGCAGGCGCTCATATTTGCCCACAATTCCCATTAGGATGTAGCTTCCACGCAATTTGCCCACTAACGTGGTTGTTGCTTTTTGCAGTCGCTATTTGCGTAACCGCTATTCGATATGTGAGGCAAATTATTAAAATCAATACGACAGCGCTTTGCGAGTCAGCTACTTGTGCAACTAATGTACTGCCGATTGTAACCGATTGATTGATATCGATTTTGGATGTATGTTTATATCTGCTTTTGGTTATTTATGTAATTTTAGTCACTCTTTTACAGTGCAGGCTTTAACCTCTAGAAAGCGTTGCCTCTTACTGTCAGAGAGGCCAAAACGCTACCTACATTTAGGAACTCGCTTAAAAAATACTATCTTAGTCCATTGAAATGTTACAATTTTTAGGCCTTGGCGTGCGTTTTTCAAAGGACGCAATTTTATTTTTCTGATATGTAGAGGGGGTTATATTGCATTAAGTTATCTAGCCGCTATTCACTCACCATCGAACTACATGTTTCTCAATTTTGTCCTGGAAACTATCATATCTTCTGGAATGAGCAGTATCCTATGCCATGTGACCGTCTTACTTTTAAATATTGTAAGTATGTATGTATAATAAAACATTGTTAGATGTTATGCATGTCTGTTTTCTATATGGCGTATAAAGAATTTAGAAAACCGTGCATGTCATCTTCGCCCCCTCGCCGTGCACGAAGCCCCGGAGCCATGGAGCCCCATTAGACGGGAATGGGAACAAAAGACCAACGTAACAAGGGCTTCTAAGCATGGATATTTCATTCTTGAAATTATAATCTATATGTTTCTTTATTTTTTTATAATACTCGTAATATAACTAACTATAAAGGTAAAGTCATAGAAGACTAACCTAACTCAACTGCGGCATACTCTACACCAGGGGTGGTAGCTCTTCGGACGGGCAATGCTTTTTTTTTAAATAGGGGAATTCGTTGCGAGACCATAGACCGGATGAGGGAAGTGGTCACGACCCGTGTGTGGGATTCGCCAGATCGGGGTGGCATTAGGACCTCACGTGTGAAATGCTATTACCACGCCGCAGTTAGGGGTATCCACTAAAACCTCTGTCCAATCCTCGAGCGTCCTTTGTCCGGGCTGTGGATGCACTCGTAAATTCACCTCCAGCCCGGATGGACAACGGATGGCCCCTTGACGGGCCCCACTATTTAGCCGTACTTCTGGGTCTCACCTCCGAGGTGAGACCTTTATGTGCAGGTGGATTTGGTTTCCCCGTCACTAGCCCGTCTGCTGACCTCATGGAATAAAAAAACTCTGAAATGTCGAATTCAAATTTCTAATGTACCGAAAGAGCAACACAATTTCTGCTAGTTTCGCTTTTTCCTAGGGAAACACAAATGTCACAGCCTTGAAACTTAAATTCTTAGTTTTCCCTAGTGGCGGTTTGATTAATGTTGCGGATTGCGGGTAAACTTTAATATTTTTTCTAGAACAACCTTTTTGGTTGGCAACCGAATAATTTTAGCAGTCCTGGACTGTAATTTCGTTATTTCATGAACACATTCTAGAATGTCTAAAGCCTGAACGTTAATTTATTTAAGTGTTTTCGAAATTATAATTTTGAAATACCCTCCTTATATAATAAACACTTGACGATTAATGCATAGACGGAGTTTACGTAAACAAAAACGTCTTAAAGTGAAGCAGTTTTTTACAACCTTGTGTAATACATATAGGATTTGCGTCTGTGTGTGTAAAAAATTTTGCCATTGTAAACTATATGCCACCGTTTTAGGAACAAAGACGTATTTTAAAAATAGAGACATATAACCTAATATCTTAACAACCCTAGTTTCGCGTTAAATTTCGGTAGATTGCAATTTTTCCTACTAACTTCAGATTGTAGAATCTAGGTTTTATTATTAGTCCCAGTTTATTGAAGAGTTGGGATTCATCTAAAGTTACACGACGAGCCTTTTGAGTTTTTCACTATTTTGTATTTAAGTAATGATTAAACACATTAAAAATATTTAAATGCTTGAACCAGGTTTAAGAGAGGTTAAATTCCGTAACCAATGGCTTCGTGGTAGCCAATAAAACAATATGAAGGCCCTCATTGTCAGTGCATGTCCCTTGTCCTATTTACGTGTAACGTGCAGGTCAATGACTGACACTTGGGTCATAGTTTATGCATGAACCAGGCCCATAACTGACTGCAGAAGCTACTTTCCACCCATACGTGTATCTTGTTAATGTCAACAATATTAAAGTAAGGGACCATCTACGGATTTCTTGATTTTTGGCTGGTCACATTCGTGGGACTCCTCCCTCCCTACTGTGACGTCACATATTTTGTAATTAAAGCAGAAGTTCCGTAATTAGTTTTACACCAATATAAATTATTTTTAAATTAATTTAAACACTGCTCACACAGATAGTCGCAAATATTTCAAAGTTTTTCTTCAATAGTTTAAATTTCGTGTTTTAAAGATTAAAGGCCGCTTGCATAAGGTTGTATAATTTTATTTAAGAAACACAAAACGTATTTAAATACAGTTTACGTCTTTCACGACGCAAAATATGTTTAAAGAACTGTCAATACGTTTTGTGTAAAAGGTATTTAGGCAGTTTAATATGATTAACTAACTTAAAGGCGATCGTTATGCAAGCGGCCCTAAATATATAATATTAGATTTTGAATTGTGACGTCACGAAATTTAGGAACCCTTAGATCCATAGAGTGTGAAGTAATTTATGGATGGCCCCTAAAAGATGACTGAAGAAATAGAAAATGATATCTAATATAACGTAAAGCATATCATTGTAATAATTGAATCAATTTGGTTGAAAGGTACACAACTTTTATCGGGAAGCTGGCTAACAGGCAGGCTGTTCCTGCATGCCAGCCTGTAGAATGTGATAGAGGATGAGACAGGAAGAAGGGGATCGAGGGTATAGGGAAAATTGGATAGGAGGGGACAGTGGGCCGTAGGAACTCCCACTCATCGCGCGAAATACGATTAGCACAAGCCCAAACATTTCACGCCGATATGTAAGAGCGTGGTATCAAGGTGGTATCACACTGGTCGAACCGGCCCTAAAGCCGTCATCATTCCAGCATGGTGCTACCATGAATATGTGAGGTTATACTGTTGTAGTAGATCCTCTTTAAGCAATATTTGATTTTACAACCTTTACAACTCGAAAATATCACTAAACTTGCATATTTTTTTACCGCTATTATTTTTATTTATTTCAGTTCTCTAACTCAAAATCAGTTGGAATAAATCTTAACCTCTACGAGTCAAATGTTTCTTTACAAAATCCTCCATAATTCGAAAACTAACTCGAACTTCTTGGCGTCTCCCTTCAAGTTCGACTTACCGAGGTTTTACTGTCTTACACAGATCAATCAAAATGAATCAAAACTGAAAAGACAGAACGCGCTGTTAAATTAAACAGTGATTCAAGTTGTATATTTACATCGATCACTTCGGTTTATTCATCTAAATTCTAAATCAGAAATGTATCGTCTTATAACGATTTTAACGAAGTTAACACTATTCGTATTGAATGGGCTGGTGGCAACAGAAATAGATGTTTACTCCGTTTCTGTGGCAATAGCCCGTTTCCTGGTTTTATTTTTAGAATGAAAACCGATGTTATATCGGTGAATTTTACCTGTTGTCTGTTCTAAATTTCAAATAGGCTCTTACTGAGTTTGTTCTAAATTTAAAACAGGCTATTACTGAGTTTTTTTAATGCAATTATGGCTTGGCAACTAGGACTTTAAGCCAGTACTGAATTTGTTCTAAATTTCAAATGGGCTCTTACTGAGTTTGTTCTAAATTTAAATTCATACAGGCCATAAAGTACCTTGATTCGCGTTCACTACTTCGATTTAATTTAGACTTAGCACGTCTGTGCATACAGAGTGACAATAATACACTCGCGGCTTCATATTTTGAATAATATGAACATAGGATAATTTATATCCCGGAAAATGTTATCTGAGTTTGATAATTACATTCATTTGTTTCTTTTCCTTATTTACTTCGTGTTTCTGTATTGCACTATTCATTTGTTTTATTAGTAGTTGAAACTTAACATAAGCTCCATACAATTAATGTCAATTTCTACCTATAAGGTAAAATGAGGTTTTGTAAGATATAGAGCTCCGGTATTAACTGATTAATAATATATAAATGTTGTTTAAAGTTAAAGAACATGGACCATAATGAAAGATATGATCCTTTAGCAAAATTACCATTCATAACATTAGGGACCTCATTGCAACGTAGTCTCCGGGTTCGATTCCTCCAAGAGTGATCTATTGTATGTTACCCATAACACAAGCGTTACTTGCTTAGCTTGGGATATATAATGTATGTACTTGTCTGCCGATTATCATTGTATTAATACGTGAAGCAAACACTTTGTACTCCCTTTTTACGAAATATGCGCCGACGGAGGAGTATGAAATTTCGCATACTTATAGTTTATATAGAGGAGTGCAAAATGCTAATACATTTTTTAATTTATGCATTAAAAATACATTTAAAAACATTACACACCCTACCATGTATTTGACACTCACCCATATATACCCTTTTGTTTACTGTTAAAGCCAAATTAACAGCTGGCCTTGGCAAATCTGTGATGATAGAAGTATAGTTGTTGACAACAGAACGTTAATAACGTTCAAACTTGTAGCCGCAGACGTCCGATCACCACGGCGGCCGCTCACAAATTGTTGCGGACAGAATCACTCCGCTGACCTCACCCCCGTAAAGCCCGTGCGACCACGCCCCGCCTACCGCGGGGACATAGCTCGCTCCGTTAGCTGCTAAGCGTCTGCATTTTTGTAGTACTTTAGTAAGCGCGGAGCAAGCCTACATCATGCATTCCTGAACTGCAATTCAAACACACAACATTGTTTCACTTCTACCTGAAGACCTCTAAAAACTTATAATTTAAATTAATTATCGTCGAATTTCGACCACTGGGCGACCACTAGTTTTTTTTAAGTATACGTTTAGCTATGAAAATATTTTGTCTTAAAATTCATAATTTGTGACTACTTAGTTCTAGTTATAGAATAGCCATCAAAGATAATGAATAAACCGATTTTGTGTAAATCCCCCTATTATTTACGGACCTGTAGTAACCAAAACACGACCATACATACGATTTCGTACGAGCAGAGTCCTGAGTGCTAGTTTTCGTACTACTCGATCATGTACAAGTTAACGCAATTTTGTACGACACGATTTATGTCATTTGCAGCAGCATTTGTAGCACCTTTGATGTTGCAAATGTCAATAGCCGGTGGTGACCGCTTTCCATCAAGTGGGCCGTTTGCATGTCTGTTGAACTCCTGCAATAAAAAAATGTTTCCCTTCACGCTCACCAGATGGTGCTAAGTCATTCCAATACAAAATTGCGTTAACTTAAACGTGGTCGAGTAGTAAGAAAACTGCACTACTCTCCACTCTACTGCACTACTGGCACTAAGTAGACTGTACTTACAAAATAGGATTTGTAAATATAATTTACATTCTAGATAATAATATATCTTTATATTTTTGGTAGGCGACTTACGACATCCGCCTAATCCCATGTGACCCTTAAAATAAAAACACCCAAGGGACGGATTCTGTAGCCCTTCCTTCATTACTTTAGTCGTATCAATTCGCTTTCGGTCCCAAGGGTTACCTGTAACCTGCATATTAGTACACTTCCATGGTATATATCAATCGTTTCATAGTGCTAGAGATTTTCCGTGGCTATGCCTGTAATAGGGATGCGGACGTATTATTATATTGCAATAAATTCTAAACATTGTTTAACTGGCTTTCAAAAAAGAAGGATCTCACTCAATTGTTTACCGATTTTCAAGCTTTTATTTTATTTTAAAAGGGTATACTCTTGAGGTGGTCCCATTATCACCAAGTCACAATCTGATGAATGGATCTCAGAGATTTTTTTAATTACATGTGTTCAGCAGACAGGCAGACGGCCCACTTGATGGAAAGCAGTTATCATCGCCTATGGACATTTGTAACACCAAAGGTGCTACAAATGCGCTGTTTTCTCTTAAGGGAGCTTGGAACCTGGTCATTAATTCCGGATCACAACTCAAGGCTGTTATGGTGACATACTCTAGACCAGGGGTGGTAGTCAGCCAGACGAGCAAATGCCCTACCACCTGGCTGAGTTTTTTATCTTTTTTTTACTTTGACTGCACTGTAAGAGTTATCATAAAAGGATGAAGTGTGTGGGTATTATATTGTTTGATGGTTATGATTTGATATTCCTCATGTCGTCAAGCAGATGTCATACAGGGGAAATCCATTATTGTTATCATAATTGTTCTATTCGCACTTATCTATGCACGTTGGATAAAATGTGGCGTGTTTACTACATAAATTGTAATATTTACTAAGTTATCGCGACTCGAGATATATATAAGCGACCACACCTTTGTTTTAAAAAACTATTTATTATAAACTTGAATATTATAAATTACAATTAGGTGTTCTTAGGTCTACTGCTCTTACAAGACTAAAATAATATTAATTAAAACTAATATAATACGGGAAGCTCTTATGCTGACCAAGCTGGTGACACATCGTGTGATCAGCGGTTCTCAGCATAATGTTAGGGGTGGCGATGGGTTAACTCTCGTATACATAATAAAGCTTTGTTTAACGGTTTTAAGCGCGGTAATTAATTTCATTTTTTATTATTTCGTTTCGTTATTATTAGAGTTAGGCATGTTTGCTGTTTCTGGCGCCGGTTCTTCTCTTCAAGCCACAACATGCAACGCGGTAGTATATTCGATTAGGCTCTCGTAGAGAAATAATAACCATAAACAAAATTGAAACTAAATTATTAAAATGAACAAGTTGACGATAGGCTAAATAAAACTTTAACAATACTCATTGACACTTGACTTGACTTGAATTTTGGTGAACAATAAAATGTTTTCATTCATTCATTATATACTCTATGGGTGCCTAATCTAATAAAATGCCGCGTTTTAAACATTGAAACGGTCAATAACTCAATTTGCGCAGTGATGTAGATTCGCATGAGAACGCGTAGAGGACCGCTATCTTTCAAGATGGTTGCCGGTATCTATACCAAATTTATGTTACGTAAACAGCCGTATCTCATGTCAGGATTTCAAATAACTAAAATTAATGAACTTTATTTAATTGTTTAATACAATTTATGAACAACTAGCTGTCCAGGCAGACGTCGTCCTGCCCGGAAAAGCTTCAATCGATATTTGACAATAAAAAATAGGGGTAGTAAAAGGTTGAAAATTTAGGGTTGTATGTATTTTTTCATGCTGTAACATCAAAATAAAAATTCAGGGGTGGACTACCCTTAACATTTAGGGGGATGAAAAATAGATGTCTGATTCTCAGACCTACCCAATATGCACACAAAATTTTATGAGAATCGGTCAAGCAGTTTCAGAGGAGTATGGTAACTAACATTGTGCACGAGAATTTTATATATAAGAAGATATAACTACGTTTTAACGGTTTTAAGCCAGACCTCAAGACTCAGAAAGAGCTCACATTGAGCTCTTTCTGCGTGCACCGGAACACAAACCAACTTGACTGACATTTTCTTCTTTTTCCTTCCACCCATTTTAATATTATACGAAATTATATTAGAGCTAGGCATGCTTGTTGAAGAGTTTCTTGCGCCGTTTCTTCTCTTCAAGCCTCAACATGTTGCGAAGCGGTGGTAAATTAGATTAGGCTCCCATAATAGTCACGTCGACTGAAAAGTGGCGAAACGTGGGAATAATAAAAATCAAATAGATTATCGCGCTTAAAACCGTTAAAACGTAGTTTTATTATGTATAAAGTCGTGAAAACATAAGAAAATGTTAGTAGAGGTAATTGCAAAGACACATCAGAACAAGCAATCTCATTTTAATCCACACTCAGGACCGTTTGACCGTTAGCTTTCAATTATGCAACAAAATAGCATGTGGAATTACAAAGCAATGAATCTAATTATGTAGCTCTGGCTATAAAAGCTGCTACATAGTATGCACCTGTAGTGTGTGCAATAAGAACAAACGTACGAGTCGAATTGACTTGGACCGAACATTTGATTAGGTGAGGGCGCATAATCCGTATTTTACTTGTCTATTTCCTATTGCTTTTATAGATTAAATAATACTCTGTTGTTTATATAATAGAATAGTTATTATACTTATTTACTAGCTGTCCCGCAGACGTCGTCCTGCCCGGTAAAAAATAGGGGTTGATCGTAGAGGGTTGAAAATTTAGGGTTGTATGTATTTTTGTATGTTGTATCATAAAAAAATAGAAATTAAAAATTTTGTCTAAAAAATAAATAAAAAAAATTTAGGGGTGGACTACCCCTAACATTTAGGGGGATGAAAAATAGATGTTGGCCGATTCTCATAGATACCGGATAAGCACAAAAAATTTCATCAAAATCGGTCAAGCCGTTTCGGAGGAGTATGGCAACGAAAACTGTGACACGAGAATTTTATATATTAGACTAGCTGTCCCGGCAGACGTCGTCCTGCCCGGTAAAAAATAGGGGTTGGTCGTAGAGGGTTGAAAATTTAGGGTTGTATGTATTTTTTAATGCTGTATCATAAAAAAATAGAAATTAAAAATTTTGTCTAAAAAATAAAAAAAAATATTTAGGGGTGGACTACCCCTAACATTTAGGGGGATGAAAAATAGATGTTGGTCGATTCTCATAGATACCGGATAAGCACAAAAAATTTCATCAAAATCGGTCAAGCCGTTTCGGAGGAGTATGGCAACGAAAACTGTGACACGAGAATTTTATATATTAGATTGATGGAAAATACACAAGAATAAATTAAAATAATTGTGTAGTGTTCCGACATTTCGTGGTGGTTTAACTCTGTGACATCAAAAAATAAGTGTGTCAAAGAAGCTATAAAATTGATTCAGGCATGGCTAAGCTGTCTAACTTACGAAGATACTGAAAATGTGTTAAACATCTCTGTCTGAATACGAAAATGTATACACACATACGTCTGTGCACTGTGGCTATAAACATCAACATTGGTCTTCAACATACAGGCTTTCTAGTCTAGGAGCAGTAGATAACATAAATAATGTAAATTTCACTTTTGACACTAAAGATGATTGAAAAATCGTGGCCAGGTTCCAATGGTAGTCCTTTGGTATTATGAATATAGGCGACGGTAACCACTTTCTGTCAGGAGGACAGTCAGCTTGTCTCCTTGTGTCCTCCTTCAACAGTAAAAATAAAATAATACAGCTAATTATATTTACCTAATTTTCGTTTGATATTTATTGTTTCTAAAGGCAACACTAGTCGTCATTAAATAACAATTACCATATGCAGAGGAATGGTAACAATTGGTCGTCACAAGTATCCAAAGTCAATCAAGAAGCTTATCTTCTTGTTTTTCGTGTACATGCTGATTAACTTATTACTTTCGGATAACATTTAACGATATGTCAATGAGCCTTTTCGAATTGTTTATGTAATATACACGCAGACACATATTATAGCTTCATTATTTTTTATTAGTTTAGCTAAAGACAATTTTTAGTTTCGTGTCTATATTTTTTGTAGTAATTGATTTCAAATTTTATATAGTCCTCCTTGACGTATCGTCAACGGCAAACTTTGTCAAGTCCGGCTATGCGAGCGTTGGTGGCTAGGGAAACCATATTTGGTTTTAAAAGTCAATTTGTATAATATATAATAAATACCCTTACAACTGGTGTCAGTAAAGTGAAGCACTTTTAAGTAGGACCTAAAAGTCTTAGTTCGCTCCGTCGACGCGTTGTCCCATCAGTCCGCAACACAAAGTCTTAGTGTGACGAGCTCGAATAGTTCCAAATCCGTTTTTTTGGAAAGACTATTTACTTGTAACATCATTTATGCTGTTGTGTCTCTAAAAATAATTACATGGCGCTCACAAACACATCGATTGGTTTTGTTTTGTTTTGTTTTTTTTTTTATTGCAGGAGATCAGCAGACAGGCAGACGGCCCACTTGATGGACAGCGGTTACCATCGCCTATGGACATTTGCAACACCAAAGGTGCTACGAATGCGCTGCTGCTCTCTTTAGGGAGCCTGGAACCTGGTCACTAATGCCGGAACACAACACAAGGTTGTTATGGCGACATACTCTAGACCAGGGGTGGTAGCCATCCAGTCGGGCAAATGCCCTACCACCTGGCTGTGGGTTGTTTTGTCGCCTCTTACGACAGGCCGCCGGGCCGCAGGAAATTGTATTCTTTCTCCGTTCCTGCACGGATAAAATTTGTGCTTCAACTCTGATTGTAATTTTGTAGGAAACTAGCAGGTATTATTACACTAAATTTTATGATATATTCTGATGGATTTCAAGTTTTATGATACACTCTTAGTTTATATACAATTCGTTCGGCGTAAGTCAATCGTGCCACCAAAGTGCATTGATCAACCTAGCCAGTTGGACGACTGGTTCCGCGGGTCTTCGGCCGTTGGCCAGGCATTGTAAGTCATTCGTTGACCGACCTAAAAAAAGGCAAAGGTTGTAAACACATGTATCTTCAACCAAGAAGTTTCAGATCGTGCTTATCATTACTAGGTTCTGACATTATCATTAGCCTAATTACACGGTACTATTCCTTAATTTAATCAGTTAGTTTCTTTCTTGGTGTATTTCACTGTTCTCCCACCAGCTTTTATAAAAAACAATAGCGGAGCGGATGGTAAAAATAATCGCAAGTTAGACATTTTGTCTGATTTATATTTTTTATATTTCTTTCTTTCTGACGTGATACCCGTTACCTGATATTTGCTGAACTGCGCCTATATGGTACCATTGCGAATCATTTTTTTGCTGTCTAGTTTTTACGTAACGCTCCAACAGACAGACAAAAACACTAAATTTTTGATATGCGGAATGTGCTTGTCTGAATTATTTCCGTATATATATTATCCGTGAGGGAACGGAGAGAGAATATAATTTCCTGCGTTGGGGCGGCCAGTCGTAAGAGGCGACAAGACAACCCACAGCCAGGTAGGGTATTTGTCCGACTGCATGGCTAGCCCTGGTCTAGAGTATGCCGCCACAACCTTGAGTTGTGTTCCGGCATTAGTGACCAGGTTCCAGTGTCGTTTAAGAGTGCAGCATCGCATTTGTAGCACCTTTGGTGTTGCAAATGTCCATAGACGATGGTAACCGCTTTCCATCAAGTCGGTCGTTTGCCTGTCTGCTGAACTCCTGCAATAAAAAAATATTATTGAAGTATAACTTTATATAATAACTTAAACAACTAAAACTTATCACATAGTTTCGTCAAATTTACAAGTTCATTCTTTACAAGAATTACAAATATGTACTGCTATGGAACAAAGAGCACCGGGAACAATGGGACACAGTAGCATTATGTAGTGATGGGAGGGGCTCAAACACTCCCAAGTTCATCGGCCAGATGAGGGGTGATTGCATCGCGTCGATTGTGAGCAACTGAGCAATCTACTTCTTTGTTTTCTGGATTGGGCGTTCTATTTACTATTTTTGTGTTTGATTTCGTTGCACCGTTCTACTGATTAATAACTTCTTGAATATTTGCCTTTGAATACTACTGAACGTCTCCAGATAGAGTTTTGGTAGTTTCCTCAATTTGATGAATATGACTAATATCCAAAAATGGACTTGATGTCAATTTGATGGACATCCAAACCACACTCTCCTCAGCGTACTACTGTCTGCAACCACGTTTTTTAAGGTCCAATATTTTATTAACAATTTCTCTGTTTCACGTATATCATGAACATGTCATGCCGAGACCGGTACATACATATCGATGGTTTCCCTCTTGAGGTTGTGCAGGAATGTCTACCTTGGACAAAAAATCTTATGCAGGCACGAATTCGAGGAGGAAGCCAGTAGCCATTCGATAAGCTACGACAAGTATTTTTTTTCGTCGACCATTCCGCTATGTGTATAGACGAATCTCTTTGAGCAGTGCGTGCTACGCACATACGGTGTCGAGACATGGTCACTGACAGTGGAACTGGTCCACACATTCAAAGTTGCTCGACGTGCTTTGAAATGAGCTATATACTATGTGTTTTTCTTATGGATAGAATCAGAAGTGAGGTTATCAGTAAAAGAATCAAGGTACGGTCGGTTACCTTATGACATATATCGGTATATAGCTCGCAAGATTAGCAAGTTGAAGTGGCAGTGGACCGTCTGTCGCAGGTCCGATGGCCGATGGAGTAAAGGTGTCTTGGAGTGGAGATCGCGTCTTGGCAATCGTAGGCTTGTGGATTGACAATCTGCGCAAGATCGCCGGCAGGGGTTAGTTGAGGACGGCGGAAGACCGGGATATGTGGCGCAAGCTTGTTGAACGCAAACCGGCTTAAGAAGAAGACTATATCGTTGATAACAATAATTAGTTTTAGTCATTGAGATTGTAGGAAAATGATGATTCGTTCAGTAGATTACTCATTAAGTCTTATTATACACCAAAAACTATTAAAGTGGTAAACGAAAGGACATTACTTAAATTACGCGTTATCGCTTTGGAAAAGCACGAAAAACATATTAATTTTAATAAATGTTTAAATGTTCAAATGAACCATTTATATTTAAATATTCTAGAAAAATTAAAATTGTGCGAAACTATACTTATTTAGACTACATAGAACGTTTACGGTTCTTTGTTGTCTGATTTTCGATATTACTTCTGTTTAATCACAAGTACGTTGTTATCGTACGTAATAAAGTTTTAACTGTATGTTCGGATGCTATAAATTGGCAACCTGCCGTGACAAATGTTGGCAGTGACGTAAAACGATACAGCTGGTAGGACATATTAATCTTGTTTAATAGTTGTTTGCATCTCGGTATCGAGAACTCGGAAAGGAGGATATGACGAAAAGAAGAGTTTCGTTTGTGCCAAAATAGCTATCGGACCTTAACAATGTCTAATATAATTCTTATTATAGTAGTGGTACAACATGTCATAGCTCAGCAAAAATATACATCCAAGGTTAACCTTAGCTGGTTTTGCACGTGTATACTTGATGAAAATATTGCGCACATCGAATTAGCCGCAATCGTATCATGTTTATTAATTTATTCTTAATTTACTAGTTGGTCCATTTTCATATTCATTATCGTTGTTATCTTAGTTTTAATACTGCTTGCGTTCATAGCCTTCACTTTACAATTACTCTACTTCACGCCCTTTTCAGCATCCTTTATTGTGGTCCTTCTTGCCGGTGTTCGGCGATCTCTCAAATGTAATTATTGCGCCGCCTGTGGAGGTTCCACAATGTGGCTGGTCAGACCGTTTTTAAATTCTCGGTAACAGATCACACAATATAGTTGGCCTATGGCATTACTGTGGCTGTGGGAGGGCTTGGGTATCTTTGCAAATTACGCTTTTCATATTCAATCCATATGACCATTGCTAGGTACGTCTTCCCTTTATCGGCGTTAAACTGGCATCTCTTGGGCGTCTACTGGAGCCTAGTGGAGGTGGGGCTTGTTTTCTTTTTAATATCTCCCCGAAATTGTTACCTATGTTAATTGTTTGAAAGACGAACGTGAGTATTTATTTTTATTTAAAAAACACAAAACTCGTGTTCTTTATAAAATATTTAAGAATTGTATACAAATAATCTTCATCATAGAATTAAATCTTGTTAGTCTAGAGAATCAGCTTCCGAACCCGATGTTAGTTTTACTATTATTTCTTGTTCACATTCAATGACTTTAGCTTCCCTTATTCTGAGATCAGAGAGAGATAATTCTTAACCCTCCCGACGCCAAGCATCATTTGGACCTAACTCTTAAAGAAATCTCGCGGCATTGCTTGTCATATGCTCGTCCGGCTGGCTACCATCCTAGGTTTAGAGTATGCCGCCATAACAACCTCGAGTTGTATTCCGACATAGTACCCAGTTCCAATCCTTTCTTCAAGGCCGGTAGAAAATTGGTAGCAACTTTAATGTTGCAAATTTCTATAACCACTCTATCAGATGTGGCGTCACTCTGTCTACTGTACTCGTGCTTATCTACTATGTCACGAATATGAAGCAATGAATGGTAATAATCCTCATAATGGTAATAAAGACCTATTGAATAGAAGCTCAGCGGAGTAGTGACTCGCAAACAAAGGCATTGTCACGAAGGTCTTACTAAACAGAACCAGTAAGGGGTCGCCCTTGGTATCGAAACGCGACCGAAATGGTGCATCTAGTAAGTGGGTCAAGCTCGCTTGCGTCGGGTCGCCACGTGCTCCTCCCCTCCCCTTACAACCATACAAATCAAATCTAAACCTTACTTACACGAATTAAAGTCTAATTCAGATTACGCGAGTCCAACCCACAAACCTTGTTAACGCGCAGCTGTTTTTGACCACTCTTATCACTGTGCGCTAAGGTTGATGTTTGTTTATCAGATTGCTCTTTTAATTATAACAATGGATCGTTGATAAAGACTGTGGGCTTACTGTTGCCGTGGGTGTATCTTTTATTTGCATTTTAAATTTACTGTCAGGAAATGTACATTGTTTTCTATGAGCGCTGTTTACAACGCAAAAGCACGCTGCTCAAGTTCTTTGTCTTTGTTATGTGCGTTTTAGTTAGCTATGTTGTTTTAAGAAGTATATCTGTAGATTATAAGTGTGGTTATTACTCTAACTTATTACTAACATTTGTATGTTTTTAGCGAAGATTTTTATGACAAGGTTTTTCTACATACTGTTACATACCGACAAAGGACGCACACCTTGCTGTCGTAAAACGCAATGTGTTGCCCTTTCTGCATTCGGAGTTCTTTTGTCTACTTCGTGTTTAAAATTTAAAAACATCCTATTGTTATCGTACTTATTTTATGGCCGTCATTAGTGTCGGACTAGTCTTTGTTTTTATTGCATTGCGTCGAAGCTTGCCAAATGTGCGGATTAACTGATTGAACGCGGCCCCTTTGTCGGTATTATACAGTTTAGTAAAAAACAATTCCCGAACGGAGGGGTGGGGCAGTCAAGCGACGATTACGATACTAGCAAGACGTCTGTAATACTTTCGATTAGCGATATAATGACGGACTTTGGTCGTGTTAAATTGCATTGAATCGTGCAGTGTGAACTGGTTGCATCCAGTTATGTTTGTACAGTACTAATAAACTCTACAGTAGTCCCAACGGCATTTTACACACATTTCACAATACATTTCTTTCGCAGATTGATCCTTTTGCGCAGTATAAATTGCTTTAGTAGTAGTAAATCTGAGACGTTATAATACTTATGTATCTCGAAGAATCATTATTCCTCTTTCTACTTCGTCCTTGTGTAACAAAAAGTCGCCAATACTGTCTACAGAGTTTCTACTCTCACTATCACTACTTAACTCGTTGCATAATAATTGAAACGCTGCATTGACTATTTCATAGATTTTTCTGTCGTAGGAGCATCGATTCGGAATGGTTGTTTATGCTCAGTATACGCGCTACCGATTTGTTGGAAAATCTTTCAAGGAAAGGATTGTACTATCGGTTAGACATTTTTGAAGTGATAACTTCTTATGGGAGGGTAAACCGCTTCGTTACGTAACGCGTTACGACGCCAGTCTGTCTGGCTTCCCTTATTCTTTTAAGTCATTGGATCATTCTAAATAACAACATTTTTAATTTGGTTTTTAAATTGATATATGTTACCTATGAAAGAACTTTCAACGATTAAATCTTGTAAACCAGCCGAATACACTGTTGCTATATTAAGATTACTTAAGAAAACTCTGGGAACCTGTTCACTCGGTTAGCATACAAAGCATTTCTCGTTCTGAGAATTTTGTTTCTGTTTATTTTTGCTGAGTATATTGAGAATAGACGGGAAAAATCTCCGATATATCCAAAGTATATAGAATGTAGCTAAACTTAGACGTAAGTGCCTAGCTTCGTGTTGCTAGAGATGTCGCCTGATGGTCGGAATTCGACTATAATTAATTTAAATTATACGTTTTAACATTATTAAGGTTCTTTTGTCAATGACTGTACTTTTATAATCACAGATTTCGCCAAGGCTACACTGTTAATTTGACTTTAACAATAAACAAAAGAGTATATATGAGTGTGTATGTTAAATGCATGGTGTGTGTGTAATGTTTTTTTATGCATTTCTTATGCATAATTTTTGAAAAGATATTATTTTTCGTCGTTTCTACTCTATATAAACTATGAAGATGTAAAATTTCATACACCTCTGTCCGCCCAATATTCATTAAAAGGGGTACAAAGTTTTTGCTTCACGTATTAATATAATGAAATTCTGCTCCGTTTATAGAATACATTGTCGTATACTATATAACAAGGCTTTGATGTTTATGTTTTAATATCATCTAAATTCTTTCGAATAAAGGACTGAAATATTTTTCTGAAACGTCTTAGACAGTTTTATTTATCTACCTTTATGTATATAATTCTTCTGTACGTGTGTACATTACTAAACTCCTAAACCCCTGGACTGAACATGATGATTTTTTTATGTTCGAGTCGGGCCCGGAACGGGTGAGATTCATAATTCGACCCGGTAGGTGGCGCCTAAATGGGGTTCTAAATTTTATTTATATATTTTTAGGTCAGAACAACGTTTGCTGGGCCCGCTAATAATATAATAAATCCTTTAGGGTCGTCCAGTGTACAATGGTTTCAAAATTAGCAAAAATATTAAGAGGACGTATTTAGACTGCCAGATTTCAAAAATGCAACTTAAAATTCTTGTCTGTTAGCCTGCTAGAGCATCATGCGAAAACTACTGAGTGATTTTAATCTTGAGGGCAACGCGAACGAAGTTTCGTTGACAGAACCAGTGTTTACGTTTTTTTTTTTTTTTTATAATGAATAGGTTCGCGTTTGACCGACATTGCACCATGTCTCAGGCGGAAATGCAGTCTAAGGTGGAGCACGCTTACCTAGAAGATACCTGTTCACGCGAGACTTAAAGACACTTAGATTGTATTTTTCGGGAAAAACAGACGAAGGTAAAGAGTTCCATTCTTCAGCGGTGCGTACGATGAATGTAGAAGCATAGCGTGTCGTCCGCTTCGTCGGTATTTCCACCATATAACGGTGGCGTAAGTGCGTCCGTCTGCTTGTCCGGTGGTAGAATGGTGAGGGTGGAACCAGCTCATGCAATTCCAAGGCACACTCACCGAAGTGTATCCTATAGAATACCGACAAACTAGCGACTTTACGTCGATGACTTAGGCTCTGAAGCCTTTCGTCGAATAGTCGGTTGTTGCCTATCAGTTTCCTAGCTCTTTTCTCTATCGACTCGAGTGTCTCTAACTGGTATTTAGCTGAGCCATCCCAGAGATGAGAGCAGTACTCCATGCAAGACCGTACTTGTGCTTGATACAGATTCAGCAACTGAAGTGGTGTGAAGTACTGCCTCACCCTTGAGAGAACCCCTAACTTTTTCCCAGCCAGCTGAGCAACAGACTCTATATAGGAGCCAAAATTTAGAGATTGTGTTAAGGAGATGCCAAGAAGCTGAAGGCTGTCGGCTATCGGTATGGATACACCTCGGAAAGTAGGAGTTAAGTTAAAAGGACTCCTTTTGGCAGAGAAGAGACACGCCTGGGTTTTGGAGGCATTGAACTTGACTAGGTTAGATTCACCCCAATCGGAGACTGCCTTCAAGGTCAAGTTTATCCTAGTAATCAGTGACTCTCTCAGTGACTGAATCTGGGCGCTACTGGCTCGCGCGTTGGATGTATAGCTCTCTACAACAGTGCTATCGTCTGCATACCCCAAAATACCGGGTTTCAGCAAATCGTTTATATGCAACAAGAAAAGTGTTGCTGAGAGCACCGATCCCTGAGGGACTCCGGCATTTATAGCCATTTGATCAGATGAGCATCCGTCAATGACTACTCTGATAGATCTATCCCTCAGGAAATCGGAGATCCAAGCGCATAGCCCGGTAGGCAATCCATAAGACGGAAGCTTGCTTAAAAGAGCGTCGTGCCATACCCTGTCAAAGGCTTTCGAGATGTCAAGAGAGACAGCCATCGTCTCTCCATATTTCTCGATTGCCTCATTACAGATGTGGGTGACGTACGCAAGAAGATCACCCGTTGACCGGTTTCGGCGGAAGCCATATTGGCGGTCACTCAAAAGGTCATTATCTTCTAGGTACGCCAACAGCCGGACGTTCAAAATACGTTCCATACTTTTACAAAGTATGGATGTAATTGATATGGGCCTGTAGTTGGCAGGGTCGGCACGGCTTCCCTTTTTGGGCACTGGCTGTATATTAGCTAGCTTCCATGACTGTGGTACTTGACCAGTCTTTAGAGAGAGACGATAGAGGCGTGTCAGAATCGGAGCGAGCTCAAGCGCACAGGTTTTGAGTACTATGGCCGGAATACCGTCTGGGCCACTAGCTTTGTTCACATCTAGATTTAGCAAGGTTTTACGAACTTCGCTCTGGCGTATGCGTATTTCGGGCATGGAGGCCAAGCACTGCGATAATCGTGGAGGTCTTGCGTTATCGCTGTCTAGATGTGAAGATTCCGCAAAGAGAGTCACAAAGAGATTTGCTTTCTCTTGAGCAGTGTGAGCGAGAGATCCGTCGGGTTTCAGCAGTGGTGGAAGTGAGGGACGGCAGAAGTTCGATACAACTGACTTAGCCAGACTCCAGAAGGCTTGAGTACCTGTGGGGTAAGAAGCCAGTTTGGTACCGATCCGGCCTATGTGGTCAAATCGAGACTTCTTCAGAACACTCTTGTAGGATTTGGTAGCCCTGTTGAAAGCTTTCTTCTTGGTTTTGATGTCTTCTGTTTTGCGATTTCTAGCATCGACCCATGACAGATATGCCTGATGTTTACAGGCTTCAGCGCGTTTGCACTCATCTCCAAACCATGGTCTAGCTTGGTCAAATGCGGTCCTATCAGAGAATGGAACGTAATATTCCATTCCTTGAAGGATCACATCTCGAACCAAATCCGCACAGGCAGAAGGATCATCGGAAGAGAAACAGATGGGCTTCCAAGGATATGATGCAAAAAAAGACCGCATTTCATCCCAATCTGCCAAATTGTACCGCCATACACGCCGGGTGCCTGAACGACCGACCTTAGGAGGTGAGAAGTGGGATACACTTTTTATCAGGCAATGGTCGGAACTACCCAACGGCGATGATACTGACACATAATGGCGCTCTGGCTTGGTAGTCAGCAGAAGATCCAAACAATTAGCAGTTTGTCCGTGGACATCGGGGACTCTTGTAGCTTCCTGGACCAGTTGGGTGAGGTTTAAAGCTAAAGCAAGCTTTCGCATTTCTCTACCTGCATGGTCGGTGCACTGGTATGGGAAAATCCATTCCTGGTGATGGGCATTAAAATCCCCCAGTAACACCAATTCAGCTGTAGGGTGGGTACCTTTGTTGTCCGGTATCGGCCGCCTCACTTAGATATTCAATCAGCCTAGTTGTCTCCTGGTTTCCACTGTGCGAACGGTAAACACAGGCGTAAAGGATTTTTTCCGAGCCGGTATCCACCAATACCCACAAAACGGAAAATCTAGGGTCTTCAAGGTTTCGGAGGCGCCGATAGCACACGTCATCACGGGCATATAAGCAAATACCAGCATGAGGCCTAAAATTGTGCTCCAGAGTGTAACCTGGGTACGATAGGTAAGCCGAGTCTGATGGCAGTGCTATCTGCGTCTCAGAGAGGAACAAGAGAGCAGGCTTTTCTGTCTCGAGATGATGATGGACAGGTATGAGATTTGAGTGCAAACCTCGAATGTTAGAGAGGTGCACTTTTAGCGAGAGGGAGTGCAGCCGCTGTTTAACTGATCTCTTATTTCTCTTTGTCATAATGTTTCGTGAGTTGAGGTAGGAAGATGGCAGTAAAATAAGAATCCACCAAATTAACCACCGGATTTACAGCGACTATCCGCACCTATTTGACACTAGTCTGGAGACTGCGGGGACGCCCGAGCCCCCCCAAGGATGTCCACAGGGCCCTCTCAACTGGTCGCCAACCAGCACCATGGCGCATCCTGGGATTTTTCGCGAGTTGGCGGGGCAGCCATTCACGAGTGGCTAAGACGCTACTAGGGCCCCCAACTGACTGCGGTCGGCCAGCGGTGCACCGTGCCTCGGATCCCGCTACCCTCCGCGACTAGTCCCAGAGTGCAGTAATGTCTCTGTTTATCGGTACGGTCTTTATGGAGTGGATTTATTACTTCGACCCATCTCCCTTATGGCTTTCATAGGCCAACATGTCGTAACACGGCTAGGCCGTTTTGGCGACACGACTTTGACCGATGGGTGGTAGTAAAGCCACGGCCGAAGCCTCCCACCTTTGTCATCTGTTTAGCACCACCCAGGGCCACGTGTAGGGATTCCGTTAGTGGGGTATTCTCCTACGGACGTGGATGACACGGCCCCACGTATAGATGAAACGTTTTCTAGGGAGCAGAGGAGTCTTCACCCCTGTTGACGAAGTGAGTTTCGGGAAGAGTCTTTCCTGGGACATTCTCAAGCACTGATGCGCTAGGATCAGCGTGGGCGTAACTACGTTATAAGTCTCACGCTCTTCCTGCCACAAGCGCGGGGCACATGGGAGAAGGGTGGTTTTAGTGGAGTATTGAGTTTTCGAGTCTCCATACAAGCCGGCGATTTGACTCTGGTGCCCATTCGCGGTGTCACCTCTCGTAGCTTTGGTCTAATCCCTAGTAAAGGGCCCGATAGTGTGCGAAGTGAATTTCACCCGCCTCAAAAATAAAATAAATGGATGAAACGTTTAGGAAATGTCAGCAAGTTCTGGCGCGAAGTTTACGATATATTTGTTACCTCTCCCATAAGGAATAAATAATGGCACAGAGTCCATTTACTCATAGGTTATCTATGGTCCCCCCATCCGGTGCGATAGCGGTTATGTATTTGTTTCGCGTAATATCGGGTTCTGTTATCGATTTTTATTGCTGCAAATATTTTTATTGTAAAATACTTGAAAAATATTATTAGAAGAACGTACTCTGCCTATAACATGTCGCCTTTTGGCTTCAATGTTTTATCTTGAAAATTGTTAATTTTTGACGACGTTTTTGAAACTTTATAAATATTTCATTTGTAGCATCTTTTAAAATTATTTGTAGACTAGCTGTGCCCGCGACGTCGACCGAGAGGAATATGTTTTCAAAGCCCCTGATTTTGAAACATTCTTCATTGTTGCTCCGCTCCTATTGAGCTTAGCGTGATGATATGTAGCCCATAGCCTTCCTCAATAAATGGGCTATCTAACACAGAAAGAATTTTTCAAATCAGACCAATGGTTCCTGAGATTAGCGTGTTCAATCAAACAAAGTCTTCGGCTCTATATATTAGTATATAAGATTGACAGTCAAAAATATTATGCGTTACGGTATAACGCAGTACCTATTTATTGCTAAACTGTAGTACACCAGAAAGACACGATCACCGCGCCATCTTTTTGGTCGTATATTTACGGAGCAGACGTAGCTTATCGGGCATAAAAGTACCCACATAAAGTGTTGACCCATACATTTATTTGACATGCTTTTTACCTAACCTCTTTTTAATACTTCGCCTATATGATCATTTGTGTGTATGTCGCGGTCTACCGTCATCAACTCCACCATTCACAATGCTGTCATACATTTGTTTTGTGATTTTACTTTCATGCTCCCTACATGCCCAAACCATTTTAACAAAACTTTTTCAACTCTTGTTATTATCAAAGTTATTTATGTACAGTGTACGTAACTAATGTACACACACCGGCACAATTAGTGGAACAGAAAAAGAAATAAAGCGGTATGGAAAAAAGAAAGAATTAGGAATAATATTTTAAAATAATAATTACGAATAAGGTTACAACTAAATTGACATCTCTTATTGTGGTATTTGTGCAATCTAAAGTAATTAATTATAAAAAAAGAAATATAACAAAGGACATTTTTTCAGATTTTAAGTTAACTTAGAAAATTGAATAATTTTATCAATAAAAAAACCTAATAATACTATGTTTTAACGGTTTTAAGCGCGGTAATTTATTTGATTTTTAGTGGCCGTGATCACGGTAGACAAAGATGTCAAGTGTCAATGTATTGTTAAAATTTTATTTAGCCTACCGCCAACTTATTCATTTTATTGACGGTAGGCTCAATAAAACTTTAACAATACTCATTGACACTTGACATCTTTGTCTTCCGTGATCACAGCTACTGAAAAGTCGCCGAAACGTCGAAATAATACAAAAACCAAATAAACTACCGCTCTGAAAACCGTTAAAACGTAGTTTTATTATGTATACTAGTCCCGAAAACTTAAGAAAATATTTTTAAAAAACCCTATATAACAATAATAATGTTTCCTTCCCTTGCTCTGTCTACAGCTTCCATTTGTATGGCATGCAGCGGATGATGTTGTCTATTTGTTCTTGGGGCAACCTCTGCCACTCTTCAAGCAATGGGTTTCGCATTACACGTAGATTGTTTAGGGTCGGCATTACTTTTCATTTTAACAAGTCCCAAACATGCTCTACTGGATTCACGTCCTAGAGTCTTGGTGGCCACTGTACTACTGTTATATTCGCTTCGTTCAGATATACTTGATTTTTTTAGGGATTTTACTAGCGTTCCTCTAATTGTGCCGCTGTGTGTATTTGATTGATGTATTTGATAGTTTTTATTATTGTCTTATATTGCGTAATATTTATTACAATTTACGTTCCGAGTGCCTTGTCGTAATAAATAATAATCAGTAGTAGGTCTTATTAGTGAAAGAGGTCGGTGCGTCGTTATCTGCGCTGTTATCGGTGCCAAATTAGTGTCCGACGAATCAATGTGGGCCAACCGTCTACAATGGCAGGTCAAGTTCGCTGCCTACATTCTAGCTGACCTCGTTGCGTTCATTGCATATTTTCAACCTTAGCACCGCGTAATACAGGTTAGATGTTTCGATGCTTTATGAAGTTTCAACAGTTGACTGTTGAGTTTGCAAGAAAATGAAGAGCAGCTGATGTTATTTCGCAATTCGAATGGTAAGATCGCGGTTTATAGGATATATGCTGCTCAAATATACGATTCATTTATATGTATATGAATACGTGAAGCAAAAACTTTGTATTCCTTTTTACAAAAATTGCGCGGACGGAGGAGTATGAAATTTCGCACACTTATAACGACAAAGCGACGAATACTATTTAAAGAAACAAGCGTAATAAATACATGAAATCAATAAAAAATCATTTCACACACTACCATGTATTTGACACACACACGCATATATATATATAGTCAAATCAACAGTGCAGCCTTGGCGAAATCTGCGATTATGTAGTTAGAAGTATAGTCTTTGACATTAATTATTATCGTCGAATTTTGACCACGGGAGACCACTAATTTGGACAAAAAGAAATTAAATCAAAAGAACGTGATTGTTGTGACTTTTTAAGTTATATTTTTATTTGCTTGAAAATAGAGAATTAAAAACAACCCACAGTCAGGTGGTAGGGCATTTGCCCGCCTGGATGGCTAGCACCCGTGGTCTAGAGTATGCTGCCATAGTAACCATGAGTTGTGTTCCGCCATTAATGGCCAGGTTTGCAGTTTAACTTAAGACAGCCGCAGTGCATTTGTAGCATCTTTGGTCTCAATAAATATATCCATAGGCGATGGTAACCGCTTTCAATCAGGTGGACCGTTTGCCTGTCTCCTGAACTCATGCAATAAAAAAGCCTACGAATGGGCTATTAAGAGATTCGCATATGTCACTTTTAAGCCAAAATTAATTTCTGTCTTCCAAATAGGATTAGAATTGCAGAAAAAAAACAATATTTTTACATCTTTCTTAGCGAAGTTGGCAGTTCTAATACTATTTTTTACCGTCATTAACAATGCCGCATTGCAAATAACGCCATAGCTACAGTTTTCGGAGAGTTAAAATATCTGTCTACAAATATTTTCCAACAAATACTACACACATGATTGTTGGATGTTTTACTTCGTAAACGAATTTTTAGTTGATTTTCAAAATTAATTGTTTGATTACTTTTGTTATTATTTTTTTTTTTATCAATCTTAAGAAAAAAGAATTAGCGGTTTTAAGCGTGATAATTTATTTGATTTTTTATTATTCCTAAGTTTCGGCCACTTTTCAGTAGCCATGATCACGAAAGACGAGATGTCAAATGTCAATGAGTATTGTAAAGTTTTATGTATACTACCGCCAACTTGTTCATTTTAATTATTTAGTTTCATTTTTGTTTATTATTTACTTTATGGGAGCCTAATCTTATTTATCACCGTTTGGGAACATTTTGTGGCTTGAGGAGAAGAAGTGGCGCAAGGAACTCTCCAGCAACATGTCTAACTCTAATAATTTTGTATAATGTTAAAATGGATTGAACGAAAATTAAAAAGAATTTATCAATCAAGTTGGTTTGTGTTCTGGTGCACGCAGAAAGAGCTCACAGTGTCTTGAGGTCTGGCAGTTGGTGGCAAAAAAATTACCGCGCTTGAAATCGTTAAAACGTAGTTTTATTATGTACTGGTAACATTATTCCATATATAGCAGAGGCATAAAAATTACATATCACACTATTAAGTTAAAGAATACAAGACCTGTAATACAACGCTCCTCCTTGACCGAGGTCGTGTGCTCCGATACATCGGTACATGTGTTCTTGTTGCCAACCGACACATATATTGATCGTTTCAAGGAAACTTGCAATTTTCACCGTTTATACGTATTAGCCAATAAAGACGGACGGACGGACATAACCAAAAACACGTAGAGGTTTCGCTTTTGCCAAATAAATAATTATTTATTGATTTCATTCAATTCTTCTTCTTTATAATAATAATAATCAAATTTAATCTAAATGTGTCGTGACACTGACCGGCGATTATCCCTGTCTACACCATATAATAATGCACCCAAGGACAAGCCCGGCCAGTGTAGGACTATTGAGGGAAATGAGGACAAAAAGTACCGGGCTATTAGGGCGAATGGCTAGTGGTACTAGGGCTCTCGGAATACGGGGACTATATCGTCCGCCCGTCGCAATGTTCAGAGAACATGGATAAAATGGGCGGACGGTGACTCGCCACTCCTTGCCCCAAAAATGCCTTTGAAGGCAGGGGCAACATGGGTGCCGACTGGCAAGCACGGAGGCGGGGCCCTCGCCTTAGCCCATGGAGTCGGGTCCGAGGTGTCGCTACTCACCTATGGCTTCGCCACAAATTTTTGATTTAATTCTTGTTTTGCATCCTTGAAAAACCATAAACCGCAGTGTTTCACAAAGATATGGCGTGGTTTCATCGAATAACCAGCGTGAAGGAAATGAAACTGGCAGAACAACATTATTATGAGGAAATCATGTTCTGTTTAGAGTCTCTTAATTAACATTAAAAGAAGTTTCGTCTATAGAGGGAATAATGAATTCAGTAACGGTTTTCTTACGGTTATCTTGCTTATTGTTTATCAACACGCTGGTAAGTAAAACCAGTAAGAAATATTGTTGCTACTTTTTTAAAGTGTAATTATTATATGAAGTAGGTATTTTTAACCGACTTCGAAAAAAGGTGGAGGTTCTCAATTCGTCGGGATCTTTCTTTTTTGTTGCTTTTTTATGTATGTTCGCCGATTACTCCGTGATTTATGATCTGATTTACGTGATTCTTTTTTTGTTCGACGCGGAATAGCTTCCGATTGGTCCCCTAAAAATTTGACATAGTTTGGCCCAGTAGTTTTCATTTATTGAACATTTTTTATGAAAATAATTCCCTTTTCGTTCCATATGTACACCGATTACTCTGAGATTTATGATTCGATTTACGTGATTCTTTTTTTGTTCGACGCGCAAAACTGCCATGTGGTCCCCTAAAAATTTGACATAGTTTGGCCCAGTAGTTTTCATTTCACGAACATTTTTTTGGTTCTCGTTTCTTGGGACCTATATTTTTTAAGAGGTACGGCACCATTCGTAAGTCCACCCATAAATAGCTTGACACTAAAAAGTAACAAATAAAAAATAAAAACTTCGTTTAAAAAAACCGACTTCAAAAACTAAAATGTATAAAATAACTTATTTCTAAAGCTATTATTATTAATATATATTATGTAAAACATCTAGTCGGGTGCAAAGTAAAACATAATAAAAATTACTATATTTTGCAAATTACTAAGCACCGATTTTAAAATGTTTTAGATAATATATATTATTATTAATAATAATAGCTTTAGAAATAAGTTATTTTATACATTTTAGTTTTTGAAGTCGGTTTTTTTAAACGAAGTTTTTATTTTTTTATGGATTTGAAATTTCGGATCTGGATATGAACACAGGATATGGATATATGAATAATATTATCCGATAATGTGGATAGTTTCAGTTATGTAAAAAAAACCCATAAATAATCACACGGTTTTACTTACGACTTGTGCGTTGTCAAATGTTATATATTATTATATGTTTATTTTTTATTTATTGTATTTTTGTTTGTTTCGTTCTGTCTATCCGTGTCACTGTAACGGCTCTAATGGAAAACCAGCGTTGGTTGAGTCAACCAGTATCATGCTGAGTTAGGACCGATTTAGAACTTCATTTCACAGTTATATTGTCTTATTTTTTCTGTCTTATACTTTTAAATTAAGTGGATAAAAATAGTTTTGTTTACTGTTTAAGCAATAATAAGTACGCGATTTGACTCGTTAAAGATATGACGTCATAACTTGTTAAGCTGTAATACAATCCAGAAGTCTACAAAGTTTTATAATATGATAAGACGTGTCTCAGTCGATGTGACTGACTGACTGTGACTGTATCACGTGTTGACGGATGAATGGTGACATTGGATGATATCTGCACACCAATTGTTTTTATTTTATTTAATTCAGAAAACAAACTGTTTATAGCTAAGTATATATTCGGACAACTAAAATATATACAACAATTTAATTTTTTCCACATATAGATATCCGCAATGCTTGCTAGCAAATGTTTTACAATCTTTCGAATTAAATTAAAAAGTGGAAATTAAAACAGAAAAAAGAAAGAATCGATTACACGTGTAAAATGACCTATTAAGCGCAACTCGCTTTTATTCAGACCAGTGCTTTAACAAGACCGTCTTGGCCACGCTCTCACATAATTTCAACGTGAAACGATTAGCTTTGACGTAATCGTGTGTCGTGCGTGAGAGTTATGATGACCCTATCCGTGCTGGACCGTAAAAGGCGATAAAGCAACCCATAGCCAGGTGTTAGGGTCTGAATGGCTACTATCCCTGGTCTGGAGTATGCCGGCCTTATAATAATGAGTTATGTTCCGGCATTAGTGGCCAGGTTCCAGTCTCCCTTTAAAGAGCAGCAGCGCATTTGTAACAATCTTTAGTGTTGCAAATCGCTTTCCATCAGGTGGGCCGTATGCCTGTCTGCTGAACTCATGCAATAAAAAATGGCCCACTTCCTCCTCTCTCTGTCCCTTCCCCTCTATATCATTTTTCCTGTCTGATCTTTCTATCGCATCCTGTTTATTGTATCTAATCCTAAAGACTGGCGTTCCAAGAGTCAGTAGGCAACGCACGGTAACCGTCTATACAAATATAAAAAAATCAATGTTTGTATTTCCATAATAACATGTTACTAAATGCATGTGAAAGTCATACGCCACTTCTAGAAAAAAAAAGTTAATTGTCTGTCTTTCTGTTTGTTCCGCCTAATCTCCGAAACGGCTGGACTGATTTTGACGAGACTTTCACTGGCAGATGGCCGATGTTATAAGGAGTAACATATAAAATTAGGGTTCCTAAAAAAAAACCACGTCTGCCTGTTTGACAGTTTCCTAAAGAAAATCGTCAAGTGTTAAGGAACGATTATCTATGTCTGAGTGCTGTAATATTTAATATCTGTCAAGAATGGAAGTCTTTGTACAGCAATTACGGCCGCGACGTAAAGTTACGTACCAACACCTAACAGTTCTATCAATTATTCATATTGTACATCAGCTTGAGACCTTATTAAGTTGATCGTGTGTACAACATACGTCTAGTTCAGTCAGAGTTTAACTTAGCAAACGTGATGTAACGTCTCATTAAGTTATGAAAAGCTTTTATACTGTTAGATTTTCCTACGCGAAAGACAAATAAATTGAAATTGTGTCGGTTATCTTATACTAATATATAAAACTGAACAGTTTGCTTGAACGCCCTAATCTCAGGAACCAGGACCAGCAGGGTCTGATTTGAAAATTCTTTCAGTGTTAGATAGCCCATTGACCGACAAAGACCAATTCACACCTGCAGTTCATTGCCTTTTCAGGATTTAAACTTCTTTTGTTTACTTTGTGTTTACAATTTGTAATTAGAAAAACAGCCTATTGTGTATTCTTAGAAATTCAATCTGCGCGGCCGAGAGACATATTGTAATTGTGCAGTATAAAGAAATGCCCCAATGGGGAGATTGGCAGTCAAGCGATAACCGCAGGCGGGGAAAAACGTGTGTACATTCGATAATCTTTACAGTGATGGACTTTGCGCGTGTTATTGATTCGTACATTACGTTTGTACTAGTTGTGTTCAGTTATATTTGTATCTGTGTTATACGTGTTTGTATAGTTCTAATAAATTCTATATTAATTCCAACGGCATTTCAATTCGAGTCCTGCAACTCGTAAAAATAGGGTTCGGGCACTTATATAATATTCAAATAATGTTGGGTTGTCTTATTAGTCTTGTGTAGTTCATCTGCTGTTGTTCATCAATCTGCACACAAACACATTGTATTTTCCCAAGGCAAGTTACGTTTGTGTCATGGGTAATATAAAACGGATCATTCTGGGGTCGATCTTAATAATAATATAATAATAAATCTTTATTGCCAAAAAATTTTGTTACAAGAACTTTTAGAAGTCCCTAACTCCCGAGCTAGGCATGAAGCCTGTGTTTCGGGAATCAGTGCCCTCTCACATTAGAATTTAGTTAAAACACAAAAAATACACCTTAAACACTTAAACACCCAGACCATACTTAATAATGAAATATTCATTTACTAAATTTATCATGCCAGAAACCGTGAAATCTATTTGTGTGATTTACCTTTTCGGAGACACATTTTTATAATAAGTGGTCAATTGTTATTTCCACTATTTTACTTCGTGGCTTAACAGAAACGCATCAAATAAAGGAGGAGACCGAATTCATAATATCTCGAGTGTTTATAAATTTCTCTGTCATTCTTGTTAGTTCTTGATTTTAGAGTAGTTTTAATGTTATTTTTCAATTGTTAGTTTCTAAATTAGTTTTAATTTTAGTGAAATAGCATAATTATAATTCGGCTCCCATAGCACCACTATGCTCTAAATGCTCGTGTGTCCGCTAGTTAGGAATGCATGACGCATCAGAGCGCAATGTCTATTGCCAGCTGGGCTTTGATACTGCGATAGCTTGTGTAAATCAAACCGGCAATCTACACGAACACCGTCATAAGGCCTGGAGGAGATCAATTATGATTGACAGCTTCGACACGCTTGATAGACGTTGAAGACCATATTGCTAATATCTTGCTCATAACCATAGAAGAGGAATATTGAAGATACTCGTCCAGTAAAAAATGTACAAACTAATTTACATTGAACCCAGCTACTTACTTCAAATTCAAATAATGCATTCATTGAAATCAGTACAGCGCTAGCAAGTCTGAATGACTGCAATGTTCCAAAAAGAATATTTTGAAGTCAGTCCGCTCCCCAAGTCAGTAGCTGGGTCAATATAAATCAGCCTTTACTTGTAACACGCGTTCCAATTACAGTTGGTGCAGTCCTTGTTTCTGTAGAAAATCTCAATCAAAAATTAGACGAATAACGTATGTCTGTTAATTTGGATGAATCAACCAAAGTAATAGAACTAAACGTGAACTTGGATAATTCAATGACATTAAATCCCGCGTATCCTTTAAGATCTGTGTATATCGACCAATTTGATTGAATTTATTTAATCCCGCTAACATCAGAAAGAAAAGAAAGAAAGACTTTATTTAAAGACAGCGTACTTACATTTGAAAATTTGTGTCGCATTTTCAGCAAACCAGGTTTGCACTCAGCTTGTTCCTGTGTCGGGATTATATCCGACACAACGCTGATTTTCATTGCAAACCTTTCGTTTATTGTTGTACCAAAAACTAGTCTAATATTAATTTAAACAACTACTGATAAACTATCATATATTTATTATACACAGATAAATCAAAATCAACATTAGTCGTAAATTGAACATTCTATTTAGCTTCTTTCAATTTCATGACATTAACATACCTAATCGATGAGTTAATTAAGAGTTTCAATTTATGACTGATTTAAATGATAAAATTGACTAAAAACTTAGAGATTTTCTAAAAACAAAAACCGACTGATAGTGCCACGTTTTTACTGGACGATTTTAATTCCTTAGTATTGTCTTGCCATGGTCAATAGGTTGACAAGTATTTTGCGATTATCACTCCCCCTTTCACTTAAATTTTTAATGTTCGACGTCATACCGATGTAAAAATAATTGTTATATAAAGCTGATATTGTACGGTTCAATCAGATTGAAAGGCGTTAAACTGAATAAATGCAAGAATGGATAAAGTGAGAAATGATTACATAAGGGAATAATTGAAAGTTGCACTCGTGACTAAGATTATGAAGAAGAAGACTAAAGTGTTTGTTATTAAAGTGGAAGATTGATGGGTATGAATGTAAAGGCAGGCCAAAAAGAGATGGAAGGATTGTGTGATTAAATATGCGGTGATTGTGGTGTGACACTGGAGGAATGCCAGAATAGAAGAGGTATGGAAGAAATAAATATTGTGGCGACCCCAATTTATTGGGAGAGGTGAAAGATATGAAAAGAGAGAACTGAAAACGTACGCCAACATTGAATAATTCAATTTTATATTATTAATTATTTGATCGTCTAATCCAGATTATAAGACTTAAGTGAAACGTGTAATATCAGCACTCGCCCTCTTAATTAAAACTGACAGTGATAATGTCAATCATAATTTACCACCTCGAGGCTCGTAATCCGCGGCGGCTCCTGAATCCACGTTAAAGGAAGACCCGCCGAGCAGACAGAAGCGTAAGTGGTGTGCATGGGGCCCCCTTGATCTGTTTAATGGACATGGATTTTCTCTATTTGTTGTAAGGTGGGACGCAGGGTCCGGGCCGACGACCCCACCTGCCCTATCTCCACTTACGCCTCTGGATGTATCGTACGTTAACATTTCATAAGTTATTTGTACGTTTCTCTGTTTACTCTCCCGCCCCTTGCCTTTTATCTTTATCGACCAGGGTCTCCAGATTGAGCTCCGGAAATTCGCCATATAACAGACGACATATATCCTCGACTTGATAATATTTCGAAAGCTTTTCTTCAAAATTTTAAACCTACCTATTCCTTTAAACTAGGAATTATTGTCAGTGCTGGGAACTTCAAAAGGCGTAATATGCTAGATTAAAACATCTAATACTTGGACTTAAAGTTGTGAATGATTTTAGTTCTTGAGTTTGACTTGTTACCTCCCAAAGACAACATTTTATGTCCTAAATGTCCTCAAGGATTTTGTGTGCCCAAAAGTTTTCCATGCGCAAAACATTTTCCCCAATACCTCGTATATAAAACCCCAAATCTGGAGACCCTATTGTCAACTCGGAATTTGCACCCACGTCAACATCATTTAGAACACATATTTGCACAGACCTATCTGCCCTAATATAATTCATTTAGATAGCTCTCATTTGTTAAGGTTTTAAATATATTGGGTCTCAGAATGGCTCGAAATCTCTTCGATATTAGTAAACATAACAACAGATTTTGTAGGCCTTGTAAATTTTTCTGTTCTGTCCTGTAGACAAAGACAACTGACATTAGCTAAACGAATTGAATACAAAATGTATGGGATTGACATATCGTTACGCTATTATGTCATTCCCATCATTGATGTAGTAGTGTTACATCAATGATTTCCATATGTTTTTATGCTATTCGTTTAGCGCTGTATGTTTTGTATTTGTCAGTAAATTCTGCATAGATGAAGAGAGCTTCTCATTTTCTATAACACTTACATATATATTGTTAGTTAGATATTAATTTCTTCCTACTATTATTGAGCTATGAATGTCAAAGAAGCAAGTGAGGTGTGTAAGAATAAGCTTAAATGGCGCTCTGTTGTTCGTGCCTACCCCGCAAGGGACCTGGCGTGAAGTTATGTATGTATGTACTATTGTTGCTTTCTGATTTAGTATTTCTAATAGATCTTTTTTAAAACGAATGATTAAACTGCACTGCTAAATCGACGCAGTAGTCGCACTCTTAGCAGGAAACTTAAATTGATATATTGTGTAATTCACAAAACAATTATAGCAGAGTAAGAAATACATGTTTTACACAAGGAAGGTTGAACGTTATTTATTTCGATAAGGAACTAAAGTTGAAGTATTATGCAATAGTAAAGAACACGATCAATTATAAAGATTACATGGTTAATATGGAAGACTGGGGAATATATATAGATTTGAATTTGTTTTTGTCAATCAGTATTCTATGAAAATAGGCTTAAGCTTGATATTAGACGGTTCATTTGTATTTCAATTTGGATGAAGCAACCATAGAGTACATACATACACGTATGTACAGGGTGGCGCAATAGAACGTGCATATTGCATCATCTTTTTTCGCGGGGTAGAAAGTGCGCGGGCGGGGGGGAGCCTGCATCGTTGGGTAGGCGGGCTCATGGAGTTTTAGTCACTATGAGTCACTTCGACGGGAAGCATCGCGCATTTTGCGTGCGCGCATTTTACGAGAACTCTCGTTCATACATCGTTACTAGGCGTTTATATTGTTCTGAATATGGACTACGGCAAATTAGTAAAGCTCCGAGTGCTAATTTAATTAAAATATGGGTACAGCGTTTTGAAGAGACTGGTTCAACGTTTAAACCACAAGCAAAACGTCGTCCAAGAACATCTAGGACCGACGACAATATTGAGAGAGTTATGCAGTCTGTACGACGAGATCCACAAATGTCTACTCGCAAGAGATCGTCTGTCTTACACTTATCGCGACGAAGTTTGCAACGAATTTTAAATTTGGATCTTAAACTGCATCCTTACAAGCTGCAGTTAACACAAGAATTGAAAGAGTCTGACTTCGGAGCAAGGCTCGCATTTGCTAATGAAATGCTTCGATTTTCCAATTTTGACAATATCCTTTTCTCAGATGAGGCCCACTTCCATATCAATGGGTTCGTAAACCGTCAAAATTGTCGTTACTGGAACAGTGAGAATCCCAAACTCAAGCACCAGAAACCACTGCATAGTCCTAAAGTGACAGTATGGGCAGCAATCTCTGGTAGAGCAATAATTAGACCGTTTTTCTTTGAAAATGCGCGGGGGCAAAACGTCACTGTTAATACCGAACGCTATGTTGCGATGTTGGAAGGTTTTTTGGCTCCAGAGCTTGAAAATTCAAGAATAATGAATTCTAGGACTTGGTTTCAACAAGACGGAGCTACCTGTCACACATCAAATGACTCCATGGCGGTTGTGAAACAGATATTCCCTGGCAGACTGATTTCGAAAAGAGGTGATATCCCATGGCCCCCACGTAGTCCAGACGTGACGCCTCCTGACTTTTTTTTGTGGGGATACCTCAAGAACAAAGTCTACAGCAATAATCCGAAAAACATCGATCAGCTCAAGGAGAATATCCGTGGTGAAATGGCAGCAATTACACCAGCATTACTGAAGAAAGTTTTCAATAACTTCCGTTTGCGATTAGAGGAGTGTCGTCGTAGAGAGGGTCATCATTTAGACGATGTTATTTTTAAAAAATAAACTTCAGTTATTTCTTAATAATACCTCAGTTTTATTTTAACTATACCTTTTGTATTTATTTTTTAATCAATATTTTAAATATGCACGTTCTATTGCGCCACCCTGTACAATTAAACCTGAATCATTCAATGTAACTGATTCCCTATCTCTGATCGTTTCTTTTCCGTTCTGCGCCTAAACCAAATTGATTTGATTATTCTCTCACTTATGTATATGTAGAATTGTTAAGTTCTTTTCTGATTTTAATATGGACTACAAGTAGTATTATAATTACAAATACATAATGTTTGTCATACCTTCGTGTTGTGATTGTTTCATGTTTTTTATTATTATGGTTGCAAGTGTATGACAACTGTTGCATACAATGCAGAAAGTACAAATGAACAAATACAAGTATTATGCATTAGGTGTAGTTTATAGTCTAGTCATTATTAACGAAGGTAATGAATAGTGTTTTTCAGATAATGTTCCTATATAAAACGAGGATATGCCTGCGACTTCGTCCACGCCTGACTTAAAATTCCTGCGGGATTCTCGAGCTACAAAAACTCACATTTTGTTACATAAAATTTGCTATCTATCAGTGAAATCACATGGAAATTCGAAAGTTTTTTATTCTGGCCATTTTAAATAATTCCCAGAAAAATTCCCGCGGGATTCCCAGTTTTAAAAGTTAAAAATTTGCAGTCAATCAGCGAAAACCGCATCGAAATCGGCCCAGCAGTTTTAAATCTGTGTGGTTGTTTTAAACGAAATAAATAAATTGGCAAGCATGTTATTCTTCACGACTTAAAAGCCTTTATATTTCTTCGCCCTAGCCCTTCTGCCGGAACCTGGCGGTGGCGGTACGTCTAGAGATTTCTTTCCATTATAACTTTCTGTAAAGTACCAACGAAACCTAATCTCCCTATGAAGGTACCCCACACAAAGTCCATATATCGTATATTGGATGAGACGTCAAGACGTACTCGAGGTCGACACACCCGCGTTTCCTGCAAACAAAGAATCCGAAACGTGAGTAAGCGTTGCCAATTATAGCGCGCCCCGCTTTGAACAATCGCGTGTACACTCGATTATTGTTTTCAGTAATGAAATTCTAATAGACAGCGAACACTTTGCGGTTTAAAATAAACACCTGTCTCTTGTTGTGATTCGGGATCAGATTGTTTGAAAACTAGCCATCTCTCGACTTTACTAATGCCATCTATCTACGTGTCATTTAAGAACTGGGCTCATGTCAATGAAGCCTCCTACAGTCTTTACTCCTACACCCATTTTTTCATCAATTTGGTCCATGTATGCTCTCGCCTTGATCTTCCTTCCTTGCTTTCACTTTTCGTAACAAATGGCCAAAGATCTTCCACCTTCTTCTTCTCATGTGATTTTGAAATCGTACGCTTCTCTTTTACTACTTCTTTAAGTATTCCTTACTATGCTACTCATTCTCTTCATGTGTCTCACACCACATTTTGAATTCGTCCAATCTTTACCAAGTTTTACATCCATATAATGCAATGATCCCAATATAAATGTTTATTAATCTTTACTTGACGTATTGTGTTATATATAGACACCATAAATGTCTAACCGCTGGGCTCATTTCGAATGCGTCTGACCCATCATGATCTTGTTGTGCTATTGTCCAAGCCCAACATCCATATAAAAAAGACAAAATTCCATCAATAGAATCTCATAGTATTACGCCTACCGTATCTTAAACAGTTTTGATATATATTAATACATATATAATTTATATTCATTGTATAGGAAGCAGTAGTTGAATATTAATAATACTGGTGATTATCCTTTGTTCGCTATACTAATTAATAGCTGTGAAGTATCGTTATAACATTGCAAAGAATAAGATTAAGATTTACAGTAATCGGTTTCTTTGTTTAAATAATAAATATATTGAAGATTAGTAAGAAGTCACTTATTCCTTTCACCTTTTTCATATTATTCTGGGGAGGGACCCACGAGTGGTTCTAGCTTATTAAGTTGTAAAACTAGTTACGTAGGACATTACATAATTCATTAATATTATAAACTACGTAGTATAGATGACGTATTTTACAATGAATTGCAACGGATAAGTAACTAAAATAAAACTAAAAAGTCGTGGTAGCGTAATGGTTAGCGCACGCGCCCCTAAGTCGAAGGGCGCGGGTTCGATCCTGACCGGAACGCATGCACCTCTTAGTCAGTTTTCTGATCTAATGTGCATACTGTTACAATTACCACGTGCTAACAACGGTGAAGGAAAACATCGTGATGCAACCTGCACATCGAGATAACCGATGTGTCAAACCTGCCAAGCCGCCTTGGACAAGCGTGGCGGGTATACTGTCCGTTCCCCCTATAATGGGAGGCCCGAGCCCAGCAGTGGGACATTTATGGGCTGAAATTATATATATTATATTTAGTAAAAATGAAAGCTCATAGATGAGTATGAAATTTTGCACACTTATAGTTTATATAGAATATACGAATGCTTTTTTTTAAATTTATGCATAAAAAATACATTAAATATATAAAAAAACAATACACACACTACCATATGTTTGACACACACGCATATATACTGTTTTGTTTATTCTTCAAGTCAATTTAACAGTGTAGCCTTGGCGAAAGCTGTGATTAATAGTTCTTGATATTAATTATTATGGTCGAATTTCGCATAGCAATAACGGCTCAGAAACGTCCCACTGCTGGGCTCGGGACTCCCGTTTATAGGAGAACGGAGAGTACACCTCCCACAATTGTCCAAGGTGGATTGCCTTATCGTTAGCACGTGCTAATGTAACAATATGCATATTAGATCAGAAAACTGCCGAAATGGTGCATGCGAACCCATGCCTTTAGAGATTGGAGACTAGGCTAATATGGCTTTTTCGCATAGTAAAAATAAGAATGCCAGATCAACAGTTCATCGCACTTCACCCGCTAACTTGCATTACTTGACCTTGGATAACGAGGGAACTCACCCCCGTCTTGGAAGAGTGAGTCAACAAACCTGTCTCGGGCAATGATTCTGTTTTTTTCTCTTTAATTAAAGGACGTTTACCTTTGATATTAATGCATTTATTTCTTTAAATGTAGTTTTATTATACGCAAATGGCCGTTCACGACTAAGTCTGCGTTTATTCTGAAAATTCAGGCTGCGAGGCTCGGTAACTGAATTGATGTGTGTTATTGCCCACGCCCTGTCAGGCATATTGAGAAGATGACCAGCGGTGACGTTGCCACTTGACATTTATTATGTCTATTATCTAATATATAAAATTCTCGTGTCGCGGTATTTGTAGTTAAACTCCTCCGAAACAGCTTGGCCGATTCTCATGAAATTTTGTGTGCATATTGGGTAGGTCTGAGAATGGGACAACATCTATTTTTCATACCCCTAAATGTTAAGGGTAGTTCACCCCATATATATTCTTTTTAAATTTTTGCATTAAAAAATACATACAATCCTAAAATTTCAACCCTCTACGATCAACCCCTATTTTTTATTTGTTAAATATCTATTGAAGCTTTTCCGGGCAGGACGACGTCTGCCGGGACAGCTAGTTATTGTATACAATTTAGAAACAATCAATATATTTGTTATTCTGATATCGTCGTCGTCGACCATTTGCAGTGCACTGCTGGACGTAGGGCTCCCCAAGACGGCGCCACTTATCCCTGTACTCTGATTTCCTCAACTAGCGTCTACCAGCGATCTAGCTCAGGGCCTCCGACACTACGTTTACCGAGACGCGGTCTCCACTCCAGGACTCGACTGCTCCATCGGCCATCGGTCCGGTGGCAGACGTGACCGGCCCACTGCCACTTTAACTTGCTAATTTTGCGAGTTATTTCGGTTAACTTGGTTCTCTTCGGATTAGTTAACTTCGGATATCCTCATTTCTAATTTTATCCATAAGAGAAATACTCAACTCAACTCCATAATCCGTTGAGTATCATAAATTAGTTAGTAATTTATTTGACTAAATTTGACATAATTCCGTCATTAAAATGTAACAAAGTAAATAGACATAGAATTCAGTGAATATCAAGTATAATTATATAATTATTATAACACAACTTACACAGTATCTCGAGAGTTTCAAATAAGAACTTGTGTTAGAAAGAAAGATATTTCTAGATCTTTAAAGATCTTTATTTGCAAAAATAGCGACCTAATAATATTCCTTAATCCTTATACATTTTTATACACAGAGCATATTTTGAAAATTTGTACGCCGCATTTCCAGCAAACAAGGTTTGCACTCAGCATATCGCTGTGCCGGAATAATATCCTACACAACGCTGATTTTCAGTGCAAACATCTCTTTTGGCGTAAGACGAAAAGGACCCAATTTTGTTAAGTAAATAATAATAATCATTAATAATGCTAATTCTACTTATGTAATACGAAATAATAATACTTTAATATGTAAAAGAAATAAATGAATTTTAATAAAAACAGAATAAATACGTTACTTTAAAATTAAAATAAATTCACCTGTAACAACTTGTATCGAATCATTTGTTCGAATACAATTCGCTAGACTGCTTGTCGAGTATTCCACTTTCCGTGTGCCACATCACTGACATGCAACACATGACATTTTACTTCATAACCTATAAAATATTGAATGTGTTATTTTACTGTAAAAATATGAAATGTTTAATGTATTTTATTTTTCCACTCTATATAATACTCGTATATAAGCCGTGCACAAGACTGAAACTCGTTATTTAATAGGTGTCGATTTTTAGTCCTCGTCGACCCCCAAAATCACTTTTCCTTAAAGTTGACCGCTGTGTATCTCGTTTTCGACCCTAGGGGCTCGATATCGACCTCTTTGGGAGTCCCTGCTTAAGATAATGTTAATGTGGATAGGATTCGGCACAAAAAGTCACTGTATAATTATGTTTTTTAGTCAAAAGGTGCGTCCTGTTGTAATGTTGGCTTACATTGAACCCAGTAGTGGCATTTGAAACACAAATTTCGAAAATAGTCCTTCATCTCGCGTTCAATGATATCCAGGTCCATATCTTCGTTTGTTGTGTAAACACGTGCCGGTTCGTTAACCTGTGTTGTTGTTCGGTTGGCGTGTGCACGCGCTTCTCACCCTTGCCTGGGTGAGTATGATGTATGGCTTCTGATTGGTCGAAAGCTCTCAAGGATAGCGATGTCCACGTTTATACAAGAATTTTGTTTCTATGTGTTTCGTCGCTTATGTAATGCTATGTATTTTAGCAGTGTTTTTTATCTATTATTAAAAATAACACATATTAAGGAAAATGATAATTTTAACAGTGCTATTGTTAGAGGTTAAATCACCATTGCGAGGAAAAATTATTTGAAGGTATTAGGTAAGGTATGTTATAATATAGTACTTAATGCGATTGAAATATAAAAACTATTTGTAGTAATTATATTAAAACCGTTTTGTTTGTCTATTTGTCTGACAAACTTAAAATTTTATCTCTCGCAATATGGCCCTCAAATTTGAAGATTTTCAATCAAATTTGTTTTTGATAGGTCGCCGTCTTCTATAGGTAGTTGGGTACTTCTAATGTAATTCTAAAACCAGGTAGAAAGTAATGAATACAAAAGATGTATTTTAATTAATTTCAAATGTTTGTCTCTAAATTTTGTAGTACTTATGTTATTAGATTTTAATAATATAGTATCACAAACAAACTTACAAATAGTTCTTTGTTGGAATGACAGTTTGTCCTTTTGTATGTACAATACAGGCAATTGTAATGGTGCCTGGCATTGATGGAATTGCTACATCAATGGTGCCTGGCCATTATTACATTAATAATCCATAAATTACCTAATAAAATAAAATAGTATATTTGTCAATTTGTTCATCACTCTTAATTCCAAATCCGAACTATTTTTGATAATCGGTTGTATTTTTAATCTATTACTTCGCAAACAGAAATGTAAAAAAATGGTTTTAAAATTTGAAGTTGATTCAATTAGAATGATTCTTAGGGTAGTATATAATTATGTATAAACTTTTGAATATATCTTATGCTGGACAATAAAGACTTTTCATTCATTCATTCACTCATATGGTTCAGAAATTACATCAACATTATTCGTCTCAGTAATGTTTTTTGAAAGGAAACAGTAGTTATAATCATTTGCCGGTTAGATTTTTATAAAAACTGCTGAAGAGTGGAATAATTTGCCGGAGTCTGTTTTCCCTGAGCGATACAATCTTGATGTATTCAAGTCACGAGTGAATTGGTATCTTCTAGGTAAGCGTGCTCCATCCTAGATGCGTCATCACTCAACACCAGATGAGACAGTCGTCAAACGCAATCCTATACTTCCATAAAAAAAGGACAGGGAAGGACAAGAATTTTAAGATTTCACGACAATGATTTAGGCATTGATGCGTTCTACTAGATTTATTGAAATGTGGTTAGTGAGATAGAGCTTAAACCACATACTGTTTATTATTTCGGACATTGCAGACAATCGTGCCTATTCTGTTTCAATTACGTTTATTTGTTACGCTTACGATTTACGAATGAATTGTATTGTGAAGCGATTCGGTTTCAAGTGTTTGGCCTTGTGATAGGCTAATCGTTTTTCACCCGATATATTTAAATTGCAACTTTAAATCAGTTGGTTTACGGTTTATTTTAAGATGGTCAGAATTTGGTAAGCGGTGCGTTGTTGGTTCCTCAATTAGATTTGTTTTCATGGGATGCAATGCTCACTTTACATTAAATCTTTATAGTAACTCCTTTAAAGGATGATTTGGAGCTTCTGGCTTGGGGAGTGGATCGACTTCAAATATTCAATCGGAAACATTGAAGTTAATCAGACTTGCTAGCGTTGTACTGATTTCAAATCAATTTACACGATATTCAGAAATAGCTGCTATAGATAAAAAAAAAATCTTTATGTATCTTTTAATTCGTTGCAAGACACCACTTCCTGGAGCCGCTACGTTCGTGTACCTAACGGTTCTCAAGAACATTCATTGCCCTTGCGCACCAAGCTATTTGAAATGAGCTCTGTCGAAGTTTTCCGAATTGTGAAGTATTTTTTAAGAAAAGTATTGATTATTAAATTCCTTCGAAGCTTCTAATTTGTGCTTAGGAAATTATTGCTACATGATGCTTTAAAACTTGAGCGTTAATTTTATTTTCAAGATATGCTATCGGTGATTAAAAATTAAGACAAAAGGAATTAGTCTTATAAAGGAGTAGACAATTTCTATGTTTTTGAGTTTTTCAACCTCATGTAAGTCTTTAAGACTCCCTCGTAAGATCTCTTCTCGAATAAGAATTTGGATTTATGAAGCTTTCCGTCCTTACGTTGTCTAATAAAGCTCTCTGAACATAATTATGTCAGATGGTAGATGTTTTGCATGCACACATAATTTCTTGGAACATCTTACGTGATTGTGACATTTGGCTTTGCTCGTATGATTTATGACCAAAATAACTTCGCTGGAGTTACTAGATGTGAATATAAATACATACGTAAATACTATCAATCCTGTTTCCCATAGGTGAAGGCAGAGACTATGAATCTCGACTTGCGACGATTTTGCAAACAATTTTCCCTTTATCTACTTTAATTAATCTCTTCATACTTGCACGTTTATTTCAGATGCTTTTTACTTGACGTCTCTTTAACGCTTCTGACGTTTAATTATCGACTCTAGGTCACGCTCTCCCGGTCAATTTTACCATTCAACATACAACAACAATGTACACACTTGTTTGTTGATTCTACTTTCATCCATTATCTCTACATGCCTAAACCACCTTAATATTTCTTTTCCAACTTTTGTTATTACATTTTATTTCGTTCCACAACGTTCTCTTATTGCAATGTTACTTATCAAATCATTAATTAAAATAAAAGCTTCTACTTCCTAAAGCTCTTATTTTATCTGCGTTTATCCTACCTTCATGCTTCTTCTGCCATAACCAACTTCATTACCATACATTAAAGTTGACACCAAACCTTCTTTGATGGACAGCCAAAAATGCCCTTGCGTAAGAGATTAGTGCATAAGTATTAAAAATATTATAACAGTTCTTATGTATATTTTCCAGTCTTTCTCTAGCAGCATTTTAAGTTTCAATAGATCTCACAATATTTTCTAGTCTCCCTGACTTCTTTTTTACTGCAGTTATGTCTCTCAGGGTAGCCGACTCGAATTATTCGATGCAAAATTTATAATGATTCATTCCAATCAGAACATAACACTAGACTGTAATTTGGTTCTAAATTTTCTTATAATAAAAAGTGATTGGAAGAAAGTTAAAAGAGATAGTTAGATAACTCTTTATTACACATCAAACCATAATAAACAATATAATAAAATAACATAATAAATAAGAGAATAAAAACAATAGAACATAGATAGTAAAATCTTTATCGCTAAAAAGCGATCTCTTACTGAGTTTCTTGAAATTGTTATCTCTACATCAACTGCAAAAGACTGAGCAGTAAATGTTTTTATCTGAGCAGCAATCTATAGCACAGCTACTGTTGCTAACTACGGTTGACTATAAAGTCTCGCACGGACTAAAGTATGTGTATCATTAATTTATTGCATCAAGCGTTTGATGTTATCCGTTCTCAGACGCATGAAAACCTAACTGGTTGCCTTGTTAAAGTCAACCGACCCTCATTACGTTTAAAGCTATCATGTTTATGCGTTAACAAAGCGTAATAACAACGGTGTCATGTCCGTTTCCAGGTCATGGCAAAACCCACAAGGACGCGGCGAGTGTTCGTGCAACACACCCGATACCGGCGGCCTGCGGATTATACTACTTCGAGGTGCGGATCGTGTCGAAGGGACGTGACGGCTACATGGGCATCGGACTATCGGCGCATGGGGTTAACATGAACAGATTGCCTGGTGAGTGCGATACTAATTCGTTGAAGCTGATTTACACTCGATCCACCTACTGAGTTCAAACTGGCGCTGAGAACTGACACACTGTTTACATGCAGTCAGTAGTGTTGGCTATTTATTTAGATTTAAATGAATTCTCGTAATCGGCGGAATTTGATGCGATTGAATTGTTTGTTGACAAAAAAAAAACTATCTATTGTTAGAAGTCTTGGCGAAAATATTATAAGAACAGGTTAGCCTAGTGCTAATAGTGTTTCCTGCATTGAGTGAGAGGTTCGATGGCCCAATCCTTTCCTATCCAATTCTCCCCATCACATTCCTCTATCTGATTCCTCCCGTCTGATCCCTCCATCTCAGCCACCTTTCCCATCGTAAAGGCTGGCAATGCATTGGCTTCGCCATTAGTGTTGCTAACGTCTATAGGTAACGGTTACCACTTTCCATGATCTGGGCCATCTGCACGTTTGCCAGCATTGCAATAAAAATAAACCCGCAAATGAGAAAAATCCATTCCACAGCAGCATGGTGGCAGTTGCTTCTTCCAAATAAAAATCGACGTGGACGTATGACTTATTATTTTGATGTTTCCAATTAATTTAAAACTATATATATACATACATAACTTTACGCCAGGTCCCTTGCGGAGTAGGCGCGAACAACAACTATGTATATATAGACTAGTAACAGAGAATTAAATGCTGAATAGCAGAGCGAGAGTAGTGTCATTAAGTGCATTATGTGCATCGCTCCGGCCTCCAAGGCCGCTTGTTATATCGTACTCGGTACTAGTATGTTCCGCACGACGCCTAGCTGCTAACTGTGTGAGCTATGGGTGTCGGCGGTATGCGGGTCGCGGAGAGCACGTGTGCTCCGGCGGGCGGGTCAGGGGTACTCTGTCCGCAACAGGTATATTTCTACTGTTATGGAAATTGTATATTCAGCGTTTCTATTTTTTTCACTTCAAGTGTAAATAAGTTGTTGACGAGAGTCGATTTGCCCGTAGTCGCGGCAACACGTCCGAATTAAACCTTTTAGCTAGATACAAGGGTGTGTTTTGTTTCACTTACAAAATGACCCAACCACGAGCCACTATCCTAACAGTACGAACGACCAACTGTGGACGACTGCCAAGTATGAAGGGTGTGTGGAGGAAGTACTTGTAGTAACATCTTCCTTGCTCTCCCTCCCTCCCAGGTTGGGACAAACACTCGTACGGCTACCACGGCGACGACGGCCACTCGTTCTGCTCATCCGGCACCGGACAACCTTACGGACCGACCTTCACGACCGGCGACGTGATCGGCTGCGGCGTCAATTTGGTCGACAACACATGCTTCTACACCAAGAACGGACACCATCTCGGAATTGCATTCAGAGGATTGCCGGTGAGTGATACTGTACACTTCTACAACCATCATCATCGTTATGATCGGCGACTTAAATTTATTTGTTATCCCTCGCTTTCACGTTATCGGGGAATTATATTTTATCTTATACTAACATTTAAAGCGGAAGAGTTTGTTTGTTTGTTTGAACGTGCGAATCTCAGGAACTACTGGTCTGATTTGAAAAAATCTTTCAGGGTTAGCTAGCCCATTTATCGACGAAGGCTATCAGCTATGTATCATCACCTTCAAAATACGAAACTTAAAGTAATAACGAAAAACTTCAAAGTATTTCCAACTCTATCTGTGTGAGCAGCATGTTTAAATTATTAAAATATAATTGATATAGAAATAAAACTAATTAGGGAACTGCTGTATTAATCTAAAAATTTATGTGATGTTCTAGACACTCAGTGGTTGCGTGCGAGCTGTTTTATTATATAAATTTATGAACTACCCACATACATAATATATTTTACGAGTAATAGACTAATGTACACACCTTATATACTACATGTGATATCACACTAGGGAGGGTTGAGTCTTACCAATGTGACCAGCTTTGGTAAGGGGTCATAAGAATCATTAAGTTTGTGTTTCCTAATGTGCGAGCGAGACGGCGATTTAAATGTAGGTAACTCCTTAAAGGTGTATGTAATTTGATTTGCAGCCAAACCTATACCCGACAGTAGGCCTCCAGACGCCGGGCGAGGTGGTCGACGCGAACTTCGGCCAACAGCCGTTCGTGTTCGACATCGAGGACATGCTGCGGGAGCTGCGCGCGCGCACGCGGCTCGCCATCGACGAGTTCCCGCTGCCCGACGAGCAGGGCCAGTGGCAGCAGGTCTTGCACAGGTATACGAAATCACTAATATTGCATACAGACAGATTCATGTAAAGCCCATTCTATAAACCTACAAATCATGACATTCCCTTTTCTGTATATTTATGAATCAGCTTTACGTATAACTAGCTGACCCGTGCCCATTTCGCTGGGCATCAGAATTAAAAAAAAAAAAAACTTATTAATTACAATCAAATATACCCTATGCTACTCAGGAATAGTGTAGCTTTCCACTGGTGGAAGAATTCTCAAAATGTGTTTAGTAGATCCAGAGATTACCCCTTACAACGTCACAAACTCAAAACATTTCCTCTTTATAAAAACAGTCACGACACGTGTCCAACTGCTAGACATCAAAACTCAAGAATGTAAACTGTAAAACGACTTTATTAAAATATTTTTTTTTTTTTATGTTTGCTGGTAGGCAAACTGGCAAACGGACCACCTGGAGATAGGTGGCTACCGTCGCCCATGGACATCTGCAACCCAAGGGGAGCCTTTGCGTTGCCTACCTCGTTGAGACTTTAGGTATCTGTTCACGCCCTTTTTGAAGAGCCCCATATTGTAGCGCTCTGGGAAAACCGCGGGAGGGAGCTCATTCCATAATCCGGACACATATGGCATGAAGGAGCGTCCGCCACGTACCGTGGAGGACTTCCAAGTGTCCAGGAAGTGTGGATGAACTCCCAATCGCCGGCGAGCGGTGCGATGGTAGAATGGCGACGTAGGCACCAAATCAAATAGCTCATCAGAGCACTTCCATTTTCCATCTGTATATTAATTTTTAATAAATTGTCAAATGATTAAAAAAATACTAAAAATATTAATAAATTTAAAATATTTTTTTAATCACTACCCTCCCATATCCATATCCCATTCTACTTTGTTGATTCCTATACGCCATCTCGAAGGCTGGCAACGCGTTGGCTTCGCCCCTGGTGTTGCACACATCTATACGCGACGATAACCACTTACCGTCTTACTTCTGGAAAGGATACAATTTCCTGCATTGGGGCGGTGGTAGGTATTTGCCTGTATGGATGGCTACCAGCCCTGGTCTAGACTATGCCGCCATAACAACCTTGAGTTGTGTTCCGGCATTGGTGACCAGTGTCCAGTCTCCCTTAAAAGAGCCGCAGTGCATTTGTAGCGCCTTTGGTGCTGCTAATGTCCATAGGCGATGGTGATGGTTGTTCCCATGAGCAGGGTGGTCTACCTGTTAGTCATGTTCGCCATAAAAATATACTGTTTGTTATGCGATTTCAGAATGGTATCGACCTACCTGGTACACCACGGCTACTGCAGCACAGCGCAGGCGTTCTCGCGCGCCACGGGCCAGCCCATCGACGAGGACATATCGTCAATTAAAAACAGACAAAGTGGGTGAATTCATTTATTAATTTTTAATGTAAGAATAGAGGAGTATACAGCGTGTTTCAGACCTTACGACAATAAATCAGACCACGTTTTCTTCATGACTTACTCTGCCCAAATACAAAAATGAATCAAGGTAACGTCTCTGGTTTAGCCACAGGACCTCATTTTTCATTTCAGAATATTACAACAAAATGTATCAGTTATTGAGTCTAAATCGGTAGGTTAGTGACCAATGTAGTCTCTTCATCATTAAACGCGGAAGTTGTTCATTCTTACGCTCTCGCTCGCGAACCAATATTTACAAGATGTTTTGTTTTTATTCCCTTTTTATTGTAATTAATTTGTTTGGAAATTTCAAAATTTTATTTTTGACATTACGGTTGATTTAATAGTACCAAAAAATTTGTATGGAGTACGACCGCTAAAGTTATGATTTATTGTCATTTGAAATGAAACACGCTGTATAATCGGGTTAAGGTGTAAGAAAAATATAAAAAAATAAATAATAAAAAAACGTTTTTATACCGCACTTGTCAGCAATACAATGCACTATTTACTAGTATTGATCCTTTCAAAGGTAAATTAAAATTTTGTAATTTAGAATGAGCCAATAACTTACAATTTTTAGAATTATGACATAAATTTTTTATACTTTCCTTTTTATCTCTATTTTAAGTATTGTGGTGACATTTGTTTTTTTTATTTAATTTAGTTCAATATTAACCTAAAGTAAATTAAATAGACATTTTCTATAATTTTTCTATAATTGTATATCTTTTTTTTTTGTAATTAACTGTTTAAGTTAATTATTATTTTTATTCTATAAATGTTTTTTATTGGAAATGTGATTGCTATATGTATTAATTTTGTGTTTTATACCTAAGAATGATTGTATGTGGAACTGGCAGGGGTGTCGAAGCTGGTGCTGGCGGGGCGCGTGGGCGAGGCGGTGGAGGCGGTTCGGCGGCTGTACCCGGGGCTGCTGGAGCGCGACCCGGAGCTGCTGTTCCTGCTCAAGTGCCGCCAGTTCGTCGAGATGGTCAACGGGACCGACTCCGAGGTCAGACCCCCAGCCCCCCCCCCCCCGCACTGAACATCAGCGCTGTGTCGGTTACAATTCCGGCACAGGAATATGCTGAGGAATGTGGCAAACCAATTCTCAAATTATGCTCAGTGTATAACAATGTATAAAGAGTCCGCTATTTCTTCAAATAAAGTTTTATTTCTTTCTTATCAAACTGCGAGAGAGTCGCTTATGCTGGTATGGCCACGGAAAGATGATTGGGTGTTCTAATTATGTCCCACTTCTGGTCTCGGGCACAGGGGGAACGGACAGTACATCCGCCACGCTTGTCCAAGGCGGCTTGACAGGACCTACACATCGATTATTTCGATGTGCAGGTTGCATCACGATGTTTTCCTTCCCCGTTGTTAGCTCGTGGTGATTGTAAAAATATGTCCATTATGTCTATATATGTTATGTGCGTCATGCATGCGTCCCGGCCAGGGTCGAACCTGCGCCCTTTGATTTTGTGACGCGTGCGCTAGCCATTACGCTACCACGACTTAAATGATTGAGTGTTATTTTACTGAATTAGAATTTTTGGGAAACTAGCTGCCCGGAAAAGCTTCAATCAATATTAAGCCGGTACAGCGCCACCTACCGGGCCCAATTGTGAACCAATTCAGAAACTTTCTCTGGCTCATGCACAACAACCGCCAAAGATCATCACGTGATCAAATGTATAATTTATGATTCTATAAAGGACAAACAGACAAAAATTCATTTTTATATTTGTAAGAAGAAGAAGTAGATGTGTCCACTGCTGTTGTTATTGGTGGTTGTGCCGGATGCAGGTGTGCGGCGAGAAGGGCGCCGCGGCGAGCAACGGCGTGGCCACGTCGGTGATCTCGCACACGAGCCGGACGCCCTGCGCCAACGGCCAGGAGCACACAGCCGCGCACACCAATGGTGAGGCGTTCTTTATTCAAATTTAACCACGTTCTTCATTTCAAATTAACTGTTTTTATTTATCTACGTTCTTTATTCAAATTCCATGTTCTTTATTTAGAATTATCTATCTTTATTTATCTACGTTCTTTATTCAAATTCCATGTTCTTTATTTAGAATTATCTATCTTTATTTATCTACGTTCTTTATTCAAATTCCATGTTCTTTATTTAGAATTATCTATGTTCTTTATTTAAAAGTTTATTTGTTTTTATTTATCTATGTTCTTTGTTTAAAATTATCCGTCTTTATTGAAATTTATGTGCATGCCTTATTGAAATTTGCCTGTTTGTTTTAAATGATCTGTTTTTATTTAAATTAACTATGTTCTTCTGGCTCAAAATCCTAGCTGCCAAGCCATAAATTAAAAAAGCTATGTTCTTTATTTAAATGTAATAAATAACATAGCTTTTAAATGCGCGGCTAATAGGTTGTATTATTGGGCGGCAAACGTCTTTGTAAAATGGGATCTAGGATCTAGTTTACCTGGACGGACAGCTGTTGAAGGCTTGCTGGCCGGTTGTGGTCTGATCTCCTTTAACTTTACAATAGCACTATTACATCACTTGCGCACGTTCAGAACGAGGATGAGGAAGAAATGGAGGGTGGGGGGTGTCGCTTACGCCAGATGGCATTATCAACAATAACTGTTCGTATTTCGGGAATGAGTGTACATGATTTTTGTATGCATTTACTTGTTATAATGTATTTGGTTTACATACATAACAAGGTCCAAATGTCGCTCACTATAATGCTCGATATATTTTCTGAGTTTTAATTTAATTGTTTTGAAGGTGTCTCGGAGCCAATGTCGATAGCGATAGAGGACGGCAAGCCGTGCGACGTGGACATGGCCGCGCCGCCGCAGCAGGCGCAGCCGCAGCCCAACGGACAGCACGCAGGTGCCACATTTTTATATATACATACTGCCCCTATGCATTATTCCCCTAGTTTAAGAAAACAACACTCCATACATTATGGTAATCGGGATAAGTTTAGATTTGTTGACGGCCGATTACTGGCATGCTCATTGAAGCGCCTTACCATCATCAAGAAAATAACTTAAATATGGTCCTTCGAGCCGGATGTGTGTTTGTTTGGCGATTATTGTTATAATCTGAAAATACATTGACACGATTTAATAACAGCGGAGAGGGGAGCTGTTATGTAATTCAAAATGGAGTCGCCGGCCGCCATCTTTGTGCAAAAAGTATATAAAATATAATAAAATGTTGATTATAATTTACGTTATGTAGAAGAAGACTGGTTGGTTTTTATTTGATATTACGTAAAAAACCAAAATTGGTTTTGATGTTTTTTTTTGACACAACTTGTGGTGTTGCAAATAACCACTTTTTATCAAGTGGGCAGTGTATGTGTGTCTGTTGTACTGGAGCAATAAACCAACGTAAGGTTGTATATATGCCTATATATTCAGTAATGTTGCTCGAAATATAAGTAGTGTCATTTGAAAACAAAAACATGAAGAAAGACATAATGATTATTCGGAAAACAACTCGAAACCAAGTACCATAATGTATGGCGTATCTTGTAAAAAAAAGTTAGTATAATAAATATTTTTTACTATGGAAAAATCGTTTTAAAAGTTTTTATGCCGAATAAGTAGTTTTCATTTATCGCAACAAAATCTCTACGGAATTTAATAAATACATTATTGTCTGTATTTTATTATATTAATTGGCAAAAACATAAAAATTTATATATAGGTCTATTTTAATGATTTTCAAAATGTATATTTTAAATATGTATGAAATGGTTATAATGTTTATATTTAATTTGAATTAATATTATTTGCACTATCACATTATCATTCATATGACATTAATTTTGATTTTTCGTTACATTTATAACACGAAAACATTAATATTTTATATTTTTATTTGCTACTTGGCTTATTAGTTTGCATGTTTTTTTCTATGTTACCAAATAAATAATTTTATTTTTTTCCAAAAAAAAATATTTTTTAACTTATTGCCACTTATGCCACCTACTATATATTTCAACAGACGTGTCAATTTATGTTATAACTAATAATAAAACTACGTTTTAACGGTTTTAAGCGCGGTAATTTATTTGGTTTTTATTATTCCGACGTTTCGCATGATCACCGAAGACGAAGATATCAAGTGTCTATGAGTACTGTTGAAGTTTTATTTAGCCCACCGCCAACTTGTTTATTCTAATTTTGTTTATGGTTATTATTTACTCTATGGGAGCCTAATCTAATTTACCACCGCTTCACAACATGTTGCGGCTTGAAGAGAAGAAGCGCAAGAAACAGTCAGCAAATTATAAGCTCTAATATTTTTTTATAATATTGTAATGGGTGGAAGGATAAAAGAAATTATCAATCAAGTTGGTTTGTGTTCCGGTGGCCGCAACGTCGGAAAAACCAGAATCAAATAAATTACTGCGCTTAAAACCGTTAAAACGTAGTTTGATTATGTATACAAGTCACGAAAACTTAAGAAAATATTATGTTATAATTAACGTTATTTTTTAGTATCAAAGTAGTTAAACACTATCCAATGATCTAAGTCAGTCTTGACATAAATCTATATGATCTAGACCTCGAATGACTAGAATCTTGGTCTATGTAGTGATTTCACGACAGTGAATCAGTCCTTTGGCTATTAAAGTTCTACATTTTATTAGTAATCTGGTTACTTATTTTATATTATCTATTAGACCTTTTCTCTACATTTCTGATTTATGTGCCTTGATTACCCTATACTTTCTGACACAAAAGTATCCCTGTAACGGCCGGTTCATATATCTTAAAGATTCATTTCGTCTTACCATCGGTTAAAGTTTGACATAAGCTCCATAAAGTACCGTCAAAATCGATCGATGTTAAGACGTGAATGAATAGTAAGATGCAGGAATCGGCCATAAAATAAGAAATAAACATACTATAGGTTAGTATGTTTACTGTCACTGATATATAACCTTCATTCATTTTTAGTTATAATAACCACTAGTCAATTATATTTACTCTATGACCATTAAAATTGCTTGTGGTTATAATCCCCGGCACGTAACTTGATTAGAGTCGTAAGATGGGCACAAGTTTTGTTTGGTTGGCCTCCTTGGTTGTCAAGGGGACGCGGGGAAAGAGGTACAAGCAGCGGTGTTGACAGTGTTGCCAGCTGCACCGTAATCAGCATAGATCTACCACTTACCGTAGGTTTATTATTACGGTAGCAAAATAGACCGTAATACCCAATGAAGATCGTATTTTTTTAAATCTTGTAGATTGTCTATAACTAACATAATTTTAGCGAGTTTGAATATTTATTGTCTGTACCATAGGGTGTTTTCGTTTTATTGTACCAACAACACTGATTTATGCGTCAGGAATTCCCCCAAAAGCGAGGTACCAGCTTGGAAATATTACGCGAACGAATTCGGTGGTGCTGTATCTGTACGAATATTCGTGAATACTTAGAACTTTTAAATTTACCTAGTTTATTTGACACGGAAAAAACTGTGTTGATTTTAATCCCACCGACGCTATGATTAAAAAACACAAGGTACACATTCTAACGTTTTTAAAATATAAATTACAACATAATATTGGAAAATCGACGGTATTTTAAGAAGAATTCTACCATCCTCTAGAATTCAGAGTTGGCAACACTGGGTGTTGGTGCGTCAGTCGACCCTTGCCTCTCGCACCGCGTACACGTTACGTTCGCTCCCGATTACACTTTCGTGCCCTAAAGTTGAACGCTTTGTTGACAAATTTTACGCAGACATGCTAGAATTATGGTTCATATCTTAACTTTTAGCTGTCTATATCTTATTTATAACACCTAGTAAACTTCACGAATCTGTCTTTAAATTTCTTATAAACAAACATGTTTTGAAACAAATGAAGGCAATAATCGTAGAATAATGACAAGCAATAAAAGTGACCATCTTTTTGTCGCGTGAAGTGTACTATGCGCGAACTTACCCCTGCTACTCCACAACCTGGCCAAGTTACGTGCCGGGGACTATAGTGATTTTGAAATAATATAACGTTTATGTACTGATTGTATATTAGTAAACATAATGTGTTGTAGAATGTCTTACTATAATAGACCGACAAGTTCGGGCGGAAAATTAAATGTGCAGCAGGAACGTTTTAGGTCACTCGGCACCCAACACAATGTCGCGTGACCCACGAATTGCCAAGAGGTTTGTCAGCGATTGGCATTATGTGTATACTCGAATCACTCTAAACAACGGGTTGTCACCGCATGGTTCACTCGCCGTCCGCGCGTGGACAGCTTGCGGACCAGTTGATTCATTGTTGGTTAGGTGCCGAATGGTTCTAATAGCTATGGATCTCAATAGCTCTTCTGTTACGTCTACTTGCCACTAGCGCACTTGTCGTCTCCACAGTCATGCGTCTCCAGTTGCCCTGAGAGTCTAACGTACGAACTTGCCTGCCTATATAATATGCATGGTGCTGGCCTACATTCCAGAACGACAATTTCGATTATCCTGCTCCTATAAGGCCGATTGTTCTCGAGAGGAACGTAAGCGGTATGAGAGCGGAACGGAAATGATATGTGAGCGGAGCGGAAATTAAGTGTGAGCGGGGCGGAACTGTTATGTGAGCGAGTGGAAAAAGCGGACGAGGCACGATTGAATAATCTAGAACCAGTGTATATTTCAAATGCGTATCATCCGTCCACTCCATATACCGCTGCTATTATTAAAGCGACTTTATATTTATTGATTGTACTTAACTTATACTGTTGGGCAAACAATTGTCTGGATTCTAGAATGGAGGCCATTAAGAATTGTTTTAGCTTTGTTTACTCACAGCTCATGATACATTGCATTCGATTCACCCATCGCACTTAGATACGTATTTCGCTTATTATTTTTTTTTTTTAAATTATTTGTGTAAATTAGTCGTGGAACATCGCTAACGCATGATGAGGTTCATGCCGGCTGCGAGAAGGAAGCCAGAATAAAACGAAAAGAAAATCTCTTGAAGATAAATTATAATGCAGTAGTAGAAAGTTAACATTTGAGTCCATGAAGGCACCTTCGTATTAGCATTTCAAATATTAACACGGCAGCAACCAGGAAAGTGGGCAGCGCGAGTATCAAATGATAAGATGACTTGCATTTAGACACACTTCTCTCGTCACTTCCCCGGTTGCTGCTATGAAAATGGTGTAAACATACTCTGTATATACGTCTGGCTTGCATCTCAACAGGCGTAACACGAAGGAAACTTACAGTGGTTCGAATTCGTTATTTGTCAACGGTGTAAACAGTGAAATGTAGAAATCACTGCGATAGTTTTTTGTGAATAAGAATCGTTTGGAGAGATGGAATAAAATGTCGTCCAAATAGGCAAGGCCGTGATGAGGGAAAAAGATCGAGTCTTAGTTAACGACGTGGGTCCCAGAATAGTTAATTTTGTATAAGGCAGATATCTATCAAGAGCGTTGTGTTCATTATTATGAATAGAAGATTCTCAAGAGAGTACAGCCCTCTTTATGATGATAATGAGCAAATATCAACGGGTCCACGTGTGATCGCCTTGGCGTATCACATTTTCGTTATGTTACACCTAGTAGGGGAGCCCAAGAGGCTAGATGTGGAGTTACTCCAGCGTCGCGGGGACCTTTTGGATTGTGAAGATTAGATGTTAAAAAGAAAAAAGGTTATATGACGTATGCCCTTTCACTGGTGGGGCAGGGTGTACAGGTTTTCAAAAACGTATAAAAAGTCACAGAAATACTTAAGCGCGTCAGATGTTAATAATGTGTGCCCCCATGTGTTTCTGATAACGGAGAAATATTAGTCTGCCGGTTTGCTTGGTGGGGGTGGCCGTACGAAGGGGTTGAAAATGGGAATAAAACAAAATAATTCGAGCTCGTCAGATATTCAGAAGGGGTGTTAAGTCTACCCTAAAGGAACTTGAGTTGAGTTTTTAACTATTGCACTACCCTATATAAAGAGTTCATGTACGGCGGGGGTATATACTAGAGTGCAAGTTGTTCTGCCACGCTGGAGTAAATCTCAAAATTCCCACTTGCGCTCCCTTACTGACTGCTGTGTTGGAGATTATCGTTTGAATTGTTTATATACGCTTTTTTCGGTGAGCAAGGTCAAAAAGCTCAAAAATACCCCGTTCATCTAGACAAACGGCATTAGTTATAATTACGGACCCCGATATTGCAAAACGTTTTTTCGTCACGACGGTACCTTTTGCAAAGGAGTTAATGAAAACATAGGTTAAGAAGCGTTATACAGTGTAAACTCTAAATAACGGCACTAAAGGGACTTTGCATTTTGTGGCGTTAAATGGAGAGAAGTCTGATTATTTTTACTTATATTATTCATATGTTTGATATTGAGGCATCTTGGTGATAAATGAAGTGTCTAGAAATTTCGGTCTGTATGATGCCGACAGTCGAGTTTATTACGGGCTAGGATAATAAAACGATGAGAGAATGTACACTTGGCAACTCAAAAGGTACTTTTTATTATTTAACTGTTGTCGTTTCTGACAGCGGGTATAATGCTATATAGAGAACCGATTTCGAAGCTTAAGGGAGTTGTCGTTAAATCGAGGGACGTTACGTGGAGTTTACACTGTATATGGCAGATGTGTCGCAACTCTCGTGTAGTTGGTTTTATGTATGAGTCGAGTTGTGTCACTTCCGTTTGCGGTGTTGTCGATTTGCGGTGAGGGTGATGGCGCGTGGTTGCGCTTGCGCAGGTGCGCCGCCGCTGCCGCTCGTGAAGGGGATGCCGGGCGTCACGGCCAGCGTGGCCGCGCTCATGCCCGACTACGCCGGTGGGTACGCCACGTCACCACGCACATCCCACCAACCCCCGCATTTGTGTGGATGTCTCATACACTATCATGCGGCCTAGATGCGACTTCCTTGAAACGCTCAGCAGACAACGACGCTTCTTTTTCTTTTTTTTGAGGCGCGTTAAATATATTGCGCTCAACACCGGGTCCTTTACTAAGGATTAGACCAAAGCGACGAGAGATGACATCCACCAATGGACCACCAGTCAAATCGCCGGCTTGTGTGGAGACTCGAAAACTCAACACTCCACTAAAACCACCCTCCTCCCATGTGCCCCGCGCTTATGGCAGGAAGAGCGTGAGATTTAGAACGTAGTTACGCCCACGCTGATCGCAACGCATCAGTGTTTGAGAATACCTCGGGAAAGACTTCCCGAAACTCACTTCGTCTGAAGACTCCTCTGCTCCCTAGACGCTAGAGGGCCCCTGCAGCGGAATTATGTCAGGAGGAGATCTTGCGCATATCTGCGCCTCCGGGACCCCAACTGACGTCGGTATCCGTGAGGCGCATGCGTACCTCTCTCCCTTTCTCGTAGACAACGACGCTTAAGCCTACATAGACGACACGCTCATTCGCAAAACTATCTTTGAAGTAGGGAGAGATAAAACTTATTGCACACCAAAATATACAATTACAAAAACAGACCATATTTACAATGTTTTCTAGGCAATACAATAGGCGGACTTATCGCTAAAAGCTATCTCTTTCTGGTAACCTAAATGACTCTTTCATTAATTTGAATCAGGCGATGAGCCTAAGAATTTTTAAATAGTCAAGAAAGTCTTACAGACTATAAATTTAAATTTGTGACTGCTATAACTGAAGTTCACTGCCTGGCGGAGTATTCTCTCCCCCTCAAAGCTGTATTCTTTGACATATGAGGCTTTGCGTCATTCCTGCCGTACAAAAAGAAGGTTTTGAGCTCTGAATGAATAACATAGAAACTCTACCTTTGTTAGACGCTTCAACGCCAAAGTACAACACACTAAGCTTGTCAGTCTTTTAATATTATGCCACACGTGTATGAAAATAAAATTTTAATGCGATATTTTAATGACTTTTGATATTACGTAATCCAATACTCAAACACAAACAAAAGACCACTAAAGTAACGGTTGTCTGCTGAGTGGACGTTTACTGCTTTAGAAACCTTTGACCTATAATCAGTTTATTTGACATCCAACATACGTAGTCCCGTCATTGTCAGCTTCAAAACTACTGTAGCATCTAGTTTCATAGTCTTCTTCGTGAAGCGAGATAACAGTTGATATTAAATCATATCTTACCTAGAGATGCTTTCCAAGCAGTTTCATACGGGGAAGATTGCTAAAGCAGCGTTATCCTTTGTTCTACTTTCAACCTCATCAACATACTCGTAATGTGCGCATCCTTTACATCGTCCAGAGCTGGCTTTCTCATCGTTTCAAATAATTTCATACTTTACTAACGAAATTCGACGAACATAGATAAAATATGTAGTTTGATCATTCTTACTTTATTATTATTTACTTGGTATTGCGGTAAACACAGTAAGTAATTTTTGTTTATCTGTATTTTATGGTTATGAAGAATTTGTCAACTCAGATTTGATTTAATAATTTTTGCTACATCACTGATTCGAACCATTTCCGCATTATTTGCATCTTGAATAGACATGTTTTTTGTTTCTTAAAGGTTTTCAATTGCTAGATTAAGATAATGTTTAGTTACAAATACAGATTTATGGCGATTCAAATTTTCTTTTTTAAATTTGAGTTGACGAATTTAGTTGTTGATGTTACGGTCTCTTTAAGTTCTATATCTCGTTGGAAAGGTATTACCAGATGTTAAAAGCATGTCTTATCGCAATGCAACTTTGCCTAATTAAAATGTTTATGGTATGGTGTTTTTGATTTATCCAAAGCTTAAATAATTGAAAGCTATTGAAACCTTTTTGAGACTTGAATCTTTCCAGAGAGGTTTGGGAAGATAGGGTTGTTTAAAATGAAGTTCTGGGAAGGGTGAGGTGTTTTGAGGCATGATATCTTGTTGTTAAAGCTTTTTTATTTTTATTATATTTAACACTATTATGTATGTTTTATTACTATTACATAACTATCTATCTATGTACCCATGTACCCACACAGAACATACGAAGGTTGTTTAATCGGTATTTTTCAAACCTATTGTTTTATGTAGGAGAAAGAGCTTCGAAAGCGACTACTAAATTTGCATGGAAGGTTTTTCGAAATGGATTCTAGAATTGTATGGACATTACACGTTTTTTGTTTTCTTCATTGGCACAATTTCAATACACAACTTTGCCCAAACGTGGGATTAGAGATTCATCACCTTGTGCTATCGAATTTTCAAAAACTCTTTTTTTTGTTTTCCTGGAGTTGTCGTACTAATTTGTGTTATTCAAGATATCGGTAAACTGTACTTATATAATAATTTAGAAACGGAAATTCAGTGGCTAACAAAAGTATACACTCGAATTGTTTACAAAATTTACATGGCAATGCTAATACAAATATCAATGTCAATGTCATTTTACCAAGACATTATCGTTATTTCTGTCATTTTGTTGTAATTATGTTTTAGCATCTACGAGCTTAAAACATGAATGAAACCCCCTCAAGCTACGTTCCATTAGGGACTCGCAAACGACCACGTTCGCGACCGCGATTTTTCCCGTTCCACTTGCTTGCCGGCGTTACAATCGTAAACCCAAGTGGAACGGTTATTCGACCCGCCTCTTGACATGGGTCGTTGTGAACGTTGTGTGATCGAAATTGATGCCGTCATTAGTGACGTTTTCGCCACGACCAGAACGACCGCGGTCGCCTTGTGGAACGGCTAACAGAGCATTGGGCGTTGTGAGCTACTAATGTAATGCGCTGTAAAAGTGAAGCGCGAAAGCTATTGCTCTGCATGACTTCCAAATTCGAGCAAGACGCTGAATTGAAAGAAAAACAAGGTTTTTCAGTCTCCACTTTCATTAGCCAAAGTCTATACATTTTACCGATGTCTTGAGCTTTTGACGGCGCGATGATTGCAGACTAAACGCAATACATTGTCGTGTATGAATTAAGATGCTGACGGCAGTGGTACGCGTGCGTCGGTGGAACGCATGCTAGCGTTCGGTCGCGAATTGTACGCGATGAGCCAGAAACTTCAACAGGATCTGTACCACAAATCAATGTTAGAGGTATGTTATATTACAGACAGATATAGTATTCCGCGTTGTAAGCTCACTTTGGTTGCCAACCAAGCTGATTTGGTTGGTGGAAAAATACTTATTTAAGACAAAACATGGCAGCCTTTTATACTCTGTTTTAGGAGTATAACGTTTTTATCTTGCCGTACTTGTAAGGAATATATGGAGATATGTTGCAAATAAAATAATTAGTACATTATGTCTTTATATTTATAACTGTAATAATATTTTCTATCCTTTTATTGCGCTCTGTCTTATTGAATATGCACTGTTTGCTACAAATCCATTAATTCTTCAAAAGTCATTCTGTAACATACTGTATACAGAAGTAAACTTTAAAAAAAGAACTTAAATATAAATAGATATAAAATCGAGATATGAGATATAAAGAAAAACAATTTTTAGCTAGACGTGTTGCTGGGGAGTTTGTTGCCGCTTCTTCACCTTAACAGCAATAACACGTCGCAAAGCGGTGTACATAGACTAGGAAGTAAAATTAAATTTTAACCTATATGTATGACCTTCAAAAAGTGTTCTCCAGTGGAACTTATTTTGAATAAAACTTTTGAATTTGAACCTTCGAATTGGGATAGAGAGGACTGGGATAGGGAAGATGAGATAGGAGAATGGGTCATCAGAACTGACACGTGACGTGTCACGAACACGATCAGCTGAAGACTGTTTTACGCCGGTAATCTGTGTGGGCGTGTTGGCACACTGATCAAACCGGCCCCAAGAGCTATAACCAATATATTGATTCTAGCGTGGTTCTATCGCTTACTTGACGTCACGCACTTGGCCGTCATATTGCAGGACGCGTTCAGCTTGTTGGCGTACAGCAATCCATGGGCCAGCCCCGTGGGGTGGCAGCTGGAGCCCTACCGGAGGGAGGCCGTCTGCGAGGCCCTCAACGCAGCCATACTAGGTGAACTATTCGATAAATTCTTTGCTCACCAAAATAACAGATATAAATGATGTTATCTATACATATAATAAAATTGTAGAGGTCAAATTTCTGTACAATGAAAAAAATGCTAAAAACCGAGTCAGAGGGATGTAAGAAGCGAAATAGAACCAATTTAGATTTTTACTGTTTGTCTGTCTGTTTGTACTGGCTAATCTCCGAAATGACTGGAGCGATTTACATGTAATTTTGTATGGTGATAGCTTATATCCCTGGTCAACATATAGGATACTTTTGATCCCGAAAAATTAATGAATTCCCGTGGGATAGTTAAAAACTTTTAATTACTTAAATAGCTTATAATAGACTGAAAGTAATTTTTCTGCAACGTAACATAATAGAAGCGGAGATTTTGACAGGGTGTGGTGTCGGTGAGAGAGTTTTATCTTACATATATAAAGCTGATAAGTTTGTTTCTTTGTTTGTTTCCTTGAACGCGCTAATCTCAGGAACTACTGGTCTGATTTGAATATTTTTTTAGTATTAGATAGTCCAGTCCATTTATCGAGGAAGGTTATAGGTTATAAACCACCACGCTAAGAGCAATAGGAGCGGAGCACCAATGAAGAATGTTTCAAAATCGCGGGATATTTTTAACTTACTTTTTTAAACTATTCCACGCGAACGAAGTCGCGGGCAGAAGCTAGTTGTAAATAAATACTTTGTCATTTTATTTAAGGCACAATATACAATAATTAATTATAATTTCCACTTCGCATAATTTTAGAAAAATAAGTAAAATTAATGTCTGTAGATTGAGTGGACTACACTGTTTTTGTTAATTAGTTGATTTTCAATTTAATTACTATTTGCATGCCTGAAAAGGCAAAAACATGTGAAACATTACACAATGTATTATCATCTAATATTTATATAATACTAACCATGTTTTTAAGCAAATAAATGATTTGATTTGCATACAACATTTGTTATAAACTCCAAAGAAGTAGGTATATGTATTCTTTATTAACATTACAGAATCCCAAGGCATGCAGTGGATATCGCCAGTGGAGGCGTGCGTGTCGCACTCACGCGAGTTGCTCCGGCGCATGTCGCGCGCCGGTCTGGGTGCGTGCGCGTTCGCCGACCTGCCCGCGCTGTTGCGCCGCTGACGTCACCAGCGCCACCAACCTCACCGACCTAATCGACACCACCAACCTCACCACACTCGTCACACACGCCAAAAGCGCCACGCACCCGATCAGGAACAACCGCTATAAGCGTATTTCACGTATAATGGGACGTCATTGTTAAATTCGAAGTTTGAATTTAACAATGACACTTATAATGTTGCTCTTGTGATGTCACTTTTGAATGTGGAATGTCAATACTGAATTTGAAACTGTCAATGTTGAATTTCGAATCTCTACTATCAATATTGAGGAAAGGTTATAATACCGATTTTGAATTTGGAACTACCAATATTGTACTAGGGATGTCAATGTTGTATTTGAACTTGGAATGACTTTTAAATTGGGAATTTCACGTTGAATCTAGAACTGCCGAAATTGAATTTGGAACTACCCATGTTGTATTGTATTTAGATTGCAAATGTTGAATTTGGAATACCAACATTGAACTGGAAATGACAATACCGTTTCAAATATTCTTTATACAATACATTTCAAAATGAAATATGATGAAGAACGAACAACGGTCTCGGTTTCAGCTTTGCTTATGTTTATTACGAATTGAAATAATTTTCATGTTCTATTAGATGCCTGATTTGTTGAAGCAAAAATAACACGACAAATGGAGTATAATCCACGATTCTATACATGTTTCAACAACATTAGGATGGATATGTTGAATATGATGATTTCAATATTACCAAGAATTGATTATATGTGTCTCTTGGTAATCAAAATATGATATTTCTAATATAGATATACCGAGCGTATTGCTTCAAATATTTTCAAGGTGGACCAAACTGACCCCACTCAAAGATTGACAGCCAGTCATTTTTTTCAAGAATTTTTCTTTTTAAAATTTTAGCCACACAACAATATTATTTTCATTGTATGTGTGCACAAAAATAAGATTTCTTAATGTTTTAAATAAATTAATATGGTGTCAACAATTGTATAGTTTCACCTATACACTAGATTTTTTATTATCTGGACTAAAATGACAGCTGGAGTAATTCAAAGGGCGCGTTCCCTTAGTATCCCACAACGCCCGAAATGCTCCGTCTGCCGTTCCACTTGGCGACCAGGGTCGTTATGCTCGTGGCGGCAAGTCACTAATGACGTCATCATTTTTGATCACACAGCGCTCACAACTACCAATGTTAAGAGGTCTTGATAGTTTTGATGATCGGATCCCAAAAAGGTGGTACTTGCCAACCATCTCCGCTATTGAAATTTGGGTGGTTTTTTATTTCAACAGCTAACCATCATTCTAGATATAAAAACGCTTAAAACCGTTAAAATCTACAATCTAGGTAGTTTTAATTATGTGTACAGATCCATTAGCTTCGAGACGTTTTTGCGTTTAGTATACAATATATTTACAGGACTTGTAGGTATCTGAAACTTAATATTGATATTCATTATTTTAATATCGTTAAATATTATTAGTTTCATATTAAGTAGGTACCTGCCTATAAAATATATAAAAAGTGTTGGTTTATTTATTTATGTGTTGTCAGTACTTTATCCGTGCATGAACGGAGAAAGAGTACAATATCCTGCGTTGGGGCGGCTTGGCGTAAAGCGACTAAGCAACCCACAGCCAGGTGGTAGGGTATTTGCCCGAGTGGATGGCTACCACCCCTGGTCTAGAGTATGTCGCCATAACAACCTTGGGTTGTGTTCCGGCATTAGTGACCAGGTTCCAGTCTCTCTTAAGAGGGCAGCAGCGCATTTGTGGCCTCTTTGGTGTTGCAAATGTCCATAGGCGATGCTAACCACTTTCCATCAAATGGACCGTCTGCCTATCGGCTGAATTCCTGCACTAATAAAAATACACCACTACAAACGCAAAAACGTCTCGCAGCTAATTTATGTGTACTGTTCGCGAAAACTTGAAAAAATTCTATTTGTTCGTACTATACGTACATACATTTGATTTTTCGTAAATCACAACGCCATCTATCGGATGGCCAGTGAGACAATCGGACAAGAATAAAAATTTACTAGTACTTTTGTACTCAAAACGTGTCTCAAGTAAAGGTGAGATGGGTAGATGTGGCCAAGAAATTTTGACCTCCAAAGGATTCGATATTTACCTGAAGTATATTCTCAAACATTCCTTCTACAGTATCATGTAAATGGAGGAAATACTGATCTATATGACGCTATAAAACTATTATTTTTTACAATGTAGGGTAAACTATACTATTATTGGCACCCCCTACCCAATGGTTATAACCGTATTAATTCAAAACATTAAAAAAATCATAATAAGTAGTAGCTTCTTATGGGAGGGTAAACCGCTTCGTTACGTGACGCGTTACGGCGCCAGTCTGTCTGGCTTCCCTTTCTCTCGCGCAAGCTGTCACTTCTGTCGGGCGTCCCGGGACGCACAGGTTAAAAAAAAATGGCCATAAAAAAAAAAGTTGTCATAAATTTCTTCTGATTGATGACATCTCTGATATTGCAAACTTTCATAGACGACGGTGACCGCTTTCCGTCTGCCTATCTGCTGCACTCCAGATATAAAAAAATGTCCTAATATCTTGAGTAAATACTGAGCCAATCATTGAGTGAGGTGTCAACTATGATAAAGTTTCCCCTACATTGAAAGCATAAGCCATAAATCATAGAACAAGAGGACTACCATTCATTTGTTGACGACAGAGGGCGTGTGTGACGAATTAGGAGAATTATAAAAAAAATACGCCAATTATGGACGTTTACGCTTAAATCGCTTTATTGTGAGTGATATGATTGTGTGTTTGGATCGATTAAGCGCTTACGGTGTTGAATATATTTCTATAAACTCCTTAAGAGAAATTATCGACAATATACAAAAAGCCGCAATACTAATATCACTATCTCATAATATACCAAGAATATATACCCATTTCATACAAATCCTATATAAACAGAGTGAGATAACAACACAAGAACAATCACTGCGCAAGCGCAAAGGGCGGACATATATGTACTACAAGTATGCCCGCATAATAAATATTGCAAAATTGCTTAATTTATTACTCTATGGACATAAAAATGTTGCGACGAAGAAGAGTTTTTGGCGGGAACAGAAAGGAGATTTTGTGCTGTGCAGTTTTATTTTCTAAAAATGTGTAAAACTACTCTAAAATGAACAATCGTTGTAGGATATTGGTAGTTTTTGAGTAGTGACTGTGTGTTTTGTGAGAAATGTGAACTGTATATCGAAATGTCGCCTTTCGAGTTTTCACTAGAACTCCGTTGAATGGCGTCGATTGTAGCCTGCAGGCCTAGTTGCCAAGCCATAAACATAAAAGAAGTGACGAAGAAGCTTCTAAAGCAAGTATTTACAGAGGGCGGAACAACTCTTCTTTAACTATGTGTAGAGAGAGAGATTTAATCGACGTCTCTACGCAATCATAATGACGCGGCGTACGACGTCTGAACGCCGCGCACAGCGTCAGGCTTCTGAAAGAGACCATTATAATACATTTTCATAATATGCCTTCGTCGGTCGCGTACAGCATCGCGTTGTACGCAACCTACGACATTTTGGACGGTTTTAAAGATACGTTAAAAACAAAATTGATTAAAATTAATGTTTATATGTATATGAAAAAGCGAAAAAAATGTGCCCTCTGTAAATATGGGTATAAGAACTTTTTCTTCCATAGTTATTAAACACCTGACAATAATAACTGTAACTGAGCAATTTTAAAACGCAAAACAGTACAGAGATAATATAAACTTTTGTGGCTTTACAATTCTAGACTTTTACTAGCTTTCTTGATACATTTATACTAATTTTTGTATTTGAAATACCGCTAGCGCTTAACCGACCCAAGCGGTAACTCTTTTTTATAATCAAGTGAGATTTAACGTTGTATGAATAAAGAAAAATAATAAACTTTTGAAAACTTCGGCATATTTAACTTGTGCTCCGTGATATAAGCCCGGACATGTTTTGTAATTAATATAACTGTCTAAAAGATGGCGCTGGTGTGTCTGCCAAATTAGTTTCGCGACAATGGCGTCGACATCTTTGTAAAACTGCACTTGCTCGTCTGTGAATGCAATGCGGCGCTTTGGTGTTGCCATCGACAATACAAAAATACTAATTTCGAAATTATAAATTGCAAATTATTTAATTATTGTAATACACCTAAAAAATATATATAATATATATTCAGACAAATTTCTTCGAGTCGTTTTTGCGTTTGTAGTAGTGTACTGTCGGCAAATAAACAAATAAACTAATACTTTTTATATATTTTTACAGGCAAGTACTTAATATCGTTTAGATATTAAAATATTAATATTAAACATATTTTTTATACTAAATTTCAATCAAGTTTAAAACTCTTGTATGTATGTACAAATATTACTACAAATGTAAAAACATCTGTAAGCTAATTTACCTGTAGTTCTCTTAAAAAAATTGCAAACAGTGTAGTGGAATACTTACAAGCCAATAGATGGCGCTGTGCAATAATTGAGGTCACAAACGATTCTCGAAACGTACAAAGAAACACTGGCCTCGATCGAAGATCTCCCTTTGAGGCTGAGGAGCATTCCATCTCGCTCCTCTGTCTAATCGGGTTATTCCCTCAACAGTATATAGCAGTGTTGCCAACCCCAAAAAACTACAAAACAACAACTCGCCAATAAAAAAAACGGGAGAAAACAGTAGGTAAAGTAAAAAAAAGGCAGATTTCATACTTTCGTCATATAATTAAAGCAATATCCAATATTAATTACAATAACCGCCTTCTTAGTTACTAGGATTCACATATTAATAATCACAACATAATAATATGTAATAAATAAAAACGTAAATCAAATTAAAATTATTTTCCACTTTCATTCTCAATTGCATTATCTTCAGTATTTTCATACTCATTTTCTTTTGTATAGTGTAATATAGGTGGCACTGAACGCTAATTGAAAAACAGTAAAAATTAAGAATGAAACAGAAAGCAGGGGGGACATCAATATGAAAACAGCAAATCTACTGTTAAAATAGTAGGGTTGGTAACACTGGTACAGCTAGCCTTTTCTGGTCACGTGAGGCTTGTCAAACGAGATGATGATAGGTCTTAATAAAACCGATAGGCTTTGGGACCCTATTGCTCTATGGCCACAAATATGTATCCATTAATATCCAACAATTATCCAGTAAAAATAATATAGAATTCAAAAACTCATTTGAACCGTGACACAAAAGTTGCAGGAAACGTTGACATATATAAAACTGAAATTGCTTCCATTATTACTCGATTCGACCCTACGGCCTATCTGTGCTTGAGTAAGCTAAGCCTTAGTGGGTCTACCTCACTGCCGCACAGAGGCTCCGGGTTCGATTCCCGGCATGGTGAATGTTGTGAAACGCACTTTCTGTTATTTACTATGGTCTGGGTATCTGGAATCGCCTCCAGAATGGTTCGTTGTATAATCATCATAACACAAGTGTAACTTGCTTAGCTTGGGGATTTACAATGTGTGTGTTGATTATATTATATTAAAGATTGTATTTTGGAAATATTATCTTTGAATAAAGATTTTTTTATTCGATTGGCAACCCTAAATTGAAAACATTTCAAGATGGCCGCCGTAGTTGTATTTCGCCGATTCACAGATTAGTTAGTAGGTCTGTAATTTGGATTTGACATTGTATGTTGTGACGGAGGAGTTTATGAGTATACACAAAATATGATGACATATTTGTGTTTGTGTGCTGGCATTGAGAAGTAACATAGTTCGACTTTTGTAATAAATGTATGTTCGAATTTAATATAGATAATCTTCTCTTTAAGTCTTTGGATGCTTTAACAACAAAAGCGCGTCATTTGACTTTGCTAGCAGTGTCTATGAATATGTGACTGACTGACTAGTCCAATGGTTTTGCCATAGAATCAGAGTACTAGAAACGACAATCGCTGTGTAACTGAAATGCAGTTCTGGAAAAGCCTTAAATTCGACATATCCAGAGGCAAGTCTCTTATACGTTTTGATATAATAAAACACCACTCGACGCTCAATCAAGATTCTATGCATTTTTAAATCATATCAATTTAAATTAGAAAGTCCTAAGTCATCAGATTAAAGTCTTAAGTCATCAATTTAGTCTTCAATCATCAAGTTAAAGTATTACGTCATCAATCCAATTACTAAGTCATCAATTTAACTTTGTTTAGAAAAATATGTTACAAATAATGTTGGTTAGAATTCTAATAGTGTTTTTTTTATTAGAGTAAGTTTGTAGGCATCTTTAAGAACCTTAAAGAAGCCTACAAACTAAATCAATATGAATAAGGCCGTTAGGATTTAGGGTTTTCAGAATTGCATTTTAACTAGCTGGTTTGTCTTGTGTCTAGTGTTTTTTTCATGGTATTGACACAAATTAAGATGGAAAGGCTGCTTATAAACATTAAAAGTTGTACACTGCACGAGCGCTTTATTTGTGAGTGGCCAAGACTCGGAGTGTTCGCTTTTGGTCCTTCGCGACCCGGATAGAGTTCGCGACGGATGACGCCTACTCGATGAAGAGGTTGTAACGGAAATCAAATAAATCCGTTGCGAACGAGCATGTTCTATCAGTGTGACGTTATAATAAATAATATGATAACTCGTCAAATGGTCAGAATGTTAGATTTGTAGTGTTGTCGATTTTTCAAAGACTTTGCGTTGTGTATATTGCCTGTATGCGTTTATGGATATATAATACGTTATAGATATATTATAAATATAAATAAATCTAAATAAACAATTAAATTGTAACGTAAGTGGGGGGATTGTTGGCTTTATAATTTTTTAAAAATTTCGTTCTGTATAGTGATGTCATAGTGCACCGTTTTATATTGGCCAAATATTGAAATACGTCTATGGTTTTCTTGTGAAAATATTCTCGAATATTTAACGTGCAATTATGAAAGTATATTAATAATAATGCGTGTCTAATTATATAATTCCCCTTTTGTGAGGTAATGAAGCGTAAGCCTGGGTTCATGTCGGTTTAAAATAGGTTATATAGGATATTATCGAGAAGTCTTGTTTTTAATGAAGACTAATGTTATTTCGCAATTATTTGTTTCTATAGATGGCGCTAATGTCGCTCCATAATGTATTCGATCTCTACACAGTGTAACAAAAAGCTTGTCCTTCTTAAAAAAAATCATTTGGTAAAACTTTTCACTAGTAAATGAAGTGAAAATTAAACTCAATTGAGCGATAGCTTATATCGTATTGAAAACGCTGTTACACATATATAAAACATGTAGCAAGGTTTATTTTGAAAATAATTCAAGCTCGCATCTGTCCGAAATACGGAAATGAACGATGAAAGTTGTTTGGAAGCCTCTAGTGCGTGCTTCAAATTCATTGTAAACACCTTTGGTGTTCCAACATAGAGAGGATGGTAGTTGGATGGTTGGAACTAACCTCGAAATTGAGAATCTCGATGCCAATCCCAACATAATAGGAGAAATAAAAGCTCACTACCTCCGCTGGCTTGGTTACTTGGAAGGTATGGGAGAAGATCGCAGCGTGAGGGAAGCATGTCTGGGACGGCCGGTAGGTCGGTCGTCCTAAATATCGCTGAAGAGATAGAGAAGAGCCTGACCTGTCTAAGCCTTGAGTCTCTAATTGGCTGGAAACTGCGTAGGGCAAAGAAGTGTCATGTTCTCGTTTCGTAGGACAACATCCACTTTGAGTTACTGAGCCAACGGACATTAACATCTTTGGTGTTGTTAATGTCCTAGGCGACGGTAACCACTTTTCATCAGCCGTCGGCCTGTTTGCTATATTGTATAGCAATAAAAAGTAATTAATTAATAGTACCTCCACATATGGTAGGTTTTTGCGAGGAATAGCAAGGTTTTTGTTACACCCTGTGTAATGATGTATGAAATAAAGATCCTTATAAAGTACTCTCGTGTCGGAGGAGATGAAGGTGGTCTAGGAAGTTGGAATCCTTGTACAGATAATACAGTTTTAGTTTGCATATTCATAGTTTTTAATATGTAGTCAAAATTGTCGATATTTGGCTTTTAAAATGTATACTGTTTTCTTTTTATATTAAAAGTATTTTATATTAAATTCTGTTTCATTTTATTTCACTCCGTTCATCCCAATAAAAATGGTTATGACGCAGTGCATTTACGTCAAGGGGCCATCCATAACTACTCACTCGTTAGTTTGAAATTAAAATATTTAAATTGTATAGATTTGTTTGTTTGCTTGAACGCGCTAAGCTCAGGAACTGCTGGTCTGATTTGAAAAATTCTTTAAGTGTTACATAGCCCATTTATCGAGGAAGACTGGGATATATATCATCACGCTAAGACCAATAGGAGCGGAGCACCAATGAAGAGTGTTTCAAAATGTGGTTTTTCAAATTGGACAAGTACATTAACAATCTGCCCGTAAAACTTGAAGTTAAAATTTTTTCTGCGATTCATTTTGTCACTTGTCAGTTGACCTTTTTTCACTTGTCCGTTGATTTTTTTTACGCCATAAGCATCAAAGCCATCTGTGTCTGCTTCGGCGAACATAGAAGACCCACTGCAGTGTTGTCCAGAATACAGGCCAGCCCTTTGGTCAGGCGAGTATTCTTTCAATTATATTATAGACTAGCTTCTGCCCGCGACTTCGTTCGCGTGGAATAGTTAAAAAAAGTCAGTTTAAGAACCCCTTGATTTTGAAACATTCTTCATTAGTGCTCCGCTCCTATTGCTCTTGCGTGATGGTATATAGCCTATAACCTTCCTCGATAAATAGGCTATCTATCATTGAAAATGTTTTTCAAATCAGACCATTTGTTCCTGAGATGAGCGCGTTCAAACAAACAAATAACAAACCTATCAGATTTATATATTATATATGTATGTAAGATAAAACTCTCTCACCGACTCGACACCCTGTCAAAATCTCCGCTTCTATTATGTTACGTTGCAGAGAAATTACTTTCAGTCTGTTAAAAGCTGTTTAAGTAATTGAGCTTTTTAACTATCCCACCGGAACTCTTAAATTTTTCGGGATTAAAAGTATCCTATATATTGACCAGAGCTATAAGCTACCACCATACAAAATTTCATGTAAATCAGTTTAGTAGTTTCGGAGATTAGCCGGTACAAACAGACAGACAAATAGACAAACAAAAAATTTGAAAAAAAAAATCTAAATTAGTTCTATTTCACTTCTTAATCCCCCTGACTCAGTTTTTAGCATTTTTTTTCATTGTACAGAAATTTGAATTCTACAATTTTATTATATGTATAGATGAAGCAAATATTATTTAAAATCACCTATAGATTCAAACAATCTCCACTTCATTGTGATATATTTACGCCATTGTCTTTGTGTTTCGTAGTATAAAGTCAAATAGAATTGCCAATCAAATTTAAAATGGCATTGTGGCAAGCCAGATAGCGTTTGGCGTTAGAGGGGCTGCGGTCCAGCGAAGCGCCTTCCCGGCACAAATTGAATGAAAACATTGAATATTTATTCTGAGGAGATTCTCGTGCAGCTCCAGGCGAGGCAGAGTTTAATAATAATATGCTAGAATAGACATTTCTTGTGACAATATGCGTAAATTGAAACGTTTTTTTGCGTGAATTTCATAAAATAAAATCACAACAGAGAATTGGTTTTTACTCTGTAATTGAAGAGGAATAATAATTGTAATCATCATTCTATTTTATTCAGAGCAACTGTTTCCGAGTCCGGGATTCGCTTTCTTACTTTTCTTGTCCAAAATCTAATTCTAATTAGGTCTTTCAATTAATGACTTATTTCAATTTAAAGTAATAATAAAAAAAAACATTTCTATAAATAGGCTTTTATTTAACGCTTTTTAATTTTACTCATATAATGGAATTGCTTCTTTACATATTCAATGTACTCTTTGGAAGTGCTCAAAACAATATTAGTTCGCCATCTTGAGCCGTCCGCCATATTGATTTAGAATGACATTACTTACGCTACGTTCCACAAGAGATTCACAAGGACCGCGATTTTTTGCGTTCCACTTGCCTGCGGGCATTACAATCATAAACTCTAGTGGAACGGATTATGGAGCGTTGATGTCACTAACGACGAAATACACAAATGGCATTGGTTGATTTGAAAATCATGGGTCATTGCGAGCGTTGTGTGAATGAAAATGATGACGTCATTAATGACATTTTCGCCACGACCACAACGGCCGCGGTCGCCTTCTGGAACGGCTAACGGGCGTTCTGAGCTACTAATGGGATGTGCTGATAGTAGACGAGACGGTAAAGATCGACCTTCACACTCTGGCGGCATTACATCCCCCAGTGACTAAGTCAGGGGCTGGAAACGCTGCTTCAACAGCTTATGATCTCAATCGGGGCAAATGTGAAACCCTAGGAAAGGGTTACATATTTGTGCCGTTTGGAGTTGAAACTTTAGGTCCGTGCGGTCCATCGGTAAAGGGTTTCTTCAAAGAAATTTGTAAGAAACCCTTTGATACCACCCGTGATCAGAAGACTGGTTCGTATTTCGCGAAACGAATCAGGATTGCCATACAGCATGGCAGCCAGCCTTCTGAGCACGCTTCCCTCTGCCAGCGATTTGTTACATATTTTATATTAACTTATTTATAATTTAGTTTATTGTAAGAATTTAGTTTTATTTTCTAAAGCTACTATTAAAATATGATAGTTTTAATAGTACTTACTCTATGTTTTTTCCGTGGTTCAACGATCAATACATGAATCATCTAATTGTTAATAGAAAATAACCACTCGCCCATCTGCCCCACAGTATTTTTAATCTATGGCCTTCGCGAGATCATCTTGTGGCTCTCCTTTTAATATTTGATCTGCATATTTATAAATCGGGCGTGGAGTGTTAGTCGCGATCCTCGGCCGTGTTTGCTGATTTATAGTTTATTTCATTTCCCGCGTAGACTCTGCGATTGTTTTTTTATTTAGTTTGCCACAATGATAGGCGAAGGTCTTAAGTCCATACAGCCTACGATAATAGCCCATAACTGTCCCACTACTGGCCTCCCACTTTAGGTGAACAGACAGTATACCTGCCACGCTTGTCCAAGGCGGCTTGGCAGGTTTGACACATCGGTTATATCGATGTGTAGGTTGCATCATGATGTTTACCTTCACAGTTGTTAGCGCGTGGTAATTGTAACAATATGCACCTTAGGTCAGGAAATTGCCTAAGCGGTGCATGCATTCCGGCCAGGATTGAACCCGCGCCCTTTGAGTCTAAGACCCGTGCGCTAGCCATTATGCTACCATACGGCCTAGTCAGAATAAATTATCAGAATCATCTCAGTCGACTGACGCAAAAGAACGGAGTTCTGGTCACAATTCGAAAGGCCACAGTTCACAATGTTAGTTTTTGGTCTATAAAATTATACCATAACGAGAAAAGAATATGAATAAGAAAAATCGTTTTTTGGTGATCATTGAAATCCTCAAAAATTTGAAGCGGCCTTTTAATTTTTTTTGAATTTTTCTTTGGAGAGAGTTCTTAAAACATCAAAAACTAACATTTAGCACTCGAGACTCAAAAAATTCTGTTTTTTGCGCCACCCTAATAAGATAAATATCTGTTTGTAATGTCAAGATAACAGCTTTTTACTAAATGCATATAAAAGTATATTGTCTGGCTGTCTGCCTCTCTATCTTTGTGGTTGTCTGGACCGTTTTTTTTTGGAAAGTCCCACTGGTGTTATAAAGAGTAACTAAAGCTGCGTTTTTTCAACTTTTTTAGGATACGTAAAAAAATTACACGCGGACAAAGTAGCGGGAACAGCAAGTTTAATATAAACCATGAAATCTGACACACATACTCGTAACTTGACTCTTATAAATACTTGTGTACATAAGAAATTTGAAGCAACTTCGTCCTCGAAAGTGTTACAAAACGTCAGATTTAAACGTAACATGAAACTTGTTAGTAAGTATGTCGCGTCAAGATTAGATTACTATATTTCTGTATTAAATAACCGTTAATCAAAATAATCGAAAATAACATATTAGTGTCAAAATACTTTTCTAGTTTTCGTCATTCCAGTTTATGGTAGTATTTGAGCGATTCTCAAATTATTATTAGACAATGTTTAAAAAATCTTTTTTTTATTACTTGCCTTTATGCCTTTTTATAGTTTCAATAAAATTAATCGACTTTTATCTGTGGAGGAACGGAGAAAGAATACAATTTCCTGCGACCAGACGGCCTGTCGTAAGAGGCGACAAAACAATCCAGAGCCAGGTGGTAGAATATTTGCCCGATTGAATGTCTACCACCGATCTACAGTATGGCATCATAACCACCTTGAGTTGTGTTTCGGCATTAGTGACCAGGTTCCAGTCTCCCTATAGACAGCAGCAGCGCATTTGTAGCACCTTTGGTGCTGCAAATGTCCATAGGCGATGATAACCGCTTTCCATTAAGTGGGTCGTCTGCCTGTCTGCTGAGCTCCTGCAATAAAATAAAAACTTGTATTTTTAATGATTTTTGATAAATTATGAAGTCACCAAAAGCAAATATTGACCTATGATATGGTATATTATAATTGATTGGGCTATCATTTATGCCTTTACAAACATGTGGGACTCCGGAAAAAACGCTCATGTATGTATATTATCATGCTTTATAATGACAAATTAACATTTCTTGAACCCCTTTTACAGAAACTTGAAGAAGGCTACACTTTTGTTTCTCACATAACTAGCCGGTTTCCGGTATTAGTAGGTACTATGCCTTTTTATAGCTAGAGCACAGCAGACAGGATGACGACCCACCCACCTTCTGAAATATGGTTACCCTCTCCTACAGACATTTGCAAATGTTCTTCCGTCCTTAAATGAGGGACTAGAACATGCTTACTGATATCGGAACATAACTCAAAGTTGTTGTGTGTTGGCATGTTCTAAACCAGAAGTCGTGCCATCCAGATGTCAAAAGCCCTACCTCCTGATTGTGGGTTGTTCTGTCGCCTCTTGCGACAGCCGGCTTCAAGAATTACCAGAAATATCTTCCATGGCTGCCTGACTGTATTAAGATTGTGAGAAATTCTCTTCACCATATTTGTAAGCTCCATAATTCCTCTCGAAAAGTCATCTCCTATTACACATCATTTTACTCTCACAAGGAACGTATCCTCTCAATCCGTAATCACATAGCAAATTTAAGAAGAACTCTCCTCTGTGGCTCGTTGGCGTCTCTATCACAGTTAATTGTCGATCCAAACGCATTGTTAGGGATCTGTTTGACGTGGTCGCAGGCCAATGGACTGGTAGAAGATCAGTTTTAAGGGGGGTCGGGTCTCTGAAAATAAAAGAACAGGTAAAAGTTTGTAATTAGTTGTAGAGTCCTGACTCTCAAAAACTTTACCGAGACATCACTAAAGGCTTAGTAGACGTATCAGGAGACCAAAGAGCTGGCTTTTATTTCAACCAAAGAATTATCGTTGTCATATAACAAGGCAATGTTGCTACAGTCTTTTCAGAACGTTCACGACGAGCAACAGTCGTTAGGGATTTTCATATCTATACTTTTGTTTAATATTTGTAATAGATATAGTTTTTATTATGTATTTTAAAGTTATTTGCTATGGATATTAAATTAAATGTACAAGTCAATGATCAAATACATCTTTAAGTACTTTTAGCAAATCATCACACTATATGGAAGATGTTTGCACAATTTTTGAAAGTTGCTTCACAATATGTACATTTGGAAACTGTTAGGTGAATAACATAATTGACATCATTCTGTTAGTACTTCACGTATTATGTAATTTTCATACCTACGATCAAGCTATGATTAAAGTAGTATTTATGTGCTTCCCTGTGATTCCTTTAAATTCCCTAACCATTGCAGATGAAAGAAAGTAACTCGACTAGGATTACGCCGAAGAACTTTGATCTAATAGACCAATGATTATGTAGTGTTTTATCAAACTTTTAGGACTAATTATTATATCGCTTTCTTCTCTTTATATTATTTATCTTGTTACCTTAAATGTGTGTATTTTTATGTATATACGTTGTAGCTACTAAAATGAAAGCTACGAAATTTTAAAATATTGAGGATGAGAATTTGGGCTGAGATTCAAGTTTGGATGGCCATCATTCCTGGTTTAGAGGATAGTCGCTAAAATGATCTTGAGTTGTTTTTCAGCATTAGTGGCCACCCTTCGAGTTCAGCAGCATAATGGTACAACCTTTGTTGTTGCAAATGTTCCTAGTTGACGGTAACAGCTTTCCACAATGTAGGCTGTCTGCCTGTCTGCTGTATTTATGTAATAAAAAAATCGTATCACCTATGATTTTGCCATGTCCATATATATCCGTAGCCATTTTCGATTGGGTTGGCCGCCGTATTAATTTTTTGGTAAAATATTGTAAATATATAATTTAAGTAAAGACTTACCCAAATTTCATAAAGTTTGTCAACATAGTAGTCAAGCGGTCAATAAACAATTTGTCTAAGCTCGATAAGGGCAACGACATGCCACCTGGCTTAAATATGTAGAATATATCATCAGAATGCGACGCACCATCTATATCAGTACCAAATCCAAATAAAAATTTTGCAAAATTTCTACTACCTTCATAAGCAAACATATAATTATATACAGATTTGTCTGAGTGCTTCACCATGAGGTCAGAAAAAACATTAGAAGTAGAATAAGCCATCCAATCAGAATAAAAATTGACGACATCATTAACACTCCTTTTTGTAATTACTTTTCGTCTGAAGTAATGTTCCTTTAGCTTCTTTGCTATTAATTCTTCATCTTTTTTGGAACACCATGAGAAAACAGATGGAAGTTTTTTAGAAAACTGTTCATCTAGTTCATTAAGAGTTTCCTCGTTGTTTAGTCCGTAAAATAAGACTCCTTCAACACTAGCGTAGCCATTCATTATTGGGACTTTATTAAAATCTCCCGAAGAAATAATATTGTGTGGAGTATCATGAAAAAATGAATCAGTAAAATTGCTATCAACACATGGGGAATACTTAAATCCTCTTGGGTTTATGGATGTGTCGGCACAGCTTGATAACAAATCGTCAACAGTTGCATTAAGCAAAATGTTATAAGCGTCTTCTTCTTTATCAACTGTAGTAATTTTTGAGAGGTCTTCATAAATTGCTTTATGTTGTTCTACATTAAAAGCCCAGGGTGCTAGTGGTGTCCCACTTAACAATATCGCTTTATGAAACAGTCCTTTACTAGATTTCGAGAGAAGGTGCATCGCTGCAGCGCTTGCTCCAGCACTTTGGCCAGAAATCGTTACATTATCGGGGTCTCCGCCGAAAGCTGCGATATTTCTCTTTATCCATTTTAAAGCAGCTACATGGTCTTTCAACCCTAAGTTTGCTATATTATTCAAGCAAACAAACCCAAAGACTCCAACTCGATAATTAATTATTACTACTATGACATTTTTAGTGACTAGAAATTCAGGATCATAGTGCCATTTGCTGCCGTAATAATATGCTCCACCGTGTATGAATACCAGTACAGCTAGCTTGTCACCAGGTTTAGCTGATTCTGGTGTATACACGTCAAGTTCCAGACAGTCTTCTCTGCCAAACCTGAGAAACGAAACGACCTGGGAGCAAGATCCGTAGCGCCTTATTGCTGTAAATATCCCTCTCCATTTTGGTGGTGCTTGTGGAGGCTGAAAAGTTTGAAATATCATGTAAGTAACATAGGTGAAGTTTTTTGAGTAAGTAAATATGCTCGAAAACTTATGGATTTTATATTAATGACAATTACATAATTAATTAATCATTTTAGTCGGGAATAAAACTAATTTATTTTGCTTCAGTAATAGTGCTGCTGAGAATCGAATTTGGAAATGTAGTGCCTACTGAAATACAGGGTCATAAAATACTCGAGTAGAACCTATTGTTGGTTTGACAATGATAAACATTTTGTTCAAATTGAATTGGCAGTAGTCAGAGTTATGTCTGAATATACTTACTTGAAATCTTTTACTTGTGGCGTATGGTATTCCATAATAACTGTTTTGTCCAGATATACTGCGGAGTCCTCGCAACTTGCCTTCCTTAGTCTGGATCAACGGCGTGAAGGTACACATCACACATTCAAAGTTAAACACTATCATCAGGAACAACATTAGTAATATGAAATTTGCTTTCATTTTTACTCAAAGTATTTAGATTAATAGTGTTATGTTCTTATTTATTTTTTCAACATATAAATTAATTTCGATATAATTTTGTTATATACTTATTTCAGTCCTGATTTAGTTTTACATCACTGTATTTTTTTTAATTATTAAAATACTCATTTTTAATTTATACCTATAAATAATTATACACAAGGAGACGCTAGTAGTTATGTCCTTTCCCAATTTTATATTTATTTATCGTGATATTGTTGAATGATGTCGTATAACTTGGCACTCGCAACACCGTTCTCTCTGTTCTTCTATTCTTTTATATTGTCATGATGTTTAAATAAAATTACTACATCAGTGTATTAAGTTTATGGCTTTAATACACTCATCTAAGTATTATGTGAAGCAAAAACTTTGTACCCCTTTTTACGAATATTGCGCAGACAGAGTATGACACTTCGCACACTTATAAAAAATATATAAATAAAAGTACATTAAATCAATAAAAAAACATTACACACACTACCATGCATTTGACACACATACGCATATATACTATAAATAATATATAATACTTTAATTATATTGACGTTTCTCCCTACACTTTATTTGATTCACTTCACTTTTTACATTTTCTAAATAAGTTTTTGTATACAAAACCTATAGGTTTTTTTTGAATATATATTATTTGTATATTCAACGGTATAGTAAACAAGAATAGACACTTTAAGTTCGACTAACTGAATACGACTGGTGTTGTAAGTTGTCTAGCGTGTCCCAACATCCATAGTTGCGTTTGCGTAAGATGTTCGCCAAATCAGAATGTTACTTCTATCTACTATGACTACAACGATGAGATTAGCTAACAGAAAATGGTCAATGATGTTGAGACAATTTGAACATTGAAGGTCTGCAGATGACCTTAGGCTTACTTTATCCGATCATTTAACGAATTGAATACATTATGTCAAGATGATTTCTTGATTTACCTCTCCAATAACAACTCGGTACTAAATAATAATAGAGTTCAGCCATTTTAACCAAGGTGGATTACTTTTAAAATCGTCATTTACATTTCATACAAGTTGTCCGAAAAAAATCCAGAACTCATTAATGACCGATTTATAACTTATGGTAATATATAAAGCTGAAAAGTTTCTTTGTTTGTTTGCTTTTTTTTTTTTTTTTTTTTTATTGCAGGAGATCAGCAGACAGGCAGACGGCCCACTTGATGGAAAGCGGTTACCATCGCCTATGGACATTTGCGACAAAGAAGGTGCTACAATTGTGCTGCTGCTCTCTTAAGAGGGACTGGATCCTGGTCACTAATGCCGGAACACAACACAAGGTTGTTATGGCGGCATACTTTAGACCAGGGGTGGTCGCCATCCAGTCGAGCATATATATAATACCCTACCACCTGGCTGTGGGTTGTTTTGTCGCCTCTTACGACAGGTCGCCCGGCCGCAGGAAATTGTATTCTTTCTCCGTTCCTGCACGGATGAAAGTTAATTTGCTTGAATAAAGTTGCTTGAAAGTTATTTCAGTGTTAGATAGCCCGTTTATCGAGGAAAGCTAATATAATATAAGCTATTGACGGTCCCTGTGGTAGAGCGGGCTAAGCCTACCTCACTGCAACGCAGAGGCTTCGGCTTCGATTCCTGGTATAGTAAATTTTGGAAATGTATTTTCTCCGTTATGCTATGGTCTGGGTGTCTGGGATCGGCCCCAGAGTAGTCCGTTGTATATTACCCATAAGATATAACTTGCTTAATTTGGGGATATACAATGTGTTTTTGTATGCCGATTATTTTATTATATTATATGACACTTTTACCTTCGTTGACAACTCTTTCACGGTACAGGCTGTCCGTTTGTGGAACTCACTGCCACTCAACATCAGACAAGCTAAGTCAGTATCCTCTTTTAAAATCATGGTTTTTAATTATTTTTGGTCCTCTCAGGTGTAATAGTGCTGCTTTCCTGTATGTATTATGATATTTACTGTGTTTATATAGTATATAAATAAAATTTTTATTTATCTCTAATATATAAAATTCTCGTGTCACAGTTTTCGTTGCCATACTCCTCCGAAACGGCTTGACCGATTTTGATGAAATTTTTTGTGCTTATCCGGCATCTATGAGAATCGGCCAACATCTATTTTTCATCCCCCTAAATGTTAGGGGTAGTCCACCCCAAAATTTTTTATTTATTTTTTAGACAAAATTTTTAATTTCTATTTTTTTATGATACAACATACAAAAATACATACAACCCTAGATTTTCAACCCTCTACGATCAACCCCTATTTTTTACCGGGCAGGACGAAGTCTGCCGGGACAGCTAGTTTATTTTATATATTTTTGAATATTTTATATTATGTATTGTCTACACCGCCACTGTCATGTTTTTAATTATTTTCCTTAGTTTAAGGGGTTTCCTGGAAGAGATCACTTTAAGCGATAAGGCCGCCCTTTGTTCAGCATTTAATGTATCTAGTTTTTAAGAACGTAGTTTTAATTTTGGTGAACAATAAAGTGTTTTCATTCATTCATTCATTCCTTATATCATCCCGCTAGGACCAATAGAAGCGGAGTACCAATGAAGAATGTTTCAAATTCGGGTTTTTTATCTTCCTTTTTTAACTATTCCACGTGGACGAAGTCACAGGCAGAAGCTAGTGTATGATAAAATAGGAAAATTCGAAGGACAACTTCTTGTAAATTATTACTAAAATTACATACATGCTTGAAGTCAATTTATTTAAAATATACTTTATTTATAATATCTATGTGTAAGTATAAACTTAAAAGTAGGTAGACTTTTTTTTTTACTCCCCTCCGCCAGACGAACAAGATTTGTTCGGCCTTAGACTTGGTGTTCGGACATCAGTGGTTAGATTCCAGTGCCTCCTCTCGCCGCCGCCCATTGGTAGCACTTTTGGTGTTGCATATTTCCATAGGCAACAGTAACAGCTTTCCATCAGGTGGGTGGTTAATATGTCTGCTGTACTCCAGCAATTATATTGCCGATATTGTTTCAAACTTGAATATACATCAGGAAACAGTGGAATGTCGTAAAGTTAAGAGATGAAATATCTCAAATCCTCGAGTGGAGGTCCGCTTACCGTTTCCCGGTCCTCAGATAACCTTTGTATTAAAACGCTCGGGAAGTCCGTAGCCAGTCCAATTTGCATGTTTGCACAGTTTATAACAATTAGCCGACGGTTCTAGAGTATTTTTCTTTATTACCGGATTAGCAACTCCGGAGCTCGTCGTGAGACGCCACTGTCTAACCACATGCAGTAACCTAGCTATTTGGTTTGATATTTTTTAGAAGTGAAGCAGGTATACAGGGAAATGGCTCAAGTACTTTGGAAAAGTGGTTGTAGGCATGACGGGACGGAAGAAAAGAATAACCCGTACATTTCGACGGTATATCATTTTCTGTATTCTATTTATCTCTTCTCCATGCAGGAATGGAAGAAGAATATAATTTCCTGCGTTGGGGCGGCCTGTCGTAAGAGGCGACAAAACAACCCACAACCAGGTAGTAAGGCATTTGCTCGACTAGATGGTTACCTTCCTGGTCTAGACTATGCCACCATAACAACTTTGATTGTGTTCTGGCATCAGTGACCAGGTCTCACTTTCTTCTTCAAGGCCAGCAGCACATTAGTAACACCTTTGGTATAGCAAATGTTTATGGGCGACTGTAACCACTTACCATCGCAGTTGGGCTATATGCCTCTCTGCTGTGCTTCTGCAATTAAAAAAAACATCGTTAAAAGAATTAATAACTTATGTACATGTGGATTAACGTAGATTTAAATATAAGATATTTTACATGTCTAGGACGACTTTTCTGTCTGCATATCAGTAATTTGCAATACAGCCTGCAGCGTTTAGGATCTGATAAAAGGGGATGGGTTTGAGGGATCAGAGAGAAGAAATGGAACGGAACAAGGGAACAGGGAGAGGAGATAGGAAAGATGGGATACTTGTGGAAGATGGCCATCGGGACTCTCATCGTATGAAATACGGTTAACTGAAAGTTAGAATTAAAATCATCCTCTAAATTCCTAAACTGTTTTCATTTAAAATATTGTAAAAATGTGAAAAAATAAGTTAATATGTTTATGTGCGAAATTTACAACGTTTTATTAAATTTCCTTAATAAATTAGACGTAAAGCCATGTTGAAATTCTTATCTTAATTAAAGATCTTAGCTCTGGCTCGATTGATGTTATGCCGTGCAAACACAGATTATCGTCATGAAACGTTTAGCTGTAAGTTAACTGTGTTTCGTGCGAGGGGCTAGAAATAATCTCCTCTATTGCATCTTTATTTCATCCCGCCTATCCCACATCCTCTATCCTCTCCTAAAGGGAGGTAACGTGTTGGCTTGGCCTCTAGTGTTCCAAACGTCTGGAGGCGTAACTACTTTCCATTAAATTTGCCGTCTGTTTATTTGCCAGATTCGCATAAAAAAAATGTGTATTTGGTTCACATGCGTTAGAAGTGAAACTTTAGAGAATATATTCAAAGATGATTCTTCGCTAACTTTTATTAATATAAATATACTTCCTTTATCCTACATCCGTCAACATATTATAATTAAAAGTAAATTTCTTACAAATCACTTTTAATTTTTTACTGTTTTACTCACTCGTACTCATTGTGTCACAGGCTTACTCCTATAAATTTATCTCTTTTTAGTTTCACTGTACACTGTACACCTTTCATACAAGTTCCTTAAAACCGGGATAACCCAAATAAAACGGTGATAACCTCAATTCTCAAAGCAAGTTCTACATTAGAGAGCTAAGCTGTGCTCGATACAAGTGACATACTTAAACCATAACGCAATGAAAGTCGACGCGAACGCCATCTAGGGCTCGACAAAACAATCATCTATAACAAAAGGAATACACACAATTGAACGCTACAAAGCCTTTGGTTGAATTCTTAACATTCATTGAGTTTAAAATCTCAGTGATTCTAAAGAAATTTCACTTCACAAAAAATTATTCACTCGTGGGATCTTGATTTACTGAAACGCCATCAACCGTGTGCTAAGTAGGAAATGCGCTGACTTGCACTTAATTAGGTTTTATAAATGAATGAATTGTCGTTAGATTTTTACCTACTTTCCTGAGCGCCATTTGGCAAAACTTGTTTCTGAATTAAATACTATATAATGTTGTTATAAAGAAGTCTTAGTTCTTAGTATTCAACAAGTAGCAAAAAGAGTGTAAATTGAATGCTGGGGCTATACCCAATTGGTTTAAGCGTTTATCTGCCTGTTCACTGGAACGCAGTGGTACCGGGTTCAATTTCTGGCATCGAAAAAAAATACTAATACTAAAAACGTCTTATCGTTACTTACTATGGTCTGGGTGTTTGTGATTGGTCCCAGAGTAGTCTGTTGTATATTACCCATACACAAGCGGAACTTAGGGATATACAAAACACATTGATACTATTTAGTAGCGGTGGAGAGGGGCTATTATGTTATTCTAAATGGAGTCGCCGGCCGCCATGTTGTTCGAAAACAATATTTTTTATGGATGTATGGGTTTGCGTTTGACCACTGTCTCACCTGACGTGTAGGTATCGGTTTAATCATTTTTTTTCCAAGGGCGGTAGCGAGTTGTGAAAGGTTATTTATTTATAACACAAGTATAATTTACTTCCCCCCAGGGGGTGCCGCCCTGGACTTCCCCCCCGTCCAGGTAGCGGTACAAGGGGATGCGTCCCCGGGGCCCCGAGCGGCCACTGTCACATTTCCCCCTTCACTCCGTGACAGTGGTGTCCCACCTTTCCGCCTCCAAATCCTAATGCCTTCCCCCACTTCCCAACCCTCCTCCCCAAACACCCATCCCTTCCGTTGCGACCGCCAGCGTCGAGATTTTCTCCGCTGGCCGTCGAGGACGGCGGTGGTGATGTCCACCCCACCAACGCCCGCCTGACCGGCGACCTACCCTCCCCCGCTCCGTCCGCCGACGCTGCTGTGTGCGCGAGGCGGCGGGGAAAAGGGGAGGAAGGAGAGGGGGGAGGGGTGTTGGCGCAGGAGCAATCCTTCGCAGCCTCCCCCTCCCCCCCTATCGCGAGCCCCCCCCCACCGCTGACGCTGCTGAGTGCGCGAGGCGGCGGGGGGGGGGGGGGGTGGAAGGAGAGGGGGAGGGGTGTTGGCGCAGGAGCAATCCTTCGCAGCCCGCACTAATGCCGCGAGAGGGCGCGAGAGGTAGCCGCGCGTTCCTCTCAGGGCCGGGGAACCGTCACGCCCCGACCCGCACACAGGAGAGGCCGCCTCTGCTTACGAGGCGGCCAGCCGCTGCCGGGGTTGCGGGTTAAGCTCGCGCACATACCGTGACCCCGGCGCTAGGCGGAAAGAAGGCTCCCATGGGGTTTTAGTGGGTATACCGGCAGTCGGTCGTATTGAACCGGCGTCGGGGAGCCCCACACACCGGCCGCGCATGATCCCCCGCGCGGCTGACGGTGCGGTAACGCATTTCCCCATGTTAAAAAAAAAAAGTATATTTTACTTGTCTTGGTACTATAATAATGATAATGTAAGTGTTTTGCATTACCAACTTAATGTAAAAAATATAATATAGGCCGCCCACTCAAGTAAGGCTAAAGTAATACTAGAATGAAGTAATATAAGAATACAATAAGTAATGTTAAACACTTCCTTAAAAATAATTTAACTGTAATTATTTTAATTTTAAAAGAAAACAGCACGTGCGTATTATTTTATTATATATTTATTTTATTTAGGCTTGGCAGCTAGGCCTTTAAGTCAGATATTAAATTATAATCTAGTTTCTTCATTTTCTTAAGCCTAAGTGAAGCACAAAATTACCTGGTACCATTCAACGGAGTTCTTGTGAGAACTCAAAAGGCCACATTTGACTATACAGTTCACATTTCTCACAAAACACATGATTACTACTCAAAAATTATCAATATCCTACAACTATTTTTCATTTTAGAGTAATTTTACACATTTTTAGAAAATAAAACATCACAGTAAAACATCTCCTTTCAGTTCCCCCAAAAAATTCGACGATTTTAATAGGAGGAAAGAAGTTCAGATAAATATCAAAAGAACATCCATGTTCTAAATCCAAAAATTTTGTTAGCATAGAGGATTGTAGAGTTTGTATCCACGTGATCCCAGTGAGATGCAAGTGTGTTAGCAACTATGCTATGCAACTTATTGCTAATACGTGATTACATGCATAACAAACACAAAATGTAATAGGTACTAAAGTTTTGATACTAAGTAAAGAGGTACTTCAGTCAAATTTCAATCAGAGTGAGGTACGACCTCGGCTCTTCCTGCTATTCACGGCAATGCGTGTAAAGTTGTCACAGTTCATACAATCCACAGTGCGAGAACTTGTAGAATTGCTGTAACTTTCTTGATAAAGTTTAGAGCAGTTATCGCCGCGCCGGCACTAATACAGCTCGGAACAGTCCTCAGGGGAGGAGGTATCTTCATAATAGACGCGAAATTACAGAACACGTTCCGTTCCTACTTCAATAGAGTTGCCAACTTCAATACGTTCAACGGATATAACGAATAAAACTTTAAGCGCCTGGTAAAATTTAATTGTTAAGGATTTTTGGCACTATTGCTCTTTATGTTTTGCCAGGCGTGTTTCTTTTTTTAAATAATAAGTACTTCTTTGTGTTGTATTAGGTTAACAGACATGCAGACGGCCTGATGGAAAGACGGTTAACATAGGACCAAAAATTCCAACAATGTGATGCAGCTCTTTATAGGGAACGTGAACTTGGCCACTAATGGTGGAACACAACTCAAGGTTGTTATGGCGGCACACTTTAGACCAGGGGTGGTAGCCATTGAGACAGGCAAATAGCTTACCACTTGGCTGTGGGTTGTTTTGTCACTTCTTACAACAGTTCAACCGGCCGCATGAAATTGAATTCTTCCTCCGCTCAGACAGGAATTGATTCAATAAAGAAGTAAACAAAAGTAATTTCAGATCTCAATTGTGTTAAAGAAATTAAATTAAACACAACTTCGTAACAAAGTTCTAAGATATAATTTTAATATTATAAAGTTACAAGTATAATTCTTATAAAGAAAATAATTTAACTGTTGAGTTTGAATCCATCGAATGTAGTTGAACGATTTTTGATAATTCTCAAAAAAACATTTGCCGTTTAGTATATCCATGAGTATATACAGTGTAAACTCCATGTAAGTTTACTCGATTTAACGACAAACTCCCTTAAGCGTCTAAATCACTTGACTTTGGTATGTTTAGCTTGTTTTCGATACAATGATAAACACTATATAGCATTACACCCACTCTCACTAACGACAATAATTAAGTAATAAAAAGTACCTTTTAAGTTTCCAAAATTAGTAAAAACTGCGCCTTTACACACTACAATACACTCGCCTGTCGGCATCATGCATATGGAAATTTCTAAGAAATTCCGACATACCGAAATTTCTTTGTACTTCTTTTATCACCAAGATGCCTGAATATGGCAAGATATGAATAAAATAAGTAAAAAATTACAACAAAATTACAGGTGCAGCAAAAGATGTCAGAAAAAAATAACAGACTTCTCTCCATTTAATGACAACTCTCTATAACGCCATAAAATGCACAGTCCCTTCACTGTCGTTGTATGGATTTTACACTGTATTTTTTAAACCTATATTTCGTATAGACCATATTTATTAGAAGTGCTCTTTACCCGTCTTTGCCCTTCTTCCAAAAACGCCATAATTGCGCATACCCGTCATTCCTTTATAAACTTTTATTCATTATCAATACAAAGCAAAGTTCAAGTAAATCGCTGTTAAAAATAGAAAGCAAAAAGGGATAAGTGGAAGGATGGTAAACATGAAAGGGAGCTCACAATGGGCCTTTTGCGTTTGCATTAAATTTTAAAAGGGACATTTAGGACGAATTAGCCTGGACTTCCACGATGAGAAGCAAAAAGGGCCCTTACTTCACCTATTTGCATATAAATCGGCTTAATATTAATACAGTTGGATTATACTGGACTTGCTTTTATGTTCGGAGATTTTGTTAAGCATTTGCAATCTAATACTGGAAACACACGGCTGAACCAATTGAATCAATTTGGTTGGAAGAGCCTGAAGTGAAAGGGTATTACGATATTCAATGACATTGATTTGCGTATTTTTTCTGTGGGATAGATAAATATAAGAAGTCTACTAGACTTTACCCTGTTAAACCCTATCCGGAATCCGATTCCAATGCCAAGTATTTTGGTAGTTACATTATTGAAGTTTTAGTATGGATCCTTAATTTATATAGCCTCTATTAATCAGAAATAATGTAGCATTGAATGATAAAAGAATTTTTGAAATCGGTCCAGTAGTTTTCGAGTTTATCCGTTACAAACATACAAATTTTTCCTCTTTATAATATTAAGTATAGATAAGGTAGTATTGTCTTAAGTTTTTGCGACTAGTACACATATTAAAAATATGTTTTAACGGTTTTGAGCGGAGTATTTTATTACAAATTTTCCGCCATTTTATACGTCGAAATAAAAATTAAATAAAATGCTACGCTCGAAACCGTTGAAACGGAATTTTAATTATAAGGTTATAAATAATATATATAAATCGAGGTAGCGCAATGGATAGAGCGCTAGCGTTTAAATCTCAAAGGACGCGGCTTCGAATCTTAGCCGGAACGCATGCACCACTCAGGGCGCGTGTCCACTATGTCGTAACGATCAATTACGACTGTCGTCTCAAGCTGTTCCTATTATAACGACTGTTTGTCGTCAAATTTTTTTATCGTTTAACGACTATCGTATCTATCGATATAATTTATCGTTTCACGGCAGTCGCCTTGTCGTTTACTCTTTATTAGCAAGCTACAAATCTATAGTCGGCTCTACGGTCTCTTGGAAATGAGTAGTGTCCTGAGTTCAATGGACGAAGACGAAATTTTAATAATGTACTTTTTGAAAAAAATGTATCGTAGCTACCATAGATCTGCCGTTCCGATTTAGTCGTAAAGATTTTATCGTCTTACAACTGTCGTGCTAGCCGTTCCCACTGTCATGACAGTCTGTCGTCACTGCCAAAAATGTAACACCTCTATTTAAACATATAAGCCACGACACTTAAAACTACGCGATTATCTGTCGTCACGACAAAGTGGGAACGCGCCCTTCAGTTTCGCCGCAGTTAGCTATATTGTTACAATTAGCACGTTAAGGAAAGTGTGTCAAATCCGCCAGCCGCCTTGGATAAGCGTAACAGGTAGACTGTCCGTTCAATATTTCGTAGGTAAAATGTCATTTGTTGCCTCATGTCAGTGACGTGGCACACAGAATGTGGTCAGGCTCGGCAAGCACTCTAGAGATTTGTATTTGAATAAATGATTCGATACAAGTTGTTACACGAGTATTTATTTTCATTTTGAAGTAACGCATTTATTGTTGGTTTTATTAAAAAATATTTATTTCTTTTACGTATCAAATATTACATAAGTAGAAGAATTTTTATTAATTATTATTGTTTCTTTTTTATTAACAAAATTGGGTCGTTTTGGTCTTACGCCAAAAGGAAGGTTTGTACTGAAAATCAGCGTTGTGTCGGATATAATTCTGGCACAGCAATATGCTGAGTGCAACCTTGTTTGCTGAAAATGTGTCGTACAAAGTCTCAAAATATGCTCTGAAATGTAATTACGTCGGTAGTTTTTTTTAATTTTTTTATTGCAGGAGTTCAGCAGACAGGCAGACGGCCCACTTGATGGAAAGCGGTTGCCATCGCCTATGGACATTTGCAACACCAAAGGTGCTACAAATGCGCTGCTGCTCTCTTAAGGGAGACTGGAACTTGGTCACTAATGCCGGAACACAACTCCTGGAAAGTTCTGCAAAAGAAAAAGTTAAAGTTTTTCTTTCTTTCTTTCCCCAATAGTGGGAGGCCCTTTTTTTTTTTTTTAGATGGGGAAATGCGTTACCGCACCGTCAGCCGCGCGGGGGATCATGCGCGGCCGGTGTGTGGGGCTCCCCGACGCCGGTTCAATACGGCCGGCGCCGGTATACCCACTAAAACCCCATGGGAGCCTTCTTTCCGCCTAGCGCCGGGGTCACGGTATGTGCGCGAGCTTAACCCGCGACCCCGGCAGCGGCTGGCCGCCTCATAAGCAGAGGCGGCCTCTCCTGTGTGCGGGCCGGGGAATGGTGTTTCCCCGGCCCTGAGAGGGACGCGCGGCTACCTCTCGCGCCCTCTCGCGGCATTAGTGCGGGCGGAGGTCTATATGGATCCCCCAGACCTCGACGCCCGCTGCCGCCGGGAGGGGGAGGCTGCGAAGGATTGCTCCTGCGCCATCACCCCTCCCTCTCCTTCCTCCTCCCCCCGCCGCCTCTCGCACTCAGCAGCGTTAGCGGCGGGGGGCGGGCTTCGCGATGGGGGGAGGGGGAGGCTGCGAAGGATTGCTCCTGCGCCAACACCCCTCCCCCCTATCCTTCCACCCCGCCCCCCCCGCCGCCTCGCGCACTCAGCAGCATCAGTGGCGGGGGGGGCCTCGCGATAGAGGGGAGGGGGAGGCTGCGAAGGATTGCTCCTGCGCCATCACCCCTCCCTCTCCTTTCTCCCCCTCCGCCGCCTCGCGCTCTCAGCAGCGTCAGTGGTGGGGGGGGCTTCGCGATAGGGGGAGGAGGAGGCTGCGAGGATTGCTCCTGCGCCAACACCCCTCCCCCCTCTCCTTCCTCTCCTTTTCCCCGCCGCCTCGCGCACGCAGCAGCGTCGGCGGACGGAGCGGGGGAGGGTAGGTCGCCGGTTAGGCGGGCGGTGGTGGGGTGGACATCACCACCGCCATCCTCGACGGCCAGCGGAGAAAATCTCGACGTTGGCGGTCGCAACGGAAGGGATGGGTGTTTGGGAAGGAGGTTTGGGAAGGAGGGGAAGGCATTAGGATTTGGAGGCGGAAAGGTGGGACACCACTGTCACGGAGTGAAGGGGGGAATGTGACAGTGGCCGCTCGGGGCCCCGGGGACGCATCCCCTTGTACCGCTACCTGGACGGGGGGGGGGGAGTCCAGGGCGGCACCCCCTGGGGGTAATAGTGGGAGGCCCGAGCCCAGCAAGAGTACGTTGATGTACTACTCTTATTAAATAATACTTAAGATTTGACTGCTTCAAGACCATATTAATATTCCAAATTTTCTTCATTAAATTAAATGTGATTCAGCTGTTTGAAATTGCAGACAAGATTACTTCAGGATTTCATATAAAATATTTCACATGTTCTTATGAATGTAATATGTTTAGAAGAGACGTAATAAACTATTTTATTGGCAATCGTCTAGGGAAGATAAACTAAAAATTGTGCCCGGCTTGGGCTGGCAATAACCCGCGCCACCGCCAACAAATCTGGCCAAATAGCCAAACGGCCACTCCTTGCGGCGCAATCCACAAGCGAACGCAAATAATATAATGTTTTTTTTTAAATTTTCGCAGCAAAAAGAGCTCACAGTGTCACTGTCGATACTGTGAGCTCTTTTTGCGTCTAACGGAACACAAACCAACTTGATTGACAATTTATTTTTGTATTAATTTCACCCATTTTAATATTATATAAAATTATTAGAGCGTAGAGCATGTGAAGAGTTTCTTGCGCCGCTTCTTCTCTTCAAGCCAAATTAAATTAGGCTCCCGTAGAGTAAATGCCATAAATAAAATTAATATAAATTAAAAACATTCTTCAAAGAACCTCAATGACACTTGAAATCTTTGTCTTCCGTGACCACGGCAGTGAAAAGTGGTCGAAACGTCGGAATAATAAAAATCAAATAAATTACCGCGCTGTAAACTGTTAAAACGTAGCGAATATTATTAGTTTTAAGTCTGAAGGAGCCGGCAGCCGGATGCGGCAGTTGACTCGGTATAGGGGTTATTTGCCCAATGTATTTTTTTTTTTTTTTTTTTATTGCAGGAGATCAGCAGACAGGCAGACGGCCCACTTGATGGACAGCGTTACCATCGCCTATGGACATTTGCAACACCAAAGGTGCTACGAATGCGCTGCTGCTCTCTTTAGGGAGCCTGGAACCTGGTCACTAATGCCGGAACACAACACAAGGTTGTTATGGCGACATACTCTACAACAGGGGTGGTAGCCATCCAGTCGAGCAAATGCCCTACCACCTGGCTGTGGGTTGTTTTGTCGCCTCTTACGACAGGCCGCCGGGCCGCAGGAAATTGTATTCTTTCTCCGTTCCTGCACGGATAACGGACGGTATGGCCTTCCCTTATCCTGGAGAATACACCAGCTACTGACACGGCTGGTTCACAGCTTCTGCCGAAAATGAGCGACATGGCTGGACATAAAGGTGCGGCAAGATCCTTTTAGACGAGCCCCAGGGCGTAAGGCCGCAGAGACACTGACGGCTACTAATTAAATATAGGACGCAGAAAGCTTCGATAGATTAAATTATCTGTGTTTATAATGTCGGTTGCGATCCAACTACGTGAGCTGCGCGGTGGCGTGGCGACGTACTAACTTTCGTGCATAGCGGGTGGCGGTAACATACTGTTACAACCTGGGCCCCGACAAATTCCACGTAGACATGTGAAGCACATTTTATTACCTGTCGGCATTTGAACTAATTGTAATTATTTTATGATCGTCTTCTTTTGCTCACTTATTTATTGCCATACGTTTCTAGTGGTTGTGGAGAACAGCCTATTGTTCTATTGGACTTGTTTACGGTCGCTTGCAGGCTGAATCATTAGCCAGGTGTTGCGGATTACAATTACAAGCATATTCTAGGAAATTGTGTCGACGTTGCCGGGAGGCACCTTTGTATTTGTGAAGTAATAAACGACGTCCTGTTTGAGAGAGGAGTCAGTTGAGCTACATTCGGGAACCATAGTTACGGACTTTGTGCGTTTTATTGGATTACGACTTTCTGCATTCAAATTCAAATTCAAAAGTTTTTATTCAAAATAAGTTCCACTGGAGAACACTTTTTGAAGGTCATACATATAGGTTAAAATTTTATTTTATTTCCTAGTCTATTACTTTTGGATTTGTTGTGTTCGGTTATATTTGTACCTGTGTTATACGTGTTTTTATAGTTTGAATAAACTGTATAATATTTCCGACGGCATTTTAATTCGAGTCCCGCAAATCGTAACAGTATTAAACATTCGTGATAGTTTAGAGATTATCTTATATCGTCGTCAGCCATTCACAGTCCACTGCTGGACGTAGGCCTCCCCAAGACGGCGCCATTATCTTATAAGCAAGGCAAAACTTGCCTCCAAGAAGCTGGAAGTATTAAACCGATCTAAGTAGTACTTCAATATCTTAGGAACGCCTTGTGCTTTACAAAGCCCATGTGGAGCTGCATTTAGAGTGTTGTCACGACTGTAGGCTTGGGCACCCGCCTTCCAGGTTAATCCCTTGAACTATATTCTAGGTGGAACCATTCGCGTTGTCCACGATCCGAACTCACAGACGGCGTAGATAAACTTGGCCTTCAGAGAGACTGTGTCTCTGCGTTTTCTGTGCTCTGTATAATAGGATTGCTTCGAGGACTGTTCAGAATGGAGTCTCCGTATTCTTTGTACCAGCGCACTGCTCGCCATCCGCTGAGCGTTCAACCCCACTTCCTTGATTTCTTAATATCTTGAATAAATTGTTCGGGTGAAAGTGCAAGTTTTGAGTACCAACACAACAATGATACGTTTTCTCTACATCGAAAAGGTTTGCCACTTTAGCAGCGAGAGGACGAGGGTAAATGATACTTCAGATGGCAGATGAGTAGTATTCACTGTCGAGTGCTGATGTGAACTAATCTAATTTCGACACGGTAACCTTAAGTATAGGCACATAGATTAATAAGTCATAATGCTAGTACAATATATGAGTCGTATAATTCCAATATCAGCTAACTCCACACGCAACATATAGTCAGTAAAAGCAAAAAAGTGTTCTAATATCTCGGATTTTGGAACAAATTCGAAAGTTTGATGTCAAATTATTTGGAAGTTGGCGGTTTTTGGTATGAAACGAACAAATTGACATACGAGAAAATTCATAGACTATCCAGAAACATACACAACTTAATTTTGTTTTTTAAGGGAGTTGGCGGGTATTAGAATTATACGACTCATATAGCACAATGTGTGAGCGAGACGGATGATGTGCGAGCGAGATAGAGCAACTATTAATGTGTGCGCTCCCGTGTTGTGCCATCCATAAGCCTGTTGGCTTAGCTCATTCAGCCTTTTACGGCTTGTTCCCAATATAGAGTCAATCCCCCGCAGCGGTCGAGCCGAGGTCCAACCTTACAGGAGGTGCCTCCTCGAGCGTGCTGCTTCCGGGCTGAACGCCTCCGTTCCCACGGAGTCGGGAAGCCCCCAAAGCCCGGTATCGCTGAAACTGCCATCTGCGGCTATTCAGCTGAGTCAGCTCAAAAAAAAATGCGCCTAGACGTAAGCAGCTCCCATACAATCTTTGTCCTAAAGAAACGCTAAGTAGTTCACAAGATCTTCGATTCCATCGAAGATCTTGTGAATTGGACCATATCTCAGTTGTATGAATGTGTGGGTACGTGCAAAAATGTCCCCCTCGGGACCCGCATTAGTCACGCTATCTACCTGCGGCTAATGCGGCCACCCTATAAATATTACAATATGATAACTCCCGCTAAGTTGCCGGCCCTATCTTGCCAAGAGTTATTGAGGGTCAGGTCCCTATCTGCTTTGCAAGGGTAACACTTGCCTAAGCATCCACAAAAGTGGACTATATTTTAATTATCTCATTTTTGTTTGGAGAACCCTTTTTGCCAGAAACTGGGAGATTGTTTGATGCAAATATAAAAGTAGATTTAATAAAAGATGTTTGGAACGCCTAATGGACAATCTGAGGTTTGGTAAGACCCCAAATATTTGTTATATTGAGCTTGTACAATGATTTTAAAAATAATGAACATAAATTGCTATTTCCTTGGGGCGGCCAGTTGTAAGAGGCGACAAAACAACCCACAGTCAGGTGGTAGGGCATTTGCCCGACTGGATGGCTACCAGCTAGGTTGTTATGGCTGCATACTTTAGACCAGAGGGTCTAAAGTATGCAGCCATAACAACCTTGAGTTGTGTTCCGGCATCAGTGACGAGATTCCTGTCTCCTTTAAGAGCGCAGCAGCGCATTTGTAGCACCTTTGTTGTTGCAAATGTTTACAGGCAAAGGTAACCACTTTCCAATCACAGGTGGAACGTTAGCCTGGCTGCTGTACTCCAGCAATAAAAAAAGCAGATTCCGAAAGACAACATTTAGAAATTTGTCTGTCTATGTGTTAAGCGTCACATTCAGACTACTGAACGGATTTGAATAAAACTTGATTATACCGGGACAACACGGGATCGTTTTTCTTCTAATACATGACGTCATTTCCGCGAGATAGATTATTATAGACAAAAAGATAGCGCTGCGGTCGTGTTTTTGGTGCAGTCGATAATTATAATAGGTATAACAAAAGTCTATATACGTCCTATTCCTGGCCTTGGGACTCCTACTATAGCGGAACAGACAGTAAACCCGTCAGTCCCGCCTTGCTTGTCTAAAGCGGGTTGGCAGGTTTGACATATCGGTTATCTCTATGTGTAGGTTTCATTACGATGTTTTCCTTCGTTGTAAGCATGTTGTAATTTTGTCTAAGTGAAACACGCTGCCACGATTTTAGTGCTGTTGAATCAAGTCTCTAAACATTGTCATGGTAACATATAACCATGATTTTGAATAACCGCAAAAGATCAAGTGCTTATCTATTTCACTTGATTGGAATGATCTTATCCATTTTTCATACTTCTTTGTATTTAATAAAACTACGTTTTAACGGTTTTAAGCGCGGTAACTTATTAGGTTTTGGTTTGCCCGATCTTTCGGCCGGTTTTCAGTGGTCGTGATCACGGACGATAAAAACATCGGACAAACCAAGACCTAATAAATTACCGCGCTTAAAACCGTTAAAACGTAGTTTTATTATGCATACAAGTCGCGAAAACTTTCTATATGTATTTTCTCTTTCTCTATGTATTTTTTTCCACTTTCGGCTAATGGATCTGGGTCGGTCACAGATCATAATATTTCTATGATCTGTGGGGTCGGTACAATATGTATTTTCCTTCCATAGTCCTCTGTTCTCCCGTACATCCTCTGTCACACCACAAATCTTCGTATCATCCTTCACACAATCCATCCATCTATTTTTTGGCCTACCTTTACTATTCTCATCAATCTTGCAGTTTCATTAAATGTCCATACCACTTTAGTCTTCTTCCTCTGAAGTTTTTAATCACAGGTGCAACTTTCAAAGATCCCCTTATGTACTCATTTCTCACCTGATCCATTCTTATAACACCACACATCCGTCTCAACATTCTGATCTCAGCTCAGTGAGAGTCGTTTGAAGTCTCCCACTGTAGTGGCCCCATATTCGGACCCCTATAACATGACCGTATACCCTGTACCTTAAAGATAAGGAATGTTTCAATATCCTTTATTCCCCACACACCTTTAGCTTGTGCTGAAAGAACTTCTTGTTATGGCCACTGGAAGACTCTCCAACATTTTACGTCTTTTACTATCAGGATTTAAAAAAAGGATACTACATTATTGAAGAATACTTAAATGACAAAACTTCTTGCAGATAGCAGCTCGCTCCAACTTCTTATACCATATTTTGTATAACGTTTTTATCTTGCCAAGCATGTAAGGAATTTATGGAGAAATTTTGCAGTGTTCTATTAGTACATCATGTCATTTTTATAACTATAATAATATTTTTCATTTCTTTTATTGTGTCTATGTGTTCCTAGTATGCACTGTTTGCTACAACTCCATTAATTACTCGAAAAGTAAGTTTGTAACATATTTCTGTATAATTGTCCAACTACACAAAATGGGGGAAGATATCTGGGCAGATCAACGGGACGGCGACCAGTTGGTTGGTCCAGATATCGCTGGAGGGACGTAGTTGAGGCTGATCTACGTGAGCGTCATGCCGTAGACTGGCAGGAGACAGCTCAGGAAGGAGTGGAGTATTCTCATTTCGGAGGCCAAAACTCATTTTGGGTCGGTGATCCGCAGCAGTTAGTTACTTAGGTAGTTATTTCTGTACATTTTTTAAAAAATAAAAGTTGGAGCTAATCATTTTGTAGCTAGACGTGTTACTGGAGTGTTTCTCGCTGCTTCTTCTCTGTAACAGCAATATCACGTTGCGAAGCGGTGTACATAGAATAGGAAGTAAATTTAAATTTCAATTTAGTGATGTATGACCTTCAAAAAGTATTCTGCAGTGGAACTGTTTTTGAATAAAACCTTTTGAATCTGAGTTTGAATTTAAACAGCATTACAACAAGACGCGTACCGTATTTATCAGGCCGCCACCAAAGCCTGTTAATTATCATTAATCACGTCAGCTCTGACATTTGAGGAGGTAGAGCATATTATAATTTCGACGTACGTGTAGGCATATAATTGGAGCAATAAGGAATTAATTCATTTGCACACATGCTAATTGATTTACTTAGTTAATCAAGCCGAGTTATTTTCGCTGCCAAAGGAAAGGTACATTAATATACAAATTCTGCTTAACATACAATTATACATCTTCGTATAAGTATGAACATTATTATGGTTTAGTTGTCAAATATTCTTCTATAATCACAGATTTCGGCAAGGTTATACTGTTAAATTGACTTGAACAATAAGCAAAAGAGTATACGAGTGGTAGTGTGTATTAGGGTGGTCGTTAAAAATTAAATTTCTTGCGACGCCCCCTAAAAAGCTTCCTTTTAATGAAAAAACACTGGGATTTCTTTTATAATTTTTTCAAGTCAAGACAACATGTGCCTCAAGACGATTCAAGTTAATTTTTGGGTAATATCATGTTTTTCAGGAAACTTCTTCATACTTAGAACTAATAATTATTTTAAGATTGGAAAAGTTTTAACAATGAAATACCTTCCGTATAATCATTCTCAGTGATGAATTTCAAATTATAGTTTCAGAAAAAGCTTAAAATTCTTCGTGATTCAAGCTTATCTTTTAATTTTTCTTATATTTTTAGTTTTAACTTCAATCGTCTTGAGGCACGTGATGTCTTGACTTGAAAAAATTATAAAAAAATCCCAGTGTTTTTTCATTAAAAGGAAGCTTTTTAGGAGGCGTCGCAAGAAATTTAATTTTTAACGACCACCCTAGTGTGTATAATGTTTTTTTTATTGATTTAATGTATTTATGATGCATAATTAAAAAAAAAAAATTAGCACGCGTCGCTTGTTCTATAAATATAAACTATAAGTAGGCGAAATTTCATACTCCTCCGTCCGGGCTATTTTTGTAAAAAGGGATACAAAGTTTTTGCTTCACATATTCATATAATGATGATATGAATATAAGTTAGCAGTCAATATTAAACGTCATTCCCAATGGGGATTGTTCACAAAAAATTACCCTCTGATTTTATATTTTTATTACGTAAAATAGGGTATTTTAAGATGCTAATTTGAATATTTTTGTATTTTAAGCGTTAGTTTTTTTATAATTCGATTTTAAAGTTATTTCTCCGATGACGTCATAAGGCACAAGTTTACATTGATTTCTTTGCCTAGAAAACAAAAATAATCAAAGCAAGTTTTGTCTATATCTAATCATAGTAATCTGTGCTACTTATTTAACTATCACTGTCATTACTCATTACGTATCGTGATCATTTTAGTGTATTTTGTCGCTAGGCTTATAATTTTTCGTGTTCAACCATTATTATTTTCCATAGTTACCGTTAATTTTTGTAAAGTAGTCTTTAGGGAAAATCGATGTTACATAACTTAAATCAAGTAATGTACAGCTAGATTTTTTTTTACACCTGAAGCAGGCAAACAGGCAGGCGGCCTATCTGATTGGATTTAGTAAGGTCAAATAAAGGTCAAACGCATTTCTTACAAAATACAAGAAGATCGTACGTTTTTTGGAATTTTAACTAGACAGAAATGATTAGGGACACTATTCCTCGAAATGGTTTTTCAAATAGCCAGATTGAAAAAAAGTCAACATCCCCATTGTAGTTATCATATTTAATGTGACTTGTAAGATTTAATTTTACGATTAAATTTATAAATTAATTTTAATTAATTTATTTTAATTTTATAAATTTTACGGTTTATACGAAGGCTAAAGATTTCTATCCAAACAATACTAGAAATAGAAAACGACTAGTACTAAATGTGGCTCCAAAAACAACACTCTTTACCAGAAACTGCTATAGCAAAAGCATTCAAATCTACAATACAATTCTAATCCACATAAAAGAGTCAAGGATAAATGCATTTAAAATTCAGTTTAAAAAATGGCTCTTATATTATTTAGAATGTTTTACTCGGTCGACGAATTCCTCAATTGTAAATAAACCTTTCTTGACTTATGAATGTTATTATTGTATGACATACAAATAAAAATATCGCATTTCAACGCTTTGAACTCATCGCTACATCCGCGTGAAATAGTCATAACATTACAGTAGCATAATAAGCATTCGTGGGTCGCCTATAACGTCACGCTGTACGCAGCTTACGGTGTTTGTAATAAGCCACCACCTTACACATCTCAACGATTAAGCCGCAAATATTGTATGAAGAACATAATCTGAGAACTCATACCACAGACAACAAAAGCAGCGTTAGATTACGAACAAACACAAACAGGGAAATCCTCTGAAGCCCTCCCAATTATCACTTTCGCAGTTATTCTAAGAAATTAAACAGGAAATAGACGAAGGCACGGCACCGGTTGCCCGGAGTGAATTTCCTACGTTTCGCCTGTAAGCGGCTTACGTGCTCTTATTAAACCGCTCTGAATGAGCGGCGACCGGGTGAACGAATGAATGGTGAATGGGAGCGGATCCACATAATCCCGCTCCCACGTTAATCTGTGTAATAAATAGACCGAGAATTGTTAAACATAAACTGCGTGAACGTAGACAGGCTCTATTAAGTAGGTGTTTATTTTTGTTGCCAAGTGTGATTTTGCATGAAATATGTAATTTAATACTGTTACGAGTCGCCAGACACAAATTAAGATGCCGTTTGTATTATGATAGAGTTTATTAGAACTATACAAACACGAATAACACAGGTACAAGTATAACCGAACACAACAAGTCCAAACGTAATGCAGAAGGTCGTAATTCAATAAAACGCGCAAAGTCATCATTTATTAGATTCCCGATTGTAGTACAAGTAGGTCTCGCTTCGCTGGTGGTTCTTGCTCGATTAACTCCTTCCTCAATCGGGACATTGTTTTATACTGCACAGATGCAATATGTCTGCCCGGCGTGGACTGAGTTTCTTAATTCGAGTCCTGCAACTCATAACAATATTTTCAAAAATGTGCTAATAGAGCGACATATCTAATTACACTCATGACTTTACATTTATTGTCATTTTGAAATGTTGTCGTTTCTGTCGAATGAACGAGTGCAAGCATACATATGGCGCTGTCGGCCTTTTTTCGAGTCGTTGCAACTTGCAATTCACAAACAACTTAATTATGCCAACGCAAAGAAGTTTAGCTGGCATTTGCATACTTCGATTTCTAATTACCTGAACTGAAATGACAGCTGCAATCAATCGTTTCTAATATTGCAAGCTTAAAGTGTTCTAGTTGTTGTGTTGTTGCTCTCATCCATAAGTGAGTTGAGTCAGTTAATCAACGACTCACACAGTTCACTTATGAATCAGCCATACAACACTATGCTCCAAGCTTGCAACATAAAAAATTTCAAGCACAACTCTATCCTATTTACACTATCTTACTGCACTAGAGGCGATTGAGCAGAGAGCCAGGAGGCTGGTTGGCAACGACCAGCTTTTCGATGACAAAACGTAGTCTCGAACGTCGACGCAGCGATGCCGGCATATCGGATTCACTTTAGAGAGTGTGCAACTGAGCGCTTCGGTCTGATCCCGCCATCTCCCTGCCATCATCGGACAATCAGACGCACATGCGGCATCGATACATGGTAGATATTCCACCTATAAAAACGAAGCGCTTTGCATCTAGCTAAATTATACGCACCGCGAAGGAGTGGAACTCATTGCTGGAGTCTTTCTTTCCCGATACTTATAACCTGGGTGTCTTCAAGTCCCGTGTGAATAGGTACCTTCTAGGTAAGCGTGCTCCATCCTAAGCCACATCTTCGCTCCATATAGGGTAAGATTGTGGTCAAACGCGAACCTATACTAGAATAAAAAACACTTCAGTAATCATAATAAAACTACGTTTTAACGGTTTTAAGCGCGGTAATTTATTTTATTTTGGTTTATCCGACGTTTTGGCCGCTTTTCAGTGGCCGTGGTCACGGAAGACAAAGATGACATTTGATGACAGTTGATTTCAATAGCCTCAAAAAAACACAAAAAAACACCCAAATTCCAATAGAGAAGATGGTTAGCAGGTACCACCTGTTTGGGATCCAATCATCAAAACTATTAAGACCAAACCCAGCAAAAACCAACTGCCAGACCTCAAGACACTGTGAGCTCTTTCTGCGTGCAACGAAACAAACCAACTTGACTGATAATTTCTTTTATTTTTCCTTCCACTCATTTTAATATTATATAAAAAAAAATTTAGAACTAGGCATGTTTGCTGAAGAGTTTCTTGCGCCGCTTCTTCTCTTCAAGCTACAACATGTTGTAAAGCGGTGGTAAATTAGATTAGGCTCCCATAGAGTAAATAATATCCATAAACAAAATTAAAACTAAATAATTAAAATGAACAAGTTGGCGGTAGGCTGAATAAAAACTTTGACAATACACTTTTGACAAATGTCATCTTTGTCTTCCGTGACCACGGCCACTGAAAAGCGGCCGAAACGTCGGATAAATAAAATAAATTACCGCACTTAAAACCGTTAAAACGTAGTTTTATTATGTGTACAAGTCGCGAAAACTTAAGAAAATATTACTTCAGTAATCGTCATTTTTTACATACATACATACATACATACATAACTTCACGCCAGGTCCCTTGCGGGGTAGGCACGAACATTTTTTGGTTTTTTATTTTATGCAGAAATGGTATCCCAAGGCGCTTATCTATACAGAAAGCTTGATTTACTTGATTTTTAGATACATTAATAATTTTATATGGCATGGACATGATATTTAGATATAAAAAAAAATTACCGCGTTTTTATTGAGACCGCCATTTTCAAGTACTGCGTTTGCTATAGAGGCTGCTGTCATTTTAGTCCAGGTATTTAAAAACCAGGGTATAGTTAGTTGTATATCAGGATGTAAGTCAATGTAACATCTTTATTCTAGACCTTGCTTTCTATATTTCTGGTAGACTTCTCTGAGATATCTGATAGTTTCGCTGTGCCAGAGTGGTGATGTCGAGAATTCTTCGTCGATTACAAATATCCTGGGTTCCGTAATGTTTGTCGGTAGCCACTTCATTGGGAGGAGCTTCGTTTCCACGGGTGTTGGGTTACTGTAAGAATAATAATAACAAAACATACATTTATACTAAAATAAATATTATTAATTAAAACTGTAACAGGCATTCGAGGGTAGGCGAATAAATTTACAGTCTACTGCTGGACGTAGGCCTGCTGAAGACGGCGTCACTCATCTCTGTCCACCGATTTCCTCAGCCAGCACCTACCTGCGACCTTGCACAGATCGTCGGTCCATCGGGCTGGAGGGCGTCCGACACTACGTTTGCGGTCTCCACTCCAGGACTCGTCTGCTCCATCGGCCATCGGTCCTGCGGCAGACATGACCGGCCTACTGCCACTTCAACTTGCAAATTTTGCGAGCTATGTCGGTCACCTTGGTTCTTCTACCTCATTTCTAACTGTATCCATAAGAGAAACACCCAACATAGCTCGCTCCATAGCCCGTTGAGCGACTTGGAACTTGTAGACCAATCCTACCGTCAGTGTCAGGACGGGGAGGACGCACTGCTCGAAGACTTTTGTCTTCAAGCATTGCGCAATTCAATCTCACATGCCCACCTAAATTGCCCAACAATTCCTTTTGTACAAAACAGATAGAGTTGGAAACGTTTTGTTTTCGTTATTACTTCAAATTTCGTGTTTTAAAACTTAAATATATTATAACGATATAATATTTATGAAGAGTATGTCACACTTTATTACACTACTACTGCGCGTGAACTGCACGCAAGTATTTAAAAATAATAATGCCTGTGGTCGAGTGGTCTATAGAGGATATAACAACCCACAACCGATGTTTCGACCGATGACACAATGTTTCGATCCGTGCAGGAACGGAGAAATAATACAATTTCCTGCGGCCGGGCGGCCTGTCGTAAGAGGCGACAAAACAACCCACAGCCAGGTGGTAGGGTATTTGCCCGACTGGATGGCTACCACCCCTGGTCTAAGGTATGTCGCCAAAATAACCTTGAGTTGTGTTCCGGCATTATTGACCAGGTTCCAGACTCCCTTAAGAGAGCAGCAGCGCATTTGTAGCACCTTTCGTGTTGCAAATGTCCATAGACGATGGTAACCGCTTTCTATCAAGTGGGCCGTCTGCCTGTCTGCTGAACTCCTGCAATAAAAAAAAATAAAAAAAACCAGGGTGTCCGGAACGTTCCCAAGAATCTGACAGCGTTACCGCGTTGGACAGCTTTGTGTTTCTTTTTGTAAAAATAAACACAATTTCCTACGGCCGGGCGCCCTCTCTTAGCGACAACACAAACCACAGTCAGGTAGAAGGGTATTTGCCCGACTGGATGGCTACGACCACTGGTTTAGAGTATGCCGCCGTAACAACCTTGAGTTGTGTTCCAGTATTAGTGACCAGGTTTCAGTCTCCTTTAAGAGAACAGCAGTGCATTTGTAACACCTTCGGTGTTACAAATATCCATAGGCGATGGTAACCGCTTTCCATCAAGTGTACTGTCTGCCTGTTTGCTGAACCCCTGCAATAAAAAACCAGACGTTTGACAACGTCTTGACGAAGTTAAATCGTCGAGACCCAAAATTTTGGGTTCAGAAGATATTAATATAAAACCCAAGACTATTGTAAAGGAGGACACGAGCACATTATGTCCTTCAAATAAAATATTAGTCCTTATGCTGAGGATGTAATTTAAAAAAGATGCTTTAAGCCATTAAGGAGAATAAAAAACTCGATTCAAAAATTGCATTTGCTGAATTACTTCTAGATCTGCGTATCAACTTACAAGATAATTATTATAATATATATAATATAATATATATATAATATACATTACATTACATTATGAGGGATACCAAAGACGAGAGGTGAGCTTCGAATAACTACCAGAGCCAAATCGCCGGCTTGTGTGAAGACTTGAAAATACTCCACTAAAACCACCCTCCTCCCATGTGCCCCGCGCTTATAGCAGGAAGAGCGTGAGAGTTAGAACGTAGTTACGCCCACGCTGATCCTAGTGCATCAGTGCTCGAGAATCAGTCAGGGTGTTGCCTGGAAGAAATCGCTTTAGGCGATAAGGCCGCCCTTTGTTCAACATGTATATTGTACTTAGTTTTAATAACGTAGTTTTAATTTTTGGTGAACAACAAAATGTTTTCATTCATTCATTCGTCAACAAAAGTGAAGACTTATCCGCTCCCTAGATGCTGGAGGGCCATTATTAGAATGCTACATTATCCCTGAGTAAAACATAGGCCATATCCGAAAATGCTTAAGAAATAAATGTCCAGGCGTGCGAAGCCGGGACGGTCCGCTAGTATTATTATAAAAGAAAAAGGTCAAAACATGTTGTTTATTGTCAGTGAACGTATAATTTTATCAAAAATTTAATAACAAAAACAGTGGTTGTTGATCACCTTCAAGAATCTTCTATTGTGTGCAGATCGGATTTGTCAGTTTTATTAAAAACAAAATTTATTTTTTATTTATGTTATGTAATTATTCTTGCGGGCGGGCAGTCGTAAGAGGCAACAAAAGAACCTAAAGCCAGTTGGTGGGGTATTTACCCGTAATGCCCGTCTGGATAACAACCACACCTGGCCTATAGTATTGTTACATGCCGACAAAGATAAACGCACACCTGCCTGTCATAAAGTGCAGTTTATTATCCCGCATTTTGGAATTCTTTTGTTTACTTTGTGTTAAGAATTTGTGATTAAGAAAAACATTCTATTGTTATTGTACTTGTTTTATGGGCGTCGTTAGGCAGGTATGTCGAACTTATTCTTGCTGTAATTGCATTGCGCCGAAGCTTGCCAGGTATGGCATCGGTGCATTATAAAGCAAGGGCCCAATGCGGAGAGGGGCAGTCAAGCGAGGATTACGATACGAGCAAAACATAGATTCGATGAGCGATATAGTGACGGACTTTGCGCGTGTTATTGAATCGTGCAGTTTGTGCTAGTAGTGTCTAGTTTGATTTGTACCTGTTTGATACGTGTTTGTATAGTTCTAATAAATTCTATAGTAATTCCAACGGCATTTTAACTCGAGTCCTGTAGCTCGTAACAGCGTGTTGTTATACTGTTATAACAACCCTGAGTTATGTTCTGCCATTAATCAATAGAATCAGGTCCCCTCTTTTAGACCGGCAGTGCATTACTAGCACATTTGGTGTTGCAAATGTTCATAGGCGATGTTAACCATTTTCCATTATGTAAGCCGTCAGCCTGTTTGCTCTATTGCAGCAATAAAAATTTGTCAAAGAATTTACCCAAACTTGGCGAAATTAGTCCAGATTGTAGTCAATCTGTCAATTGTTTTGCCTTCAAACAATGAAGGCACTACTAGCTGAGCAAATAAGTAAAACAATTCATCAGCATGCGTTGCTCCAGTAGTAAGGCGTGTTGCTGCTCCAGACAATTGCTTCGCGAAATTCCTCCTGCCTTCGTACTTAAATAAGTAATTGTATATGGGCTTGTCTGTCGTCTTAAGCATTATCTCTCTTTCTGCCAAAGATGGAAATTTAAAGTGCGGGTCACCTACCCATCTGGACATCCTAAGCACAGACTCTGGTTCAATAGAAATTTCTACATTACCCATGTAAAGTCTCTGGAAATTTCTCGCTACTTCCTTCTTTTCTTCTTCCGATGGAAATACGAGATTCTTTAGTATAGACTTCTCAAACATTATTTTTGGTATGGTAGTATCGTTTTCCATTCTCATAATGAATAGACCTTCTTCGTTGTTAAATCCAGAGATCATTGGAACCTTGTTATACTCCCCGCTTGTGAGTATCTGGTACGGTGATTTTGTTAAAAAATGTTCTTCTCCTTCGAAAACCTTTTCTGCACACGGTGCGAGCAAAAGTTCTGACACAAAAATGTTTCCACCCTTCCTTGGGACTCTTGTCAATATGAGCTCTTGATCAGTTTTCATCTGGAAGAATTTGAATAATTTCTTCGGATCTTGAGTTTCGTATAACATTGTTTTTGATAAGAGATTGGCCAGAAATACAGGGTTATATTGGAACGCCCAAGGAGCTAATGACGATCCACTCTGCAGTATTGCTTTGTGAAATAATCCTTTTGTTAATGGAGAAATTATGTGGTAAGAAACTGAAGTAATACCTGCGCTTTCACCGAATATAGTGACATTGTCAGGATCACCACCAAAGTTCTTAATATTCTTATGTATCCACCTCAACGCAGCAACTTGATCTTTCATTGCAGCGTTTCCAGGATTTTCCTTTATCTCAAGACAAAGAAAGCCTTGGATATTAACCCTATAATTCAAAGTAACGAGTATCACTCCCTTCTTAACTAAATAATGTGGGGCATACAGAAAAGGAGATCCGGAGCCTTTGCAAAAGCCTCCTCTGTGAATGAAACCATCACTGGAAGGGTTTCTGATCCGGTGTCCAAAGGAGTGTACACGTTGACGCGAAGATAATCCAATTGCCCTGCGACTATATCGTAGGTTACTTGTTGGAGACATCTGATGTTCTCGAATTCCTTCGAAAAGTCCTCTGAATTTCGGTTCTGGCCCTGGAGTCTGGAATGAAGGAGTTGATATTGTTCTAAAAAGTAGCTAACATACAAATTCATATATATATATATATATATATATATATATATATATATATATATATATATATATATATATATATATATATATATATATATATATATATATATATATATATATATATATATATATATATATGTAGGAGCTATGTTTGTTGTTACAGACTAATCATATTTCGGCAGTCATATAACTGGATGTCAACGTAGAGACATTTATAATTAAGTGATAAATATCGGAAATGGAGCGATGATGTCACTGCGGCGCGCTACGAGGACTTTAAGTACGCGGTGTTCGGGCAGAGAGAGGATAGTCTATAGGAGCAGTCTACACTGGTAGTCTACAAGGACAGTCTGCAGCAGGCAGTCTGAAGCAGCCTTAGTTATAAGATATATGACATCTCTTCGAATCTCCGAATAAGCCCCCTTATTTTTTCACATTTTTAAACGCATTGTACAAACACGAATCATTTACAGATTTATTATAGTATAGATAGATAGATATTATATAGCCCATAAATGTTCCACTGCTGGACTCGGGCCTTCCACTATATGGGAAAGGGCAGTGTACCCGCCACACATGTTTAAGGTGGCTTGGCAGGTTTGACACATCGGTTATCTCGATGTGCAGGTTTCATTACGATGTTTCCTTCACCGTTGTTAGGACATTGAAATTGTACCAATATACCCACCACATAATAGACTAAGTGGTGGCGAGAATTCGAACCTGCACTTTTTGACTTTGGCATCTTGTTTATTACATAAAAAATAACTCCGTTAATATATTAATATAACTACATTAGGTTACATACATACGTTATCTGTCAATGTTTAACATTATTAACAATTAATCAAATTTCGCATAACAACTTACACACTGACATTTAAGGAGGAGAATTTATTATTGGTCACAGAAAGGAAGATTCTCAAGAAAATCTTGGGCCCAACAATAAAAAAAGATGGCAGTTGGAGGGGTCAGAATCAACTCCGAAATGGAAGACCTCATGGCTGAGCCCAACATAATTGTGGTGATAAAATCTCACCGTCTCTGCAGGCTCGGTCATGTAGAATGGATGGAGGAGGATCGACGAGTAAAGAAAGGATACCTGGGGGCGACCAGTCGGTCTGCGACAGGTTGGTCATCCCAAGTATCGCTGGAAGGATGGAGTGCAAGCTGACCCGCCCGTACTACAAGCCCACAACTAGCAAGACACTGCGCTGGACAGAGGGAGTAGCGTGCTCTCGTTTCGGAGACCAAGACTTATTTTGGGTCGCTGTGCCAACTAAGTAACTTAGTTGCATCACAAATAACATAATAAACCCATCGCTACATCTGCGTAAAACAATCTCAGATGTAAATAACGTATAATAGAAATATTGACCTGAAATAAAAGTTTCCTTGGTAGCAGTCCCATAAGGTATGCCAGAGTATTGTCGGTAGGAGCCGTCTGGTGCCACCAATCCCCTCAGCTCTCCGTTGCTAACCAGGACATTTCGGGTCGGTTGCCGCACCAGCCTTGCAGCCCATAACGACCACAGCACTAACCACTTTGTACTTACTATCATTTCACTACTTAAAATCTTGACCAGAGCATGAAATACCGATAAAAATGTGGCATCATTATTTATGAAAAATTAAGATAACGGTAAAAAAGTACTTACCGTTTTTTCTATCCATTTTACCGGTAAAAATATCACATGAATACTATTTTTAACGATCATTTTACCGTTTTAAGTATATTTTGTTGCCATCGTTGCTCTCTTTCACACGGAAAGATTCAAATAGCTCTGTGCTAAGAGCGTGCGTAATATTTAGAGTTGTGTTTGTCGATGGTGTCGGTAACATGCAGTCATAATAAAGCCAATTATTAAAAATAGCAAAGCATGAAATTACGTTAAAATTACCGATACGTATAACGTTATATATAAGATTTTCAACGTTATGTTTTAACGTTAAAATCGTAACAGTTACTAAGTAACGGTAAAAATGATATACAGGTATGGCAGTTCTTTTTCGAAAATACCGGTAATTACTTATATTTTTAAAGGTAATTGATAACGTTGTCAAGCCCTGGTCTTAAATATATTTTTTTTATGGGTGAATATAACTTTGGGTTTGATCACTGTTTCACCTGGTGTTGAGTGATGACGCAGTTTGTTATGGAGCACGCTTAACTAGAAGATACCTATTCACTCGTGACTTGAAGACTTCAAGATTGTATTCGTCAGGAATGACAGACTGGCAAATTATTCCACTCTTCGGCAGTGCGCACCAGAAAAGATGAAGCGTAACGCTTGGTTCTGACTGGTGGTGTTTCCATCATGTAACAGTGGTGCAAACTGGTGCGTCTGGCTGTCCGATGGTGTAAAATGGGGATTGGGGATCTGAATTATAATTTTAAATGCAGAATCCATCCATCAACATTTTACTATTTATTGATTTATTTGTTTTTTTTAAATTTAACATATCACAGTGCACTGAAAATCAGCGTTGAGCCACAAAAAATTCCGGCACAGAGTAAGAAATAGGTTGAGTGCAAAACTCGTTTGCCAAAATTGCAGCGACACCTCGTACCCGACTTCGGGGTCAAGGCAAGGCCCCACGTGCTTGCCTTAGCCGGCCGGCAGGGAGTCGAAATCACTAGAGCTAAGACCGAAGCTCCAGGGGTGGAAGTGATAAATGGCCATCACGCCAGAAGTAGCTTTGGTGACCCTGCAGCCCACCTCTCTACCTCCCTTAGCCACTCACACCAATGTTGCCCTTGTTTTCTATTTTGCATTTTCATTTCATTTGCTAGTTTTATATTATATTGCCTTTTATTGTTGCCCATGCAGGGAGTGGCGAGTCACCGTCTGCCCATTTTTTCATGTTCTCCGAACATTGCGACGGGCATACGTCATAGTCCTCATATTCCCAGACCTCTACTACCACTAGAAGTTCACCCCAATAGCCCGGTACTTTATTCCTCATTTTCCACAATTCCTACACTGGCCGAGGCTCGTCCTTGGGTGCAGTATTATATGGTGTAGACAGAGATAATCGCCGGTCAGTGTCACGCCACATTTACATTAAATTTGTCAAGGGGCTTCTACGTGTTGGCCTTCCCATGGCTATACGTAAGCCCTTCAAATCTCCGGGTCTTTTTTATGGATCTTGAACGACATAAAATAATAACTGTTTAAAGAAAAAAAATGTGAGTCAAGAAACACGTATCGATTTCGCGTGTTTGTATTTAAAACTGATTTATTGAGAGATTATTATATTATTGATAACACTTATAAATAAATAGAACACACGTCTGCGTTGCGGCAAACACAGATATAATATGTAGAAAAAGTAGTAATATAATGACATTAATTCATAATTCAGGGTTCTCCAAGCATAATTTCCTAGACTGTTAATGACAATGATGAATAATTTTATACTTTAAATGTGTTTATTTTATCTAAATTTTAACTATAATTACTAGAATTAAAATGATTTATTATCTTGAGAGACTGTCATTAGTTAGTATTTTTCTATGATAATTTGTTCATTCTTAAAGCAGTGAACAATGTTAATAAAATTATTTATTATTAAGGGGTCAACCACAAATTGCGTCACACGTATTTCATGACTTCCCACCTCTATTAATAAGTGACATATAATAACCATGTTAAAAATATTATAACCTGAAATAATATTTGAACAAGATGGCTAACACTGTTAAATAATCATGGTGTCACTTTACAACCATACATTTCCCAGGTGGTGAGGCATTTGCCCGTCTGGATGGCTACCACCCCCGGTCTAAAGTATGTCGCCATAACAACCGTGAGTTGTGTTTCGGCATTAGTAATCATGTTCCAGTCTCCCTTAAGAGAGCAGCAGCGCATTTGTAGCACCTTTGCAAATGTCCATAGGAGACCGTTTTTCATCAAGTGGGCCGTCTGCCTGTCTGCTGAACTCCTGCAACAAAAAAATAAATAAAATAATAGTGTATTAAATAAAAAGAAAGAGTTTAATCATTTCGCGAAATTTCTTTAACATAAACGTTATAGACGTAACAACAATATATGAGGAAAAGAAACTAGTTTTAACACTGTAAACAGCAATAATTGACCCCAATAGCGTAACAGTTTTAAAACAGGTCTCGCGCGGTGAGCCGGAACGTCATTCAGTAACCAACAACAAAACAAATTGAACGTGTGTTATACAATATTAACTGGTGAAAGCAGCAGTCTATTATTAAATTATCGGTTTTCAAGTGATTTGATCTTCTGTAATCTACGTTGTGTCGTGAACATTGCAAAATCTATGAAAAATTGTAAAATTGCATTTGAGGTTATGTATTACAAATGTCAAATGGTGAGGTTATGTTTTAATTAAAGTCTCACATGAACCGGAACGTCGTCAAAAAGGTTTTTTTTTAAATCAGGTAACCGCTTGAGATTTATTCAGTTAATTCTTTCATTACATAATTCATATTTTTTAAATATTATAACAAGTGGAAACATTTCTGACAACTGACAGTGGTTTTGGACAGATTTTTTATCTGTAATATTATTTTTTTAAGACATTTTAAATTAGTCTTATTCGTATAAATATTTACTTTTGTTTTATAAGAGTTTTATTTATATTTTTTTAAACTAAATGTCGAATGATAAGAAATTGCACAACAAGACATCATGCAAAAATCAACACTAATATAAATTATTGTTTATTACATCTATTTAAAAAGAAAAATTAGTTTTTAAATTTCATTCATCACTAACAATTAAATTCAGAAAGCCCAAAGGACTATTAATTAAGAGAGTCGTTTTAAAAACGTAATCAAAAGTATCTGTTGAAATTAAAATTACTATAAGTAATGTTTACAATGTTTTGTCTTCAAATAAATACTTACCTAGGTAAAAAATATAATGAGAAATTAAATAGGCGCTGTTAATTACGCCATTATCAGATTCTCAATGTGAAAGTAAATCGATTATGACTATTTTCAATAGATTTTTTTTAGGTTTTATAAAAAGAATTTCATCAATTTCTTGTTCTGCGATTGTTGCTCTCAGTTGTATGTCCTATAATATATCAATATTTAAAATTAACATTATTAGTGGTGGCCCAGTGGTCGAAATTCGACCATAATTAATTTAAATTGTTCAAGTTTGAACATTTTTAAGATTTGTTGTCAAAGACTATACTTCTATAATCACATATTTCGCCAAGGCTACACTTAATTTGACTTTAACAATTAACAAAATAGTATATATATATGTGTGTGTGTCAAGTATATGGTAGTGTGTGTAATGTATGTTTTATGCATAATTAAAAAAAAATATTAGCTTTCTGCACCCCTTCTGTACAGAAACTATGCAATGTTGTATGTATATGTTGTAAACTATGCAAAAAAGTGCAAAATCCGCGCAATTTTCGTAAAAAGCGGAAAAAGTTTTTGTTTCACGTATTAACTATGATAATAATTATTGTTGTAACACGATGATTATTTCTCATAATACTAGCAACGGTTATGGCTAAATAAATAGGTTAACTTGTGAAGTCATGTTCTGAATTACAAATGTAATGGTAGCGTAAATTCTAATTGGACCTTATAACAATGGATTAAAGTATTATTTTTAGTGTCATGTTTGATGTTTGGTCTACGAGGTCAATGTTAGAATTGTTAAGTATTCGTGTGAAATATTTTATCGAATGTTAAATTCTGCTATTATTATCTCGTCAAAATTGCCAGACACTAATCTCAGCTATAGTTTTGCCTGATTTTGGGTATTCTGTAAAGAAGAGAAGTATATCAGTGTACTCTCTGTACATGTCTAGTTATTTCCATGTTTGAATAGACAAGAACAAATCGGTCAGCAAAGCTAAAACACTATTTAAGCAGTGGTGTAGCGTAGTGGGGGCAGAGGCGTCCCGCCTGGTGGCGCTTTTTAGGGGGCGCCAGAATTCCACAATAAATATTTGAACCATTTCATGTTTTTATCGCAACTACAAATTCGATTCCGATTGAAAAGAGCACGGAAGTTTACATTACTTATTCTGTAAAGATTTCGGGGAATCCCCTTTCTTTGAATGATATTTTGTAGCGACTGCTGGCAACACAAAAAAATCAAAATCGGTTCAGTAGATGCAGGGATTACCTCCTTCAACGTCACGAACACAAAAACTTTACCTCTTTATAATATTAGTATAGATATAGTAAAAGTATATATATATATGTCGCAGAACGGCCTAGTTCTCACGACATCTCCTTTAGTTATTGCAGGTTTAGTGGGCGTCATCAGGATAAAATGCGAGCATAAAACACGATAGCCACGATTTATACACTTTTAATTTAGATTTGAAAGACATTTTAACATAGTTTAGTCCGAGCAGCGGGTTCAGGGCACCGCTCATACTTCTTAACTTAACACTTTCTTTAAAATACTCCATGGTCCAACTCGACCTATTGCCATCAACCGAATGTGCAACAAAAACTCCTCAGTCTACCGAAGTAGATACTACCCAAAGTATAGAGGGCGTCTGATCTCGCTCCGCCATATGCTCTGCTCTGATTGGTCGTTTATTAAATTACAATATTCATAACTTTTATTAGGTTAGAACGATCTTTAAGTTATAGAAACATTTAACAAATCAAATTAAATTAAATTAAGAATTTTAGAAGTAATTAAAATGTAAACAAATGATATTGTGCGTTATACATCGAGTCAACAATACATCCAATAATTATAGCTTCCCTCCGACATATATATATATATGTGTGTGTGTGTGTGTGTGTCAAGTATATGGTAGTGTGTGTAATGTGTTTTTTATTGATTTCATGTATTTTTGCATACTAATGCATTCAATTGAAATACCTAAATAAAAGCGCAGCAATATTGTCTTCCGCCCCGGGCGGCCGTCACCCGCGCTTCGCCGCTGCTATTAACTCTATGTTCGCATTGCACTTGTGTTGCTGGCTGGCAAATGGCTGTGCCGCATTTAAGCAAACAAGATTTGCACGCGGTATATTGCTGTGCCGGAATTATATCCGACACAACGCTGATTTTCAGTGCAATCTACTAATCTGTTCTTGCTTTTACAGATAATCTACATTAAAATTTTAAATCAACGTCTTATTATTTAAAACAAATTTATAAACTTGACTCTGTCTTAAATTGAAAGTCCTAAAGTCTTTTTAACTTGATGAAATTAACGTTAGTTTAGCTACCGACGTAAAGTTGGGCCGATTAATGGCCAGTTCCTATATCTTACTGTTCACTCATTTGCCCTACCATCGCTAAATTTTGAAATTACTTTTTTGGAGCTTATGTCAAATTTTAAGCGATAGTAAGGCAAATGAACGGCTGCTAAGATATAGAAACCGACAATAAAAACTCAATTTAACTTGTTTTGAATATAAAGGCAAGCTCATTAATTTTTTGAGGTAGTAAATAAGTATTAAGGTATTGTCCACCTTGACACATTGGTATTTTAGTCATATATATTAGCAGAATGGTAAACCGCTGTTAATTATGAATAACAAATTTATGTACATACATAAAAAATGAGCCACAAGTATTAGGTCTATTATGTAGACGATAATTAGAAGCATTAATTACTTTCCATCATTTATATTCTAATAGAAAATCAGTATCTTTCCTGTATAATTTGTTTTGTATTGTTTGTTATGCAAGGTATAACAAAAGTATTGAATCATGTAATCAACTACACTTAATATTATAAAGAGGAAAGATTTGTATTTGTTTGTAAAGAATAAACTCCAAAGCTACTGGACCGATTTCGAAAATTCTTTAATCATTCGAATGCTTATCCGTGCAGGAACGGAGAAAGAATACAAATTTCTGCGGCCGGGCGGCCTGTCGTAAGAGGCGACAAAACAACCCACAGCCAGGTGGTAGGGCATTTGCCCGACTGGATGGCTACCACCCCTGGTCTAAAGTATGTCGCCATAACAACTCTTAGTTGTGTTCCGGCATTAGTGACCAGGCTCCAGTCTCCTTCAAGAGAGCAGCAGCGGATTAGTAGTACCTTTGGTGTTACAAATGTCCATAGGCGATGGTAACCGCTATCCATCAAGTGGGCCGTCTGCCTGTCTGCTGAACTCCTGCAATAAAAAAAAATGCTATATTATCATCCCTGATTAATATAAAGTATATAAAAACTAAGGGTCCCTACTGAAACTTCAATAATGTAGTCAATTAATTTAAAGAAATACTTGGCACTGGAATCGGGTTTTACGATTTTGATGAAATTTTATGCATCTTTCATTGGGTGGTTTAGATTCACATATAAACCCGAAGTTATTAATACGAAGATTAAATTTATGCTTTAACGCTACTGTTTTTTCTTTTAACTTTGTCCTAATTTATTTATTTATATTTCAGAAATGCAGTATCTGCGGACTTTAAAAAGAAATGAGTAACTAATAATTTATAACGCTGTTTTATCGACAAATTGCTGAATGAATACAATAAACGTTATAGTAAAGAGAACTGTTTTACCAACACGAACACGTTTTAAATGAAGATTTTTATAAGACTAGCTACTATTTATGTATCTAAAGGAATTTGATATTAAATGAATACATGCCAAACGAAATATGTGGTTGAAGACTAAATGGGTAGTCCTTTGGTCTTTATGGGCTGCAAGACTGGTACCACAGCCTACAGTAATTGTTGAAGTTAGCAACGGAGAGTTGAGAGGTTTGATTGAACCCGATGGTTCTCATCGGCGGTACACTGGGATACCTTACGCAACTGTTACTCCCGAGGAAAGATTTCAGGTATTAGTAATTATATTTCAGAGACAATACAGCAGACAGGAAAGGGTTAGGTATTTCTAATGTACTGCCTATCAGAATGGTGGAGATACTTATCGGGCATGGCTGCTTCGGTAAGTATCTCTACTAGATTGCAAAGCGGGAGTCAACTCCGGACTGTGACGAATGTGGCGCGCCATACTCTGGAAGAATGTCCCGCTTGGAAACCCCAACCAGATGCTACACAGCGAGTCGAATTGGCTAGCGGTGGCCTCTTTCTGCGAGGATGTTGCCAGAAGGAGGCTGTCGAAGGAATAGGGGAGGAGGATGAGCAGGCGTACCTCTGTCTCCTCCCGATAACATAGTGGGACTGGCAGGTCAGGGGACCCTCTCGACGAGCCACACCCGGTGCCGTGGGGTATTCTAGTCTCAGGACACAGCTTCTTGTCAGCTTGCATTGAGGTGTCACGACAGTCACACCCATGGTTGTTTTTTTTTGCCGCTTCTTCTCCTTAAACAACGATAACACGTTTGGGAGCAGTATATATACAATAGCAATTACTCTGAAATTTTAAATTTTCAAAAAAATTCAAGAACAATACTGATTTTTAAAGAAATTACTTTTAACATTGTTTATATGATTGATATCTTTAACCGCAAACAGTCTCTTAATATTGTGTATTTAAAAACTTTATGATTTCAATGTGTTACTATAGATTACTAATTTGTAAATATTTGGTCACATTTCAGGCACCAAAGCCACTTCCAAAATGGCGGAAAACCTTCGATGCTTATGACGAGCATATCCGTTGCACACAGCGCTTTACAAAGTCGACAATCTTAGGCAAGGAAGATTGCCTTACACTTAATATTTACACCCCACTTGAAGTCACAGAGCCTCTTCCAGTCATGGTCTTCATTCATGGAGGAGGTTTTAGGGATGGTTCTGGGACACCTTTCATATACGGGCCGGAATATTTAATACAACATGGAGTTATACTCGTTACTTTCAATTACAGAGTTGAAATCCTTGGATTTCTTTGTTTAGGGATTAAAGAAGCTCCAGGCAATGCTGGACTTAAAGATCAAGTAGCCGCATTGCGGTGGATCAAAGAAAATATTTCTCAATTTGGAGGTGATCCTGATAATGTAACTATCTTTGGAGAGAGTGCAGGATCAGCTTCGGTGTTGTATCACATGTTATCACCGTTATCAACTGGATTGTTCCATAAAGCAATCATGCAAAGTGGTTCTGCAATGTCACCATGGAGTTTCCAGTTTGAACCCTTAAAAATAGCAAGCAGGTTTGCCAAGCATTTGGGACACAATACTGAAAATCCTCATAAAATTTTCACAATATTAAAAAATCTACTTCCAGAGAAACTAATGAGTACTAGGGTACCAAGAAATGAAGGTGACATTGTTCTATCAGAAAACATTTTCGTACCATGTGTTGAGAAGGAGATAGAAGGTGTTGATCAGTTCCTAATAGATTCACCGTATAATTTGTTAAGTAAAGGAAAATACAATCGAGTTCCTATTATTATAGGTCATAATGATGCAGAAGGACTTATGTTTGTAGGCAAAGAAAACGATACGACTATAGCTCAAATGGATTTTTATAAGGCGTTACCAAGAGATCTCATATTTCCAACAGATAAGGAAAAAAGACATACAGCTAACATATTGAAAGAACTTTATATGGGTGATAAAATAATTTCAAAGAATACTTTACCTGATTTTGCCAAATATGAAGGTGATTCTAGTATAACTTTTCCTGTTTTGGCAACTGTAGATTTACTATTAAATACCAATGATTTACCGATGTATGTTTATAAATTTAGTTACGACGGTTTATTAAATCTAGCGAAAATTACATATGGTTTTTGGAAAGAAAGTGGAGCAACTCATGCAGATGAATTATTTTATATTTTTAAAATTAAAGCTAAATTGTTAATAGCGTTTAAAGAAATTGATATGATAACTAGAATGACAACAATGTGGACGAATTTTGCTAAATATGGGTAAGTATCTTTTAATATTAATTCTTCTTTTTACAACTATTTACCATGCTTTAAATAAATATCCAGTATATTTCTTTTGTTTGTTCATTTTATTGTGCTGTGTCGGTCGTGGCTTATGCTAAAATCCGCTAGAAAGTAGTTTAAATGTCTACATTGTTAGAGATGTTTTTCTGCTATAAATGAATGCCTTAATGCCTCAAATGTTAATAATCTATATTTTAAACCGTTATCAATAGTTGATATAAAACTTTTGAATTTCTTAACTTTCAGGTCAAAATATGAACTATGTATTACTTAACTCACTTTTCATCATAAAAATTTAACTACATTTAATTAATTATTTTTTAAATTTATTTTTGTATGTGTAACATTTTTTATACGGTTATTTTTTTGTCACGGAGTATTTCTTAGAGATATTCTAAATCTATGTACCATTTTGTGCCTAATTTCTTATTTCTTATCTGTTTCAGCAATCCAACACCTGTTTTGACATCACCTTTTCCAATATGGCCTCCTGCTAGTAAAGATAATCTACAGCTCTTGGAAATAAACAGAAAGTGCTCTAAAGTCCCAGTGTGGAATAATGATATAATGAAGTTCTGGAATGAAACTTATTCTAAGTATAGAAGAAAATACTAAACAGAAGGAAATAGGAGATGAATTGCTAAATAATAGTAGAATATACTAGTGTGATGTAATGAGAAGAGATGATAATCATATCACAAAAATAATTTAAACTTGCAGACTGATGATTATAAGAGTAGGTGGATCACAAAAGATGGTGATGGTGGTGATTTGTGTGAAGGATGACAAAATTATTTGTAGTGTGACAGAAGACGTATGACGAAAGAATAGAAGACTATGAAAGGAAAAGACGAACTGTACAGACCCCAAATTATTGGGAGAAAGATATAAGTTGAAAGAAAATAGAAGATGCATTATTTTATATTTTAGAAGTTTACTTCAATCTAGTCTGTGCATTAATCTCTTAGATAAATCCTTTGGTTTATATTGTTACAATTACCATGTGCTTACAGTGAAGGATAACAGTGTAGCAAATTTGCATATTAAAGTACTCATGTGTTAAAATCGCCACTGTTCTATGTAAGCACGTATAAGCTCAGTGAGTTATCATCTACTTGCGCGAAATTATAAGACACAAGCCCAGCAGTAGGACTTTTATGGTCCTTTTTATACGTCTGTTGATCTGCTGCATGTATTTAGTCTTGTATTGTGTAAGATCTATGCATGTACCTACATTTTTATTAATGAAAACAAATTGATCGATATAGGAGTGACATCATGATTTCCTAAGGACTCCATTTTGGCTAAAATAACAACAGAATCCTATATATACCTTAGATAGACGTGTTGAAGATTTTTCTTGCCAACTTTACATGTTTTTTATTCAAAGTAAGTTCCACTCGAGAACAATTTTTGATGTATGACTCATGTAAGTTAAAATCTAATTCTACTTATTATTCAATTATATATTACAACGGTCAGCCTTGGTTAGAGCGAATCGGGATTTATAAATGAGAGACTGGTTTAGGGTCTAACTCATGTTCTAAGACACTTACAAGACACAACAATGATTTCTATTCTTTTGGAAGGTATTTCTTGATCGTTAGGATCCAAAAGCCTTCATAGCATTCAGATTTTAACATAATGAAATGTCAACATATGCAGTAGATGGTTTGAAATCAAATTGTTCATTATCTCCAATTATTTGGGTTGAGTGCTGATCAGGAGTTTCAAGTATTGGTCAGTGGCCAACTGCATAAAGAGGACAAAATTATGCTGGTTTCATCAAATATTAAGTTACATGTATTTGAAGTGGAACCTTCAATTGAAAATTTTAGAGGCAATTACACTTTTCTGTTTCATAGATTGGCTATTGTCTAAATGTGATTATTGTTGTTGTAAATAAATTACGTAAATTGTATTTAAGGACAAGAATTTTTATTTTAAATTACGTTGTATTTGGTTTTGAATAAAGCTTAGTCTTTATAGTAAACCGCTTTGCAACGTATTGTCACTGTTTAGGAGTAGAAGTGGCAAGAAGCTCCTCAGCAATACGCCTGGATGAAAATTCTTATACTTCATATTTATTGATCTCAAGCTCTTTTTGCCACTTTGTCATTTCTCTTCATAATAGTGATAGCACAAAGTGAAGCACTGAACTTGTTAGACATATATATAAACAATACGGTTGTTCACCGTAACGAAAATTATAAAAATGCACGACTAAACAATAGTTATGAGTAAAATTAATGGCGGCCTTAACGGTAAATGCGATATTTTCCACAAAACCTGACTCAAAGGAAATTCGTAAATTATCTGTAATTATTATTAGGCATATAATAATGAAAAAAGAAAAATGATACATTATAATCTAGTATTCAAGCTTCTAGACTAGATTCAAGTTTAAATTTTGGCCTTAAAACATTCGTCAATAAAACTTAAAAACTGTTTAATTTCAATTTAATTACCAGTGTGTAGAATTTTGACTATGGTACCTTTGCAATTCTTTCTTAAGCAATGCCGGTTACAAGGACTTTATTTGCCAAATTAGGTATATCAGGAACGCTAGTCGAAGGGTCTCTAATAAAAAATAAAAACTTCGTTTAAAAAAACCGACTTCAAAAACTAAAATGTATAAAATAACTTATTTCTAAAGCTATTATTATTAATATATATTATCTAAAACATCTTAAAGTCGGTGCTTAGTAATTTTCAAATTTTTATGTTTTACATTGCACCGACTTCAAGATTAATAATAATAGCTTTAGAAATAAGTTATTTTATACATTTTAGTTTTTGAAGTCGGTTTTTTAAGCGAAGTTTTTATTTTTTATTTGTTACTTTTTAGTGTTTAGCTATGTATGGGTGGAACTACGAATGGTGCCACGCTTCTTAAAAAATATAGGTCCCAAGAAACGGGAACAAAAAAAATGTTCGTAAAATGGGCCAAACTATGTCAAATTTTTAGGGGACCATATAGCAGCTATTCCACGTCGAACATAAAAAGAATTACGTAAATCGGATCATAAATCACTGAGTACTCGGTGAACATACATAAAAAAAAAACAAAAAAAAGATCCCGACGAATTGAGAACCTCCTCCTTTGTTCGAAGTCGGTTAAAAATATAATATTGAGGTAAGTTTAATGTTCCTAATGAAATTGTTGTTTCTTTGCAAGAAATTAGCTATCAGGAAAGTAAATATTAGAGTTTACGGGATACGGTGACTTTTCATTTTTCAAGTTTTTTACTGTAAGGAAGAGCATTTTGTGAGTGAAATACCAAATTTTTGAGCAGTTTCATTTTAATCATGTTGTGTATTAGAATAAGTAATATAAAGATTTGAATTTTACTGAATTTTTAATACAAAAGCCAGGTAATTATTGTTATACTTTTTAATTTTGTATATAATTTTCTAGATAATAAATTAATCAAGATGATGAACTATTATTTGCAAAACTTACCCGTTGATAGCCTTTAGCCGGGGATTGTGGGGGTCAGAAAGGAAGACTAGGATATGGAGTAGATGAGGATCCGTGCAGGAACGGAGAAAATACAATTTCCTGCGGCTTGTCGCCTGGGTGGTTCATTTTTACCCCTCTGGATGGTTACCACCACTTGTCTAGAGTATACCGGCATAATAACCTTAAGCTGTGTTTTGGCATTAGTGGCCAGGTTCCAGTCTTTCTTTAATGAGTGGCAGCACATTAGTAGCACCTTTGGTGTTGCAAATGTGTTTAATTTTTATTCAAAATAAGTTCCGATGGAGAAAATGTTTTGATGGTCATACATATAAGTTAAAACTTAAATTTACTTCCTATTCTATGAACACCGTTTTGCAATGTGTTATCGCTGTTGAAAGAAGAAGAAGTGGCAAGAAGCTCGCCAGCAACACGTTTAGCTAAACATTATATTTTTTTATAATATTTCTTATTCTACTTATCTCTCAAGCTCTTCTAACTTAGTACGTTACAGAATTATATACTCAAACAATTAATGGAGTTGTAGCAAACAGTGAATCAAGACACCATAAAGGAAAGATAATATGATTATATAAGTGGCCTTATAATAACCACAAGACGTACTAAAATTATATACTGCAACGTATTTCCATGAACTCCTTACATGTTTGGCAAGATTAAAACGTTATACAGACGATTGTGTAATAGGTAGCAGTAGAGTGGTAGGTAACCGTTGTCCATCAGGTGGGTCGTCTGCTTGTTTGCTGAACTCGTGAAATAAAAAATAGGATGGTACAGGTGAGTGGAATAGGGGGAGGCGGATTGGGTCATCAAAACTCTCACTCATAATAAGAAAGATTATTTTCTTAAGTCTAATTATTTAACGCTGTCCCTAAAGCCTAGTCCTACCAAGCTAGTAATTTAGTCGAGTACTGAGTAATTTAGTAACTAAACGTGTGTACAACAAAAACCTAGTCAAGTAAATTAGCAAATCATTTATTCGAGTCGGTCCATTTCGTTACATTTGGTTTTTTTTTTTATTGCAGGAGGTCAGCAGACAGGCAGATGGCCCACTCGATGGAGAGCGGTTACCATCGCCTATGGACATTTGCAACACCAAAGATGCTACAAATGCGCTGCTGCCCTCTTAAAGGAGACTGGAACCTGTTCACTAATGCCGGAACGCAACACAAGGTTGTTATGGCGACATACTTTAGACCAGGGGTGGTAGCCATCCAGTCGGGCAAATGCCCTACCACCTGGCTGTGGGTTGTTTTGTCGCCTCTTACGACAGGCCGCCCGGCCGCAGGAAATTGTATTCTTTCTCCGTTCCTGCACGGAGGAAACAAGTGGTTTAAACAAGTACGAACCCATCGTTTTAGTCGAGTATATTAGCTGCCGCTAATGTATCATTTCGCTGGAGCGAAGAAACCAATTTAAAATTGTGCTTGTGGAATGTTGACCCCACATTATCAAAGTATTCTTTCGGATATTCTAGTGCTAATTCCTTCAGAAGACAATTCGTAGCTCCTTGTTTATCCCGTCTATTAATTAATTGTTATACCCATAGCTTTCCCCCCCTCATTACACAAACATCATCCACCTCTTCTAAAATAGCGATAGCCAGTAGCCTTATTAGCTTTTTTTCTTTGAAATCACTCACTTGTTTACTATACGCGACCGTTGTGTGAACGATTTTTGGGTAACCTACGCGGTACTCGACTAAATAACTAGCATAGAACGAACTAGCCTGAAGGGCTGAAATAATAAGGATGATTTTAGCAATGGGCTAACATGTTAGAAAATAAAGCCACTAATGTCCGAACACAACTCAAGGTTGTCATGGCGACATACTCTAGACCCGCGGTGGTAGCTATGTAGTCTCCATATATTCAATATACTCTTTGCTATGTAGACAGATAAAGACCCTACCATCTGACTGTAGGTTGTTTTGTTGCCTTTTAAGATAGGCCACCCGGCCGCAGGAAATTATATTCTTTTTCCCTTCCTGCACGGATAATTCTCATAATAAAAATGTCAAAGTTTTGTGATGTTCGCTTGAATGCTTATGACGGTGAAAAAAGCTAACTCGCAATTGCATTTATTATTTGACTTATCATAATCGTTTTGACATATATGACACGTGTAACAATGATAAGTATGGTTGTCTATATCGAATACGTCAGACACCAATAATGTGACCCATAATGTGTTCTATCAACCTGTTTATATATCACCGCCGTGTCAGATCCAGTGGCTTACGTAACTGATACCAACCTTGTGGCCAGTGACATCCCTACTATGCGCCCGCGCTCATATTGGACCAAATGTTGGATATTGTTGGAATATGTGTTTACAACGTTACATTGATCTCGATAGATTGATATCGTGACTTACTTTTGATGGCAGTAGATGGTCTAATTAGTTTAAGCTAACACTGGACGCTAAATAAGAACATTTATGAATACTAGTGGTCGCCCGTGGTCGAAATTCGACCATAATATTTTGTTGTCAAAGACTATACCTCTATAATCACAGATTTCGCCAAGGCAAAAAATAAGCAGAAGAATATATATGCAGGTATAAAGAACTGTAGCGGATCTCCGACAGGGCTCTCGGTGGAAGCCTGTAGGAGGTGCTGGCGGGATATGCCGGTGGAAATAATACACCAGTCACTCTTACGGTTTTCGTCGTTTCGTTTATTTTCACTGAGTTACAAATAAGTCAAATAACCATTGGCTATAATAAAGCCGTAATCGGTATACGTACGCTAACCAAGACTATATATTTATACACTTTGACTGCTGACTACTACTTTCGATACTCTCGATACACTCTGACTACATTTTATACACACACTCAACACAACACTGACTCTGTTTTTTTTTATTTGACTTGACTTTATGTTGTTGGTCCGAAGACCTCACAACTTTACCGGGGTTTTTGGGGCAAGCGCCTTCGCAAGGCGCTCGAGCCCGGGGGCAACTTGCTTGAGGGAGCTCCCTAGGGAGTTTTACCTCGGCTGGACTGTTGCCATGAGAGGGGGATGAATCTGATGATGCCCGCCAATGGGCGACACAATGAACTAATTGGGAACGGGCGACGGGTAATATAAAGCCCGAGAAGAAGGATCCCGGGGGACCGGGATCGGCGGTTCGCGGCGGCCTACGCTAACTTACTGCCGTTTCGCAACGTGTTATGGCTGGGAAGGAAGAAACGGCGAAAAAAAAAACTTCCCAGCAACACGCCTAGTCTATCCTGTGGGGGGGGGGGGGGGGGGGGGCTATGTCTCCTGGCATTCCTCGCGAGGACGTGGAGAGATCGTGATTGGCGTTGTCTGCGACGCCGCCGTCTATGTCTGTCTGTCGGTGCCTGCCAGCCTGCCGTCCTAACCGCGGCCGGGCTGATCCGGGCCAGCCGTTTTGTGATAGCGTCGACCTTGTCCGTAAGGACATTACGCGGACGTCGCACGAGAGCCTTTCGCCGAGGCTTGTAATCGGACGCGGATACGACGAGCGGATTTCGATGGTGCGGCGCGAGATCGAAATACTTACGCGAGAGCGACGTAATGTAGTTTTTGATAGAGGGAAGCTCCAGATCGCGGTGGAGGTCGACGTTACGCATATAGAGGGGAGCACCGACGGCTCTGCGCATGAATTTATTCTGCACGATTTGCAGTTTCTTTAAGTAGGTAGGCTTGGCATGGCCGAATACCACACTCGCGTATGTCATGATCGGGCGGATGCATGTTTTATATAGAGTAAGCTTGTGTCTGAGGGACATTTTGCTTCGGTTATCTATCATGGGTGCTAGACGACCCATCACAAATCGCGCTCTATTTCGGACTATAGTGATATGTTCGTTGAAGCGCAAGTTCTGATCTAGGGTGACACCCAGGTATTTGGTGTGCTTTGCCCAGGGAATTTCTTGGTCATAGAGCGAAATGGCTTTTAGGCGAAGGGAAGCGCGTTTGGGGGAGCGAAGCGTGCCCGAGGAAAAGAACATTGGCGCACTCTTCTCCGGGTTCACCTCAATCCTCCATTTACGAAACCGACTCTGTTTCGGCAGATCACGTCTACTTATAGTAAACAAATTCACTAAAAAAACTAACATCTTGTGGAAGCTTCCCACGATTTCTCTGGCCTGGACCTAAACCATTCTCGGAAGATGCGACCCTTGTCTATAAACTAATAAATTGTTTCCTCACTGGACTTAAACAAAGCATGCGATTACAACTATTTTCTAAAATATGTACAATGGCAATGGCAGATGTCAGGATCATCTTTGACGCAAATGGTCTTACAAAGGGCGTTATTTTAAACTAATAACAAAATTCTTAAAAATAAAAAGCAATGAAGGACATTACGGGGGTCATCATGAACTATTCAATATCCTAACATCTGCATTGCCTTCGTGGGAAACAATTTTCTTAAAACTATCTACAAACTATTTCAGCATCGTTAACATCAGGTGTGTGTCAAATACATGGTAGTGTGTGTAATGTTTTGGTTTATTTAATGCACTTTTTATGCATCATTAAAAAAAATAGCATTCGTTGCTGCTTCTTTATATAAACTATGAGTGTACGAAATTTCATAGTCTTCCGTCCGCGCAATTTTCGTAAAAAGGTAAAAAAAAATTGCTTTACGTATTAATATATACAGGGTGCTTCAAAAAAATGTATACACACTTTAAAATATTGTAGTTTTCCCGCTCTACAAGGCTAATGTTATATTTCTTCGCCAGGTGCCAGCATAATCGTCCCTCTATGTTATATTATCAGTTGGAATTTGTAATATCAACATGGGGGACGTACGTTTGAGTTTTGAAGAACGTAAGCAGGTTATTAAGTGGTACTGGAAGTTTGAGAATGTAAATGAAGTTCAAAGACAGTGGAGAAGGAAGTATGATACAGAACCACCTTCAAGATTAACAATTACACGCATACGAGACAAATTCGAAGTTCATGGAACAGTGTGTGATGTGCATAAAGGTCATTCAGGTCGGCCTCGAACAGCTACAAGTGATGAGTCATCAACGGCAGTCTTGGAACTGTTTCAACGCTCTCCTAACAAATCTTCAAGGCAAGGGGCACGTGAAAGTGATGTAAGTGCTAGCAGCGTGCTACGCATTCTGAAGAGAGGCAAGTATCGTGTTTACATTCCAAGGCTGGTGCAACAGCTAAATGACGACGATCCAGATACGATGTACAGAATCTGTGGTGACTCGTACTCAGAATTGTATTGATGCTGCAGGTCACCAATTTGAACAGTATTAACATTTGTTATTTATGTTTCATTTACATTGGACTTTCAGCTTTCTATTTTCCTGAAATTTAACTTTGTAGAACGGTAAATAAATTTTCTATGGAAGTTCAAAGTGTGTATACATTTTTTTGAAGCAACCTGTATATACATAAACAATTATGTCGAATAAAACTGCTCTATCTATTTGAATGTGTTGAATTTAAGACCTAATAGATAATTTATTATTGATCAGGACATGCCCGCGCATTCGTCCACGCTTGACTTGAAATTCTCGCTGGATTCCCGGGACACAAAATACCACTGCGTTTAAAAAAAGGATGTTAGTTATCGTTTTAGTAAAAACTGTTTCTGAATAAGCTAATTTTTGTGCACCTGAACAACTACAAACCGCTCCTGGGAAAATTCCCTCGGGATTCCCAGGATAAAATATATCACATTTTATTACATAAAATTTGGTATTGATTAGTATAAAAATCACATCGGAATTAGACTCTTTTTTAATCTGGCCATTTAAAAAAAATCCCAGTGAATTTCCTACGAGGTGCCCAGCATAATAGCGCAGATTTTAAGTCTAAAGATTTTCGAAAATAAAAGCTAGTTAATACGATAAGCTCTGTTTCTAAAAGTTGCATATTCGGAATTTGGTTTTCCGAATTAGTCCCCCTGATTATTTCTTGTTTTTATAAATTCGAACTCTGTACAGATATATTTTAGTAACGATAGATAGCAAATAAAAAATATGATATAGGAAAAAACATACCTAAATGTTTATGCACTCAACTAATTTGTTACATGATATTATAAAATTGTAAATATGCCATGTCAGTACATTGATGTAATAGCTTCAATGTACTGACATAGCATGTTTAGAATCTTTAATAATAAAAAACTTGAGAGGTGTCAAGGGACACCCGGATGGAACGAAGTTCCTTTCGATTAATTAGTTGAGGAATTGTAATAAAAATAACCGTTGCGACACCACACTGTTCAATGCGAAATAGAAAGACGAAACGAAAATAACTACTGGCTTGCTTTCTATCAGAGAGAGAGAGAGAGAGACAGACAGAGAAACACGCGCACGCCGCACGGCTTACAACTCAGTAAAAAGTGTCGTTACAACTTTTGGTCTTAATTTTTTCCGCCTAGCCCCCTTTCGCAACGCGCGATAAGGAACTTCGATCCAACCACTGGAATAGACTATATAAACGATGAAGAATACGATGCAATTTTTTTTAGATTTATTGTCTGTTAGTTCGGTGTTCACGTAAAAATTTGGCCTATTTCGATGCGGTTTCGCTGATTGGCAGCAAATTCTTAGACTTTAAATCTGCACCATTCTTTATCCCGGGTATCCCGCGGAGAATTTTCCGGGAATTATTTAAAATGGCCAAGTTAAAAATTCTAATTCCAATGCGATTTTTCCAATAGTCGATAGCAAATTTTACGTAATATAATGTGTGATATTTTTGATCCAGGGAATCCCGCGGGTATATTTCCGGTAGCGGTTTCTAATTCGGGTGCATAAAAATTATTTTATTCTGACCCATTTCTTTCTATCACAATAACCTATATTGCTTTCAAATGAGTAAGTTTCAAAAAGTATCGTAGACTTTGTGCCCCAGGATTCCCGCGGGAATCTTAGGTAGAGCGTGGACGAAGGCACGGGAATGTTAAATAAAATTAAACTACTTAACGCATATAAAGTACCTAAATATTAACATAACCTAAATAAATATATCTAAACGCATAAAAATAAAATAATAATAATAAATTATATTATTATGTCAAACATTGGCCCCCAACCTTCAGATATGCGGCCAACGAAGTACTCGGCCTTGCCGATTGTGAAAGGCAAAGTCGGGCCCACGGTATCAACTCCAGCTTTAGTACTTATGAGACCAGCGGGTGATAACGTATTAAACATTTGTGCACACCCATGTTGTTATGTGACAATTGTTTTGTTTACCTTTTGACATAGTGATGTGACTGTGTTGTTTTGTTGTGGGTAATTATTGTGCGTGGAAAATGATAGTTATGCTAATCACTATCTTCAAAGTTGATTTTTTGATGATGTTGGTAGTTTTACGCTTAATATGTTATTGACTATTAGAAATATCGTCCTTTTAGTGTAAGGTATGGGTTTATTTTCTTGGAACATATTTCGTAGTTGCACGTGGTCTTCTATTTGTAGCGTTTTGTATTCATAATTATGTTTATCGGTGCGGTTAATATATACAATGAAATATCACAAGGATTTAACATGTCTTGTGTATTTTAATATATTTGTAATTTTAATTCACTATATAAATAATTTGTTTTACAATACTTGGCCGTTGACGTCGCAGTGACGAGTTTCTTTTTACCTATTTTTAGGCGAAAAGACGGTATAAGAAAAGACGCTTCTTTTAGGCCGATTAACGGGTTTCACATATCTATATCCATTCGTGAATAGTGTACATAATAAAGCTACATTGTAGCGGTTTTGAGCGCGGTAAAAATATATATCAAAAATGATTTTAGAAGTTGAAACGGCATAACAAAACGTAAACGATTTATTTCCATATCTTGCTGGGATTAGACGATATGAATATATTATATTTAAATTATACGTTATACAAGTTATTTCGATAATGTCGTTAACAGAACATTAAAGACAATTTATATTTAATCTATGTATAGATTTGTGTAGTAACTTGTAGAAAAGTCCACTTGTTTTTAATTGCAAAGTTGAAAATTAGACGTCCTATTCTGCTATTACGATCTCATCAAAATCGCCGGACACTCTCGTCTTAATGGTAAGTTTGCCTGATATCGGTATTCTGCTAATACGTATGGCGTGCCACGTTATCCTTATAAATAATTATAGGTGAAAATACGCGAAACCAATGTTTAAAATTTTGGAAATTTTTTAATATTGATTTCGGCTCACGTCATTTCTGCTAATTTTTCTACTATTATTTCTCCGCGACCTTATCGAAGGATATTGTGGTTTTTTATTGCCTCAAGTCGGCAAACAGGCAGACAGCCCAGCTCATGGAAAGTGGTTACCATCGCCTATGGACATCTGTAACACCAAAGGTGCTACAAAAGCGCTGCTGCTTTCTTGAGGGATACTATTATATGATATCGCTAATGCCGGAACAAAACTCAGAGCTGTTATGACAAGTTGTTAGAAACAAAGAAGATATAATCACTACGCTTATAATAAATATTAAAATCAATAAAAATATTTTACATCCTTGAACAATCGTTTAAGACAGGATAAAAAATCAAACAACTTTGATTTAAGTAATTCTAACTTTATTGTCAAACAGTTAAACATGTTTTTTGTGGAATAGACTGTTCTATGATTTAGTTTGAAAAGGTAACATATACTCGTGGAACTTTAAATGAATCAATTTCATTTTTTTTATACCGCGACCGTACTAGTCATATAATAACATTAGATCGCAATTTCGCCATAGTAACATATTATGTTGACGTAACGGTTTTGCAACTCTTGATTCCGTTCCACCGTTTGTTACGGACGGATGTATATCCTGGCCTTGCTTACATTATAATTGATATCTAATAATTTAAAACATAATCATCTCCTATCTACTCAAATGGGTACATTGTAATTAAGTATAGTATGTTTTAAAGTGAAACTTCTATTAGACTGAAATCCCAGTTACCCCAGACTTACGTGATTTTAGGAAAGATGAAATTTTTAGGATCGGTAGTTTAACATAAACTTAGAAAGGAATGAATACTCGCTAAGCTGAAAGCGGGGCCGTTTTTCTGGTAGCATGTATCAAAGGTGGAAAAAAACCATGCTCACTTACATCAAAGTAGCAAGGCTGGTTTTTACATATGTCATATATGATATTGTTATAAACAAAGATATATAGTTGCCAGACACTTCCTGTGGGCAAAAACTTTTGACAGACACTTTAAAAAAAAAATTGGGGACTGACGTTATTTTAGGAAGGCTGAATCTAATATATAAAATTCTCGTGTCACAGTTTTCGTTGCCATTCTCCTCCGAAACGGCTTGACCGATTTTGATGAGATTTTTTGTGCTTATCTGGTATCTATGAGAATCGGCCAACATCTATTTTTCATCCCCCTAAATGTTAGGGGTAGTCCACCCCTAATTTTTTGTTTTTATTTTTTAGACAAAATTTTTAATTTCTATTTTTTTATGATACAGCATTAAAAGATACATACAACCCTAAATTGTCAACCCTCTACGATCAACCCCTATTTTTGACCGGGCAGGACGACGTCTGCCGGGACAGCTAGTTTTATATATATTATCAAGTATAGTATTTTAAAACATTTTCCAATGGACATGTGAGGAAGCTTTCAGCTTAGAGAGTATCCATTCCTTTCTAAGTTTATGTTAAACTACCGATCCTAAAAATTTCATCTTTCCTAAAACCACATAAGTCTAGGGTGACTGGGATCTTGGAGTATATATAGACAGGGGGTAGTAGGATTTTTTCTCTCACGAAAAAGCGTTACGGCCGTGGTGAAAGGCGGCATAATTTTAGAGTAGACTATGGATTTTTTGCGGTTCCGGATCGAATTAAGTTTTTTTGTTTGATAAAATAAAATGTGTTTAAATAAAAACTGCATTCATTATAATGTATGGTAACCGCTTTCCATCAAGTGGGCCGTCTGCTTATCTGCTGAATTCCTCCATTTAAAACTATATCTTAATAGAGAAAACGATAGAAGGAGATACATTCGCAATACTATTGAAATTATAAGTAAAGACGAAACAAAAGTTATTTTAAATTAAAAGTAAGTCTCATTCCAAGACCGCAGTTCAAAAATATTTTTTCAAAAATGTAATCAAAGAGTACAGTGTGTAATAAATAGACTTCGTCGTTCCTTATAACACGACCGCAGCAATAATTTGCAGCGGTGTAATTACTGGTGCGGTTTGCGGCAGATATGGCGGCCAGTTTACACGCAGCGCCTGATTGCTAGTCCATCGCGGCGGCGTAACAAGAGCTGCGGTTTAGCCTGGACAGTTCACAGGACTGTGTGCCCTAAACCGCATAGAATTACTTAAACACAAACAAATGTCAATCCATCAATATCTAAAATCAAAGGTGTTTTTAGATATTTGTGTCACTTCAAGGAATAACAAATTTTGATGTCTACTAATTCCCTCATGGTGTTCTAATATAATTCCAATTCAATTCAATGCAATTTATTTAATGCGAAAATGGATATCCAAAAGGTGTTAAATTTAACATAGTACAGCTCTTCAAATTCCGCCTTTCAGCATTCATATGTATAAGTTATCCTGCTTACAAATTTTCTTATATTTATCTTAATATTTATTTAATTATTTACCCAATAAAATGTCAACCAATAAATTATAAAAATTGTGTATTAAAAATGGCGTTTGAATATATTAATTGAAATTCTTCTGGGAGGTGATTATACAGTATAATTAATAAGCTATCATGATAATAATTAACAAACTATCTCTATAAGCCAGGTGGTAGGGCTTTTGCCCGACTGGATGGCAACCACCCCTAGTCTAAAGTATGTCGCCATAACAACCTTAGGTTGTGTTCCGGCATTAGTGACCAGGTTCCAGTCTCCCTTAAGAGAGCAGCAGCGCATTTGTAGCACGTTTGGTATTGCATATGTCTATAGGCGATGGTAACCACTTTCCATCAAGCGAGCCGTCTGCTTGTCTGGTGAACTTCTGCAATAAACACAATAATAAAAAAATACGACAAAATTAATGAGAATCTGTTGATTCCCAGTGAGGTGAAGAAGATGCGCAACTACATTAAAGCGACATCATTATCATTTAGATAATGTATCAACTATTCTATTCTTAGATCAACTCAATGCCTATATTAATTGATGGCGTAATAAATTAACTTAACAATGGACTTACGTAGTTAATAATTCATCCTTGGTCGTTTCATTGAACTTTGTTTACATTGGTGTCTTAATAAGGATTGTAATATTTCCTTAAGTTTTCGCGGCTAGTGTCTTATACTAATATATAAAGCTGAAGAGTTTGTTTGTTTGAACGCTCTAATCTCAGGAACTACTGGTTTCATTTGAAAAAATATTTCAGTGTTAGATATCCCATTTATCGAGGAAGGTTATAGGCTATATATCATCATGCTAAGACCAGTAGGACCGGAGCACCAATGAAGAATGTTTCAAAATCGGCGGAATTTGAAAACAAGTTCCACACGAACGCCGCTGGGACAGCTAGTACATAATAAAACTACGTTTTAACGGTTTTAAACGCGGTAATTCAATTGATTTTTATAATTCCGACGTTTCGGCCACTTTTCAGTAGCCGTGATCACGGAAGACAATGTCAAGTGTCGTTAAAGATTTATTTAGCCTACCGCCAACTTGTTCTTTTTAATTATTTAGTATTAATTTTGTTTATGGTTATTATTTACTCTATGGGAGCCTAATCTAATTTACCACCGCTTCGCAACATGTGGCTTGAAGAGAAGAAACGCTAGAAATTATTCAGCAAACATGCCTAGGCCGATTTTTTTAACAATTCTCTTACAGTTAAGGCTATACAGCCCTGGAACGCGCTTCCTGTTACAATCAGACCAGCAAAATCGCCAGCTTCTTTGGAATATGATATTTAAATTCACTTATAAATATTTATATATTTTGTAGATAAGTATTTGTATGGTATGTATATTAAGTATATATCTATGTAATATATATAATTTACGTATTTATTATTAAAATGTAAGTAGTTTCTGCAATATGTTACGTATACCACCATCGCCATTATCATATAATTTCATTTCTGGGGTAGTCTGGAAGAGATCGCTTTTTAGCGATAAGACCGCCCTTTGTACATAACTAGATATAATTTTTGTCTTAAGTTCATGTTTGTATTGGTGTACAATAAAGAGTTATCTATCTATCTAACAATTTTTGTAATGTATTTTTTATGTAAACTAAAAACAAATATTACCATTCGTTGTTTCTTCTCTATATCTTTATAAACTACAAGGGTGCGAAATTTCACACTCCTCTGAGGTCACCAGAAGCCACAGATGGCCACCCAAAGCCCGAGATGGCCACCGAACGCCAACGAATGGCCAACTAAGCCGCAGACGAAGCCAACGCAAGCCCGCGAAGGCCATCGGATGCCGCAGACTGGCCAATGAGAGCCGTTGAGAGACCGCCGTCAGGAAGGCTCCAATGGCTCCAAGCCCCGCCACCGACGGATAGTTGTCCGTCGATTAGAAGCCGGGGTAAAGAGGTTTTCCTCGAGGCCCCAACCTCCTCGCCGCCTCAAAAGGCTAAGAGGAAGAAGACCACCAAAAAAAAAAAAAACTCCTCTGTCGGCGCAATTTTCGTAAAAAGAGGTATAAAGTTTACTATATTTTGTTAGAGCTCCAGTGCATGAGTTTTAATAAATTGCCCTTGACCTCACAGTACAGAGAGCTTGCTGACGTCTCTATGTCTTTTTTTCTATTACGTTCTACCTTATTAAGTATTCACTGTTTGCTTAAATACCTACGTCATTTTACATCTATGAACATTTTTATACTATGTATAATAAGTATATGTGTATTTAATGTATTTCATGTCTGTATACATAACATTTGTGTATTTACTACTTAAATGTAAGTAGTTGTACTATAGTTTGCGTATGTTACAATCACCATTATCATCTCAGTTCATTCCTGGGGTTGTCTGGAAGAGATAAAACTGCCCTATGTGCATAATTAGGTATAGTTTTGATCTGTATGTTCATTGTTGTATTGGTGTACAATAAAGTGTTGTCTATCTATCTATCCTTGCCCAAGGCGGCTTGGCAGGTTTCACACATCGGTAACCTCGATGTGCCGGTTTCATCACGATGTTTTCCTTCACCGTCGTTGGCATGTGGTAATTGTAACAATATGCACATAAGGTCAGAAAACTGTCTAAGTTTATTATAACTATACAAACACGTATAACACAGTTACAAATATAACCGAACACAACAAGTCCAAACGTAATGCAGAATGTCGTAATTCAATAAAACGCGCAAAGTCCGTCACTATTAGATTCTCGAATGTACATACGTCACGCCCGTATCGTAATCGTCACTCAACTGCCCCCCGCTCTCCATCAGGTCGTCGTTTTTATCATCACAAATGTAAAAGAATCCGCAACACCAGGCTAATGATGCTAATGAGCGAGTACAATAGGACAACAGGCTATTCTCCAAAATAACAGAAATATATGCCCATGAATTTTACAATCAGTTAAAATGCCGACAGGTAATAAAATGTGCTTCTATAGATCTGTACGTGGAATTTGTTTTGGTCGGCGCCTAGGTTGTAACAGTCTCTACGGGCCGGAGCACCCGCTTACCAGACTGACGCCCTCGACTCCATCCAGCGCTGCAGCGTCGCGCCATTCGTATCGTCGACGATCCCATACTAGCAGGCGGTTTAGAATCACTTAACCTTCGAAGAAACTGCGTCCCTCTGCGTATTTTCCCGTCTGTATAACGGGGAGTGTTCTGAGGAACTGTTTGATCTGGTGCCAATGCCTTACTAATACAACCGCAACGCTCGCCAGCGACGGGATGTTCCTTGAGCTCCCACGCTCAACTAAGGAACGGTTCTCTAGAAAATTTATTCCGTGTACAACGATGATCTGGAGGGAACTTCCCGTCGCGGTTTTCCCTTTGCGCTATGACTTAGGGTTCTATAAGGGCGTTATAAAATTTCTTAGAGGTCGGCAACGCGTTGGCGACACCCTTAGTGTTGTAAACGTCCATAGGCGAAGGTAACCATTTTCTATCAGGTGGGCCGGTCTCCAGTTTGCCTGCTTCAGGCTGTATAAAAAAAGTATGTAGGGTGTTCAAACAAAAAAAAAGACTTAAAAATTGGGCTAATCTTTGAAAGGGATGGATCGATTTTGACGTAACTTCCACTGGTAATTGATGTTACTGATGTTATAAGGTGTAACTTAGGTTAATTTTTTTTTGAAAAAAAAACCAGAAATGCACATACGCTCGCCGCCGTCGTGGCTGCACTGGAATGTCAATTAAATTAAACTAGTGGTAACCCTCGCTCGAAATTCGACCATAAAACTTAACGTCAAAGACTATACTTCTATAATCACAGATGTCGCCAAGGCTACACTGTTAGTTTGACTTGAACAACAAACAAAAGTGTATATATGCGTGTGTGTGTCAAGTACATGGTAGTGTGTGTGTCAAGTACATGGTAGTGTGTGTAATGTTTTTTATTTATTTATTAAAATATTGTTACATACCGACAAAGGTAAACACGCACACCTGCCTGTCGTAAAGCGGAGTTTATTACCTTCCCGAATTCTTTTGTTTACTTTGTGTTTAATATTTGTAATTAAGAAAAACATTTATTGTTATTGTACTTGTTTTATGGCCTTGTTGTTATTGTATTACGTCGAAGTTTGCCAGGTATGGATCGGCGCATTATAAAGCAATGGCCCAAGGCACAACATAACATAAAAATATTAGCGTTCGTCGCATCTTCTCTATATAAACTATAAGTGTGCGCAATTTCCGTATAAAAGGAATACAAAGTTTTTGCTTCACATATTAATATGTATATATACATGTATATATATATATATATATATATATATATATATATATATATATATATATATATATATATGTCGCAGAACGGCCTCGTTCTCACGACATCTCCTTTAGTTATTGCAGGTCCTTTAATGGGCGTCATCAGGATAAAATGCGAGCATAAAAGACAAGGCCAACGGTTTATACACTTTTAATTTAGATTTAAAAGACATTTTAATATAGTTTAGACCGAGCAGCGGGTCAGGGCACCGCTCATACTTCCAACTTCAATACTTTCTTTAAAATACTCCATGGTCCAACTCGACCTATTGCCATCAACCAAATGTGTCACAAAAACTCCTCCGTCTACCGAAGTAGATACTACTCAAGTATAGAGGGCGTCCTTGACCCGCTCCGCCATATGCTCTGCTCTGATTGGTCGTTTATTAAATTACAATATTCATAACTTTTATTAGGTTAGAACGATCTTTTAGTCATAGAAACATTTAAGACATCAAACCAAATTAAATTAACAATTTTAGAAGCAATTAAAATGTAAACAAACAATATTGTGCGTTATAAATCCAATCAACAATTATCCGATTTATATATTCCCTCCGACATATATATTAAATTCCAGGCGAATGTAGTCGCGGGTAGTAGCTAGTTTTGAATCCACTACTACAAAACCACGATGCCGATGATTTTGTCTACATTGGTTGAACGTTGTTTGTTTATGATACACGTGTCCTTTTGTATAAAAAAAATCTTAGGTTTTTGCGATTTTTTGTTATAATTCAAAACAAGTTTTTTAACGATTTTTTACTTAAATATTGCAGTTTTCTTGCATACATTACGTTTTTGTGGTGATCTTCATAAAAGCTGGTATCGAAATTCCGTAAGTGTGTTAATATTTCTGAAATTCGGTATGTATGGTGCAAATGTAGCGTGGATAAGTAGTTCTCACCCAAAATCACTTTTAAAGATCCTTTTGAGTTGTTGCAATTTATATCTTATTTTAAATAAACAAGACTCGTATACAGTAAACATATATAATCGGCTGACAACCTACCTGTAATGCGAGACAGTCTCGTGCATGGTCTGTATAGTATGTAGAGTGGGTATATAAAGTTTATTAAACACTTCATATCTTAAGCTCTTAAGTAGAATGTCATTTGCTCGGTAGGCCCTTTATCATATTGTATTCGAATAAATGACTCGATACAAGTTGACAACATCAGTATTTATTTTAAGTTTTTGAAGTGACAAGGTATATTAGTTGTTAGTTTTATTGAAGTTTATTTATTTGTTATAATAATTATGTATTACATAATTACGATTACTTTTATTAATTATTATTTACTTTTTATTTTGTTAATCAAAATTGGGTCGTTATGGTCTTACACCAAAAGGAAGGTTTGCACTGAAAATCAGCGTTGTGTCGGATATAATTCCGGCACAACAATATGCTGAGTGGAAACCTTGTTTGCTGAAAATGCGGCGTACAAATTCTCAAATAATGTTTTGTGTGTAATAATGTCTAAAGAATGTAACTACGTCGCTATTTTCCTCAAATAAAGTTCTTTCTTTCTTCTTTCTATATGTAAATTTTATACCGTGGGTGGATAAAGGACACTTTTCATCCCGGATTATAGGATAGATTTATGTAAAGGTTATGCCAGAAAATATGATAGGTTTTTTATCTGTGGTTTGCTATTTTCCTTATGTTGTTTATTGGCCATTTTGGTTAATTTGGTCGTGTTGGTAGTTTGGGTAGTTTGGTGGTTTTGGCAGTATTGGTAGTTTCATTAGCTGTGGTAGTTTTAGTCGATGTGGTAGTTTAATTCGTTTCATTAGTGTTGGTAGTTTCGGTTTGTAGTGTTCGTCGTTCCAGAAGTTTTGGGAGTTGTGGTAGTTTTGACAGTTGTGTTAGTTTTGGTAGTTTTGGCAGTTGTGCTAGTTTTGGTGGTTGTGGTAGTTTTGGTAGTTGTGGTAGTTTTGGCAGTTGTGCTAGTTTTGGTGGTTGTGGTAGATGTGGTAGTTTTGGTAGTTGTGGTAGTTTTGGCAGTTGTGCTAGTTATGGTGGTTGTGGTAGATGTGGTAGTTTTGGTAGTTGTGGTAGTTTTGGCAGTTGTGCTAGTTTTGGTGGTTGTGGTAGATGTGGTAGTTTTGGTAGTTGTGGTAGTTTTGGCAGTTGTGCTAGTTATGGTGGTTGTGGTAGATGTGGTAGTTTTGGTAGTTGTGGTAGTTTTGGCAGTTGTGCTAGTTTTGGTGGTTGTGGTAGATGTGGTAGTTTTGGTAGTTGTGGTAGTTTTGGCAGTTGTGCTAGTTATGGTGGTTGTGGTAGATGTGGTAGTTTTGGTAGTTGTGGTAGTTTTGGCAGTTGTGCTAGTTTTGGTGGTTGTGGTAGATGTGGTAGTTTTGGTAGTTGTGGTAGTTTTGGCAGGTGTGCTAGTTTTGGTGGTTGTGGTAGATGTGGTAGTTTTGGTAGTTGTGGTAGTTTTGGCAGTTGTGCTGGTTTTGGCGGTTGTGGTAGATGTGGTAGTTTTGGTAGTTGTGGTAGTTTTAGCAGTTGTGCTAGTTTTGGTGGTTGTGTTAGATGTGGTAGTTTTGGTAGTTTTGGCAGTTGTGCTGGTTTTGGCGGTTGTGGTAGATGTGGTAGTTTTGGAAGTTTTGGTAGATGTGGTAGTTTTGGAAGTTTTGGTAGATTTGGTAGTTTTGGTAAGTATTTTTGGTAAAAGTTGGTATGTAGATTGGTAAAGTTTGTATAAAAGACCAATCATTTTTAAAGTTTATAAATATAAAATTCATAACCAATAAAAAAATGCCATACTAACTCGACATGTCTGTCTAAATGCCGAAAAAGGAAATAGATACTTTCATCCCGGGAGATGGAATTGTTTGCAATATAAAATGAACTAAATCTTCCGAGAGTAAATAGTACCAACATGAGAATATAATACTAATGTAATCTGTATTAAGGACTGCTCTTTAAGCAAGAGGTACACACTAGAGTTTGACCGGCCGCGTAGCTGCAGGGAAATCTCTAGTTTCGCATATAAATATTTATAAAATTGAGTAACATGCCCGTGGCACGCCATTGGAATTAGCAGAATACCGAAACCTACAACGAAAGAAAGTAATAGCAAAATTGGGCCCAAAATCTTAGGCGTTAAAGAACCACATTAGAAATAAATTGGTGATAAACACTGAGGACCTTAATATGGGAGGGGAGTACAAGAAACAGCTATGAAGTGGTTGGCTTTGATATCGCTGATCGCTGCCAATCTGGTGCGGCTTCCGGCGCCTGTTGTGAGGACCACCAGCGGCCTGGTTAAGGGCAGAGTCAGCGAGAATGGGAAGTTCTACGAGTACCTCGGGATACCGTATGGTACTGTCGACGACAGGAACCGATTCCAGGTATTCTCTATTGTATTTCTTAATATAGTTTATTTTTATATTAACAACCCACAATGTCCCACTGCTGGGCCTCCCATGACATATTTGTGGTTTACGGAGGACGCTTAGCTTATCAACTCTATCAAGACCTTTCAATGCCTGTGTTATGGTCAACGCATTAGCATTGCCATACAGCGTGGTAATGCGGCCAGCATTTTGGGAATGCTCCCCACCGACAGTGACCTGGACTTAATTTTTATTTTGTAAATATATATTGTTACGAATCACGAGACTCGAATTAAAATGCCGTTAGAATTACTATAGAGTTTATTCAAACTATACAAACACGTATAACACAGGTTCAAAATAAATATAACTGAACAAAATGTAAAGCAGAAGGTCGTTATTCCATAAAACGCGCAAAATCCGTCACTAAATTGAATGTACACTAGTCTTGCTTCACTCGTGGTTATCGTTCGACTACCTCGTCCCTCAATTGAGGCATTGTTCTATACTGCACAGATGCAACATGTCTGCCCGGCCCCGTGGACTGAATTTCCTAGAATCACTTTGTATTTTAAATCCGAGACACCTGGCAGTGATAACAATACAACAATAGGCCGTAAAAGATTACAATACACAATGGGCTGTTTTTCTAATCACAAATTTTAAATACAAAGTAAACAAAAGAATAATGTTTATTTAAGTTTTCGTGACTTGTACACATAATAAAACTACGTTTTAACGGTTTTAAGCGCGGTAATATATTTGATTTTGGTTTATCCGACGTTTCGGCCGCTTTTCAGTGGCCGTTGTCACGGAAGACCACGCTCAAATATCAAATATATTACCGCGCTTAAAACCGTTAAAACGTAGTTTTATTATGTCAACAAAAGAAGTCAGAAAGGTAATAAAATGTGTATCTACAGGTATGAATTTGTCTTTGTCGGCTTCTATATCGTTACCATATATATGATAGCAGTTTTATTTATACTACTGGCCGCCTATTGGTCGAAATTCGACCAATATTAATTTGAATTATAAGTTTGAACGTTCAAGGTTCTGTTGTCAAAGTATACTTCTATAATCACAGATTTCACCAAAAGGCTGCACTGCTCATTTGACTTGAACAATAAACAAAAGTGTATGTCAAATACATGGTAGTGTGTGTAATGTTATTTACATACATACATACATAACTTCACGCCAGGTCCCTTGCGGGGTAGGCACGAACAACAGAGTGCCATACAGGCTTATTCTTGCACATCTCACTTGCTTCTTTGACATTCATAGCTCTTGTCATGTTATTTATTATTATTATTATTTATTTCTATTTTATTTATTAAATACTAAAAATAGATTAACCTATAAATATAAAACTAAATATGAACTACAAACTATACTATGAACTATATAAAAACTAAAACTAAATAAAAAAGGTGGGGGGGGGGAAGTGTCTAAACATTAATTAATGGTCCCAAACCATTTTTTTTTTTTTTTTTTTTTTTTTTTTACATGGGGAAATGCGTTGCCGCACCGTCAGCCGCGCGGGGGATCATGCGCGGCCGGTGTGTGGGGCTCCCCGACGCCGGTTCAATACGACCGGCTGCCGGTATACCCACTAAAACCCCATGGGAGCCTTCTTTCCGCCTAGCGCCGGGGTCACGGTATGTGCGCGAGCTTAACTCGCGACCCCGGCAGCGGCTGGCCGCCTCATAACCAGAGGCGGCTTCTCCTGTGTGCGGGCCGGGGGAGATGGTGGTCCCCGGCCCTGAGAGGGACGCGCGGCTACCTCTCGCGCCCTCTCGCGGCATTAGTGCGGGCGGAGGTCTATGTTGATCCCCAGACCTCGACGCCCGCTGCCGCCGGGAGGGGGAGGCTGCAAGGATACTCCTGCGCCATCACCCCTCCCTCTCCTTCCTCCTCCCCCCGCCACCTCGCGCACACAGCAGCGTCAGCGGCGGGGGGGAGAGCCTTCGCGATGGGGGGGGGGGAGGGGGAGGCTGCGAAGGATTTCTCCTGCGCCAACACCCCTCCCCCCTCTCCCTTCTCCCCCTCCGCCGCCTCGCGCTCTCAGCAGCGTCAGCGGCGGGGGGGGCTTCGCGGTGGGGGGAGGGGGAGGCTGCGAAGGATTGCTCCTGCGCCAACACCCCTCCCCCCTCTTCTTCCACCCCGCCCCCCCCACCGCCTCGCGCAATCGGCAGCGTCAGCGGCGGGGGGGGGCCTCGCGATAGGAGGGAGGGGGAGGCTGCGAAGGATTTCTCCTGCGCCATCACCCCTCCCTCTCCTTTCTCCCCCTCCGCCGCCTCGCGCACTCAGCAGCGTCAGCGGCGGGGGGGGCTTCGCGATGTGGGGAGGGGGAGGCTGCGAAGGATTGCTCCTGCGCCAACACCCCTCCCCCCTCTCCTTCCTCCCCTTATCCCGTCGCCTCGCGCACACAGCAGCGTTGGTAGACGGGGTCGGGGAGGGTAGGTCGCCGGTCAGGCGGCGGTGGTGGGGTGGACATCACCACCGCCGTCCTTGACAGCCAGCGGAGAAGACCTCGACGCTGGCGGTCGCATCGGAAAGGAGGGGTATTTAGGGAGGAGGTTTGGTAAGGAAGGGCAGGCATTGGGATTTGGAGGCGGAAAGGTGGGACACCACTGTCACGGAGTGAAAAGGGGAATGTGACAGTGGCCGCTCGGGGCCCCGGGGACGCATCCCCTTGTGCCGCTACCTGGACGGGGGGGAGAAGTCCAGGGCGGCACCCCCTGGGGGGATGGTCCCAAACCACTGTCATGTACCTGGAACGTTCCCAAAAGGCTGGCGGCGTTACCACGTTGTATGGCAATGCCTAGTCTTTGCAAATTATTTATTATTGATTTAATGTATTTTTTATGAATAATTTAAAAAATGTTAGTAATTTGCTTAAAAAGGGGTACAAAGTTTTTGTTTCACGTATTAAAATAATAATTATAGATAAATAATTTTGGTAGGTAGATATAACTTCTGACAACAGGGATGAACTGAAAATACTAATAATAATTATTCTAGTTCCTAGAGTGGAATAGTATGGTTACGAGTGCGGGACTTGAATTTAAATGCCCTTGGAAATACTTTAGCATTTATTAGAACTATACAAACACGTATATCATAGGTAAAAATATAACTGAACAAAACCAGTACAAACTATAGGATTCAATAACAAAAGAATGGACACAAGTTTTGCTCGTATCGTAATAGTGGCTTTACTACACCACCCCTCCGTTCGGGCTTTGTTTTATACTAAACTATACAATATGTCTCGACACAATGCACAACAATAGTTTCTAACAATCACACCTGGTTAATGACTATCATAAACGATTACAACACACAATATGGATTTTTCTAATTACAAATTTTAAACACAAAGTAAACAAAAGAAGTCCAAATGCCGAGAGGTAATAAAAAAATTGTCGGAATGTAACAGTATTCATGAGATATGAATGTGTCATTGACTTGATTGATTTTGCATAAGAAATTCAAAATAGGCGTTTTCTTTATCCGCTCTCGCTGCATCTTATGAAGTGACCGAAGCTCTATTAAGTTGTGACAACCTATTGTTTTTTTACACGTTTGAATTTTTTGTTATATCTTTCGACGTCGGTGACGTTATATACATATATTATTATATTAATTGCAATATGTTGGAAAACTACTGAATACATTAGCACTGCTCTACCACGTGCAATCTTATACTGATATATAAAGCTGAAGAGTTTGTTTATTTGTTTGATTGAACGAACTAATCTCAGGAATTACTGGTCTGATCTGAAAAAATATTTCAATGTTAGATAGCCCATTTATCGAGGAATGCTATAGGCTATATATCATCATATATATATATATATATATATATATATATATATATATATATCATGCTAAGATCAATAGGAACGGAGTACCAATGAAGAATGTTTCAAAATCTGGGGTTTTTTAACTTCCTGTTTTTTCTATTCCACGCGGATGCAGTCGCAGGCAGAAGCTAGTAGTAGATATCAAGGGGACGGACTATAAGATTCGCACTGGAAACTCGGATCGTTTAAATTAATTCAAATTCATAGTATACATATAATGAAACATTACTCAATACATACAGTGTAAACTCCATGTAACGTCACTCCAGAAGACGTCGCTCCATGTAACGTCAGTCCATGTAACATCACTCCACGTAACGTCGAAATCACTTGGCTTTGGTCTAGCTTGTCTTCCATACAATGATACACTCTATATAGCATTACGCCCATTCTTAATAACGACAATAATTAAGTAAGAAAGCACCTTTTAAGTTGTCGAAATTAGTAAAAATTGCGCAGCTGTGTACATTCTATCACTTTGTTATGCAAACTCTCATTAAACTCTACTGTCGGAATCAAAGCATACCGAAATTTCTAACAAATTCCGATATTTCTTTGTACTTCCCTTATCTCCAAGATGCCTCAATATCGTAAGATATTAATAAACTAAGTAAAAAAATGCAACACAATTACTGGTGTATCAAAAGAGATCAGACAAAAATAACAGCCTTCTCTCCATTTAACGAGACGAAATCCCTTCAGGGTCGTTATATAGAGTTAAACACTGTATTTATAATTATGGAAGTGTGAGTGTGTGTGTATGAGCGTGCATATATTTGTTTGTATATTTAAGACATAATACGCAGTAGTTCTTCTGTTTGAAATTAAGTAAAAGAACGTAAAAGTTTAAGGGCCGCTTGCATAACGATCGCCTTTAAATAAAATTGGTTTAAGATAATAAACTGCCTAAATACGTTTTACACAAAATGTATTGACAGCTCTTTAGACATATTTAGCGACAAATTATTAAAAGATGCTAAATGCTTTTAGAGTGTCTTAAATAAATTTAAGGAACGTTATGCAAGCGGTCCTTAATGTAAACTTTTTTGACTGATTTTTAAAGTTGTTAATTAGTTTGTCCACTTGGTGTTACAACGCTGATGATAAGTGAAAGTTGTACAGTTTTGGAGGTGACAAAGCTGCTCGTTAGTCACACGAGGGACATATCGAGCCTTCACCGCCATTTTGTCGTAAGCGACATTTGGAAATAAGTATATTTATTGTTGCAAAAAGTATTTTAAATTATTCATATGTTTTAAGACTTTTAGTTTTTATTCAGTAAATAGACCCTATTTAACTAAAATTGAATTACCTAAGGCAAAATATACCTAGGTCCGAATGTCGCTTACGATATAAATTGCGGTAAAGGCTAGATATAATTAATACTAAACATGACGAATATGTCAAGGTAGACTTGCACATCTCTGGGTCGTTCGGAAGGTTAAGTTTGTGCAATTATAAATATAATGACATTAATTCTACTTTGCTACTAATGTAGGTATTATACTTCTATACCACTGTTATTGGCCGGTTCTTATATCTTATATTTCCTCAAAATATGCTCTGAGTATAATAATACATAAGGAATCTAATGACGTCGCTATTTCTTCAAATAAAGTCTTCCTTTCTTTCTTTTCTGTGTTTAGACAAATCACTTGTATACAGTAATCTCTTAGGTATAAACAAAAGACATTTGCAAAATTGTAACATACCGACAATATCAAATGCATAACTGCCTGCCATAAAACTGGTTTCTTACCTCTCCCACATTTGGACTTGTTTTGTTTACTTTGTGCTTAATTTTTTAAACTAAGAAATACATTCTATTGTTTTTGTACTTATTTTATGGTCGTCATTAGGAAGGAGTGTCGAACTAATTCTTGTTGTTATTGTTTTGCGTCAAGGCATACTGTATTTGTACAAAATAAAAGGAATGCCCGAAGGGAGGGGTGAGGCAGTCTAGCGAGAACCACGATCAAAGCAAGACGTGTACATTCGTTAAGCGATATAGTGACGGACTTTGCGCGTGCTATTGAATCTTTCAGTTTGTACTGATTGTATCCAGTAATATTTGCCGGAGGAAGGATTGACGGAGAGATCGGCAGTCGAGCGATAAGAACAAGCGAATCAAACAGTGTATACTACATTCGGTAATCCATTTAGTGACGGACTGTGCGCGTGTTATTATATTTGTACCTGTGTTATACGTGTTTGTATAGTTCCAATAAATTCTATAGTAATTCAAACGGCATTTTAATTTGAGTCCTGCAACTCGTAACAATATATTAAATTAAATTTATTTTCCCTTACCAATATAATTCATAACCAAAACTTAATAATAAAATTTAAAATTGTAATTTAAGTTTATAGTTTAATCAGCTCTTTAAATAAATACAATTTAAATCTGACAAACAATGTAATTAATTTGAATTCACGACCGACTTGTAATTATTAGGAATATCAAATCACACATTCAGTAATTTTCCAACATAACATAACAATTAATATAATAATAGGGTATATTATATACCATAGCGGAAGTTTCTAGATATAACAATAAAAAAATCAATACGTGTAAAAAACAGGTTGTTACAACTCTATGGGTTTTCGGTCAACTCATAAGATACAGCGAGAGCGGGTAAAGATAATGCTTATGAATGAATGAATGATTGAATGAAAAGACTTTATTGTTCACCAAAAATTAAATCTACGTTCTTAAAACTAAGTACAGTAAATGTTGAACAACGGCTTTAAAGTTTTTAAAGTTCTTATGCGAAATAGATAATGTCAATGACTTTTCATTATCTCGCGAATAAATTCCATTGTCTTGTTTATTTATAGTATTATATATAAAAGTGAATGTTTGTCTGTATGTCTTTTATAGAATCGTAAACATTTGATCATGTGATGATCTTTAGCAAAACTGTTGTGCATGAGCCAGAGAAGGTTTCTGAGTTGAATCAAAATTGGACCCGGTAGATGGCGCTGCTGTCGGCATATCGATTGAAGCTTTTCCGGGCAGGATGACGTCTGTCGGGACAGCTAGTTTGTAATAAAATTTATCCCCAATATGATGGACGCGGTTGAACCATGCCGGAATTTACCTTGATTACAGCTCTTAGAGGCGGCCATTACGTCACTCAACTATATGTCTATCTTTGTCTAACAAGTATTCCGGTCTTTGTCACTCAGCATGCGTCTACTCATATTTCATGTTATTTTGTTTCTAAGACTTTTATAGAATATTCTTTAAGCTATTGTTAAGGCAAAGACTCGTTCTGTTTTCTTAAGGGGAAAAAGAAAAAGAAGGCGTATTCGTTTCACTATACCTCCCAAGACTTGCTCGTCCTGAGCATTTTCAGAACAGCAGAATTTCGCTGCTCGGTCCAAAAGGCGTAAAAATAACATATTGTTATGAAAATCTTTCGTCGCCGTTGAATATTACTGCTTATTTCGTCCGCTTCTGTTTCCGCTTTTGTTGTCGACGACGCTTTACCTGTCAGTCAAAGTCAGGGTCGTAACATAAGTGAAGGCGGTATTATTAATGAAATTGGTTATACACCGAAGTAGGAATTCACTGATATTGATGTGGGTTGTATGTTCATATTATTATTATTATAGTATGTTATATATTATATTTACATTGTTTTTGAAATACAGCACTTTTGAGGTAGGGGTTGGGGTAGGCGAAAATATATTTGTTACACTACTAGGTCCTTTACTGGGATTAGACCACAATGAGAGTTATCCACTGAATATAGCGCAGATAAGAGTCGATTGCCGGCTTTGGTGGAGACTCAGCAAGGTACCCCTACAAAGAGGTAACTCATGAGCTAATGCTCCACTAAAACCCACTTCCTCCCATGTGCCCCGCGCTCATGGTAGGGATAGCGGAGACTTGAACGTAGTTACGCCCACGCTGATCCTACCAATCAGTGCTTGAGAATGCTTATTATTATTGCAAATGCTAAAAAATATAATCGGAAGTGTATAAAATTACTTCGAGCGAATCAGATTAAAGTTTTCAATCTCAAATTAAAAATAGAAAAAGCACCATACATAGTTCTTAAGTATATTTAAAAACTGCGCAAGAGTCTAACCATTTTTTTAACATATTTATGTAATGAAAATTATACCAAAGGAACGCATGTATAAACGTTAAATACTCAGTATATTACAATGTAATGGAACGCGACCTAACTCGCACACTTCAAAATTACGAATGACGGTGGAAACAAATATAAGTGTTCAGTTTTTAATAACAGTTTTAAATAATATTTCAACTAGAATTTAAGTGAATGGACTTTGAATGCCGTTTCTTTGTCCTTTCAGGTAAGCCTAGTGCATATAATGTTAGTTATTTATTGTATGTTTAGGTACCTACCTAATTGTAAGTACTAACAAATAAAACTTTGTCCTTTCAGAGAAACACATCGTTTTCATTCTTTAAATTGATTAATTTAAATAATAAAGAGTTTTATTATAAAACAATATTATATTTATAATAATACAAAAAAATTATATGAAATGCGCCATGTTTTGCTTCAGCCGACCTTCAAACTTACTGAGACAGAAAACAAAGTTAAGAATTTTATTTCAAAAATTCAATATGTGCTATTTTGACATTTTTTTCTTAATGTTAGAGAATTGATGTAATATAACAAAAACAATGTAATCTTTCAGAGTTAGTGGACGTGTTATAAATACTTTTGTTTCGAACACTGTTCTTGAAAATTACACTTTTGAGTTGCACGTGTTACTCACTCGCTTGAACTACAATCGGGAATCTTTTAGTGACGGACTTTGCGCGTTTTATATAATTACAACCTTATGCATTACGTTTGGACTTGTTGTGTTCCGTTACATTTGTACCTGTGTTATACATGTTTTTATAGTTCTAATAAACTCTATAGTAATTCTAACGGCATTTTAATTCGAGTCTCGCACTCGTAACAATATAGTGGAATTATTAATTAATTAACCTATAACTATGAGTGCGCGCGTGTGTGTGTGCATTTGACTTTTCCATTTAATTCAGTCTATATTTAATATTGTGGTTATAAACTTTTTAACCGACTTCGAAAAAAGGAGGAGGTTCTCAATTCGTCTGGATATTTTTTTTTGTTGCTTTTTTTATGTATGTTCGCCGATTACTACGTGATTTATGATCCGATTTAAGTGATTATTTTTTTGTTCCACGCGGAATAGCTGCCATGTGGTCCCCTAAAAATTTGACATAATTTGGCCCAGTAGTTTTCACTTTATGAACATTTTTTTGTTCTCGTTTCTTGGGACCTATATTTTTAAAGAAGCGCGGCACCATTCATAAGTCCACCCATACATAGCTAGACACTAAAAAGTAACAAATAAAAAATTAAAAACTACATTTGAAAAACCCGACTTCAAAAATTAAAATGTATATCATAACTTATTTCTAAAGCTATTATTATTAATATATTATCTAAAACATCTGGAAGTCGGTGCAAAGTAAAACATAATAAAAATTACTATATTTTGCCAATTACTAAGCAACGACTTTAAGATGTTTTAGATAATATATATTAATAATAATAGCTTTAGAAATAAGTTATTTTATACATTTTAGTTTTTGAAGTCGGTTTTTTTAAACGATTTTTTTTTTTTTTAAATATATGCTTTTACCAAAGTCTTCTGTAAATATGCATCGGTTGGCAGCGGATACATATTTGTGGTTTATGATTGGGGCCACGGGGCTTAGAAGCTTACTTAGCACACACAGCAAAGTGTCAACATTGAGCAAAATGCCTATTTAGGCACTCGAACTATTGGCGCCGTCACTACGCTCGTGCGTCAAACCATCTCATGCCTAAAAAGGACACTTGTCACCTCTCGTGTAACAATTCGTAAACGTCAGAAAGAATACATATACTGGCAGCCAGACCATAGATACTCGAGCTTTGTAATATTAGCTTGCCTGTAATTCTCTTAAACTCAATCAATTATTTATGTATTCCAGGCACCACTCCCGCCACCAGAATGGGAGGGAGTATACGAAGCCATCGACGAGAACACCTGGTGTCCTCAGAAGGTATACGGCCACGTCATCTTCGGAGAACCAAACTGCTTACGTCTCAATATCTACAAACCTGTTCAAGCAAACAAACTACCTGTAATGGTTTACATTCATGGCGGTTGTTTTTTCGGTGGCACTGGTTCCCCGTACCTTTACGGAGGTGATTTCTTCGCAGAACATGGAGTTATCTTCGTCGGTATAAATTACAGGCTGAGTGTAGAGGGTTTTCTATGTTTGGGTATCAAGGAAGCGCCAGGTAATGCTGGACTGAAAGACCAAATTGCTGCTTTAAAATGGATCCAAGAAAATATCGCAGCTTTCGGAGGTGATCCGAATAAAGTAACTTTATTTGGAGAAAGTGCTGGTGCTGTCTCGACGTCGCTTATGATTTTATCTCCACTGGCGAAAGGACTGTTTCATAAAGCGATTCTTCAAAGCGGATCATCGCTTTGCCCTTGGGGACTACAACATGACCCTCTCCAGACCGCCAGTGATTTAGCCAAGAAATTTGGCCACGATACCAAAGATCCATATCAAATTTATAGTATTCTTTCAACAAAAACAGCCAAAGAATTATTAGGCGAGTTAAACAATGAGCAGAATTACTGCGTTGCTGATAGAAATATCTTCGTTCCATGTGTCGAAAAAGTAATAGATGGAGTTGAATCTGTAATAACTGAATACCCTTCAGCAGTTATCCAATCAGGAAATTACACCAAGCTTCCAATGGTAATAGGGTATACAGATAACGAAGGAATTTACTTCGTAGCAGCAGATTATGGGAACAGCATAAGAAACAACAGTATAGCTATAGACCCATTAAAGTATTTACAAAGAGATCTTACATTTCCTAGTGGTTTTGACGAGAAATGTACAGCAGAGAAACTTATGAGGCATTATTTCTCGTCTTACAAAGATGAGGTAATAATGGATATGGTGAATTTCTATTCGGATGTTCATTTCAAGGTTCCTTTAGTGTTAGAATCAGAAATGTATGCAAAAACGAATGATGAACCGATATATTACTATGTATTTAAGTATAGCGGATACATTAATATGCCCAAGGTCATATCAGGCTTTGGGTTGACGAAAGGAGCTTCCCATGCGGATGAACTGTTTTACCTGTTCAAGCCTCATGCGTTTCCATTGCCGCAGAGGTTTTTGGAGCGTACTACGATTAATCGCATGGTGACGATGTGGACTAATTTCGCTAAATTTGGGTTAGTATTTTTATATTGTTTTTATGAATACCAATTAGATAAGGGAGGGATTGTTCCTATCTCTGACGATGGATCAGTATGGTCATCGAGCGAGGTAACGTAGCCAGCCTACTGGGAACCTTACCAACTGAATTCCATGAACTGGGCTCAGTAATTACTTATAGCCTTAAGGGGCATTTTGTTAATTGTACCAGTTTGTAATTTATGTATATTTTGTTGATAACGTCGTAAGAGGCAACTCACAGCCAGGTGGTAAGGTATTTGCTCGTCTGGATGGCTATCCTTAGTCCAGAGTATGCTAGGTTCCAATCTCCCTTTAGAAAGGGGCAGTATAGTGGTAGCAACTTTGTTGTTTATTTATTTAAGGTACATCAATATCACAGACATTATTATGTTACATTGCAAATCATTTCATATAAAAGTTCTGATGTGTGGGTGTGATGTGATGTAAATGCTGTGCAGTCTAATGGGTCCCCATTAGACTGCACAGCATTTACAATTCGAATATGAATTTCTAGTAATTTAATTAATTAATGTTAATATTGTGCATATGTTAAGTAACAAATATAGTTAAAAGTAACGAATGAATAATGTTGTCAAAATTATTAAGATAAAGCAAAAAAATGCATAAAGAATTAAATTTAAAATAACTAACCAAATACAAGTGCAAACATAGGCGATGGTAGCTGCTTTCCATCAGGTGGGCCATCTATCTGTCTGCTCAACTCATGCAATAAAAGAAATCACTGAAAAGTCAATTAAATGTGTAAGTGGGCCAATGTCTCAGTCAGGGCCGACTTCTAGCCATTAGTATTTATTGCTTGACAGTTCGAGTTACATCATTATCATTGTAGTTGGTTGACTAATATGTTGGCCAAATACTTCTCGGTCCACGTACATGACATAGTACGGTTCCACGGAGGTGACAAGCGTCCACTGTTATGTTATTTGGCTACGACTTACAAAAAAATATTCAAAAATACCATACCAAAACTACCTAACAGATATTATCGAAAATAATTTTCAGGAAAACTATTTTTGAAGTTTCGCAAGCTTGGTAATGCATTAGCTATGCCACTAGGGTTGCTATCCTCTTCGAAGAAAATACAGAACTTTTGGGAAATAGGGCAAAAATAGTTATTTTTATTATTAATTTAATTATTGAAATTTCCATGTGTATTTATTACTTGGTTTATTTAGCCAGCAAAGCTCTATTAGTTTTAAAATAATCATAAAAACTGAATAAATAGACGAGAATATAGTACATATTATAGAAAAATAATATGCTATGAATATATTGTTTTTCTAGTATAGTACGATCCTATATATTATAGTGCAGTTGGGAGTCCTATCCACCATTGCTGTTGCAAACGTCTATATGCAACATTAACCACTTTCCATGAGCTGGGTCTTCTGCCTGTTTACCAGATTCGCTGTAAAACAAATCGCCAAATATTATATTTATATGTCCTTTATTTTGGTTTTCAGGGACCCTACACCAAAACCCACGCGCCTGTTGCCGTTCAAATGGCGACCCAGTCGGAAATTCAACCCGACAGCACTGGTGATAGACGACAAGATCACCACTGCGCCCATGTGGGATATGAACTCGGTCACGTTATGGAATGACACCTATACTAAATACCGAAGGAAGGACTATGGGTTCAAATATTGTGATATATCATAATATTCTAACTATAGATTTTTAGAGGCGGCTCTGTCGTATGCCGCGCTCGTGTGCAATCTATACCCCAGCACCTTTTAGCATGGTCAAAATGGAATAACTACTTAGTTATATTTTCACTAGTGAATGAAAATTTAGGTACAAATGGTGCAATTTTGAATGATGCCGGGAAGAAATAGGGTACACGTTCAGAATAAGAAATCTCATAGAAAACGTGATAAAATAGCAACAGCATAGATAATGTTGTTTCATTTACACTTATGACACAATTTCATGTGCGGAATAGAGAGGGATACACAATGTTTTAGCAGCTAAACACTTTTTTTTTGTAAAAATGCGACTGTTCATGTATAAAATCTGAAGAGAAATTAAAAAAAAAATATACTTATTTTATTTTCGATTCACATCGTGATGCTGTTAACTGTTCAATTACGCTCCGATTTCGATCCGTTCCCGGTCCGGTCAAATATTCTTAAACAAGACTCAGGACAGACAATTCAAGTATTTTTACTACTGTATCGTTCTAGTTTTGATCCGATATCACGCCGGTAGCTGTTCGTCGAAAATAATATGTGACCGAAGCGAGATCGGACCTTTCTTCTTTTTACTTTTTCGGGGAGTGCGGTATTCATCACGTCGAGATGGCACTATCAACGCAAAACGCAAGAAGTGCTATTACTCCGCCACCGTTAGGGATATCATCCATTAAAATCTCAGTGTTTCATCTTTCGTCTTATGTCAGGGCAGGCGGGAGCCCAAATAGCCACATTCACTGCCGGGGGGAAGTATAGTCCCCGGTGTCATCGTCTTCTAATTATGGCTTGGGGCGGTTCGAAATCCTCCCCACGAGAGAGAGAGAGAGAATCTCCCAGGGGCCCACCTGCGCTATCCGTTCACGGCGGTTGAAGCTCGAAAGCCGCCCTTCGGCGCCAGCGCGTCCTTCTTTGATGGGAGCGGAGCAAGGATATTTATTATACTCCCGCTCTGCCTCTTCTTTGGCAAGAATTACGCTATAGCAGGAGGATATACGTTTGCTCCCGAACATGGCTCGCACCACGGCTAGGAACCGGTGAATACGGTTGTTTCAACTTCAGAATAGTAGTGACACAGCGAGTTTTTATCGGATCGAGAACGGTGTAAGATTGAACCGTGAAGGGCATCATAGTGCGAACCGAGCCTAAAAGGTGTAAGAAAAAATGAATATGACATCGTTATGTAATATGTTACATCCGCAATATTTATTTATTTAAAAATCTTATTTAATTATAATTATTTTGAATTAGACGTGCAATAAATAAGACTTGAGTTGTAACACAAGTTTTTGGACCTTCGCGGTACGTTCTACGCTATCCAAAGCAAGATTGATAAAACCTGTTATTTTATAAGTTAATTTATGTAAAATTTTATTTATAGATATTTCAAAATAAGTGTGCCATTTTGTATATATAAAATGTCATTCAAATATTCTAGACACTTAATTTCATGTTGGATTTGAATATTTATTTAGTTATTGACTATAGTCCGCCATATTTGTATCAATTGCCATTGACATCTTAATAGTAGGGAAGTCTAAGATGCTAAATGTGGATTTACTTGAGCGTCGCGGAGACCTTTTGGATTGTGAAGGTTAGATGCTAAAAAGAAAAAATGTTATATGATGTATACACTTTCACTGGTGGGGGGAGCGTGTAGAGTCTGTAGAGGTTTTTTAAAAAAACAGTCGCACAGAAATACTCAAGCGCGTCAGATATTCAAATGGGATGTTAAGTAAAGGAACACCTATTCAAAAGACTGACGATTTGGACGCGACCAAAAGCCATGGCCGATGTTTGAATATGCAAAAGAAACGTTACATTGAATTACTCGAGCGCGTCAGATTAATGTACTACAGACGGTTCAGCTTGTTGTCCTTGTCGTGCTGACCCATAATCTGACAATGATGTGGAGGAATTTCCTTAATTCGACAGTTTGAAAAATAATTTGAAGCAGAAAAAATACCCCCACCTGTATGAAGGATTAATATGGTGGGTGCAAGGTTTCCCCCCTTACGTTATTCTGCCACGGTTGAGTAAATCCCAAAATCCCAGCTTGGCCTCCCCTACTATAAATTGATAATTGTCTTACACTCATCTGTAGGGCCTCGTTTGGGATAACGTTACAGTTATAGGCCGTTTCACGCAGATGTATATCATATATATAAGTGTATGCGTAATTTGTGAGACGGTCTTCTTTTCTTCTTCTTTCACCTATCCCAATTAATTAGGGTCGGCACAATATGTCTCTTCCTTCCACACTCTGCTATTCTGCCATACATCTTTTTCTTCTGTCACACCACAAACCATCATACCATCCTTCACACAATCCATCCCTCTTTTTGGTCTATCTTTACATTTGTACCCATCCATCTTGTGACTTTCATTCCTTCTAATTACAGCCCATACTACCTCATGACGGCCTCTGTGGTTGAGCGGGCTAAGTGCTTGGCCACACAGAACACGCGGGCGCGGTGGTGGCGCGGGTGCGGGAACGCGCGCGGCGCACTTGTCCGTAGTGACGCGCGCGGCTCGTCCTAGTGGTGTCATGTCCAGTGTTTGCCAAATATAATATGGATGAAGAGGACTTCTCTTTATTAGAAAATTCTTCCTTAAAATGGCAAAAAAATGGAAAAAATTCCTTAACTGCGGCCACTTGTATGAATGTGCTATGGGTTGAATTGCCCGCGCGCTCAACGCGCCGTGCCGCCCGCGCCGCTCGCCGCGCCCGCGCGCCCACTACGGACACTCAAATAAGGTTTCATATGTTTAAGTATGCCGCGCCGCGACCGCCCCGCGCCCGCGTGTTCAGTCTGGCCCAGCACTAAGCCTTTGCCGGCCTACCTCACTGCAACGCAGAGGCGCCGGGTTCGGTTCCCGGTATAGTAAATTTCGGAAACGTATTTTCTCCGTTATTTACAATGGTCTGCGTGTCTGGATCGGCCCCAGAGTGGTCCGCTGTATATTAACCATAACACAAGCGCAACTTGCTTAATTTGGGGATATACGATATGCGTTTGTCTGACGATTATAAAAAAAAAAAATCGCCCGAATTTCTCAGTTTAAACTATGGGGTGGGGGAAATTTTGAAAACGTTCATGTTAATATTTATTAAAAATACTTTAAATTGAAAATAAATTTCGGTGAAATCTGTAGCACTATTACTGTACTGTAGAACTATTTCTGAAGTTTTGAACACGTTATTTAATTAGTTGGTGATATTAGATCTAGTCTATTGGTTAGTGCATAAGGTATTTAAGTTGATGGGATTTTAAGTTATTTTTGTTGATTTATAATTTTGAAAATGGTTGTGATTGTTATGTATAAGTTGTATGACTATGGACGTAGAGGTAGATTTATATAGAGATGGCATCATTAAGAAAATACTTCGTTTTTATTCTGTGATTGAATGGGCTAAGCCTTTGTCAGCTTGCCTCACTGCAACGCAGAGGCTCTTGGTTCTATTCTTGGTATGGTAATTTTTAAACGAATTTTTCGTTATTTATTACTTACTTAGCTTGCGGATATCAATTGTTTGTGTTTGTCTGTCTTATAATTACTTGCAAAAGGAGGCCTTTTATATTTTGTGTCTTGCTCTGCGTATGATATGTTATTCAGTTTACAAATCATATGAAAAATCACCGCGATTTTTATAATTATTACACGGCAATTAAAAGTTTTAATGAATTTATAGTTTAAACTTACGTTGTTGAAGTGTAATTAATATAGTGAACTGTCGTATTCTTTATTTATTTATTTATTTACTTGGACAACACAACAGATAACGATCAGTAATTCATTTATATAATATAGTTTGTAAATTATTACTTCTAGATTGCGTTCCAAGCGTGCTGGCACATCCATGTTAAGATTATATTTTCACAAACAAAATTATGTGAATAATGTCAGTAATAGTCATTCAATAAATAATTAAAACTAGGACATTATTTTAGTGACACATTATAAGGTAATAGATTAAGAAAAAGAAAGCATTAAACAAATTACTAAAGTGAAGAGGTGTGATCTTTCAGCGTAGAAATTAGGTTTATGTGAATCACTTCTCTATTTAATTCTACCTCTATAGTTCTAAATGAAGAACAATAGTCAAGCTCAAACTTACTTTTTGTACGGTTATCTGATCAAATGAAAAACATGTTCGAATGCACAATATTAGATAAAGGTGGTATATATATATATATATTGGGGTTTCGTTAAAAATTAAATTTTTTGCGACGCCCCCTAAAAAGCTTCCTTTTAATGAAAAAGCACTGATATTTTTTTTATAATTTTTTCAAGTCAAGACATCACGTGCGTCAAGACGATTATTATAAATTATTATAAAAAAAATCCCAGTGTTTTTTCATTAAAAGGAAGCTTTTTAGGGGGCGTCGCAAGAATTTTAATTTTTAACGACCACCCTAATATATATATATATACACATATATATAATTCATGACACAAAGGGACAATGACACAAAGAGATCGCGATAGATTAGAAGCATTTGAAATGTGGTGTTGGAGACGCATGGAGAGAATAAGTTGGAAAGAGAAGAAGACTAATGAAGAAGTTCTGGACATGGTAAAGGAGAAACGCACAATATTAAAAACTCTAGAGGAAAGAAGGGGGAAGATGTTTGGCCATTTGCTAAGACACGACACCTTCTTATGCACGTTAATTGAAGGCAAAGTGGAAGCAAGGAGGGGGAAGGGAAGACCAAAGCGAGCATTTATAGACCAAATATAAGAAAAAGTGGGTGTCGTGGTGTGTCTTACACAGAAGTAAAACAACTGGCCCATAATAGAGATTGGAAGAGGATCCACCGACAAGAGCATGCTCATAAATGATAAATGAATGAATACAATTCTGACTAAGAATAATAAATTCACTGACATCAAAATATTTAGCAATTAATAAACATATGCGTATCAATATACAGTCAAACCTGGATAAGCGAGAGTTCAAGGGATCACAATCTCATTCTCGCTTATAGAGGTTTCTCACTAACCCGAGTTTCTCGCTAATTTAAGGTACATGGGTAGCGTTTCTCTCTTATAGAGGTACGCAGCAATAACAAGTCACAGGAAGTACGAATGTAGTAAATATGTAATATGATAAAACATATAAGTACCTACTTTATAAGGGTAGGTATCAAGATGCTTACAAAAACAAGACAAAACAATGGTAGGAAGTTCCACGAAAGTTAAGAATGAGTCATAAAATAGCAGATGTTAAATTTGTAATTTGTTTTGTTATTTGTTACTGTATGTATGTATTTTTATTGTAGCAATAGTTCCTCCTAAATAATATAAATAAATAAAGCTCGACTGTCGCTTATAGAGGTATAGATAAGTAGCAGTCTCACTTACGGAGGTCCATGAGGGAGAAACGACTCTCTCTTACAGAGGTTTCTGTTTTTCGCTAATAGAGGTTTTGGGAGCTTAAAATGACGGGTCCTGGCTAATACTCTCACTTATAGAGTTTTCTCATTTATCGAGTTCTCACTTACCCAGGTTTGACTGTATATTTTTTTGACATCTAATTTTTTTTTTGACATTTAATTTTTTTTGTCATTTTTTTTTGACATTTAATTCAATTTTTTCTTTCTCTTTGTTTTTATTCTATGATACGTATATTATTTTCAACCATTATAAAGGTGGTCTGGAAGATATCGCCGGCGGCGATAAGACCTCCTATTGTATATATGTAACTTATATGTATGCAATGAAGAGCATTCATTTATTCATTCACAAGTTTGCGCTTGAGTATCGTTCTTGAACATAGGTCTTATTTAGAAATATAAATGTAAAAACTTTTTTGGATTTTTATTATCAAACATTGAGAATCATTCAGATGTCCTTATGGTCAGTGGATAGACGTAAGTAGAACGTGGTTTCTTAATAGCGGGAGTACAGGAGACAGGCTGACCACCCACTTGACGGAAAGCGGTTACCATCACCTTTTTTATGGCAGGAGTTCAGCAGACAGGCAAACGGCACACCTGATGGAAAGCGGTTACCATCGCCCATGAACATTTATAACACCAAAGGTACAAGTGCGCTGCTACTCTCTAAAGGTAGACTCGAACCTGCATAACTCAAGGTTGTCATGGGACCGGACTCTAGACCAGTTGCGTTAGCCATTTAGACGTGCGGATACTGTACCACTTGGCCTTGGGTTGCTTTGTCGCCTCTTACCAGACCAGGCATAGATAAAAATACTTGATTTTAATATATTAAAAAACTAGCTTCTGCCCGCGACATCGTCCGCGTGGTGCGGTTTTTTTAAATATCCCACGGGAACTCTTTAATTTTTTGGGATCAAAAGTATCCTATATGTTGGCCAGGGATATAAGCTACCACCATACAAAATGTCATTTAAATCGGTCCAGTCGTTTCGGAGAGTAGCCGGTACAAACAGACAGACAAAAAGAGAAACAAAAAAAGTGAAAAAATCTAAATTAGTTCTATTTCACTTCTTACATCCCCCTGACTAGGTCTTTAGCATTTTTTTCAATTGTACTGAAATTCAACTTCTACAGTTTTATTATATGTATATAGATAAAACTAGTATTAAGTTTACATACAGTACGTGAAGGTCAAAATCATTTAATAATAAACGCAAATACTGTAAAAAACGCAGCGTTGTGAATCGTTCGGTGATTGTCGCAATTAAAGCGTTGCAAAATGCACTAGATCACCTTGGGTATAATAACCTTGTCTGACATCGTCACGCCTGTGACTCTCTAATGATAGGCAGATTATGTTTTGATAGTATTAGCTGTGCTAGCGAAACTTCGCTTGCATTGTCATGACGACATTGCAGCGGCGGCACCAAAAAAACCGGCTACACCCACTTCATCTGCTATACTGGACTTAGTACTTGGAATAGACATAATATTGTTTCTCATAATTTTAGAAAGATAGATAACACTTTATTGTACACCATTACAGAAAAACTTACGAACTAGTATTATAATAGTAGGGTACAAAGGGCGGTCTTATCGCTAAAAAGCGATCTCTTCCAGACAACCCGTGGCAAGAATATTCCGATTAGAAGTGGCGATGGTGGTATACATAATTATTGTACGATTACTTCAATTTTATTAATAAATATATAACTATACTATATATACAAATATACACACAAGTTATATACATATTTAATATATGGCGATAATATGCAACTATTTAAACTTAATAAACATATAGCAATATGCAATATAATATATACTAATTACATATCATTATATTGCAGATAGAATTTTCTGACTAAGTTCTTAAATATTATTAGGGATTTTGCTTGTCTGACAGCAACAGGCAATGAATTCCAAAGTTGGACAGCCTTCACCGTGAAAGAATTATTAAAGAACGTTGTACTATGAATAGGAGTAATAAGTCTATGTTGACTGGAAGGGCGTAAATTGTAAGAGCAAGAAATAAATTCGAAGCGTTAATTAATTTTATATGTCATGCTTATTGTTTACTATATTAGTCGCGTGCTGGAAACTTTGTTTCCCATAAAGTCAATTTCAATGACATCATTTGTTATCATCATTGTAAGGCGTAATTATCATATGCCAAAACATCATTTGCCATCGAAATTGCTTTCAGAAAAAAAAAATCGGTTTAAACTAAACGATCAATAGGTTTAGGTCTGGTTAGGTAAGAACATGAAAAACAACGCTAGAAAGCCAATCGCTTTTTAGAACAAAGCCAATTAATTTAGTATGGCATTGAAATATTCTGTTAATATATTATTGCAATTAATAAAATGGATAACAATACGTATGGCACTCGTGTCATTATGGAATCGAATGTACGGTCAAGCAATAGACAACCAAAACAAACATGTGCAAGTGCATGGCGACTGTGGCCGAATAAGAGTGGTTATAATACATACAGACAGATAGATAGACAATAAATATATACTTTAAAGTAACAGAGACTAAAGACATTACAGACGTTTAGAATCTACTTAGGAAGCTCTCGCTACCTTTCCTTAAACGACTATGCCCAAGTCATCTATAAACAATAGGTACAAAGATGAAGACTGATTGAACTCGCTAATCACAGAAACTACTGGTCTGATTTGAAAAATTCTTTCAGCGTTAGATAGCCCATTAAGCGAGGAAGGCTGTAGGCTATATATCATCACGCTCATACCAATAGGAGCGGAGCACTAATGAAGAATGTTTCAAAATCGGGGGTTTTTGAAAACAAAATACACACGGACGACGACGTAGGCACAGCTAGTATTATATAACTACTATTTGTCAGTGAAAAACACGTATCTCATAAGTAATATATTTATCTTAAAAATGAAATATATATTTTAAAAATGTATAAACAGGTATTTTATACTTACAAGAAGAATCTCACCACGAAAGTATTCTTAAGGTAAAGTAAAAACTTCAATAATTATTAAATTATTGTATGTATTGTATTATTTAGTTTCATTATTAAACTTGATTTACATTATTGTTCGAGAACCAGCGGTGGTCGGTGAAATACCCTAGTTACCTACCATACATTATTATTTTTCCAAAAATATATTGACAATTCTCTCTTAACGATTCTCTGGCATTACGATACAATGTAGGTAATCAAAATCATTATTCAAATGGCAATGGTAAAAGGTTGCGCAATTTATCGTCTCTTACAGTGGCAACACTAAAAAGCTGCGCAATTTATGTTTCTTAGAGTGGTAACACTAAAAAGGGTCACGCAAATAATTTTTCTTAGAGTGGTAACACCAAGAAATAAAGTCTTCTTGAAAACGCATACGTGCTGACAATTTCTCCAGCAACCAAATAATCCACGCTTATCAAATTAATCGCCCAACTAAGCATCCGAAATAATGAAGCAAACAATACATTATAATAGATAGATAGATGATGGATTCTTCAGCACAACTTTCCCGTAGGTATTAAAGAACAAAAATGATTATACAAACCCTACTAAAAGAATTCTCTAACGCCGAAATTTCAATATAACAGTATAATGAAAGGCAAATATATCGCGGAAATCCGGATGCAGCGAAGTAAAGAGCTGACCCAAGTGACCCCTGGCCTATTTGGTTAGGCCTCGCCAAACATAAGGCACTCTAATTGAGCCACCGTCTACAATCGAGCCAATTATACGAAATTATATCTACTTTATTAAAAAATAAGCCTTTTTCGGTTGCATTTTCTACGCTACAATATGGGGCTCTTCAAAAAGGGCGTAAACTGAAATTAATTCTTCCCGAGATAGGCAACGCATTGGCTCCCTTGGTGTTGAATATGTCCATGGGTGACGGTTACCACTTAGCCAGTTTGCCAATTTACCTACAAAAATATAAAATGGTACCATTAAGGCTTACAGCAACGCCATCGTCTTTGAATATTTTTCGGTAATGATTTTTCAAGTGATAGCGACGTTTCCAAAGATGCTGTAGTTTTACAGATGCGTTAATATTTTATTGAATGAAGCAAGTGAGGTGTGTAAGAATAAGCCTGTATGGCACTCTGTTGTTCGTGCCTACCCCGCAAGGGACCTGGCGTGAAGTTATGTATGTATGTATGAAAACGCTATGTCTAAAATTAAAACTACGTTCTTAAAAGCTAGGTACAATAAATGTTTTACAAAGAGCCTTATCACTTAACCAACTCACCACTCACCGATCTTTTCCAGGCAATCCCCTAACCTAAGGACAATATTAAAACATAATATAATAGTGGTAGTGAATACAATAAGTAATATGAAACATGCCAGGAATAAGTAAATAAATAATATACTTTATATATACACTAAACAAACATAAAACATATCATACTATATATAGAATCAGCAGCATTATTAGACCTGAGAGGACCAAAGGTTGTGAATAAAACAAAGCAATATTTAAGAAAGTAATAAAACTAAATTATTTATATTTCTTGTATAAAGATGTAGTTTTTTTTATCCTATTTTGATACATTTTGAAAAAACAAAACCGTTTAATGTGAATATTAAGGAGATGATTTCGTGAATTTTTTTCTTGACTTAAAAAAACTATAGAAAAATTACAAGAAAACCAGGTCACGTCTCATATCTTAAATATTTATGGTATGTTTTTTAATTAATTATTAATTAGTAATTACCACCAAAAAGTTGTTTCGCTTGCACCCCACTTTCGACGTATTGCGATAATAGGCGCCTTAAGCATTAGTACTGTGTACATTTATATCATTGCCAAAGTTAATGAAAAACAGAAAATCGTATGATTTTGTAAGAGTTCTTTTAAAAATTTATCGCGGCGTGAAGTTAGCAAAGTCCCCAAGAGACGACATCACAAAGAGCGTCGAACTTTTGAAAGAAGTTTAGTTTCAAAGGAATACACAAATATCTGTAAAATTAATTTCCGTGAAACATTTTCGAGTCGCCCGATCGCCGCCCGAGGGCGCGGCGGTGGCTACGACTGCTCGGGGCTGCCACCTTTTAAACGTACCGATGTATTTACAGATTTTGAAATAATTGCTAGTTAATAAGATTACTTTTAATTTCATTTTAGCTATTTGGAACAACAATTACATAAATAATTATGTAACAGCCAGGAGAGATTTGGGTAAGAAAGTACCAAATATAAACTATTTGGTCAGGGTTTCATCTTTACTTGTTTAGCCTTTGATGTGACTATTCATATTGCACAGTATGCAATGAACACCGTCCACACGCCACTACGCCCTTTATACGAATATGCCACCCTACGAGTACAAAAAAATAACATTGCATCATTGCTAAATGCAGCAATTATATCACAGTGATGCCAGGATCACAAAAACAACCACAATAATTAGTTACTGATGCACTAAATTATCCAGACGACAAGTTTTAGTGGGCTTATAAAATTAACCAACCGTTAGAAAAGGGAGATTTAATTCAAGGACGAGCTCCGGCCAGTGTAGGACTACTATAGGAAATGAGAACAAAAGTTACCGGGCTATTGGGATGAACTGCTAATGAAACTAGGGATCTGAAACTATAGGGACTATGGCATCTTTGACTAGAGTATCATTGGCCTGTCGCAATGTTCCGAGTACGTGAATAAAATGGGCAGACGTGTGTGACTCACCATTCCCTGCATGTGCTCCAAAAAAAGCCCAACAAGATTGGCTACGGGCTAGGTGTAAAGTGTGAGTGGCTAAGGGGTGTGGAAAGGAAGGTTGTAGGTTCACCGAAGCTACTTCTGACGTAAGGCCATTCATCACTTCCACCCCTGGAGCTTGAGACTTAGCTCTAACCTGTGCCAGCTGGCTAAAGCAAGCACGGAGGCGGGTACGAGGTGTCGCTACTTACATAAGGCTGCGCTACAAAGGCACCGTGCGGGATGTGTGAGTGGCTAAGGGGTGTGGAGGGGTAGGCTGGAAGTTCACCGAAGCTACTTCCGACGCAAGGCCATTTATCACTTCCAGCCCTAGAGCTTGAGTCTTAGCTCTAACGACCTTTACCAGGGTAAAGGTAACCGACATAGGTGCCGGTTGACTAAAGCAAGCATAGAGGCGGGTACGAGGTGTCGCTACTTAGGGCTTCGCCACAAAGGCCCCCTGCGGGATGACTGCTGATTATTATTAATCATTATTTTTCAGTCATTTTGTAGTTCGTAAGCTGGCAACCCTTTCGTAGTGGTCCAAGTTTTTGCTATTAACATAGCTGACAGACGAACAAACAGCCGGCGGGGGCACTTTATGTAAGTTGAAAAGTTGCTCGTAGCACCGAGTCTCACATACCTTCCCGCTGGCTTTATTCGCTAACGATTTGTGTACTTGTCCGTTTGTTTACTTTTCCTGTTATGCGATTTGGAGGTTTTAATTCTGACTTATGGACGCGTTATACTCGCATTAGGCTCTATGCCTCCGTTTTTATCCATGCAGAAATGGAGAAAGAATACAATTTCTTGCGTTGGGGCGGTACAGAGAGAGGCGATAAAACAACCAACAGCCAGGTGGTAGGGTATTTTGGTAGGGTATTTATGTTACTATTTATTTATTTATTTTTGTAACACGGAGGTTTTGCACCTTAACAGAAACCTCCACCAAAGTTATATACTAGAATGTCATGTCATGTAAGAGAGACTTGACTTATGTCTACGATATAAGACGTTTTCTAGCTATCTAACGAATCCATATTTATCCTTATCATCATTAGTTATTAATTGTAGTAGTCTATACATTTTAACTACTATAGTGGCGCCCAACGTGGGGCGCCACTATAGTAGTTGAAATATATAAGGCTACTACAATACAATTTCAACTACTATATTTTTTTAATTAATAAATGAAATTATTGTACGAGTGCTAGTTGAGCAACTACCGACTTGTCGTCCTTCCTATACTCCATCCAAAGGTTGACTGGAAGAAATCGCCATGGGCGATAAGACCACCGGTTGTACTTTTATTTAATGTTCTTGAATTTATGTAGCATCTTTATACGATAAAGTATATTCTATTCTATTCTATATTGGCTACCATCCTTGGTTTATAGTCATCATCATCATCCGAGCGTTAAATCCTGCTTGCGTTCGGAGCGTTCACTCCGACGCCCAGGGTTCGTTTTCCTACTTTTTCTACTCCACTTCGTGCAGTCTCCAGCATCCTCCGTTTTGAGACCATTTGGTACTCATGTCATCCTTCACAACGTCAAGCCAACATTTCTTGGGCCTTCCTCTTCAACCTGGACCTGGCGGAGGCGACATGACTAGACATTTGTTACTCACATAATTAGCCAGTCTCCGTAAAAAGTGACCAGCGTAAGTGACACTCTTAGCTCACTTAGCTTGTATCGCTCAAGTACAGGCCACGCTTCACTGCCCTACAAAAGGACAGGTCTAATAATGGATATATAGTTTAGAGTATGGCACCATAACAACTTTGAGTTGTGTTCCGGTATTAATGGCCAGGTTCTAGTAGCAGCGAATACGTAGCAACTTATTTGGTGTTTTTTGTAAATCGCCTTTCTACTCCGTCATTTGATAAGACAGAGATTTTCTTTTTCTCATCTCTTATAAAATCTATCTTTTAAAAACTACTTTAGGGTTATAAATACGTCATTTTACATATTTTCTTTTGGTTTTTCTTTTCAAAAATCTTATCTACTAACTAACAAGTTTCTTAAGTACTAATTTACATTTGACATTTATATCTCTTTTGTTTATGCAACTTATTTGGTGTTGCATATGTCCATAGGCGATGGTACCTACTTTCCATCAGCAGAGCCGTCTGCCTGTCTGCTAAACGCATGAAATAAGTATTGTCTTTATTATGACTTCAATCTGATATACAGATATTTTTAAGTCTTCCAAAATTTGGTTCACTATTTGAATGTATGTTTTTACGCAATTTCTCCGTCAATTGTAGATCGATAGTTTTTTTTTTTAATTCGAAAGAGCGTACTCCTCAAGTGGTCACTAAGTCAGGATCTGATGAGTGAATCCCAAGGATACTGACAGCAACCCTTGTTGAAGAGCGTAGAGCGCCTACACTTTTTCAAAAGGCAAAACTTCTATACGCGTGTCAGTAATATAATTTCTATAGGCGCTTTAAAATATTAGTTTTTAGTAGCTATTGAAGCAACTAAAACGTTGAAAAAAATTTTTTTTTAAAAAACAAATTGACTTAATTTAAAAAGCAAGCACCAAATATTTTATACAACATCCTTCGGTCGATTACAAATAAAACATAAAAAGTATACAACAAAATTGCTAAATGCACCGATATACTTAATCTTATCTATATACATACATACATAACTTCACGCCAGGTCCCTTGTGGGGTAGGCACGAACAACAGAGCGCCACACAGGCCCATTCTTACACACCTCACTTGCTTCTTTGACATTCATAGCTCTTGTCATGCACGCTCGTCTGTTCTTAAGGCTCCTAACATCACCTTCTGCTAACACATGATCAATTTGATCATGGAAGGTGTGTCGTGGCCTTCCGCGACTTCTGCATCCATCCACTTTTGCATTGTATATCTGTTTAGTCATTCTTTCATCATACATAATAATATATAAGTCTTATCTATATAATCTTATAATAATATATAAAGCTGAAGAGTTTGTTTATTTGTTTGTTTGATTAAACGCACTCATCGCAGGAGCAACTGGTCTGATTTAAACAATTCTTTCAAAGTGTTAAGTAGCCTATTCATCGAGGAAGGCATAGGCTATATATCATTACGCTAAGACCAATAGGAGCGCAGCATCAATGAAGAATGTTTCAGAATCGGGGGGTTGTATGTACTGAGTCATGTATTTCTTAGAATAACATCTTTGGAGGTCTTTAGGTATAAATGAAACAATGTTGTGAGTTTGAATTGCAGTTCAGGAATGCATGTTTATTTGGTAAAAATGCCGATTAATATTTTACAATAGAGTACACATTTAGCTGCTAAACGAAATATAATAATAATAATACGCGCACTCGAGAGGTGACACGTGTCGCGGTGAGGTGAACGAGTTATGCGCGGGAGGGAAACACCGGGGGCTCGACTAGGGCAGCGCGCTACGCGTTTGCCGATCATTTGTGAGCGGCCGCCGTTGTAATCGGACGTTTGCAGCTACACATCTGTTACATTTATACAAGAATACATATTTCATTTGCACTAATTTGATTTGACATAAAGTCTATACAGGCAATGTAAATGTCCCAACAATGGTAACGTAAAAATAACGTTAAAATATTAGCAGTAATATTTAAAAATAAATAATTATATAAAACAATTATTGCGTTGTATTCTACGTTTACCCAAAACTCCCTCAAGACTATAAGTAGACTACTGAGCCTAGATCACCGTCTTCTATGGGTAAAGTGCCCAGAAGGCTGGCTACGTTTCCTCGCTGGATCGTGGTGGACATTGCCGGAGGTAAGCGCCAGCCTTCTGATCACCTAAAGAGTCTATGAGTCATTTTGATAGGTTTTGGTAGAGTCTCGTGGCCTCAGGACCCCACGGTCCAAGCGTCTCGACAGCAAACGGTACAACAAGCTCACACTGAGGGTTGCATATTTGCGCCACTTGAGTGATTCAGCTATTTCCGCCGCCGAACAGGCTGATCTAGACAAATAAATAAATTAATATTTATAATCATTAATCTCCTTCTCTACAGACACACACGCCCACACACACATCATTATATGTACATGACCAACATACACATTACATGGTGATCTAAAATTTTAACACTGGCAATTGGCGTGAGGAACCTCTGATTGACTGATATTACAGGTATATTATACCTAGTTTGAGAGTCGGAGTCAACTAATATTGTATAGTGTTTTTAGCCTCCAAAATGTGTTTTATTCAACATTAATTTCATTTTTGTACTTTGTTTTTCTTAAGGCTTAATAAATATATTTTGTATTTTGTATCATTGTACCGGTGATGTGCAGAGCAAAACAAAATTAAAAGAGAATAAGTATATAAAATAAACAAATTATAATAAAATTGCACTTGTGTCTTGTGTTACGCAATGTTCATCACATCAGTTATGAGAACCATAGAGTATATCAATATCACATAGACAATCCTCATACATAATAATATGATCCTGCCAACACTATGAAGTAATTGCTATCTTTAGCAATGATGTTATATTATTATTTTGTAGGATAGTTTTCGTAGTATTTTCGTATAAAAAGACGGTGTGGCGTGTAGACGGTGTTCATTAATGTGCGGTGTGAATAGTCACACCAAAGGCTGAACAATAAAGGGGAAACGCTGCCCAAATAGTTAATATTTGATATGTTCGTCATCCGTGCAGGAACGGAGAAAGAATACAATTTCCTGCGGCCCGGCGGCCTGTCGTAAGAGGCGACAAAACAACCCACAGCCAGGTGGTAGGGCATTTGCCCGACTGGATGGCTACCACTCCTGGTCTAGAGTATGTCGCCATAACAACCTTGAGTTGTGTTCCGGCATTAGTGACCAGGTTCCAGGCTCCCTAAAGAGAGCAGCAGCGCATTCGTAGCACCTTTGGTGTTGCAAATGTCCATAGGCGATGGTAACCGCTGCCCATCAAGTGGGCCGTCTGCCTGTCTGCTGATCTCCTGCAATAAAAAAAATAAAAAATAAAAAAATGTTTGGTACTTTGTTACACGAATCTCTGCAAGGCTGTTTACACTTGTCTAAGAATCTTCTAAAATTTCATTATTCAAGATATCACTAGCAAAGATGTGATCCTTATAGAAACGACAACACCTGTTTGTATACTCACCATGTTTTTTTATGAAATAAATGATTTAATTCGAAAGGATAGTAACATATAAAATCTGACAAAAGTAGTTACCGAGTTGAAAACGCCCCAGGACATCCTCGGAGAGGTCCTAGGCACATTCGCTCGGCTCCATTCGCTCGTACGCGCACACTAATTAGCCTAATTAGCGATTACACGGCTCGACCCACTCGTAAATAGCAACTGGGGGCTTTGAGGGCTTGCTGCTTGTTAAAACGACCTGTTCAGATAGTCGAGGCTATGATATATACTTTTTTTGCCGGCTAAGAGCTTAAATAAATAGTAAAATTTGTAAATAGATGTTAGAAATCACTACATAGTATAAAACAAAGTCGCCTTTTCTGTCCCTATATCCCTATGTGCGCTTAAATCTTTAAAACTACCCAACGAATTTTGATGTGGTTTTTTCCAATAGATAGAGTGATTCAAGAGGAAGGTTTATATGTATAATACATGCATCATATACTAAGGCAACATTGCTAATTTTAGAGGTTTTTATGTAGTGATGCCCGTGCAAAGTCGGAGCGGGCCGCTATGTTTTTATATACAACGTTCATAGTTTTTCTGTAGTGTATTTAATTTTGTATCAGCATTGCACCCGTGCGAAGCCGGGGCGGGTCGCTAGTATACAATAAATTATTCATTTACTCCCTAACTTCATTCAAAATTAAAAAAGAAACTTGCTGAGTACTTGCAAACATTAAATTATTATGAAACTGAAATTCTGCTCAATAAAATTGGAGCCTAATTTTACACTAATCTGGCCACAAATGAATGTAATAATATTGTATATACACCCATTAGAACTCACAATTAACCCCCAAGACACAGGTGCAAACCTAGTTTGGGGGTTAGGGAATTGACACGTGAACTAGTATCACTTGTACATGTCACTGTATCTGGTTGTTGTTAAAAATAAATAATTATTATAGATTATTATTGTATATGTATGTCTTTCAAGACCACGGGCCATAAAAATGGCCCGGACTTTTGGAGGGCTTGCGTGGGACCATGGGGAGGCCAACACGTAGAGGTCCCTTGACAAATTTAATGTAAATATGTGGCGTGACCCTTTATGTTATTATTAGTTTTAAGATAATTACACACACGCATACAAGCACACACACCGTTATCTGGTTTTCTGTGCAGGAACGGAGAAAGAATATAATTTCCTGTGACCGGGTGGCCCGTCGTAATAGGTGACAAAACATCCCACAGCCAGGTGTTAGGGCATTTGCACGACTGTATGGCTACCATCCATGGTCTAGGACAGTGGTTCCCAAAGTGGGCGATAACGCCCCCTTGTGGGCGCTGCGGGCGTAAAAGGGGGCGGTAAGAGTCCCAGAAGAAAATGGTCTAGAATATTCACCATAACAACCTTGAGTTGTGAGCCAGCATTAGTAACCAGGATCCAGTCTCCCTTATGAGAGCAGCGGCGCATTTGTAGCACCTTTGGTGTTGCAAATATCCATAGACGATGGTAACCGATGGTAAGTCTTGCAATAATACAAAAAAAAACACAGACATACGCATGCACGCACGCACGCGCGAAATGAAACATAAAAATGCTATATTGACTTGAAGGTGTTATAGAGAGAAGTCAGCGAAACATTTACTTCTCGCTACATTTTTTAAATTTTCATTCATAAAACTACATCGAAATTCCAGTGCTGAAGTCTGCAATCAACTAACCCAGTGCACTAATTCAATTGGCACCCGTTCCGGAGTTCCGACTAAAGTGAACTAATATTTGCGCAAATCATTTGAACATATTAATTTTACAATGCGGTTAGGAGTTTCGCTTTGAGAAACGCTGGCTTTTAAAAAGTTGCAGAACAAATATGACTAGCTGTTTTTTTTTTAAATTCATTTATTGTTTTAATTTAAAAGGAAACTGTGAAATAATGAAGAATTCTTTAAACTAAATGTTAGACCTCTGTGGTTGGGCTAAGCCTTTGTCGGCTTTGTGGTACACCCTGCAACCGGGGTGTATCAAGGCCGTGCGCGGGTCGGGGGTACTGCACCTGTGCACCATGTCACACCGAGCATATAGACTTGGTCTACCCCGGTGGTAGGATATACCACTTCATCACAGAAGCATGGACCCGCTGTTATCCCTACCCCTATTTCAATCCCATATCCCATAATTTCTATTCATCCTATCGGAGGATCCCTGTATCCCATCCCGAAGTGTTCAGTTTCCATGGAGATCCCTCTGTCTGTTTCCCAGCTTCATAATAGAAAAAAAATTTTTTTTTTCAAAGATCTTAGTAACCTTCAGTGAGAGTTATATGCTTGTGCCGTTTGCTCTGGGTTCGCTTGGACTGTGGGATCCTAAGCCTTTACCAAAATTAATCAAAGCGACTCTTCAGGTGCTCAGAGGGCTGCTGTTTCCTCGGCTAACGGATCAGTATGGCGATCCAGGGAGGAATAGTAGCCAGCCTTCTGGGCACCTTATAGAAGACGGTGATCTGAGTTCAGTATTCTACTTATAGTCTTGAGGGACTAATAAAGAAGTTAAGATTTTTTATTGTATTATAAATTTCTTCATCAGATTAGCTTATAATTTATGTACTAAAGATTTATATGTATGTTATTGCAAAAGAGATCTGAATTATTAAAGACCTGAAAAATAAGAAGGAATCAAAAATAAAGATACCTACCCGACTTCCCTTCGAAAAACTATTCAGAGAAAAGTTATTATTCAATAAAAAGAGAAAATATCTGCTTTAGTTCATATTAAAGGAGGTAGCGATATAAATAAAGTATTTAAAAAAACCTTGAGAAACGAGACCAATGTATTCGTAATTATTCCCTTACTACTGCATGAACGATACTTAAGTACTCTGTATGACGGGCTGAAGTGCTGTAATTTCAATATATCCTGGATTAATAAAATGAAGCAGGGTAATATCAGAAGAGTGGGACCAAATTGGTATATCTGAGGTTTACCGTTTGGATTCCCATTAGAAATATTATATGCGTATCGAAACACATAACCCACATATTTGATGTGGATGTCGGCTAATTCCATGTCATCTCTGACCCCATTTATAACAATGGGGGCTGTTCGAATATATAGGGTTTGGTAAAGAGTAATTACGATCAGAAGAGACAGTACGTATTGGTTTAGAACTTATCGCAGTTTGTCTGGGAACGTATCTATAGTACGTGAGGTCTTCAAAATAACACGCTTGGTCTAGTATCCTCTAGGGAAGTGATTTTAAATCTGTGGGTCGCGATTCTTAGGGGAGTCGTAGAACCTCGGGGGGTCACCAGCAAAAGGGAAAAGGCAATTTAAATTTATACCTTGTACTTAGGTACTTTCTACGCTCAGCAGCTTCTTTTTTTATTGCAAGAGGTCAGCAGACAGGCAGACGGCCCACTAGATGGAGAGCGGTTACCATCGCCTATGGAAATTTGCAACACCAAAGATGCTACAAATGCGCTGCTGCCCTCTTAAAGGAGACTGGAACCTGGTCCACTAATGCCGGAACACAACTCAAGGTTGTTATGGCGACATACTTTAGACCAGGGGTGGTAGCCATCCAGTCGTGTAAATGCCCTACCACCTGGCTGTGGGTTGTTTTGTCGCCTCTTACAACAGGCCGCCCGGCCGCAGGAAATTGTATTCTTTCTCCGTTCCTGCACGGAGCAGCGTTCTTGCAGAGAATAAGGCCCTAATAATGAATATGAGTAACAAAATAGAGAAAAAACATATGCGTAGTCTTTTAAATTACTAACTTTTTGTTTGTCAATGAGTGACCCAAGGGGGTCGCTAACATTTTTCAACCTGTTAAGGGGTCGCATATTCAAAAAGACTCTAGGGAAATATCGCGATTTTCCAAAGTTACGTTTATGTATGATTATCTTTGAATATGCACTGTTGGATATTTCAGTACATTAAAATTTGAAATTGTATAATAATAGATGTAACGCTTGTATTATTTCTCTCCTCATAATATTTACATACAGCAATTCTAGAAGTAACTCCAGTCTATACAGATAAATAAAATTGAAGTGTATGTTTGTAATGTCAAAATAAAAATGTGAACAAAATTAGAGGTGATAATTCGGACTAGGAGATTCAAAATTAAATGTTTTTATTCAAAATAAGTTCTAGTGGAGAACACTTTTTGGAGGTCATACATCTAACTCAATTTCAATATTTTATTATTGCAGGAGTTCAGCAGACAGGCAGACGGCCCACTTGATTGAAAGCTGTTACCTTTGCCTATGAACATTTGCAACACCAAAAGTGATACAAATATGCTGCTGATCTTTCAAGGGAGACTGGACCCTGGTCACTAATGCCGGGCACAACTCAAAGTTGTTATGGCGACATACTTTAGACCAGGGGTGGTAGTCGTCCAGTCGGACAAATACCTTACCACCTGGAATTTAAATCTACTTCCTACTCTAAGTATCATCGCTTTGCAATGTGCTATCGCTGTTCAACGGTGCAGAAGCGATAAGAAACTCCCCAGCGTCACGACTCCAGCTAAAAAAACCATCATAAATATTTACATTATTATCTCAGCTTCCTTAAAAAAAATACATATAAGTTAATATTAAAATTACTTTCCAAAGAATGAATAGATTTGTAACAATAATGATTCCAAAATTGCAATTTTTAGAATTTTTGTCTGCCTATCTGTCTAGATGTTCCAGCTAATCTCTGAAACGGCTGAACCCATTTTGACGGGACTTTCACTGGCAGATGGCTACTTTTATAAGAAGTAATTTGAGCTACTTTTAAAATTAGAGAAAAGCGAAAAAAATCCACCCGCACGAAGTCGAGGGGATAGCTAGTAATAGTTCAAATTATACAGACCAAACCTAGCAGTAAGAAGATTGGTTCATCTGTTCATTGTTTACTCTATGATGTCGGGTGCCCATTGTTTAATGTTATAGCTTTTGCGTATCGCAGAAAAATAATCATATATATGTATGATTTATTCTTTGACTGGTCAATGTGTGGACTGTAATAAAATATATGAATTATCACAATATAATGTTTTTTGGTCGTTATTGAGTTACATAGGACAATAACAATAGATAATTAATCTATCTGTTGTTCGTAAGTAGATATATCTTTTTTAATTTATTAAAAAAAAGTTACATGATTATACAAACAATTATATAGCCAAAGTGCAGTGTAGTTTGTCGGCAGCATTCTCGTGGATCACATGGAATTATTCAGTATAACTTCCGTTTTGAATTCATTTTTAAGTACATTTTTTATGTACATTATAATATAACTTAATTTAAATCATACAATTTTTGTATTAAGCCTTATATTATTTACCACCGTCATCTAAAGCACATTTACACCAAACTTCACTCAAGATATTCACGCGTCAGTGTGCATCTCACTTTTATACGCTTGATTAATGCTCTATTGCTCTCGCGCTTCCTCATACAGTGGAACTCTTGACGAGTCTGGGAAGATGTTTGGCCCGTTAGATTTGTCTGGCTCATTGGAAAATATTTTAAAATATTATACTTGATAATATTTAAAAAAATTAGCTTTCCTAAAATGTCGTAAGTTGCCACATTTTTTTTAAAGTGTCTGTCAAAAGTTATGGCCCACAGGAAATGTCTGGCAACTGTATATCTTTGTTTGTAACAATATCAGATATGACATACGTAAAAACTAGCCTTGCTGCTTTGACGTAAGTTAGCATGCTTTTTTTCCATCTTCGATACCTGCTACCAGAAAAACGACCTCGCTTTCAGTTTAGTGAGTACCCATTCCTTTCTAACTTTATCTTAACCCACCGATCCTAAAAAATTCATCTCTCCTAAAATCACGAAGTCTGGGGTGACTGGGATTTCACTCAAATCAAAACAAATCATTTATTTGCGTAAAAAAATGGTTAGTAATTATTAATTAGTATTGGATAACAATATGTTATTTTGTTTCACATGTTTCTGCCCTTTCAGGCATACAAATCAACTAATTAGTAACAACAGATTGTAAACCACTCAATCCACAGACATTAATGTTACTTTTTTCTAGAATTATAATATAGTAATTGTAGATAATATGTCAAGTGCAGAGTTATTCCATATAAAATACAATATCGAAAATGTAAAAATGAAATATTAGAATAATAAAAATTGTCAAGGTATATATTATGTTATGTCAAATTTAATTTTAAATTGGTCATTAAGAAAATTTACTCCATTATTATATTTAGAAATAATATGTTTATATGGGGCAGATCTCGGTCTTATGTTATAAGGTCTAGTCTCGTTCTGGTTTGCTACATTCAGTTAGTATTAAAAATTTAACCATGTCTAATATACTCATAACATTACGATATTTGAATAATTCTTTGTAATTGTCTTTATGTTTAGATTTAATATTCTTGGCTACTATGGTTTTTAATAATCATAACTGAAGATTGTATATATCCATTAAATATATTTTGGATAATATTGTCTTAAGTTTTCGCGACTTGTATACATTATACAACTACATTTTAACGGTTTTAAGCGCGGTAATTTATTAGATTTTGGTTATTCCGTCGTTTCGGCCGCATTTCAGTGGCCGTGGTCACGGACGACAAAGATGACAGTTCTCGACGAGTATTGTTAAAATTTATTTAACCTACCCCCAACTTGTTCACTTTAATTATTTAGTTTTAATTTTGTTTATGGTTATTATTTACTCTATGGGAGCCTAACGTAATTTACCACCGCTTCACAACATGTTATGGCTTCAAGTTCGAATAATTAATGAACGTCGGAATAACCAACATCAAATAAATTACTGCGCTTAAATCCGTTAAACCGTAGTTTTATTATGTTTTGGATGTTCGACCATAACTACTTAGACCGTAATTAACAACCGGATCTGCTAGAGCTGGGCAAAGTAAGCGTAATGTTTTATATATGAATGTATGATGAGCTTATAAAGGTACATATGTAGAAAAAGGACTGTTAAGGTGGTTTGGGAATTTAGAGAGGATGGATGAGAATAGAATCACAAAAGTAGTGTATGACAGTATTGTGAATTGTAAGAGTTGGTACCGTTAGGCCACGACGTACCATGATCAAATAACAGAAGTGTTGAAACGAGGTAAGGTAAAAAGCATATCAAATAAACGTGCATATATGAAGAGGTTAATCAAGGTAGATCAAGCGATAGTTGTTTGTCAGGATCGTCGCAAGTGGAGATCTATTATCCCTGTCTACCCCCATGGGAAACAGGCGTGATAATATGTATGAAGAGGTTAATGAAAGTACACGAAGTAAAAGTTCTCTGTCAGGGTCATTGCAAGTGGAGATACATAATCTCTGCTTACCCCTATGGGAAGCTGGCGTTCGCCTTAATTGGAGCTACAAGTTTTGAAGTCTCGATCTATTTTTGAAATTATCCTTTGTGTTGCATTTTGTGTTTATTTATAAGAAAACCTCCATGCACCATTGGTGTACTAGACCACTCGAGCGAGAGTTCATGGGTGATTTTAATAGATAAGATAAATACAGAAATGCCACATGTATTTATATTTGCAAACAGCTTACCATATACTTATATAAGTGTATATTGTTGACAATCAAACGTTGTGTAATCTGGACTTGGCTCCTTGGATTTTTGGTCTTCTGATTTTGTTATTTCACTTATATCTCTGTTGCGGACAGAACCACCACCCCTAACCTTTCCCCCGGAACTCCTATACTCCAGGCCCCGCTTGTCGCAAATATGTAGCTCTTCCGATTAGCAGCTAAGTAAGCTATTTAAAAGCAGTAGCTGTGCCCGCGTCTCGTCCGCGTGGATTTTATATAAAAGTAAAAAGTAGCCTATGCTACCTCGTAACATCATTATTGGTCGAACCATTTTAAAGATTTGCCGCAACATCCAGACAGACAAACAAATTTTTAACATAAGTACCGGTATATACTTTCTTATGCATTTAATAAAGAGCTGTTATTTTGGCATTGCATGTAGATAAGCTTATAAACTGCTTCTAACTCAATATAAATAAGACCAGGGCTTTTTTTGGGGGCACGCAGAGCCTTGAAAGGAAATTTCGACAATATCGAAAATTTTTACCATGAAAAGTGAAAAATGAAAAAAAAAAACAAAATGTGTGCTGGGATACATATTAGAAGTGAAACTTCAACGGGCAAGTGGAAAAATGAATGGCAATGGATAAGTTTAAAAATTACGGACAAGTGAATGGTATTCATCGTTATTAAAATAAACTTCGTATTCAAGACTGTTTCAATACCTTTACATAACTTTTTAAATTATTCAATTCGGACATTCCATTCAAAAGATATCACGAGTTTAAAAATGGAAGTATTAGAACACGCGACCGTGACGCTTTTTCTTGAGCGAAAAATCGTAAGACTACGTCTATATAGAAGTTTCACTTCAATAACCTATTTTGGTAACCTTTACAAAAAATTGTTTTTTAAATATATTTTTCGAAGTGGAGCTACAGATAAAAAAATATAGTTTTACAACTTTCTAAAATTAGCGTGTCCCCAAAAAAGAAGTGGCAAACAAAGGCTTCAATAAGACTGTATTTGTTTGTACACTAAACGCATTTTGGGATACGGAATTCAGTGTTTAAAATTTGAGAACAGAGTGTCTACTGTATTCTGTACGAGTGTTTTGTCTTTGGACCTACGGTAAGGTCCGAAACAAGCTGGGGAGCAAATGAGTCGTGGTCCATTTGGGCCAAATTGTCCGTGGCCGGCATCCGTCTGTTCATGCTCTCCTGGTACTTAAACCCGGTAATTTCTTGTGTTTGTTTGAAAAAACTGATTTGTAAATAAATATTTATTTATGAAAGCATAAGAACATATCTTTAAATTTGATATTTTAAAACTTTTAAATATACTTGGTTAATTATATTAAACTGCCTAAATACGTTTTACACAAAACGTATTGACAGTTCTGTAAACATATTTAGCGGCAAATTTTGCGTTGTGCAAGACGCTAATTGTATTTAAGGGTGTTAATACGTTTTGTATTTCTTAAATAAATTTTAGCAACCTTATGCAAGCGACCCTTAATATATTATAATATATACATCAAAATATAATATTTTCTTAAGTTTTCACGAATTGTTTACACAATCAAACTACGTTTTAACGTTTTCATGAGCGGAAAATTTCGCGAGATTCCCGGGACAAAAATTCTCCCATTTTATTGCATAAAATTTGCAATCGATCAGTGAAAAAATCACACAAGAATACGTTTTTTTTGATTGGCCATTTTAAATCGTTCCCAGAAAAAATCCTGCGGGCTTCCCAGGATAAAAAGTAGCGAGGATTTCAAATCTAATATTTTTTTTATCGATCAGCGAAATCTACATCAAAATTGGCACTTTTATTTTTTAACAAAATCAATGAAACGAAAGCACGGAAGTGAGACTGAGTAAAAATTGACATTTTAATCGTGGAAGTTCCTTTGTCTTGATACACACTTAAAGGTAATACAAATTTATATTTTCTGTCTTCATTTTATATATATTCCTTATGCGAAAGAGATATGGTCGCGTATATTTTATTCGTACAAATTAAGAAGCAAATATAAGTTTGTAAGTTCTGTAAATTTCAATGAAACAGTGCTCAATTTTTTTCAGTGTTAAGAAAAATCAGTATCTCAAATTTTCATCGTAAAGTTTTTATGGACTTCAGAAAATTGACTAAAACAGTAAACTAGTAGAGCATAATTTTGTCGATTTGTAATTAATAATTGATTTAAATATTTATACATATAGTTTTGAAGATTTTTCATCAGTGTCACATAATATATAACAATTTAGCATAATGACTGTTACATATATATGAAGAAGACTTAATTTGTCTCAAAAATCTTCATTTGAACTTAAAATATTTAATTTTATACCTTTTTAAAGTATGTTTTTAAAATAAACATAAAACATAAATAAAATACATGATTCATTTTTGGTAAAGAAAATATTGATGTATTTTTATATCCATTAGAAAGATTTTTTGTAAATATCAAGTATTGCCCTCTAAAAGTATATAGCAATTGTTACCGAATATCAGGCGCCGGCTTTAGATTCCCGCGAGAGTGTATATGTTCTCTTATGTTAAAGTGTCATTGGAAAAAAAAGTAATAACTCTCTTCCGTTTTGACTTAATGGCGTCGTTTCATTTCTCAATCAAAAAATCACCATTTCGCTTCCTAGTGATCATTACGTATATTCTAAAGCACGAACCAGCTACAGCAATTGTCAATTAAGGTGTCGATAAGAAGTTTATCAACTGGCTCCCATTTCTTATACTATCAATTAATTTCCCTAGCTACTAATTAAAATAGAAAATACATGAACTTCACACAATTACGTTTATTTTATACCAATGGTAATAAGGTAAGAGAATGCATCGTTAAGCATAGAAAGTAGAAAAAAGATTTTATATGTTTCATTTCAGAGAGTGCAGTAGTACTGCTTGGTCATCTTCAGACAAGTATGCCATCGTTTCACAGTGGAAACACCATCAATGCGAACGAAACTTTTTGCCTCTACGTTCCTTCTGCGTACAGCAGAGTTTTGTAATACACTACAAGAAACCGTGTTACCCGAAAAGTACAATCTGAATGTCTTCAAGTCTCGTGTGAATAGATATTTGCTAAGTAAGTGTGCTCCATCTTCCTACCCATCACCTAATTTTATTTGGCTGTGCTCGCATATGCCAATAAAGGCTCTAGTGGAAGATCAGCGCTGGTTAGCTTAGCCAGCAATTTGCAGAGCTTGGATCTACATTCGCTTGGTTTTCTTTTTATTAAGAGCTTTTTACATTGTTAATTAATTGTAGTTCTAATCGTTATCTGAGAAGAAAGAAAGAGAAAATATTATTTTAATATTTTCTCTTTCTTTCTGAGATAACGATTCGTGTTTGTTTTACTGTACTTTTCTTAACTGCGTCGATCGACGATGAACGTTCTGTTCTATTATGCTAATATTGCGAATTGGAAACGCATTGTTCGTGATTTATGTCGAATGGTTTAAATAATTCTCCTCTAACATTAGATTTAATGAAATCTTTTTTCATTGTTCTTGAATTTTTTACAAGCCAAGTCATTTTGTATTTTTACAAGCTTTTATTTAACTTGCAATGGATGTACCTATGTATGTATGTAAGTTTGAGTGGAATCTTGCAAGTTAAATTTGACCAACTTCCCGGTTTCCGATTGAGCTGAAATTTTGCACACATATGTATGTCGCGTGACAATGCAATAATTTGGTACCATGGAGCTGATCTGATGATGATGTCGGACGGTAGCCATAGGAACTACTTTACTAAACAAGATAGACCCATTGTGTTTGGGCTTCTTTTACTTGTCTTGGCTAGCACTCTGCTGCGACATGATATTAGGATCTCAAAAGCTTGTATTTAAAAATATTTTTAAAACACATTTTTTTTACGAGATTCACTTATAACGCCTTGAAGACAGAACACAAGAATAAACTGATATTTATATATACTTTTTGTTAAAGTTTCTAAGAATATTGGGTATTTAGAATTGATAGATGTTTATGCTAAAGAAAACATTTTCTTTCTTTCTTTTTATCTCGTGATTGAAAAATCAGCCCTTAATAATTATATGTGCGGCCGCGATGCGATGGCCGGGAGAAGGCATAGGGACGTGGAAGAACAAGTAAGGGAAGAGTGACTTACCTCGCCACCAGTCCACCGCCACCTTGCAAATGTCCCCTGGGGCGTCCACACCCTCACCAGGATATGCTTATGAGGATTAAATTAAGTTATAATAGTGTTACAACCGGCAAAGACCAATTAACACCTGCAAACCGCATAACCTTTCGGAATTTGGAAATCTTTTGTTTTCTTATGTCGAGTAGACAATTTGTAAAGTATAAAGCAATGCCCCAACGGAGGGGTGAGGCAGTCGAGCGACAACCAGCCGCGAGGCAAGACTTGTGTACATTCGATAATATATATAGCGACGGACTTTGCGCGTGTTGTTGAATTGTGCATTATGTTTGGACTGATTATGTTCAGTTATATTTGTACCTGTGTTATATGTGTTTGTATAGTTCTAATAAAATCTATAGTAATTCCAACGGCATTTTAATTCGAGTCCTGCAACTTGTAACAATATCATCGTCAATCACATACCGCAATAATGTTCCATTATATGTAATTTTTATGCATGTGGTAATGTGTATTTTTAACAATAATTAAAACAGATTTCTTACAAAACAGTGTTTTAATACTATTGACTGGAATATCCAGTAAAACTTTTCGTGTTCGTCCTATTTGCCTATAGGATGCGGGAAACGACCGCCGCTGACACCGCATGGCAGAAGAATTGACATGAGTCAAAATAAATGATCTTATTATGCTAGTGAAGTTAAATAAATAAAAATTATCCAATATGTGGTCACATCCGCCCCTTTATGCAGTAATTAATAACAAATAATTATCGGCATAATTACCTTAATTTGAACCTCGAGCAGGGTTCGCGTGGTCGGCATTGCAATTGGAGCGTGACAGGCAGACGGTTGAGTCGTGATTAAACGCATATTTTTGATATCCGCTTATCAATTAAGTTTTTTTTTCACGAGTTCAGTAGACAGGCGTCGGCCCACTGGATTGAAAGCGGTTACCATCGCCTATGGACATTTGCAACACCAAATATGCTACAGATGCGCTGCTGTTCTCTTAAGGGAGATTGGCACCCCGTCACTAATGCCGGAACACAACTCAACATTGCTATGGTCGTAGCCATCAACTTGAGCAAATACCCTACCACCGGGCTGTGGGTTGTTTTGTCGCCTCTTGAAAGGTTGTGGATTATAATTTGAATTTGAATTTGAATTTTGTCTGGATTATCTTGGATTTCGGAAAATAAAAGTAGAAACGTTTTTTCTGAGACGATGTATAATGAAGGTTGGACAGACACAGGTACAAACAAAGAATGACAAGCAAAAAAGGAACGAAATGACAGATACACTCTCACAAACAGAACACAGATAATCAAATATTTGCAATGTGCGCTCTATACACTATCACCTCTTACGACAGGCCACCAGGCCGTAGTAAATTTTATTCTTTCTCCGTTCCTGCACGGATAAAAAGGCAGCATACAGGTAGACCAACCACCTGACGGAAAGAGGTTACCATCGCCTATGGACATTTTTATCACCAATGGTGCTACCAATGCGCTGCCGCTCTCTATCTGGAGACTAATGCCGGAACACTAATTTTTATCCGTGCAGGAACGGAGAAATAATACAATTTCATACAGCCAGGTGGTAGGGTATTTGCCCGACTGGATGGCTACCACCCTGGTCTAGAGTATGCCGCCATAATAACCTTGAGTTGTGTTCCGGCATTAGCGACAAGGTTCCAGTCTCCCTTAAGAGAGCACCAGCGCATTTATAGCACCTTTAGTGTTGCAAATGTCTATAGGCGATGGTAACCGCTTAACACTCTCTAAGGAGTTCTTTACTTCTGACACAAGTCTAACCCGACTTTCCCCGATAAATGATCGAGGGGCATTTGCGGAATGAGGGATATTTCTGACATGGTAAAACAATTTATATATTTTTATATGTCTGATAGAGAATCATGTGAAAATTACTGAAGATTCAAATTCAAAAACTCCACAAACACACAGTTAGCTTGTATCTCGGATAACTTAGGGTTCTTTTTATTCTTATAAATGACGTCATTTTCATAAGTAGACAAAAATATAGCCAAATAGCTGCGTGGTGTTTTTTGGTGCCACTGTTATAATTTAACATACATATCGACATGGCAACGCTAACGAAGTTTCGCGGGTACTACTCCAAGAATAAAGATAATCCAAAGTCGTTATCTATATATAAGTATATATAAAAGAAAGTCGTGTTAGTTACACCATTTATAACTCAAGAACGGTTTTATACCGATTTGGCTGAAAATTGGTGGGGATGTAGCTTAGAACCAAGATACGGGAATAGGATACCTTTTATCCCCTGTGAACCGGCAGGTGGCGCTGAGATCGGATACTAGAATCCTCCTAATCACCTGGACCGATTTTCGTGATTTTGTTTTTGTATGTTCGAGTAGGTTCCCGGATGGTTTAGATTCGCAATTGGAACCAGTAGGTAGCGCCGGGATCGGGTCTTAGATTTATATTTTTTTCAGAGCAGGACAACGTCTGCCGGGGCCGCTAGTATTTATAATAAATAAAGACCTGCAAAGAAATTAGAGACACATACAAATAGTTTATAAAAAAGTACGTTGTACTTATTCATACCGCTCATTGATAGTTCCGACATCGGAAAATCGCATTTTGTATTCAAGTCATTATACGGACGCGTTTCCATTGTCATCCGACTTTTAAATTACGTTGGTGTGAACTAGCGATTGTTATATAATAATAAAACAACAAACAACCCATAAACACGAGGGTCTCGGTCTTGACCAAGGCGGATCAGTGGATGTTACATGTTATTTCGGTGTGCAGGTTTCATCACGGTGTTTTCCTTCACCGTCAGTACGCGGTAATTATAAAAATATGCACATTAGGAAGCAAAAAAAAAATCTTTCTAGCTAGGATTTCGAACGTTTAGGACGTGAGTGTGTTATAGCATTCATGATATTTTTCGATCATTATTTTAGATGTCCTATGCATTAAAGTAAAAAATAATGCCAAAATTAAACTCATATCCTGCCAGGATCACCAGGATTTAGGTTAACTCTAAATTATCCGTACAATGAAATTGCGTATACGATGATATACTACGATTTGAGTTTCGTGTTTATAATTACTTTTAGTTCCTATTAAGACTAAAAAATAAGAAAACAATGTTGATAGCTTAAAAAACAACTAAAAATGCACGCTTTAAAAATTTAATTAATGAATTGGAAATGAAGTACGTTCTACTGTATGTTTATAATAGTTTTTTGATGTCAAGCACCCCACACTTTTCACAATAACATTGCTGAACCAACGCTTCATACTTAAAAATTATGTTCTATTGCATCTCTCTACAGACCACGGGCCATAAAAATGGCCCGGACTTTTGGAAGGCTTGCGTGGGGCCATGGGAAGGCCAACACGTAGAAACACCTTGATAAATTTAATGTAATTGTGGCGTGTCACTGACCGATGATTATCCCTGTCTACACCATATAATAATGCACCCAAGACCCGGCCAGTGTAGTACTATTGTGGGAAATGAGAACAAAAAGTACTGGGCTATGAGAGTGAACTGCTCGTGGTCTGTCCATCACAATGTTCGGGGAACATGGAAAAATGAGCAGACAGTGATCCGCCATTTCCTGCATGGGCTTTCAAAAATGCCATAGAAGGCTGGGGCAACACGGGTGTGAGTAGCTAAAGGGTATAGGGAGGTGGGCTGCAGGTTCACCGAAGCTACTTCTGAAATTATGTAATTTATCACTTCCACCCCTGGAGCTTGAGTCTTAGCTCTAGCGAAACTTCACTACGCGCTGGCTGACGGGGCCTTGCCTTGGCCTCCCGAGTCAGGTCTGAGGTATCGCTACTCACCTAAAGCTTCGTCACAAAGCCCCCCTACGGGTATGTCCTTTTTATTATTATTATTGCGTGTTTTCATTTTTTAATTAAATTAAAATCGTGGCACAATGGGCATAGTGACAGCAAACTTTATCGGTTCCCACGGCGCTGTATAATTTAATTCGGCCGGCAATCCGGCCGATACGAGCCGTGCTCATACCGATTGCCTGCCATTACCGATTACCGATTCTAGAATTGTTTCAACATTATCGATAATGATTCTTTCGATTATTCAATTTCATCGATTCATGTTTAAAGACTGCCTTAAATAATTACTTAAACTCACTGCTTGACATATCAACGCACAGCCCAAACTACTGGGGCTAAGACCGTGAATTCTTTTTATACTATAGATGTGTATTAAGAAAGGGTTTTTGAAAATTTATTTGAAAGCGGTTACCATCGCCTATGGACATTTGCAACACCAAAAGCACTACAAATGCGCCGCTGCTCTCTTAAGGGAGACTAGAACCTGGTCACTAATTGCGGAATACAACTCAAGGTTGTTATGGCGGCATACCTAGACCAGGGGTGGTAGCCATCCAATCGGGCAAATAACCTACAACCTGGCTGTGGGTTGTTTGGTCGCCTCTTACGACAAGCCGCCCGGCTGCAGGAAATTGTACTCTTTCTCCGTTACTGCACGGAAACAATCACCTAATCACATCTAAGAGTACCTTTTGTGAACCTCGTTTAAGACATTGCGAATGACGTGCAGTGCAGAGATCATCTGGAAGGTAAGGCAAAGTTTCCTCCAAGAAGCTGGGAGTGCTCGACCGGTCCAAGCAGTATTTCATACCGCGACAATGCTCTGTGCTTTACAAAACCCAGGTGAGGCCGCATATGGAGTACTGCTCACCCCTTTCAAATTCAAATTCAATTTCAAAAGTTTTTATTCAAAATAAGTTCCACTGGAGAACACTTTTTGAAGGTCATACATATAGGTTAAAATTTAATTTTACTTCCTAGTCTATGTACACCGCTTCGCAACGTGTTATTGCTGTTAAGGAGAAGAAGCGGCAAGAAACTCCCCAGCAACACGTCTAGCTAAAAATTGTTTTTCTTTATATTTGTTGTTCTATTTTTTAAATTTAAGTACTTTTTTTTAATTTAATACAGAATTATGTTACAGAATAACTTTTGAAGAATTAATGGAGTTGTAGCAAATAGTGCATATTCAATAAGACAAAAGCGCAATAAAAGGATAGAAAATAATTATAGTTATAAATATAAAGACGTAACGTAATTATTTTTTTTGCAACATATCTCCATATATTCCTTAGAAGTACGGCAAGATAAAAAGGTTATACTCGTACAAAACACAGTATAAGAGGTTGGAGCGAGCTGTTATGTAAAAGAAGTTTTGTCATTTAAATATTCTTCAATAGTGTAGTATCCCTTTTTAAGCAAGATACTTTTTATTTTGATTTTGAATTTAGTGAAGGGCAGATCTAACATTTCACTCGAAATCTTATTGAAGAAGCGTATACCAACCCCCAAGAAAGAAGACAATACTTTTTGTAATCTAAAAGATGGCAATATCAGTTTATTACAATGCCTGGTGTTGAAATCGTGAACATCCTTATACCGCTTGTAGGCACTCAAATTATTACGAATATAAATTATATTATTGAAAATATATTGGCAGGCGACCGTCATAATACCGATTTCCTTAAAGCGTTCCCTAAGAGACACCCGAGGGCCGAGGTTGTGAATTGGCCTTACGGCTCTTTTTTGTAAAACAAATATAGTCTCCAAGTCAGCAGCGTTGCCCCAAAGTAAAATACCATAGGACATGACACTATGAAAATAACTAAAATAAACTAGTCTAGCAGTCTCTTCGTCAGTGAACTGCCTAACTCTTCTGACCGCATATGCAGCAGAACTAAGCTTTCCTGAGAGACTAGATATATGAGCGCCCCACTGGAGTTTCTGATCTAGGTTAATGCCTAAGAATACAGTTGAATCTACTAGGTTAAGTCTAGTGTCGTTAAGGGAAATATTAACATCGTATTCTTTTACATTGGGCATAACAAACTTAACACATTTAATTTTATTCGGATTGAGTGATAAGTTATTTACGGTAAACCACTTAGATATTTGGGTTAAGGCGTTGTTTACGTCGTCAAAGTTCTGTTTATTTCTGTCTACTTTAAATATAAGTGACGTGTCATCAGCAAACAACACTACCTCACACATATCATTAATAAAATATGGCAAATCATTAATATATATCAAAAACAAGAAGGGACCTAGAATAGAGCCCTGAGGCACACCCATAGATATGCCAGTCTCACAAGATTTGATATTGTTAATTTCAACGCTTTGGGATCTATTGTTTAAGTAAGACGACAGAAGATTGAGAGAATCGCCATAAATACCGTAATAATTGAGCTTTTTCAGGAGGGTCACGTGTTCAACGCAATCGAATGCCTTGGACAGGTCACAGAATACACCAATGGCATTCTGTGTCCCTTCCCAAGCACCATAAATGTGTTTTAGAAGCTCAACACCTGCATCGGTAGTAGAACGACCTTTGGTGAACCCGAACTGTTTTGCATGAATTAATTTATTAATATTAAAATGTGAGAGCAGTTGATTTAAAATTATTTTTTCGAAAACCTTGCTTACCTTACCTAAATCTTGCTTGGGCTGGAGCTCCCGCCTACTAGCTTAACCCCCTGACCTGTATTCAACGTCGAGCCGTTGGAGTTGCCGACGGTCACGATCTCACAGACGGCCAAGATACGCTTGGCCTTCGGAGAGACTTCACGTCTCGTGACTTGCATATTCTACTCTCTGTAGAATGGGGAGTGTTCCGAAGAGTTCAGTCATCTTTTTATCACCGCAGTGCTCGCGATCGGCTGAGCGTACATCCCAACTTCTTTGAGCTACTTCTCTCATGTACGTAACGTTTCTTTAGAATGTCTCTTGGGTATCGTGGGGATTTGGAATGAGCTCCCAGCTGAGATTTACCGAGCGTTAAAATTTCTTCGAGGTCAGCATCGCATTGAGAAACGCTCTGGTGTAGTAAATGTCCATAGGCAACAATTACCGCTTTCTATCAGGTGAGCGGTCATCATATTTGCTGCACATTTGAAATTTAAAAGAATCCACAAATCTTCAATCTCCTGAAGAGATTGTTGATCGCTTGAAAACATTTGAGTGTGGTTTGAGTATTGACCAGTAATAATAATAATAAATCGGCAGACAAACACACACATTGTATATCGCCAAATTAAGCGAGTTACGCTTGTGTTATGGGTAATATACAACGGACCACTCTGGGGCCGATCCCAGACACCCAGACCATCGTAAATAACGGAGAAAATACGTTTCCGAAATTTACTATATCGGGAATCGAACCCGGAACTTCTGGGTTGCAGTGAGGCAGGCCATCAAAGGCTTAGCCCACTCAACCACAGAGGTCGTCAAACCAGTAAATGAGACCTGTATTGGATTTAGGTATACCGAAGATAGCCGATACCATTTGCACGTTCCCACGAAACGAAGTTTAAATGCTCTGGTTAAGACAGACTAACCACAATCTAATTTTATTAAATACCTTATTGTTAGTTTATTGTACTACTAAACGTCGCGGTAGACGTCCTGCCCTGAAAGAATAAAATCTAGGAACCGATCTCAGCGCCACCTACCAGTTCAATCGTTAAACTAGACCATCTGGGGACCCACTCAAATACACACAATGATTTCATCAAACTCGGTAAAATGGTTCTTACGTTATGCGCGTAAATATATTTCTACGATTCATTATTCTACCTAACAAACACTACCATGCATTTGACACATACAAGTATATGTACTCTTTTGTTTATTGTTAAAGTCTAATTAACAGTGTGCCTTGGCGAAATCAGTGCTTATAGAAGTATAGTCTTTGATATTCATTATTATGATCGAATTTCGACCTCGGGCGACCACTAGTTTACAGAAAACTGAACTGTGACGGGTCGTTGCTGGAGTAAATAACCCGTTCATTTGCAATATATGCAATTTGAAATATAATATTTACATAGCCAGTAATAATAACTAATATATGATAGGATTTAAAGGGATTTAAATATGTACATTTTAGTGACGACTTTTCTCTGTATCTCATGTGACATCAAATTTGTCAACGCTAAACTCTAAATCTCGCCTGCCTTCAAGGTGGTTGGCGAAAAGGTTTGTTTCGTCACAACTGCAAAAATGTGGTCGGTCTGCTGCGGCCACCCAGAGCGATCCATAACCGTGACGTGGCGTTGACATGGGGAAATACACCGGAAAATTGATACGTTATAACTTTTACCTATTATATTATATATTACTCTATTATTTCAACCAATAATTTGTAACTCAAGTCATAATTTGTGCGACAGCATCATGACATTACTGTAGCTATAATTTGGTCATAAATCTTCTGACAAAATTTCTTTACTTTTATTGTGTCTCTATTAAATATGCACTCTTTGCTACAACTCCATTAATTCTTCAAAAGTCATTCTGTAATATAATTCTGTATAAAACTTATAAAGCAAAAAGAAGATTTGAGATATAAATACAATAATAAATATAAAGAATATTTTTTTTAGCAAAATGTGTTGGTGGAGTTTCTTGCCGCATCTTCTTAACAGCAATAACACGTTGCGAAGCGGTGTACATAGACTAGGAAGTATAATTAAATTTTAAAAAGTGTTCTCCAGTGGAACTTATTTTGAATAAAAACTTTTGAATTTGAATCATTATGGAAATTAGCAATACCAGAGGTGCTGCTGATGGGACTGGAACCCGGCTACTAATGCCGGAACACAAGATCAAGATCGTTATGGCGGCATGCTACAGACCAGGGGTGATAGCCATCCAGAGTTCATACGTTATTTTTTTAAACGGAATTCCCGGACGCTTCGACCTTCGATCCATTTTTGACCTTCTACAGTAATAGGGACCTTAAATAGTCTAATATGTAAATTTCAAGTGTGCGCTGTTTGTTACAAGCTCCTCCGAAACGGCTGAACCGATTTGTATGAAATTGTGTGTGCATATCGGGTGGGTCTGAGAATCAGTCAACATCTATTTTTCATACCCCTAAATGATAAGGGCCACCCTACAACCCCTAAATATTTATTTTTATTTTGGTATTTTTATGATTCGGTATTAAAAAATACATATAACCAACCCAAAATTTTGAGCCTGTTTTTTTAAATATCGATATTAGTATTTTAATATTTTCTACTGTCATGATTAAGATTCAAATTTGAACCAGCTAGATGGCGCTGCGATCGGGTACCAGAATTTAGGTGTTTTTTTGTTGTTGTATGTGTTCAAGTTTGTCCCTGAATGGTTTAAATTAACGATTGGACCCAGTAGGTGGCACCGTAATACTTGTAAAGGACGGGCCTGATTTTTATGAATGTTTTTGTTTGTTCAAGTGGATTTGGGAATAGTTTAGATTAACATTTGGTCCCGATAGATGGCGCTGGATTCGGGTTCTAGGTTTTTATTTTTTAAAGGCAGATCAACGTCTGCCGGGTACAGCTAGTAAGTATATATACGTATATAGTCAAGATGGCGAAATCTGTAAGTGGGGGAACTCTATATACCTCTCATTACTCACACCCAGACCATACGAAATTTACCATGTCAAGAATCGAATCCGGAACTGCTGCATTCAATGAGGTAGGGCAGCTCACTATCAGCGGGCTCAACTACAGAGTTCGTCAAATAAAAAATTAAGTAAGATAAATAAATACACGATGTGCAGCCAGAGTAGGTACATTTAAAAACAGACGATAAAACGAGCCAAGTCGGGCGAGTTACAAAGGCATAGCGATGAATTGGATTTCATCGCAAGTATTCCAGTCATTTTGAAATTACAGCTCCTCGCTGCTGTTGCGTTCCACTGTTGTAACGACTTTTTTATGCAACAACGCACAGAGGGAAATAGACGCTGCGTTTCTATTACTCACTAATATTGTCTGCAAAATAGAGCAAAAACGTGTGTAGGGTTATTTATTGATGATGTTAAGGTGCTTCAATATTACTTATACTGTTACAAGTTACGCAGGACTCGAATTAAAATGCTGTTGGAACTACTATAGAATTTGTTAGAACTGTACAAAGAGGTATAAAATAGGTACAAATATAACTGGACACAGCCAGTACAAACTGCACAGAGTCTGTCACTATATCACTTTCCGCATTGGTCCATTGCTTTATAATGCACCGATGCCATACCTGGCAAGCTTCAACGCAATGCAACAACAACAAGGATTAGTTTGATACCAATGACGGCCATAAAACAAGTACAATAACAATAGAATGTTTTTCTTAATTACATATTCTAAACACAAAGTAAACAAAAGAATTCCTTAATATGGGGAGGTAATAAACTGCGCTTTACGACAAGCAGGTGTGCACATTTCTTTGTCGGTATGTAACAATACTTTAACGAATTTAAGGTACTATTTTATACACTATTACCTACCCAAGTAACCACAATGCAAACTCTATAGTCGCTGGTCGTTCTTACCTGTATAGGTGATATGCACAGATTTTTTTTCTGCTTTTATAAAATAACGAAGGTCTGGCTGTCGTGGGCTCTTAAGCTATATGATATACACCGACGGCCAGCATCCATATTAAGGAACACCCGACCGAGGTTGGAGGTAGAGATGTGTACCGGTTCTACAAAAACCGGTTACAGTCATCACCGGTTTTTTATCGGTGTTTTTATTGTTTACTCGTAATTTCGTACACGCGCGGAACGAAACTTTATGTCCAAAAATATTAATTTAATATTGTATGCGTGGATCTTTTTCTACAGCTGGCTACATGGTGGGTAGTGGGCGAACAAGGTTGCATACAGATGCAGTGGAAATGCTCTGTTATTTGAACAGAAACTGTGTTTTACTCGATTAATAATCGTGTAAGACTACAAGAAGACAGAGAAAGTTATAAAGTTTTATATGTCGGAATAAATGTTCTTTTGTATATTTTTTCTGTATTTATTTATCTATTCCTCCAAAAACATGGATAGATACTAATATTATGTAGAAATTAAGCCAACTTTCATGTAAAATAAACAAAATTTGATTGTAGGTTATTCTCCGGTGAAAAACCGGTTTTTGGTGAAAAATCTCCAGAGGATAAAACTAAAACTTTAACCGGTACATATCACTAGTTGGAGGAGCGAGATGGAATGTTCCTCCGACACCAAGGACGATCTTCTAGCGAGGCTATTGTAGTTCCTCGCAGGCCTAGGTCCATCTGTTATTGTTGAAAATTTATGTATTCTTTGTATGTTTCGGGGAGCGCTTGTGACCTCTAATATTGCACAGTGCCATCTATTGGCTTGAAGTGTTCCACTACAAATATGTTGGTGTTGGAACAAATCGACGTATACTCACCGCTTTCAACATCTATGACCACGACCTTAATATAAAAACGCCGCGTTCTTTCAGTATAGTGCGTATAGAATTTTCGTAGTTTGACAGGGGCCGGCTGGAGATTCAGGGTATCGCTAATTGATTACAGCCGGACCCCGACGGATTAGGGGTCTGAGGCATCCGCTTGATCACATTGTTCGGTCATAAGACACGAGTAATTATTTTTATATTTTACAAGAAACAAGGTTGTTTATCTTCATGTAATCTTATACTAATATACAAAGCTGAAGAGTTTGTTTGTTTGAACGCGCTAATCTCAGGAAATATTAGTCTGATTTGAAAAATTAATTGAATTTAGTGATAGCCCATTTATCGAGGAACGCTATAGACTATATATCATCACGCTAAGACCAATAGGAGCGGAGCATCAATAAATAATGTTTCAAAATCGGGTTTTTTTACTTTCTTTTTTTAACTTCTCAACGCGGACGAAGTCACGGGAGAAAGCTAGTTTGCTTATAAAATGCTTGTGTCAATGTAAAACATTTTTGTATTAGAAAAAAAGATTAATAAGCATATTTACTTATAAGTTGGCCAAATAAAATTAAAAATAATAAAGGCGTCATAGCAAAAAATTTTAAACTCTAGCAACTCAAAGAGTATTTTTGATGCTTACTAGTGAGTTAGTAGTATTACGTCAAACATCGTTCAAGTATCAAATTGCGTTATTTACGACATACGCATTCTGTAAACAAAACCTACGATGTTTACTTTACTAATAATGACTATAATTTGGTAAGTTAGCTTTAACATCTTGTGATAATTAAATAAAACAATTATTCGACTAAAAGAAGCATGAATAGATATTACAAACCTGTCATATCAGCTGTTTTTTGGTATATACCTAGTACCTATATAAGCTCTGTTACAAATGCTGGACTGATTGGGCTAATTTTGCTTTTGAATTATTTGCGGAAGTCCTGGGAAGGTTTAATAGGTGAGTAAATATGAAAAAAATGCTTGGTATATAGTAAAAACAACAATTTCGCTTACCCTTGGAAACCAAGAAGCTTATAAGCTTCTTTCTCCATATATTCAATATACTCTATGAGCTTCTTGTTAAAAACTATTCCTGCCTGTCTAACATTTGATGTTAGTCCCGTCGTTCAGAAATCAATATTTTTATTTATTCACTCTGGCGCGGTACGAAGGTTGCCGGGTCAGCTAGTATATTATAAAAATTAATATTATTAAATATAAAACACAAAATTAATACATGTAGCAATCAAGTAGTCAATATATAGCAACTTTCGACAACTTATATAACACGTTTGAGTACTGATTAAGTCGTATAGTGCGTTTCCCAACATCAAAGTCATATTATAATAAAAGACACGGCGGTGTCTGCTCAAGCCAGCGATATAAGCGTGTTGCTGACCCGCCAATATATTAGCATGCATAATGTATGCATGGAGACAGGGGCTCTTCATGTCCCCGGGGTGTGGGAGACGTTTCCATTTGATATGGCAGTCATTAAGCCCGACCACAAACATAAGCTTTTTACGTTAAGGCATATTGTTACAAGTCGCGAGACTCGAATTAAAATGCCGTTGTTATACTATAGAGTTTATTAGAATTGTACAAACACGTATAAAAGATGTATAACTTACGTAGTAACTATTTATTAATCTGTGATATATAACTAGACACCAGTATATATAAAGTACTCTGTGCTAGACACTGTATAAACTGCATGATTCAATTACAAGCGCAAACTCCGTCACTATATCGCCAATCGAAAGTACTACACACGTCTTGCTAGTACCGTAATCGTCGCTTGACTGCCCCACCTCTCCGTTCGGATATTGTTTTATACTAAACTGTATCATACCGACAAAGGGGCCGCGTTCAGTGAGTTAATCCGCACACCTGGCAAGCTTCGACGCAATGCAATAAAGGATTAGTTCGACACTAATGACGGCTATAAAATAAGTACGTTAACAATAGGATGTTTTTAAATTATAAACACGAAGTAAACAAAAGAACTCCGAAACCAGGAAAGGTAATAAACTGCGTTTTACTACAGTCTGGTGTGCGTTCTTTGTCAGTTTGTAACAATATGGTTTGTTTTAAAGTATGTACATCTATAAACTATCTCCCTTTTCTTTCACCCTCTCCTTATTATTTGGAATACAGCAGAATACGTCTTATACGTTTAGGGCCTTACTTATAATAATCTCGTTGAAAAAGGATTAGCCATCTCTTAAGTAATTTAATAATACCCTAGTGATTTTATATTGTTTAATTTTATAACACTTTAGCTAAGGTAGCGCCACCAATTTAGTGCCTTTTGCTGTTACTTTACTAAGTAGAATACTCAAAAGGAGTTTATGGGTAAGATTTTCACTAATCAGTTGCTGAGCAGTTTCTTAGAATTTAACAAACGATTATAAGTAAGGCCACTATACTCCAGTGTACACGTTTAAAGCAACCACCACCAGACATTACTTCATAATCGATCCGTCGAACTGAAAAACTTATCGCTACAAAATAATTGCGTTGATTCCACTTAGGAACTCTTAGTACCACTTTTAGGAAATTCTTTTGCCGTACAGGCTGTTCGTCTATGGAACTCCCCCCCCCCCCTTGAAAATCAGACAAGCTAAATCCATCTCTACTTTCAAATACTTGATCACTGACCATTATTTGTCCATTAAATAAAATTTGTTGCAGTGTTACGAGTTTAGCGGGACTCGAATTAAAATGCCGTATGATTGTAGAGAGAGTTTATTAGAACTATACAAACACGCATAACACAGGTTCAAATATAACTGGACACAAAAAATCCAAACGTAATGCAGAAGGTCGTAATTCAATAAAACGAGCAAAGTCCGTCTTAATAGATTATCGAATGTACACACGTTTAGCCTTGATCATGGTTCTTGCTCGATTGCCTCTCTCTATCGGGCCCTGGTTTTATACCTCACAAATATAAATGCGCCCGTATTGTAGTTGACCTAATCCGCTACACCTAGCTAATAACTACAGCCGTAAACGGCTGCAAACTATTACAATAGAACAATGGACTATTCTCTAGAATAATTAGTAAACGCATGCCAATAAATAAGTAAACAAAAGAAGACGACCATAAAAGAATTACAATTAGTTCAAATTCCGACAGGTAATAAAATGTATTTTTACAGATGTTTTGCCATCCAACCAAAGGCCAAGATACTTTTCTTTGTGAATTCAATTTATTTTAAAGATGTTTATTATTATTGGATTATGATTAGGGATTTTTTGCCATCTTTAACAATTACCTCATCCATTGTCTTACATATATGATCGATTCTCGTCGATCTGTGGTTCCATGCTTCGCAGGAAGGCGTGTAAACACTCCGATGTTTTCGTCTGCCTCCACCAATTAATTTCACATTTCATTTATCAAAAGAATTCATTATTTTTGTCACATTTTCTTCTTGTTTCGGCGGCGGGGATTCGTTTTGATTTTATATTGGAAAAGTCATTAACCTCGTGTGTATGTCAAAATGAAATTATATTTCCTACTTTTCATTGGAAAGTAACATTCTTTCCTCATGCGTCTAAAACTGTACTTGCACAATCTCTTTGATTTTAATTGTTATATTTCTGCTAGGCAGTAGTAACTTATTTTTTACACAAGAATTTAAAACGGTTTTTTTTAGATAGTTATAATGACTAGTGGTCGCCCAGTGGTAAACTTTCGACTTCTACCAATGTCAAGGTAAGATAATTGATAGCAAGCCATAGAAATCATTAGCATTAGAGGGTTAAAATTATTTTACACAATATTTTCGATGTTATACAATGTTCTCGATTTTATACAATACTAGCTGTCCCGGTACACGTCGTTCTGCCCGGTAAAAAATAGGGGTTGATCGTAGAGAGTTGAAAATTTAGGGTTGTATGTATCTTTTAATGCTGTATCATAAAAAAATAGAAATTAAAAAATTTGTCTAAAAAATGAAAAATAAATTTAGGGGTGGACTACCTCTAACATTTAGGGGGATGAAAAATAGATGTTGGCCGATTCTCATAGATACCGGATAAGCACAAAAAATTTCATCAAAGTCGGTCAAGCCGTTTCGGAGGAGTATGGCAACGAAAACTGTGACACGAGAATTTTATATATTAGATTTTCGATTTTCTATAATATTCTCGATTTTACACAATACTTGTGTAATACAACTCTCACGGTTTTTCGTGTCTTAAGAATACAAACTCGAAGTCATCAGCCAAGGTTTGGTTTGTGGACCGGAGAAACTTTGCGGGATATTTCCCACCTGTGCACTTATTCCGATTGTGAGCGGCGTCCGGGGACAAAAAGTGTGAGAGCCCCATCAGATACAATGGCTAGTCGACGCCTCGCTCAGTGGGATAGTGCTGGGAAAGTACATATCGATAGAATAATGTGGTTGATATGATATGATGCCTTAGCGACGTACATTTACTTCATTTGGTAGAGAGATGCTGGGATACATATATATGCAATCTTGGGAAATGAGGCAGATTGACACATGCTATGGGATTGACAATAATCTTGATATATAAAAAGGAGTGTTTGTCTGTATGTCATGTTTAGAATCGCAAATTATATATTTGATCATGTGATGATGTTTAGCAAAGTTGTTGTGCATGAGCAATAGGTTTCTGAGTTGGTTCACAATGAGACTCGGTAAGAGGCGCTGCTGTCGGTATATCGATTGAAGCTTTTCCGGGCAGGACGACGTCTGCCGGGACAGCTGGTATACAATAAAGTACCGAAATGCTTATCAATGCTCATGTAGACGTCATTTCTGACACCACGCTGCTGCGAGTTCTGTGGATTTCTATGTAGTATATTTGTATATGGTGTGTGTTGTCCGTTCTCTCATACCACCGCCCACCGCTGACACCTAGTTTGAAGCGAAAATGTGGCGGTGACCTGTTCGCGTCCAGTTTGGTGGAGCGACAGTGGCGCGGTGGTTGTACCCTGCTAACAAGCTCATCACCTATAAATTCAAACCACAGCTCAAAAGCTTGAGGGCAGCTTTGACAGACATGATAATCGTATGACGTATATATGTATATCCAAATGATTGATGATTTATAATAATTATGTAAAAAAAAGTCATAACTTCAATAGTTTTGATTGTTATCAGTTGATATCAGCCCATAAAAAATGTCAACGATCGGGTCTCAATGGCCTTTAGCCATAACGCATATTTCAGATGTTGCTGACTGTACCGGCCGTGGAGAATAAAAAAAAGCGGATCTCAAGTTCTTTTATGTTCAATAGGTTCTCGTTTGACTGACATTTCGCCTGATGAAATGCAGTGTAAGGTGGAGCACGGTTACCTTGAAGATACATGTTCATGCGAGACTTGAAGACACCTAGATTGTATTCTTCAGGACAAACAGAAGACGGCAAGGAGTTCCAATCTTCAGCACTACGTATGATAAAAGTGGAAGCATAGCGTTTCTTTTTTTTTATTACAGAATTTCAACAGACAGGCAGACGGCCCAGTTGAGAAAGCGGTTACCATCGCCTATGGACATTTGCAACACCAAAAGTGCCACAAATGCGCTGCTCTTCTCTTAATGGAGAATGGAACCTGATCACTAATGCCGGAACACAACTCAAGGTTGTTGTGGCGACATACATTAGACCAGGGGCGGTAGCCATCCAGTCGGGCAAATGCCCACCACCTGGCTGTAGGTTGGTTCGCGGCCGCAGGAAATTATATTCTTTCTTCCTTCCTGCACGGATAATCGGATTTCGTCCGCTTTGTTGGTATCATATATCGGTGAAGTAAGCACGTACGTTTGCTTGTCTGGTGGTAAGTTGCGAATAAAATAATATTAAAAAAAATAAAAACCCTAAAATGCCAGATCTTCATCGATATTTGTGATGCATCACTGGTTGACTTGTTTTGCCGACCACAGTCTCGTATGAATTGGCCGTTGTCGCCTCTTCCCGTCTTTTCGCTCTGCCTTTTGAGCCGGCATTGTCCGAGGACCAGAAGAAGGTGTTTTTAAAATACAATTTCACATTTACTTTAGAAATAAAATAAATAAAATAGAAGTTTAAAATAAAATTAAGTATCCCTGAGAAATAAAATTAAATAGGTATGAACTTAGTATATAGTACCTATTTTGTTTTGCTGCCACTACCTTATTTACACTATATGCAATAGCAAGAGATAAAGTGTATTTCAGATACGACTTTGTTAATAATAATAATAATTCATTTATTTCAGAAATTAATAAATCCATATTGTACAATTAATGATTTTATACATTGACAGGTTACTCATGTATTAACAATAATGTAGTTAATAGTTAATGATTTATTTTTAATGCTATAATCAAATGGTTCTTTTTTATATTATTGAAATTGATTCACATAAATCAATACATAGGTACGGCTGATGTCTTCACTTTGTACTAATGGGTATATAAATAAACAAATAGTCGGCTTTTTTTCATATTTATTATTGTTGCTCACAGGGAGCACCGCCCGCCGGAACACCTCTCCCCACGCCCCGCATACCGCCGACGCCCATAGCTCGCACAGTTGGCAGCTAGGCGTCGGACGGAACGTGGGATATAGCAGCGGCGTTGTAGGCCCGAAATTCTTTCACATACAATATCACCAATACGCACTCTCAGTATTTATTTCTTCTACGTATAGTGTAATCATGAATAACAATAATAAGTCATACAGTCCAGTCCGCATCGAGTTTTACTTGTAAGAAGCAACTGCCTCGAATAATTATATTAGTAAACTAGCGGCCCCGGCAGACGTCCTGCTCTGAAAAAATAAAATCCCACCACCATCTACCGGTTCCAATTGTGGATTTAAACCATCCGGCCCCACACACTAAAACAAAAACACCAAAAGCGGCCCAGGTGCCTAGGAGGATTGTATAACCCGATCTCAGCGCCACCTACCGATTCCAACGGGAAAAAAGTATCTTATGTCCGACTTCTGGTTCTAACCTCCCCACCAATTTTCAGCCAAATCGGTACTGCTGTTTTTCAGTTATAAATAGTGCAACTAACACGACTTTCTTTTATATATATAGATAAGTAAAGATGGATACCAGTATAGGAACTTATAACTACCCTGTAACTATAAAAACCACGTCCGCGGCCGATAGATGTCGCGTCAGTCGACAGACTATTAATCTCGCCGATTGCGAATAAATGATTTATGTTATTACACCGTCCCAGGCACAGCTGAGCTGGCTTTTATGTCTACAATAGTGTTTGCCGGTGTATTTGTTTGAATAAACATTGATGAAGATTTTTTTATAGCTGGAGTACAGCAGACAGACGGCACACCTGATGGAAAGCGGTTACTGTCGCCCATGGACGTTTGCAACACCAGAGGTGTCACCAACGCGCTGTCGGCCTCGAAGAAATTTTGCGATTTTATAAAATCCCATATCGTAGCGCTGTAGGAAAACGGAGCTGGTGGGGACGACTGGGATCTCATTCTAAATCCCCACGGTGCGCAAGAGAAACGTTCTAGAGAACCGTTGCGTACAGGAGCGAAGCGTCTCAAGGAAGTGGGGCTGAACGCCCAGCCGATGGCGTGCGGTGCGGTCATAAAAAAACAGGTATTTTTTTTGAAAAACCTATTTTTCAGTTTTTGAAAGAAATAGATAAAAACATTTATTTAGAACTACTATATAAATGAAAATACATTTTTTTTTCAATAGTTAAATTACAAATTAACTCATGGCGATTTTTGACCAATATTTGGGAGCAAATGGCATGAAAGAATATTATTGTAGTAATTTCCGAATGAAAATCCGATTTTTTTTAAATAAAATAAAACTAAAATATTTTTTATATCGAGTTAAAAAACTTAAAATTTGAGTGAATTGTTATTATTATTATACCCTTTATCTCTATGACATATTTCATCCAGATCTATTCAGCCGTTCTGGCGTGACTGAGTAATAAATTTCCATCCAAACTTTCGCATTTATAATAGGTATTATCTACCTAGTATTATATTATAGTATGGGCGTTCCAGTCAAAAGGCAGCAAAATGGCTGCCTTTTCAAACGCTGTTGTTAGCTGATGCATATTACATTTCGATATTTCATGCGACGGACATTCGAGTGGAGTCGATACTGAAAATGCATGCATAATCAATATTGCGGGTAGTATTGCTGTTTTAATGGCAATATACAAAACCTATTATATAGTAGACAACCGCTGTATCCGATCATATTTGATTAGAAGAATCGATACACGTTGTTATCTATACTAATATTATAAAGAGGAGAATGTTTGTGAGTTTGTGACGTTGTAGGGGGTAAGGTCTCGATCTACTAAACCGATTTTGAAAATTCTTTCACCAGTGGAAAGCTACATTAATCCTTAGTGATATCTATACTTAATATAATATCGTATTGTTACGAGTTACGGGACTCGAATTAAAATGCCGTTCGAATTACTATAGAATTTATTAGAACTAAACAAACACGTATAACATAGGCATAAACATAATTGAACACAACCAGTCCAAACGTAATGCACGATTCAATGATACGCGCAAACACCGTCACTAAATAGATTACCGAATGTACACAAGTCTTGCTCCACTTGTGGTTATCGTTTGACTGCCGATCTCTCCATTGGGGCATTGTTTTATACTGCACAAATACAATATGTCTGCTTGGCCGCGTGGACTGAATTTCATAGAATCACACCTGGCTAATGACTGCCATACAAGATTACAATACACAATGAGCTATTTTTCTAATTATAAATTTCAAACACAAAGTAAACAAAAGAAGTCCAAATGCCGAAAAGGTAATAAAATGTCTACAGATCATCCGTGACTTTATCCGTGCAGGAACGGAGAAAGAATACAATCTCCTACGGCCGGGCGTCCTGTCATAAGAGGCGACAAAACCACCCACAGCCAGGTGGTAGGGTATTTGCCCGACTGATTGGCTAGCACCCCTGGTTTTAAGTATGTCGCCATAACAATCTTGAGTTGTGTTCCGGAATTAGTGACCAGGTCCCAGTGTCCATTAAGAGAGGAGCAGCTCATTTGTAGCACCTTTGGTGTTGCAAATGTCCATAGGCGATGGTAACCGCTTTCTATCCAGTGGGCCGTCTACCTGTCTGCTGAACTCCTGCAATAAAAAAAAGGTATGCAGGTGTGAATTTGTCTTTTGTCGGAATTCAGATCGCAACAATACAATATACGTGTCTCTAGTAGTATAGTAAATGCAGTCTCTTACCAATTCCCAACAATAATCCCAGCTGCCTAACTCCAAACATTAGCTGTCGTTCCAAACTATAGTCTCATAACCAGTCACCTGAAACCCAGGTATTGTTCAAGATCTTGAATCGAACTAAACAAATATCGCTTATCTGACAAAATAGCTGCCAACTGCTCGCCGATATCCATTTCCATAATTTCCCAGGGGGTGGATACGGATGCTTACATATCCTTACACTTCATTACAACCTTGTTAGCAGCGCAATAGAGTCTATATTTGCTCATCGCAGCTTTTGTATAAGTTTGTATCGAATTCGAAACTTGCCAAGATAAAATGCACTTGCATAACTCTTTATATCTATGCAGTTAGAGTTTCATTTCGAGTATATTATATTGAATTATTTAAATATTATATGTTGCTGACGTACAAATAGCATTTGCGGACATATAAAGCCTTAACAACATTAGGATAAGGAACAAAATCGCGAATCTGGTTTAAAGTTAAATTTGTTTTAAGAGTCGAATTGCAGGATGTGATTCGATTTTTAAATTGTTTCTTATATCGAAGCCAATACGATTCAAACTTATAACTTATAATAACACGCTTAAACTTGCAGATTGCAAATTAGTTTTGCTATTGTGTTAGATCTTAATAGCCATGTATTAAGGTTAAATTTATTGTTTATTGGTGTGTTTAGAATTTGGCAAGATAATGGATTACTAAAAGCATAAACTGCATGTTAAAGTTCAAAGAAAACCTCATGATATTAATAAACTTGCTAATACGTCTTTATCATCGTTTGTTCAGACGCTTACTTAACTACAACTTAATATTTTCTTAAGTTTTCGCGACTAGTATACATAGCAAAGCTACTTTTTCATTTATTTAACTCCCACCCATGTTAATCTTGTATATAAAATTGTCGCGGTGTTTGTAGTTAAACTCCTCTGAAACGACTTGACCGATTCTCATGAAATTTTGTGTGCATATTGGGTAGGTCTGAGAATCGGACAACATCTATTTTTCATCCCCCCAAATGTTAAGTTAGTCCGCCCCAATTTTTTTTTTGTGATACAGCATTAAAAAATACATACAAACCTAAATTTTCAACCCTCTATGACCAACAACTATTTTTATTTGTTAATTATAAACTTTAATGCTGTCGGCAAATCGATTGAGGCTTTTCCGGGCAGGACGACATCTGCCTGGACAGCTAGTATGATAAAAAAAATATTAGAGATTTGCACATTTGCTGAAGAGTTTCTTGCGTCGTTTCTTCAAGCCACAACATGTTGCGAAGCGGTGGTAAATTAGATTAGGCTCCTATAGAGTAAATAATAACCATAAACAAAATTAAAACTATACAATACTCACTCATTGCCACTTGACATCTTTATCTTCCGTGATCATGGCCAAATAAAAATCATATAAATTACCGCGCTCTTTTGTTGCCGCATTAATACTATATCAAAACATCATTGGAAGTTTATTAAATATCATAAATGCATTTGCAATTGGAACATTTTCTACAATATGGTATTAAAGCTTCAAAGCGAGTGGTGTATAATGCGGGGCAAATTGGTGTCGTGTCACACGGGCTGATTCTGCGACGCGCTCGCTTGCCACCGACGACGTAGGGACGGCCGACCATCCAATATTTAACATCCAAAAGATGTTCTTTAAATTAATGTTCGACCTCTGTGGTTGGGCTAAGCCTTTGCCGGCTTAGTGGTACATCCTGCACTCGGGGTGTACCAAGGCTGTGCGTGGGGCGAAATGGTGTAGTAACTTTGTTACTACAAATAATAACTTTGCACGCCCATTTAGGGGCAGAATGCATTGATACTATAAAACCCGCAACATCTTTGTGCATACATTGCGCAATAAATCTATTCTATTCTGATATTAAAACAAAGTTTTTTTATTAGTAGACGCGGACAAACCAGACAACCCAATTGACGTAAAGTGGTTACCATCGGCGTTGGATGTTTGCAATACTAAAGGCGTTAATAGGTTTTAAGACAGGCTAGAGGAGATGAAATTACATACATACATACATACATACATAACTTCACGCCAGGTCCCTTGCGGGGTAGGCACGAACAACAGAGCGCCACACAGGCCCATTCTTACACACCTCACTTGCTTCTTTGACATTCATAGTTCTTGTCATGCACGCTCGTCTGTTCTTAAGGTGAGATGAAATTAAGACATGAAATAGGGGAGTGGAAATTTATAAATATGTAACAAACGTATAATTTTTACTTATTTATAAACTTCCCACAAGAACATTTTTTCCATTGTCGGGGTTACTGAAAAGTGGGCGAAACGTCGGCATAAGAAAAATCAATTAAATTACCGCGCTTAAAACGTAATTTTATTATGTATCTAAGTCGCGAGAACGTAAGAATTATGTGAAAGAATACGGTCTGGAAATCGCAAATAAATTTCGGCGGTGTGAGTTCATAAAAACAAAACGTGCGAATTAAACAGATAGTAATACTTCTTTAGACTAAAACAGTGACAAATTGAAAGTGGTACTTAAGAAGTTTATATGTATTTACTCGTAAATATGTTTCTGAATGTGTTCAGTTTTGAAGACCATCAGTTTATGTTCCGGGTCAACACTTAGGGTACTTATTATTTCGATGAATGACGCAGTTTCCGTGAAGTAGACGAATATGGCGAAAAAGCTAAATAGAAAATTCGGTTGCGTGTTTTTAGAGCTACCGTTTTTTTCAACCCCTGCCACCGGATGAATAGGTCTTGTTCGGCTAGGGTTGCTATCTTGTTGTGAGAAATTATAGTTAATAGAACTACGTTTTAACAGTTTTATGCGCGGTTCCGTTAACGGTTAAGACGTAGTTTCATTACGTATACTAGTCGTGAAAACTTAAGAAAATATAGTTTTTTTTTAGTATGAAAATATAGTATTTTTGAGTTTAGGGGGAAAACTAGTACATGTTTATTTAATCATTAGAATCTGAAATTGAATTAGCGATTTAAATGTACTGTCATTTCGTACAATATTATTCTTCTATACAATTGGCTAAAATACGACCGGCATTGTTTATCTTTTTTTGGATTGATTATATATGTCTTGTGTATATATATTTTTTTTCGGCGCTGCCTTTGCAATTTATTAACAAATAAGTAGGTAGTCGTCGTGGCAAGGCGACTGAAGTAACGCTAACACATGCTGGTGGGAAATAAATTAACCAGTCATCCAAGAACGTCTGTGACTATCTACTATCCAGTTATCCACATCCCTATTTTCAAGCCGTGTGAATCGACGTTAATTGCATACAGTTATTATGTGACTAATAAGGCTGTCTGTCTATTGAAATATATTTACGTGTAGTTCAATGGAAGGTATTAATCCGGACTTCCGGAGAACCGGATAAATTTCCGGTAGAATTCGCCCGGAAACGCTGAAGGTGAATGAATGGAATGCGGCGAGTGAACGGTTTGAATAGATTCTGTTTGTGTCAAAGGAATGATTTGGCATCAGGTAGCATGTATTTTGTCTCTTTCTAATGGACATGTTTCGTTTATTATTTGTTACGTCACGTACATGTAATTTATTACTACGGAATTCAGGACCTAATAGTCCACGTGCGTGACTAAATCTGAGACACCACCTTCGGAAATGCATCTACAAACATTTTCAGAATATACATCACTACATAGTATAAAACAAAGTCGCCTTTTCTGTCCCTATATCCCTATGTGCGCTTAAATCTTTAAAACTACCCAACGAATTTTGATGTGGTTTTTTCCAATAGATAGAGTGATTCAAGAGGAAGGTTTATATGTATAATACATGCATCATATACTAAGGCAACATTGCTAATTTTAGAGGTTTCTATGTAGTGATACCCGTGCAAAGTCGGAGCGCGCCGCTATGTTTTTATATACAACGTTCTTAGTTTTTCTGTAGTGTATTTAATTTTGTATCAGCATTGCACCCGTGCGAAGCCGGGGCGGGTCGCTAGTATGTTATAAATAAATATTATCAATAATTCTAACATTGATCTTAAGACTATGTAAATCGATTAACAATTATCGTGCGCTTTTCGAATTCCTTAGAATCCAGTCATCAGAATCTGACATGATGACAATGGGATCAATATGAGAGTATAACTTCTCGAAAAAAAATATATTTGAAAATCGGTCCATAATTGACGGAGAACTCGAATAACACAAAAACACACACACACACACACACACACACACACACACACACACACACACAGACGAATTAAAAAATTTAGCATTGTTTTGAAAAATTTATTAAGGCACGGCCCACAGGTAAAAATATCTCCTATTATATTGTTACGACCGGAACGCCGACAAAAGACAAATTCACACCTGCATACCTATAGTCATTTTATTATCTTTTCAGCATTCGGACATCTTTTGTTTACTTTGTGTTTAAAATTTGTGATTAGAAAAACAGCCCATTGTGTATTGTAATCTTTTATGGTAGTAATTAGCCAGGTGTGTTTCTAACAAACTCAGTCCACGCGGCCGATCAGACATATTGTGTTTGTGTAATATAAAGCAATGCCCAATGGAGAGATGTTCAGTCGAGCGATAAGCACAAGCAAAGCAAGACATGTGTACTACATTCGGTAATCTATTTAATGACGGACTTTGCGCGTGTTATTATATTTGTACCTGTGTTATACGTGTTTGTATATTTATAATAAATTCTATAATCATTCCAACGGCATTCTAATTCGAGTCCCGTAACGCGTAACAATATTAATAGAGAACTTAGAGAAGAATTATCTGTGAGTATGTTCTCTGAAGTTTTACTTCTACTGCGTGTAAGCTGGACACACAATTTTTTGGGGATCATATATTTACACTCTGCTTAATTTAATACCATGTGTGTATGGATGCGTGTATGTGTCATACCATATGTATACATACATACATACATAACTTCACGCCAGGTCCCTTGCGGGGTAGGCACGAACAACAGAGCGCCACACAGGCCCATTCTTACACACCTCACTTGCTTCTTTGACATTTATAGCTCTTGTCATGCACGCTCGTCTGTTCTTAAGGCTCCTAACATCACCTTCTGCTAACACATGATCAATTTGATCATGGAAGGTGTGTCGTGTGTATATGTACATATACCATATGTATATGTGTCATATTTAACCTTTTTATGTCCGGGTGTTACATTTATGCGCTGCGTGGTTTGAATTTATTTTCTTGTTTCGTATAAATGTTTGAGGTGTTCGCGTTGTGTTATTCTTTTGTGTGTTTATGTTTTTTTCTCTCTATTTATTTGGGATTTTTGCCACATAAAAAAAACTTCGTTTAAAAAAACCGACTTCAAAAACTAAAAAACTAAAATGTATAAAATAACTTATTTCTAAAGCTATTATTATTAATATATATTATCTAAAACATCTTAAAGTCGGTGCTTAGTAATTTTCAAAATATAGTAATTTTTATGTTTTACTTCGCACCGACTTCAAGATGTTTTAGATAATATATATTAATAATAATAGCATTAGAAATAAGTTATTTTATACCTTTTAGTTTTTGAAGTCGATTTTTTTAAACGAAGTTTTTATTTTTTATTTGTTACTTTTTAGTGTCTAGCTATGTATGGGTGGAACTACGAATGGTGCCGCGCTTCTTAAAAAATATAGGTCCCAAGAAACGGGAACAAAAAAATGATCGTAAAATGAAAACTACTGCGCCAAACTATGTAAAAATTTTAGGGGACTAATTGGAAGCTATTCCGCGTCGAACAAAAAAAGAATCACGTAAATAGGATCATAAATCACGGAGTAATCGGTGAACATACATAAATTAAAAAAATTAAAAAAAAATCCCGACGAATTGAGAACCTCCTCCTTTATTTAAAAGTAACTTTGTGTGTTTTACTGATTACTGTAACTAACCAGACTTTCGTTTATATTGTTACAACCTACACGCCGACAAAAACAAATTCACACCTGTATATGTGTAGAAACGCACTTTATTACCTTGAACTAAATATAATTATTTTGTGATCGTTTTCTATGTATACTTATTTATTTAAGCCGTTTGCTATCCACATGTGCGGTCATTATCTAGGTGTGGCGGATCAAGTTCACTGCAATACGTGCACATTTGTATTTGTGAGGTATAAAACCAGGGCTCGATGGAGAGAGGAGTCAGTCGAGCGAGAACCACCATCAAGGCGTGAGTGTGTACAATCGCGAACCATAGTGACAGACTTTGTCCGTTTACTGGAATTACGACCTTCTGCATTACGTTTGGATTTGTTGTGTTCGGTTATATTTTTATTTGTGTTATACGTGTTTGTATAGTTTAACTCTATAATAATTCCAACGGCATTTTAATTCGTGTCCCGCAACTTGTAACAATATGTATATATAGGTAGGTATCATCTAGTAAAGTGCAAACTCGACTTTATACATACAATTCAATTTCTTGTTAAAATAAATGCCACTTTGAACGAGCAACGTGTATTTATTATTCTGTTCTCCTACTAGGGGACTCCTAGTAGGGGGAACTACTAAATATTTACTACTAAACCTATCTAGTCTCGCAAAGAGCTGCAGTGAGGAACATTACAAAGGATTTCACTAACTAGCCGTGTCATAAAGAATGCATTAACAGAATACGAGAGTTGTACGAGTGTGTGTATAGGAGTGTACACACGAGTTTAGTCTGTGTGCTAGTAAGACTAGCCTTTAAGTATCAGTTCAAGTTCAGATATAATATTGAAAATTGGTATATATTTCTGTTGTGTCATATGTGAGGGCAAGGAAGGAAAAGGGACTTACCCGGCTTTGATCCTCGCACCTGGACCCCGTACAGTTTTGATTATTTTTAAATATTTTCAGTTTTAACTTGCATTTCAGTTGACAGCGGCGTCATCTCTTGACACCTTTAGGCTTTCCTTTTTGTTTTCTGGAGTTTATTGAAAGGGAATGGTTTAAAAGGACAAAAGGAATTAAAGTTTAGGTCGACACAAAGGTATTTTGAACAATTGTCAGGTAAAACCGCTTCTATTAAGTTTATCAGTATCGTAGCAGGTGGAGACTCGTTGTCTGTACCTTCCCTAATTAGAAACAGGCGTGATATTATGTATTTATGTATAGACGAATGATTGTTATTTCATTGTCAAGAGTGATATATTGTCAATGCCAGTCTAGCACTAACCTCCCCATAATATCCAACATACACCAACCATTTTCACATAGTACTCATAGAAGTGAAACTTCAACGGACAAGTGGCAAAACAATTCACAACAAAATTTTAACTTGACGTTTTACGAGCACATTTTTAATGTACTTGTCCAATTTGAAAAACTGCCGTAACGCTTTTTCGTGTCGGAAAAAATCCTAAAACCTCCCCCCTCCCGTCTATATTTTTTTATTGCAGGAATTCAGCACCAATAAAAAGTCGTGATAGCGTAATGGTTAGCGCACGCGCCCCTTTGCACCTTTTAGTCAGTTTTCTGATCTAATGTGCAGATTGTTACAATTACCACTTGCTAAAAACGGTTGAAGGAAAACATCGTGATGCAACCTGCACATCGAGATAACCGATGTGTCAAACCTGCCAAGCCGCCTTGGACAAGCGTGGCGGGTATATTGTCCGTTGCCCTATAATGGGAGGCCCGAGCCCAGCAGTGGGACATTTATGGGCTGACATTAATATATAATAGGAATTCAGCAGACATGCAGGCGGCCTATGATGGAAAGTGGTTACCATCGTCTATGGACATTTGCAACACCAAAGGTGCTAAATGCACTGTTGCACTCTTAACGGAGACTGAAACTTGGTCACTAATGCCGGAACACCACACAAGGTTGTAATGGCGGCATGCCCTAGACCAGGGGTAGTAGCCAACCAGACGGGAAAATGCCCTACACCTGCTGTGGTTGTTTTGTCGCCTGTCTTAACAGGCCACTCCCACGCAGGAAATTTCATTCTTTCTCCGTTCCTGCACGGATATACAGAACTATATAGAAGTTTCAGTTCAAAAGTGAACTAAGCTACGACTAAACGCGTGTGAACCGGCACGAATGTGATGCAAAAGGCAAGCTGCATTATTCGCCGTGTTCGCCCGCGGCAGGGGTACCACCCCGAACAAAAAACATGGAATAAACAGGCATTAATCTCTTTTGTGTACAGTTAAAGGCGTAATAAATGGCAGAAAATGTTCTTTCCTCTACACTTTTTGGATTTATTACCTTTTTTTATACGTATTTGTTCAGTTTCTTGTATTTAAATTCTGTTTCATAGACTTTGATGTATTTATTAAAATTATAAGTTTAGTTAAGGATTGACTTGGGACGAGCATTCTTGCGAATAAAGGTGACTTCAAGGTTTTTTATATAATATTATTATGTATTAGATAATAAAACAAGATATTATAATTGAAAATAGCTTTAGAAATAAGTTATTTTATGCTTTTCAGTTTTAGAAGTAGCTTTTTTAAACGAAGTTTTTGTTATTTGTTACTTTTTAGTGTCTTGCTATGGGTAGGCCTACGAAAGGTGTCGCGCGCCTTAAAAAATATAGGTAGAAACAGGAACGGAAAAAAGTTCATAAAATGAAAACTGCTGGGCCAAACTATGTTAAATTTTTAGGGGACCAAATGGAAATTACTCCGCATCAAACTAAAAAAGAATCACGCAAATCGGATCATATATCTCAGAGTATAATCAGTGTACATACATAAAAAAATAAAAACATACCGATCAAGTTCTAAACCTCCTCCTTTTGTAAGTCGATTAAAAAGAAAATTCAGTAATAATCAAGTTAAAACTATCTAACTACCCATTGAAGCGCGATGACAAACGACCCAGCATTAAAGCAAAGTAGCGTCAACCCAAACAAAAGCAAGCAATACATCACCCGACTACATACGGGGGAGAAATTGAATAAACTGAAAAATACGATCGGCAAAAACATTTTCACGTATAAAAACAGTGTTTGGCGTTCTCACGAATCAATCTTCCGAAAGTTGTTTCAGGTACCGACAGCAAAAACACGTACAGCGCAGTGGCACGGTCCGAAGGAAATCTGGCGAGTTAAAGGGGTGACATATATATCTGTAAAGGACTATATAAACTTATTCGGAACGTCAATTTTTGGAATGAAATGGAAGCGGTTACCATCGCCTATAGACATTTGCAACACCAAAGGCGTAACAAATGCACTGCTCCTTTCTTAATGGAGACTGGAACCTCGTCACTAATGCCGGAACACAGCTGCAGGTTGTTTTGGCGACATACTCTAGAACAGGGGTGATAGCAGATCGTCACGCTCATACACAAAGTTTACAATTCTGACGTGCAGTCCTACGAGTGAGTTTGTTTTGCTGAAATACAGTTGGCAGAATAACAGAACACTCGATGGCAAGTGGTTACCATCTCCTATGGACATTTGTGATAACGAAAGTGTTATCAATGTGCTGCTGGACTGCAAGGGGGACTGGAACCTGGATACGGATGCTAGAACACAACTCAAGATGCCGGCATAGTCTAGACCAGGGGTGGTAGCCATCCAGATGGGTAAATAACTCACCATCTGGTATTTGCCCTAAAGCTTGATTTACATTTGCAATAGTTAGCAATCAGTTAAATAACTTTTATCATGTTAAATATTTCAAATTGTCAAGTACTACAGACGCTTAACAATAGTATTAATATAAACCCCAGAGGTTTTCATATTATATATAAATCGATCTATTGTGATTTTCTTGTTATTTTTTTAAATAACAGTTTCTACAGAATTGTTCCAGTTAAGTGTTAATTTTTCGATTAAGTAGACGCCTGTCCAAATGATCATAAGGAATTATTCACAAATTTCCTAACCAATGCAAATGTGACTTAGGTTTTTATGAGTTGGCAATGTGAAAGCAAGTTCACTGCTGTAAAATTACAAGTAACGCATATTAATTGTATTTTACATATATAGAATCAAAATTTTATTTTACATAAATTTATTTCGGAACGAGGCACGTGTCAAGTGCCATGTCTAAAAAGGAGATATAATTTTGCTGTCTGTGAAGAAAGCAAATATTTGACTATTTAAAAGAATGCTTGTATCTTGGTTACTACACAGCATGGAATTCTTTATAATATTTTTTTTACCAGTCATTAAATCAATCACAAGCCAATTCAAGGTTATCCACTCATTCTTAGACATCGATGTAAACAAAAAAAATGCGTGTGTGTGCAGTTCACACGCAATAGAAGTGAAACAAAATATGACAAGGCGTGGGGTTTTAACTTTTTATTATATTATACCGTTATTTATAACACGTAATTTGAAGTATGAACGAAAAACTTCAAAACATTTTCAATTCCATCTGCACGAGTATAGTATTTAAATGATTAAATATAATGCATTCTATCTTATTCTATCGCAGGCTTAGTCCTATAGATTTACGTGTTTATCTATTTCCAGAGTCGATTTTTCGTTTCATCCTGTTTTAAGTCACAACGATTCTAAAGAAGTTTCACTACAACGGTTTTAGTTGAAAAACTTTTCACAAAATATTAAATACATAAAATTAAAATAGCCGAATAAGTGTATATTGCCCTTAAACGTGTCGCAAAGGTTTCAACGATCGGCGAGCGATACGATTTGTCAATGTAGGGAAGACGGATATTGTACCGATAGCTTCCAGTCCGGACTACTTACCATGATTCTGTACTAAGAAAGATATCTTAAATAATAATATAGAAGTTACTGGTGGCAGTTACTTCTTGTTTGGAAATTAAACTCGATGCAATGGACTGTATGATTATTATTATTGAACTTTTTACATGAATCGAAATATGCATAGAATGAATAAAAATTATGCAAGAGACTTATCGTTGAGAATTATAGCAGAATTGTAAATTGTGAAGAATTATGAATGAACATTTTTTGCCTCCAAGGCCGCTCCTACTCGTATATCCCGCATCCCGTCCGACGCCTAGTTGCTAATTGCGTCACCTATGAGCGTCGGCGGTATACGGGGCGCGGAGGTGCTCTCTATCCGCAACAGAAGTCTACCTGCTCCCAAGGTTTCACCCCTATGGTAATGGACAATCGTTATATTTTTGGATAATTCACGCTATATCTTTATAAATTAAAGCATATGTTTTATTATGATGTAACTAAGTTATATTATTGTAAAGTTTCATCAAAATCCATGCAGTAGTTTTTTAGTTTTAGTACAGACTTTCGTGTTTATTATATGTATATAGAGAAGAGGTAGAGATTTATAGAGATTTTTTAAACGAAGTCGAAGAGGTTGTCAATTCGACTGTATCCTTTTCTATTTTGTATGTTTTATATGTGGAAATGAAAAAAAGTTGAAGAAATAGCAACGTACAATACAACACGGACGGCCTCCACCCCTGGTCTAAGGTATAAGAATCGAAGAAGTGTGTTCCGGCATTAGTGACCAGGTTCCAGTCTCTCTTAAGAGAGCAGCAGCGGCACACCTTTGGTGTTGCAAATGTCCATAGGCAATGGTAACTTTTTATCAAGTAGACTGTCTGCCTGTCGGTTGAACTCCTGCAAAAAAAATGCTTTTTATTTATTTTTGAAATCTATTTTGATTTTTGTAATTTTTAAAAATTAACATACTAGTATACTTTCGCTGCACACAAGACACAGGCCTCTTCTTAGTTTGACTGTCAAATAAGCATAAAAATAAAATTATCCAAATCCTATTTGTTTTGAACTCTAAAGCAATATATGATACATGTGTGTCTCTGCAGAATACGGGCCATGAAAAATGGCCCAGACTTTTGGAGAGCTTGCGTGGAGCCATGGGAAGGTCAATACGTAGCAGCTTTTAGAGAAATTTAATCTAAATGTGGCGTGACACTGACCGGCGATTGTCCTTGTCTACACCATAGAAAAATGCACCCAAGGACAAGCCTCGGTAAATATAGTACTATTGTAGGGAATGAGAACAAAAGGTACTCGCCGGTCCCTACATGGGCCCCAAAACATACCTAATGGCAACATGGGTGTGCGTGGCTAAGAGGTGTAAAGAGGTGGGTTGCTGGTTCACCGAAGCTACTTCCGACGTTATGCCATTTATCACTTGCACCCCTGGAGCTTGAGTTTTAGCCCGGAGGCTATGCTAAGGCTTCGCCATAAAGCCACCCTACGGGTATTTGATACATGTCATTGCTTTCGTGCATGACAAGAGCTATGAATGTCAAAGAAGCAAGTGAGGTGTGTAAGAATGGGCCTGTGTGGCGCTCTGTTGTTCGTGCCTAACCCGCAAGGGCCCTGGCGTGAAGTTATGTATGTATGTATGTCATTGTTTTCTATTTTTTTCTAAGAACTATAACGGTATGAAGGTTAATCAAAACGTTTTATTATTATTTGTTATTACCATAAATCTTGATTTAGATTATTTTAAGATTTCTTTGAAATATATTTAATTGTTTTAATTTTTTTATTTAACAGTTTAGTCTATAGTAAGCTTTACATCCTGTGCATAAAAATGAGTTTTCTGTGCTTAGATTTTACCTTATTAAACTCCGAAATACATTAACCGATTCTGAGATTATGAGAAATTTATAACACAAATAAACTATGTCAAGACTAATTTGACCTTTTAAACTCATTAATTAAAAATTATAATTATTAATAATTCATACATTATTTACTCATTAAATTATGAATATATAAATGAAATTAAAAGTGTCAAGATTTTAAGGAAGTAAAATTTATGACGCATCTGGTGTTTTTAGTTTTTACATTATTATATGTCTAGAAATTAAATTGATAGAAGAAACTTTTGCGAGGACTTGCATTTTTAACTTATTTTCATCTTTCTTTCTCTGTTGTTGTGTATCTGTTATGTCACCGACATTAAGGTTGCATCAGATATGAACAATGTATAATATATATGTAACTATACATATATATAATAATAATGTATAATGTATATGTAATATAAATATGTATAATATATATAATATCAGCCCTTTAATGTCCCCCTGCTGGGCTCGGGGCCTCCAATTATAGAGGAACGGACAGTATACCCGCTACGCTTGTCCTGGAAGGTTTGACACATCGGTTATCTCGATGCGATGGTTGCATCACGATGTTTTCCTTCAACGTTGTTAGCACCTGGTAATATTAACAAAATGCACATGAGATCAGAAAACTGAGTAAGCGGTGCATGTTTCCGATGTAAAGGACTCTAAAAAAAAACTTCGTTTAAAAAAACTTCAAAAACTAAAAAGTATAAAATAACTTATTTCTAAAGCTATTATATAATATCTTATTTTTAACATATATTATCGAAAACATCTTGAAGTCGGTGCAAAGTAAAACATAAAAATTACCATATTTTGAAAATTACTAAGCACCGTCTTTAAGATGTTTATAAATTATTTTGATAAAAATAAGATATTATAATTAATAATACCTTTAGAAATATGTTATACTTTTTAGTTTTTGAAGTCGGTTTTTAAACCAAGTATTTATTTGTTTACTCCTTTTTAGTGTCTAGCTATGGGTAGGCCTACGAAAGGTGCCACGCTCCTTAAAAAATATAGGTCCTAAGAAACGGGATTAGAAAAATATTAGATAAAAAAATGACCGTAAAATGAAAACTAATGGGCCAAACTATGTTACATTTTTAGACGACCAAATGGCAACTATTCTGCGTCGAACTAAAAAAGAATCACGTAAATCGGGTCATAAATCTCAGAGTAATCGGTGTACATACAAACATAAAAAAAACTAAAAAAAACATACCGGCCACGTTGAGAACCTCCTCCTTTTGGAAGTCGGTTAAAAATCCAGGGAAGTGACCATTGTCACAGATATGAATACACTCACGAATATGACATTGTGAGTGACTCATAAGGTATTATATTATACGTAATATATTCATTTCCATAACAAGCAGTTTTCATATTCTTATAAAACATTGAATCACAGAATGTTTTAATTAATATTCCAAGTGATGTGAATAAAAATATACGATTTCCCGCTGTATATTTATCCCTTTGAGTTCTGTTCCGTTGAATTTTATAAACGATATTTGCTCTTTCGTGAAAATAAAAATGTAATTTCATCCTTTGCTGTGCTACAGTTGGGTTGGTTAATTATTTTCTTCATAAAGTCGTATTTTTTTTGTGAAAGAATATTTCTCGATATAACGTCTAAACTTTTTTTACAAGGGGAAATCCATTTGCGGACCCCCCGCCGGGGTAGACTTCGGCGGAGGAGTGTGGGACTCGCCGGTTAGAGGAGCCGGAATACCCACTAAAACCCCTTGGTGGCACCTGACGCTATGTGCCAGGGTCACGGAATATGCGCGAGCTTTACTTCCGCGACCCCGACTGGCGTGGGCCCACCCCTGTTGTTGGGCAGGCCTCTCCATTCTCAGTTGAGAGGGGCATGCGCGGGCACCCACACGCCCCCTCGTCGGCGGCTTTGAGTGCGGGTGGCGGTCTTATAGCCTCCCCTGGCCGTCACCCGCTGCCGCCCGCCCGTGGCTGCCAGGAGTCACGGGCGCTATCCTCCTTCGGTGGGGGAGGGGGAGGCTGCGAGGATTGCTCCTGCGCCTTCACCCCTCCCTCTCCTTCCTCCCCCCTCGCCGCCTCGCGCTCCCAGCAGCGTCAGCGGTGGGGGGGCTTCGCGATAGGGGGGAGGGGGAGGCTGCGAGGATTGCTCCTGCGCCATCACCCCTCCCTCTCCTTTCTCCCCCCCCTCGCCGCTTCGCGCTCTCAGCAGTGTCAGCGGTGGGGGGGGTTTCGCGATAGGGGGAAGGGGAGGCTGCGAGGATTGCTCCTGCGCCATCACCCCTCCCTCTCCTTCCTCCCCTTTTCCCCGCCGCCTTGCGCTTACAGCAGCGTCAGCGGTCGGAGTCGGGGGAGGCCACCTAACTTCGGAAGGGAAAAGTGTTTTGGGAGGAGGTTTGGAAGGAAGGGAAGGCTTTAAGGATGAGGAGGCGGAAAGGTGGGACACCACTGTCACGGAGTGAAGGGGGGAATGTGACAGTGGCCGCTCGGGGCCCCGGGGACGCATCCCCTTGTACCGCTTTCTGGACTGAGGGGAGTCCAGGGCGGCACCCCCTGGGGGAGTATAACGTCTAAACTGGCTTAGGTTATAGCGACCGTCTTATATTGTCAGCATTGGAGCTTTGCTGATGGATTTTAGTTTGAAAACTTTATTTTTTATCAAATATTTTTTACAAGTTTGATTACTCAGAGAACATTAATACTGTTTCATGCCGACAAAAAGTGAATGCACATCTGCCCCTTATAAACCTGGTTTATTACCTTTCCCGCATTTTGACTTCTTTTGTTTACTTTGTGTTTAACATTTGCAATTAAGAAAAACATTCTATTGTTATTGTACTTGTTTTATGGCAGTCATTAGGCAGGTGTGTCGAACTAATTCTTATTGTTTTGCGTTGAGGCATATTGTATTTGTACAGGATAAAAGGAAAGCCCACGGGAAGGATGAGGCAATCAAGCGACGATTAAGATACTAGCAAGACGTGTGTACATTCGACAAGCTATATAGTGACGAACTTTGCGCGTGTTATTGAATCGTGCAGTTTGTACTGATTGCGTCCAGTTATATTTGTACCTGTATTATACGTGATTGTATAGCTCTAATAAATTCTTTAGTAATTCCAACGGCATTTTGATTCGAGTCCCGCACTCGTAACAATACGTTAGTAAAGTAGTAGATTTTAACACAAGAGAAAAGGGACCTATTAAGGCATGAAATGTAATGGATACACTTACCACGTTCCTAGTTGTAGATATTTTTGTATTCTTTACTTTGTTTAATATACCACGATCACAGAAATAATATCTATTATTTCTGTGACCACGATCCTGGTTACCACGCGTTCGGGTTCCCAACTCAATTATTCGCTTATACATGTCTATTAGAAACTTTTGAAATAAAACTAGTAATTAAATGTAATTCTGTCATAAATAAATGTAGATCACGTTCAGTGTCAATCTTTTGGCATTTGGATTTTAACGTTTGACAAGTGCTGCCTTAACACCGGCTCCACACGTTGGCCCCAACATTGGCCCCAACGCCACTCAGCTAACGTGTGAATCAAGGAAATAGTGTTGGCCCCAACGTTGGAGCGACCGTTGGTAGTTGGCGAGCGAGTGTCGGTTTTATCAAAGGAATCTGTGCCAACGTTCGCGATCCGTCCACATATTGGCGATTTGCTCAGTCCTGTTGCGTGTCGCAACTAGTGCGTACGTCATCCACCATCTTCTTTTACGTGGCTTTTTCTTGTTTTTCAATAACAAATATGTCGTATCCGCACTCAGTACTGTAAAAGCGCTTAGAAAAATTTCAATTTCGATATCGGACATCTTCACATTGGCTCTGGCGGAAAGGAACTAGTACTAAAGCCAACGTGTGTACGCTTCACCAAATTAACCGACCAACGTTGGTACAAGCGTTGGGGCCAAGGTGTGGAGCCGGCCTAAGAAAAACATAGCAACAACATATTTTGATTTGTGCTATGTTTATTATTCATATATATTCATAATTTCTAACCATAAAATATTTTCCTTATTTATTTATTTCAATTTAATTTCTCAAATACATAATGATCTACTTTTGTTATTGTTAATCAATGCGTATATAGCTGTTTTAGCCAGGACGTAAGGATACGACTAACCAGTGAGGGTTGTGTATAAATCTTGCTCTTATTGGCTGGAATTAAAAAAAGTAAAAAAAGACACGGGATTTGAAATCTGTTAGGAGAGAGACTTTTTGTACTACTAAAAGATACTTACTAGAGTGAAAATAAAATCCAATTTTACGATCAAAGTTATGTTTATTCAAGAGCCTTCCATTACGTCCAATATCATAGCATTCTCTTCAGTTTTTTTTTAAATACTACTTATTATTTCACAATAAAATAATAACTCATCTGAAAAACGACGACAGACGACGAAACGTAAGACGATATTTGCCTGATAAATCAATACTGAAAATCCCTTACGTTGGCGTTGCTACAAGCCTTAAGTAAATCCACATTAAAACGTAGACGCATTCGTCCGAAATCTTAAGTTTAAATTTATTTCACCAACGCCGGCTTAAGTCGGCGCCATGTTGAGCTACGACCTTAATTACAGACCGGTAATAGACCCATAAATAGTTGGGGGGAGGAGTTTAAGTGGACGGCGCTTGAACTATAACCGTTGGAATGAGGACCTCCCAGATGATCAATGGCATTTGCGACCTTTCACAATATTATTTAGTCTTCTAATAGTTTCACTAGTTAATAGTTATTTTCAACACATTTTCTCCGCTCCTAAAGATGCGAAGACTCGAAAGGTGGAGCCTTTATGGGATCCCTGGAAATAAGAAAGATAGATTAGTGACAAAGACAATATATGTAGCAACAAATAGAAAGCGAATCAAACAAAATTAAATATCAGTAACATAAGCAATAGTAAGAAACAATACACAACACAACAACACAGCACAATGGACACTATAAATATATAATTGTATATATTTTCAAATATATACAATTATATATCTATTGGTGGCAGTTGCTTCTTGTTTAGAAATTAAACTAGATATAATATACTGTATGATTATTATTATTAAATTATAAATATACATTAAAGGAGTACGTAAATACAAATTGTGCGAGAGAGTCGAGAGAGAGAGAGAGAGAGAATGGAAAGTCGTCAGTGAAAATTGTGACAGAATTGTGAATAATTTTGCCTCCAAGGCCGCATCTTTATCCCGCATCCCGTCCGACGCCTAGCTGCTAACTGTGCGAGCTATGGATATCGGCGGTATGCGGGGCGCGGAAAGTAGGTAGTAGTGTTCCGGTAAGCGGGTCAGAAGGGTGGGTGCTCTCTGTCCGCAACAATATCTATATTTTAAATAAATAGTAAAAAATTCTTAACTTAAAATAGCTATATAAAAATTATCAAAAAACTACATTACGTCTCACATCGTGTAGATTTACGATATTCTTTTCGTAATTTATTGATCAGTAAATACCAACGACAAGTTATTTTGTTTGTTCATTTAACACAATGCTTAGCGATGTAGGAAAAATCGTAAGCATTCCAAAATAACTGCTGTAGCAATCCCGTCATTTCGCCTTGGACACCATTGTATAGCGGCACATAGAAAGAGAAAAAAATTTTTTTAAAGAAATTACGACGTATAGTTCTCGGCACGAATCTTGAGCGGTCGGCGGAGCAGTAGTGACAATGCCGAAACTTGACGTGCCTTAAAGTGAGAAGTGGAAGGAATATGGATAATCACGGTTTAGGAGTTGAGATACGTATGGTGCCGAGATTCCTATGTAATCCGTATGAGCTGATTAATATGATGTTGATGATCACGATATGGGGTGTTAATATGCACTCGGATTTAGCCCTTTGCACCTTTATTGATTCACGCGTGCACGCAGCGTATTGTTTTAAATGCGACTGACGGTCCCGCTGGCAGTGTTGCCAAATCTGATCTCTAGAGGATGGTAGAATTCTTCTTAAAATACGGGAGATTTTCCAAAATTATGTTGCAATTTATATTTTAAATACCTTGGTAGAATTACCTTGTTTATTTAGTAGCGTGTTAAGGGTCAGAATAATGAAAAAAAATTTTTTTAATCAGAATCAGACAGTATAATTGTATCAATATTTTCATACATATCTACCTTGTATTTCCCATCGACGCTGTGATTAAAATCAACACAGTTTTTGCCGTGTCAAATAAACTAGGTAAATTCAAAAGTTCTAAGTATTCACGAAAATTCATATGTATAAAGCACCACCGAATTCGTTCGCGAATATTTCCAAGCTGGTACCTCGCTATTGGGGGAATTCCTGACGCATATATTAGTGTTGCTGGTACAGTAAAACGAAAATACCCTATGGTACAGACAATAAATATTCAAACTAAAATTATGTTAGTTATATATAATCTACAACATACATACATACATACATAACTTCACGCCAGGTCCCTTGCGGGGTAGGCACGAACAACAGAGCGCCACACAGGCCCATTCTTACACACCTCACTTGCTTCTTTGACATTCATAGCTCTTGTCATGCACGCTCGTCTGTTCTTAAGGCTCCTAACATCACCTTCTGCTAACACATGATCTACAAGATCTACAAGATTTAGAAAAATACGATCTTCAATGGGTATTACGATGTATTTTGCTACCGTAATAATAAATCTACAGTAGGTGGTAGATATATGCTGATTACGGTGTTTTTACTGTAGTTACGGTGCAGTTGGCAACACTGCCGCCGGGCGAGGGCCTTTAGCACACACACACACACGCGTCGCGCCAATGGCGGGAACAAGTAGAGATAGTTTTATTGAAAAATCATCGCGTTCCAAACCAACCCATGGACGTCTGGGAGTATCACAAAACATACGTTGCCACGCATATCATAAATTTTACAATTAAATCGCGTGCATTCGCATGTCATTAATAACGGTGAATCAAATGTAAACAATGCTTGGCCAAACATGGTTTTGTATTGGTTTGTTCCCATGCCATACCATGGATATTCGTATTTAATTTGCGAATTCATTAATGCAGATAGGTAAATCTTTATTGTACGCAAAACCGGATAAAATGTCCAACCGGTTTTATCCTAAGTACATAGCCGCTGTTTTCGCTTTTGTAGTATTTTTTTATTCTAGAGGACATCCTAAGATTCTACTTTCATGCTTTACAATATTTTAAAATAAATGAGGCGGGGTCGGCACTGAAAATCAGCGCTGTGGTGGAGGAAACTCCAACACAGCATGAAGCTGAGTTGCCGACCTCATTTGTAGGAAATGCGGTGTAAAATATATATAATGTCATAAAAAAAAATTATGTATAAATATTTTTGTATCATTGTATCGCTTTCCTTGCAAATAAATTATTTCTTTCTTTTCTTTTCTTTCTTTCTTACAATGATGTAATATTTGCCATGACAGTCCCTTAAGGGCTTTGCGGAAGATCAGCACTGGTTTTAACAGACCAGCATAATATCAAGACTGATGGCCTATCAGGACAAGATTTTGTTATTTTAGTATTTTTTTTAAACAATTATACGAATATAATGAATAAATTAATAAATATATAATGAATAAAATTATTTTCTCTGTCTTTTTTCTTACTTATCATATGGACAAAGTAATTGTCACAGAATAAACCGGTTAAAGCAGTTTTAAATAATACTCTTTGTAACGTTTACACTCTGAATGAAATACTGGAATAAAACCGGTTATACAGTTTTAAAAGGCATTATTTTAAAAACCAGCCCGAAGATTTGTATGTTGCGACATAATAATACTTTGCCTAAATTACAAATTTGAATTTTTCACTATTGAATTGTTTAGTGAATACCATATAATTTTACATCAACGAAAATAGCTACCTGTATAATACATTATACAAAAATCAATTTTAATATGGATCACAGAGATCACAAATTTCTTTCAAGAAACTTAGACAGACAGACCAGATATATCAAAGAATAACTTACCTAAAAACATGTGTTTTGATTCTCGCACAATAATTAGCTACCCTAGAGCGCTACAATGACGTGTGCATCTGACCAAAATCGTAGGGAAACTGATATTTTGTTGATACTCCCGTTCGCTTTTATATCCGATCAGTAATCACGACTACCCGGAATTATTACAATAGTACAATAAGGTTAATTTTAACAAATATTATAAAAAACATATATATCTGGTCTTGTTACTTTATGGTTTGTTTTTTATTTATAATTCGTACTTATTATGTCACTTTAAACATGTTTATTTTACTCATGTATTTTCATTATAATAAGAAACCATTTCTTTTCTTTCTCATTTCTAAATAACTAATAGTAAAATTTTGTAAAAAATCTTATTAACAAAATCAGTGAGTAATTCAAAAGTTCGCAGACTACTGTTTGACTTTAATTATCAGAACATGAAACAACCTTGCGGACGTGTGGTGGGTTAAAGTATATGCTTTAGCCAAAAGGAAGGTCTGGTTGCACGCATACGGTTAAAACGATTTAGGCAGATTACTAAGGAATCTCGCGTTCTATTTTTTTGACGTAGTAGGGCCACATGTTGGAATTATCGATTACAGCTCGCAGGGCTAGTTCGGCCTGTGTGATACTACGCTCTCACAGAATACCGGCTTGAAATGTTTAATCATGCGCTAGTTGTGTTTACAGTAAGTGAAAGGTGGTCCTTTATACGTAATGAATTTGATAATCCATATTTTCTGAAGTTTTCACGACTTGTATACATAAATTACGATTTAAGAATTAAAGCGCGGTAATTAATTTGATTTTTATTACTCTGATATTTCGGTCACTTTTTAGTGGCCGTGATCACGGAAGCGCAAGATGTCAAGTGTCAATGAGTATTGTTAAAGTTTTATTTAGCCTACCGTCAACTTGTTCATTTTAGTTATTTAGTTTAAAATTTGTTTATGATTATTATTTACTCTATGAGAGTAAAATCTAATTTACCATTGCTTCGCAACATTTGGAGCTTGAAAAGAAGAAGCAGCACAAAAACTCTTTAGCAAACATCCTAGCGCTAGCAATTTTATATAAAATTAAAATGGGTGGAAGGAAAATAGAAGAAAATATCAATCAAGTTGGTTTGTGTTTCATTGCACATAGAAAGAGCTCGTAGTGTCTTGAGGTCTAGTTGGTTTTTGCTGGGTTTGGGTTTTTATCGTTTTGATGATCGGAACCCAAATAGGTGGTACTTGCTAACCATCTTCTCTATTGAAATTAAGGGTGAAGAATCAGATGTAATAATTGAGTCTATCTTGTGTGTTTCATGCTCCATTTCAGTTCCAATAATTTTATATAATACTAGCGGCCCGGCAAACGTTGTCCTGCTTTGAAACATAACCTAGGACCCGATCCCAGCGCCACCTACCGGTTCCAATTGTGGATTTAAACCATCCAAGGACCCATTCAAACACAAAAAAACAAAATCACTAAAATCGGTCCTGGTGATCAGAAGGATTCTAGAACCCTAACTCATCACCACATACCAGTTCTAGTTGAGAATCTAAACCATCCGGGAACCCACTCAAACACAAAAAAACAAAATCACCAAAATCGCTCCCGGTGATAAGAAGGATTCCAGAACCCAATCTCAGCGCCACCTACCGCTTCCAACGGGATAAAAAGTATCCTATGTCCGTCTTCTGGTTCTAAGCTACTTCCTAACTATTTTTTAGCCAAAGCGGTACAGCCGTTCCTGAGTTGTAAACAGTAAAACTGACATTACTTTCTTTTATATACTACCCATATATAAAATTATAATGGGTGGGAGGTAAAATATAAAATAAATGTGTTTAAACTCTTTACTTTCAAATATGCCTAACAATCCCGAAACAAGAAATATTAGGTCGAAAGTTATAATTGTTTAAATATCGAGATACAAGAGTAGGACCCACTGGGCTACTAACATGTTTACTCTCGCCCGGAACATGTGCAGTCGGATAAAACTGAACTATTTATATTTGCTTTTTATACAAACAACTCGTATCCTCGGAACAGCTCGCGGCAAAGCGAGGGAGAATTTCAGCAAATTCGAAATACGTTGGTAGCGCCCGATTAATTACCCAACTGTTGTATATTGAACTAATTTCTGTTTTATACTAGAGTTTTCTCCACGGCTATGCTCCATGAAAAACTGTAGGTATAAGCTCTATGTTATGTATATACAATTTAGATAGGTTTCTTGTTAAATCGTTCACTATAATGACAAAGAAACTAAGTACATATCAACGAGTACATTGTATGTATCTATATAATATACATACATAACTTCACGCTAGGTCCCTTACGAGGTAGGAGGCACGAACAACAGAGCGCCATTCAGGCTTATTATTACACACCTAACTTGCTTCTTTGACATTCTTAGCTCTTGTCATGCACGCTCGTCTGTTCTTAAGGCTCCTGACATAATATAATAATAATAAATACTATAAACGCGAAAGTTTGTAAGAATAGATTTACAGCGTGTTTCATTTCAAATGACAATAAATCATAACTTTAGCGGTCGTACTCCATACAAATTTTTTGGTACTATTAAATCAACCGTAATTTCAAAATTAAAAATTTTAAATTTCCGAACAAAGTAATTACGATAAAAAAGGAATAAAAAACAGAACATCTTGTAAATATTGGTTCGCGAGCGAGAGCGTAAGAATGAACAACTTCCGCGTTTAATGATGAAGAGACGAGCTGGCAACATAATACATTGGTCACTAACCTACCGATTTAGACACAATAACTGATACATGTTGTTGTAATATTCTGAAATGAAAAATGAGGTCCTGTGGCTAAACCAAAGAAGTTACCTTGATTCATTTTTGTATTTGGGTAGAGTAGGTCATGAAGAAAACGTGGTCCGATTTATTGTCGTAAGGTCTGAAACACGCTGTATAGATGAATGGATATATGATTCCTTTCATACAATCCACAGCCCGGGTTGTCTGGAAGAGAACGCTCTAAAGCGATAAGGCCGCCCTTTGTTCTTGCCTTGACACGAAATTACTGTAAATGATTTACTTTATGTATATGTGGTGAACAATAAAGTATTTTCTATCTATGTTTGTTACTCTATCACGTAAAAACTACTGAATGGATTTTGAGAAACCCTAACAGTAATATAGCTTACACATCAGAATAACACACAGGCTATAATTTATAAAGACATAGTGTGAATTATCCAAAATATAACGATTTTCCGTCACCATGTGAGTGAAACCGCAGGCGCAGCTAGAATGTCCATATAATAATAATCATCGGCAGACAAACACACACATTATATATCCCCAAATTTAACAAGTTGCGCTTGTATTATGGGTGATAATACAACGGACCACTCTGGGGCCGATACCAGACACCCAGACCATGGTAAATAACGGAGAAAATACGTTTCCGAAATTTACTATACTAGGAATCGAACCCGGAGCCTCTGCATTGCAGTGAGATAGGCCGTCAAAGGCTTAGCCCGGTCAAGCACAGAGGCCGTCATTATGTCCATATAGTCTACACAAGTGCGTAGCGAAATCTAGAGGCGAGTCGCAGCCAACCTGCTTTGAAGGAATACAACGAATGACATGTTGTTAATGATAACGTAGATATATGTTAATGATTTGAAAAACGCGATTGAAGCGCCACCTATTTTGCTAATTCGTTTATTCCATGAAAACGACACTATTTGTCGGTACAAAAAGTATCCTAAGGGCGGCTTGCATGACGTTCCTTTAATTTATTTAAGAAACACAAAACGCATTTAAGACCCTTAAATACGATTAGTGTCTTGCACAACGCAAAATTTACCGGTAAATATCTTTAAAGAACTGTGAAAGTTAATCATCCAAAAATTGGTGTTTACATACATACATAACTCCACGCCAGGTCCCTTGCGGGGTAGGCACGAACAACAGAGTGCCATACAGGCTTATTCTTACACACCTCACTTGCTTCTTTGACATTCATAGCTCTTGTCATGCACGCTCGTCTATTCTTAAGGCTCCTGACATCACCTTCTGCTAGTACACGATCAATTTGATCATGGAAGGTGTGTCGTGGCCTTTCGCGACTTCTGCATCCATCCACTTTTGCATTGTATATCTGTTTAGTCATTCTTTCATCATACATTCTTTCCACATGCCCGAACCACCGGAGCATTCCTTTCCTTACCTTTACCCCGATACTCTCTTTCAGAATTTGTATTTAATTGCCTTAAACGCGTTTAAGGCAGTTAATGCTTAAATACGTTTAAGTTTAATATGACTAACTAAATTTGATTTAAAGACGATCGGTATGCAAGCGGCCCTAAGTGTTAACTCGGGCTATAAGCTAGCATTGTGGCGAGTATTATTCATATACGTTCAGCAGTTTCCAAAAAAGTAGCGATCACAGCGCCATCTTTTTCGCTATTTTCGTCTATCTTACGAAAACGACGCCATTTATCAGGATAAAAAGTATCCTAAGTTACGACTCGGTATGTAAATTAACTCTGTATCGAGTTCAATTTAAACCCGTTTTGTAGTTTTCACGTCTAACAAACAGACAGACAGACAAAAATTCAAAAAAGGCATTTTCGAAATCTCCTAGTCCGAATTGTCTCCCTGATTTTCTACACATTTATAAACGGATTGTACAAACTCGAACCATTTATAGATTTACTAGCTGTCCCGGCAGACGTCGTCCTGCCCGGTAAAAAATAGGGATTGGTCGTAGAGGCTTGAAAATTTAGGGTTGTATGTATTTTTTAATGCTGTATCATAAAAAAATAGAAATTAAAAATTTGTCTAAAAAAAAAAAAATTAGGGGTGGACTACCCCTAACATTTAGGGGGATGAAAAATAGATGTTGGCCGATTCTCATAGATACCGGATAAGCACAAAAAATTTCATCAAAATCGGTCAAGCCGTTTCGGAGGAGTATGGCAACGAAAACTGTGACACGAGAATTTTATATATTAGATTATAGTATAGATAGATTGGCCAGTTAATTATTTAAAGGTATTTTCTCTTATATTTCCTATATTTATAATTAAAATGGCAATAAGCAGTGGAAGCAGAAAGAAGCACCCTCGTTTAGTCATTCACTCACACATGTTCAGTCAGTTACTCACACACGTTCGGTAATTTACTCACTTACGTTCAGTAATTAACAAACTCACGCTCAGTCATTTACTCATTCAGTCTCACTTCTGTCATGGAGCGATAAAACATTACTATATTAAGAAACCGTTCAAAAGTGTAGTACAGGCATGAATGATAAACAAAGAACAAGGGTTTTCTTTATTTCTTATACAATATTCGTTACGATATCTATTTTTTCCGATAAATAAGAATATCATTGCCATCCTCACATTATAACTTGACCGTTAGCATCGTCCGTTAGTTATTGCAATTTTATGCTTTTTGGGGGACATTATATTTTGCCAAGGATCGCCGAAATGCATAAAAGCTTTGGATGTGGCAAATTCACACAGGTTTATAAGCATGTATTTACTTATTGAAAAATAAACCAACAGCATATATAATAATACAAACAAACAAATAAAGTACTTATAATGTAGTGCTAATAACAGGTTTTTCCGAGTTAAATTCTGAGCAAACTAGCGAACTAAAGTTAAAAAATATGAAATAAATATAAGTGAAATAAGTATATACTTACATACATACATTATATATATATATATATATATATATATATATATATATATATATATATACATATATATATATATATATATATATATATGTCGGAGGGAAGCTATAAATCGGCTGATTGTTTGGATGATGATATAACGGACAATATCATTTGTTTACATTTTAGTTACTTCTAAAATTCTTAATTTAATTTAATTTGATTTGTTAAATGTTTCTATAACTTAAAGATCGTTCTAACCTAATAAAAGTTATGAATATTTTAATTTAATAAACGACCAATGAGAGCACAGCATGTCTCGAGCGGGGTCAAGACGTCCTCTATACTTTAGTAGTATCTACTTCGGTAGACGGAGGAGTTTTTTGGCACATTCGACTGATGGCAGCGGGTCGAGTTGGACCTTTGAGAATTTTAAAGAAAGCATTGATGTTGGAAGTATGTGCGGTGCCCTGAACCCGCTGCTCGGTCTAAACTATGGCAAAATGTTGTCTTAAACTAAATTAAAAGTGTATAAACTGTGGCTATTGTGTTTTATGCTCGCATTTTATCCTGATGACGCCCACTAAACCTGCAATCTATAAAGAACATATCACGAGAACGAGGCCTTCTCCGGCATATATATTATACAATAACATTTAAGTATAATGAAAACATATTGATATTAACTAAACATGTTACTTAGATATATTGTTATGTTTCACATGATGTGGTGGTATCTGTTCCAACAATTGTTTTGAAGATTAAACTTTTGAATACAGGCTTAGGGCCGCTTGCATAAGGTTATTTAATTTTATTTGCAGAAACACAAAACGTATTTAACACCCTTAAATACAATTAGTGTCTTGCACAACGACAAAACTTTTCCGTTAAATATGTTTAAAGATCTCAATACGTTTTGTCTAAAACGTATTTCGTCAGCTTAATATGATTAACTAATTCTATTTAAAGGTGATCGTTATGCAAGTGGCCCTTAGAGTAACAAAACAAGTGAATATCACTAAATTTATTGTTGTAAGTCTTGGCAATTCGAGTATGTATGTATATACCTACACGATATTTAAATTAAAAACTGTATATTTTAGACGAGACTACGCCGCCTCCGCGCATTACAGATATTCCCATAATAACAGCGTGATGGCGGCATATAGTAATAGAGTCTACAGTGTTACTGATTAATAAATCCGGTCATAATATATTTTTCCTTGAATCCAAAATTATCAAATTGCGGTTCAACTAGATGCATTCGATGATCATTTTTTTTTTTTTGGTTCAGATTTTGGCCATTTTTATTATTACGATAGAGAAAACGATGCATTTTTTTGACGTCTTGTCTGTTCGTTCGGGATTCACGTAAAACTTACTGGGCCGATTTCGATGAGGTTTTCACTGATCGACAGCAAATTGTTAGACTTAAAATTTCGCGGGCATATCCTAGTATTAAAAAATACACATTAAAACATCACCGTATGATTTCGCAGTAAATCTTGAATTGCTCCAATTTATTCTTCAATCGTTGAATAATATCGAATACTAATCCCATATAATATTATAGGAAGGCTTACAGTCCAACACATACAAAATATAGTAACAACAATATTTAAAAAAAAATGCTGATAATTAGCCTCCACCCGCGTTCAACCGTCTTAAACACGTGCATATATATCTACGGTTCATTTTGATTCATATAAATTTATCTACATAAGTTAAAATGAATAGATTTTGATGAAATTCTTAGTGTGTTTGAATGGATCCCCGGATGGTTTATATTCACAATTGGAACCGGTAGGTGGCTCTGGAATCCTTAGGATCCTCCAAATCTTATGGACAAATTTTTAAGATTTTGTGCAAATGTAGATACATACTGTTACGACCGACAAAGACCTATTCACACCTGCAGTTTATTACCTTTCCGCATTTGAACTTCTTTTGTTTATTTTTTGTTTAAAATTTGTTATTAGAAAAACAGCCCATTGTGTATTGTAATCTCTATGACTGTCCTTGTCAAGTATTGTGTCGAGGCATGTTGTATTTGTACAATATAAAGCGATAACCACAAGCGTGGCAAGAGGTGATTACATTCGAGAATCTACATAGTGACAGATTTTGCGGGTGTTATTATATTTGTACCTGTGTTATACGTATTTATATAGTTCTAATAAATGCTAAAGTAATTGTAAAGGCATTTTAATTCGAGTCCTGCCACTCGTAAGAATACTATAAAAAATCTTCTCTGATATTTTTCTTTCATCTGTGAAGAGAATTATGCTTAAAGTGTACCAAATATGTAGATGGGCCCTCGTGAACGGGGCCTGGAATAAAAATATAGTTGGTGTGAACACGGCTTAAATCATCCCCCCTTTGATTTATTACCCTAGTGTGGCCTCGCCCTATTACTTAGTGCGCTTATAGCTTACTGTGCTTAATAATCTCCAACCTTTACTACTAGATTACCATAAGTGAATTTTGTGCCTAAATAGTTTCGTTGTGGCTTGCAAGTGATATTTTAAATGTTATCTGGTTTTAAGATTTCTAATTTTTGTTAGACAAGACCCTACTGAACCGAAAATGAATGTGTTAAAACAAATAGGTTAAAACAGGGAGTCTCAAACTTTTTTGGCAAGAGACCCCCTTTCTTAAATGAACTGATGCCTCAGACCTTCATAGTCTAATAATTACTTTATTATTATAATTTGTTTAATTATGTATAGTAGTTTATTATTGTTATTATTTCGTTTTTGTTTAATTAATTTTGATTCAGTTAAACCCCCAAATATTATTTAATTTTTCTTATAATGTCTCCTTGGACAGCGGGTTGCCTGAAAGAGATCTCTATTGGTGGTAGTTGTTTCTGGTTTTGGAAATGAAACTCGATGTTACTGGACTGTATAATTATTATTGAACTTTTTACATGAGTATACATAGTATAAGTACAGATCGTGAATGGTGAAGAATTATAATGAATTGAGCGACTTAAATTGAAGTGAAGTGAATATCTTTGCCTCCAAAACCGCTAATTGTGCCAGCCATGGGCGTCGGAGGTATGCGGGGCACGTAGAGTAGGTGTGTTCCGGCGGGCGGGTCCTCGCTCTCTGTCCGCAACAATTTCTATAAGCAATAAGGCCGTCCATTGTTCTAACGGAAATGTATGTATATGAAATCTCTAGGTCTAAGTTATGGTGAACAATAAAGAGTTTTTATTCATTCATACTTTAAAAATCTTACTTCTAGTTTTGTACGTAGAGATATAAAATAGTTACCAATTTAAAAAATTTACGGTTGGTTTAGTGAAGTAAACTTGATATATTTTTTTCATCTCAATTTAACAAAATAAATAGACGTATAATTCAGTAAATATATGAACGTTTCCACGCTTATCGACTTATTGAATATTTTAAAAGCACAACAAAGATTCTTCATACAACAAAATTAGTTGTCTTAGAACAAGTTAATGCACGTAACACAACTTATACAGTATCTTGAAAATTTCAAATAAGAACTTTGTTAATTAATAGGGATCGCTTTTAGACCTCGTCAACCCACAAAATCAGCTTTCGTTTATGTCGACCCTGGAAAACCGATTACGATCACAGGGGTCTATATCGACCACTTTGGGTATCTCTGGCTTAAACCATCATTTATAATAAGCAAAGCAAACAAGCAATCAGTTTTCTGGTCTACTGTCGACATTGTAACAATTGCCACGTGTTGTGAGCGAATGAAATCATCCTGTTAACTTACATAGGAACAACACTAATATGTAGTAACGTTGCTTAGAATATCACCTCAAAAATGTGAATATATTATTTTTATAGACTCTTATTTTGAACATTGTTTTGACAACTAAAAGGCGTGTAAAGGATTATTATCGGTTCACAACAATATGGATTACACATCGGAAAAAGATATTATCGTTACGAGTGCAAGGGACTCGAATTAAAATGCCGTTGGAATTATTATAGAGTTTATTAGAACTATACAAACACGTATGACACAGGTATGTAGTGGATGCACTTACCACGTTTAGTCGTAGATAATTTTATATTATATTTTTGCTTGAAATGTACCACGATCCTGGTTACCACACGCTCAGGCTTTCAACTCATTTATTTGCTTACATTTATAGTATTTCAATTTATTTCTACTGGAAGCTTTTGTAGTAAATAAAACTTGTATTTTAACCTAATTCTCATTTGGAAACAAAAGCCGGTCAAGTTCAAGGTCAGCCTTTTGGCATTTGAGTTTGACGTTTGATAAGTGCTATCGTACAAAGTACATAGCAACAACATTCTGTTAATCTACGGTATGCTTTCCATTCATGTTTAAATCATAATTTCTAATAATAAAACAAATTACATATAAATATCTATTTCAATTTCCTTATTTATTTAATTTAATTTATTAACTACATAGTTATATTCTATTTTGTTACTCAATGCCTCCGTTAGCCAGGACGTAAAGATTTGACCAACCAATGAGAGACGAGTATAAAAGTCGCTCTCATTGGTGGGAATTCAAAAATGAAAAGAGAACACCGTTTTTGAATTGAGTTAGGAAGAGACCATTTTGTACGGCAAAAAGTTACTTACAAAAAGTGAAAATAAAAAGCCAGTTTAAGATTGAAGTTATATTTATTCAAGAACCTTACATCACAATAATAATATCAAAGCACACTCTTCAGGTACAAATATAACCAAACAAAACAAGTACAAACGTAATGCAGAGAAGATTCTCGATTTTAGTCCACAGGTCTCGCTTCGCTGGTGGTTATCTAACTCCTCCCTCAAACGGGATATTGCTTTATACTGCACAGATGAAATAAGTCCGCCTGACCGTGTGGACCGAATTTCCTAAAATCAGCTTGTACTTTAAATTCGTAACACCTGGCTAATGATCGCAGTACAGCAATAGGGCGTATGCCAATAAGTAAACAATAGAAGACGACCATAAAAGAATTTTAATGTTTTTAGTTCAAACGCCGACGGGTAATAAATCTGCTTTGTTTCAGATATGAAAATATTTTAATTTGTAATATACACATAGGAAGCCAGAAATTAGAGCAAGTCAAAGAATTTGTTTATCTAGGGTGAATGTTTACTAGGGACGGAAAGCATGAAAGTGACTTCGAAAGAAGAGTAATTGCAGGCAATAAGGTGAATGGAGCGCTTAACTCTTTTATGAAAAGCCAAAAAGTGTCTGTAAAGGCATGTTTGGCTTTCCATCAAGGGGTGTTGGTGCCAACACTAATGTACGACAGTGAAAGTTGGATGTGGCAGAAGAAGCATGAAAGTTGAATAAATGCAGTTGAAATGAGAGCTTTGAGAAGTATATGTGAGGTAAGCATGAATGATATGATACGGAATAATGTAATAAGGGAACGTTTTCGATTGAAAGAAGATGTAAACAAGAGTTGAAAAAAGAATGTTAAGGTGGTTTGGGCATGTAGAGAGGATGCCTGAAAATAGAATCACAAAATAAGTGTATGACAGTATTGTGAATGGTAGAGTTGGTAACGGTAGACCAGGACGTACACACTATGATCAAATAACAGAAGTGTGAAATAGAGGGCAGGTAAGCGTTTCAAATGCATGTGCGTGTATGAAGAGGTTAATGAAAGTAGATGATGCGAAAGTTGTTTGTCAGGATCGTCGCAAGTGGAGATCTATAATCTCTGCCTACCCCCATGGGAAAAAGGCGTGATAATATGTATGTATGTTTCAGATATGCAGGTGGGTTTGGTGTTTGCCGGGTTCTGAGTTGTAACATTACTATAAAACTGCGAAAGAATAGGAACAGTATGAACTGTTTCGAGGACCACGATCCTCGAACTAAGAGCAGACTGATTTAGAAAAGATTACCTGAACACAGTGTATTACTAAGACATTAAATGTCCTCGGATACAATACATCACTCATGATTAGCCGTGAGACCCGAAAGGGCCGAGATTAAGAGCCGTGAACGCGTGCGTGTCTTAATTACCAGCACCCGTATTTATAGTGTTAATTAAAACGCTGAGCTACTAATTTATGATCATATGGGACAGAGGCTTGTTTCAGGACTATTGAGAACTGTCGGTTTGGCTATGTACTGTAACGATTAACCTTTTAAGACTGGTGTGCACCGACTTTTAACCGATGGTTAAAATAAAATATTCACTAAGGCTGGTGTGTACCGAAATTTAACCGACGGTTAACCAAAAATAATCAATGTTTAGCCATATATTTTTAGCGATTATTTCATTTTAACCATTGCTTAAATGTCGGTGCACACCAGCATTAGTCGTTATTTATATAAAAAATATAATATTTTCAAATTATTTCATCGAACGCCTCGCAAAACAATCGACAACAGGATTGTGTTGGGCCGCGCACTGAGCACATGGTGGTAAAAGTCTCTTGATTGATAATAAAAACTATGTATTCTCTGATTTTGGAGTTTCTGGGGTGTATCTATGTATCTATAATATTATAAAGTTCTTAATGCTAGTGGTCGCCCTTGGTCGAAATTCGACCATAATAATTAATTTGAATTATAAGTTTGAACATTATTAGGTTCTGTCGTCAAAGACTATTCTTCTATAATCACAGATTTCTCTAAGGCTACATACCTTTTTTAATTTGACTTTAACAATAAAGAAAAGAGCGTGTGTGTATCAAATACATAGTAGTGTGTGTAATGTATTTTTTTTTATATTGCAGGAGATCAGCAGACAGGCAGACGGCCCACTTGATGGACAGCGGTTACCATCGCCTATGGACATTTGCAACACCAAAGGTGCTACAAATGCGCTGCTGCTCTCTTAAGGGAGCCTAGAACGTGGACACTAATGCCGGAACACAACACAAGGTTGTTATGGCGGCATACTCTAGACCAGGGGTGATCGCCATCCAGTCGAGCGAATACCCTACTACCTGGCTGTGGGTTGTTTTGTCGCCTCTTACGACAGGCCGCCCGGCCGCAGGAAATTGTATTCTTTCTCCGTTCCTGCACGGATATTATTATATATAATGTGTTTTTAATTAATTGAAATTAAAATTAAATCAATTTAGCCAGCCTTCTGGGCACCTTACCCATAGAAGACGGTGATCTGGGCTCAGTATTCTACTTATAGTCTTGAGGGACTATGGGTAGAATACAATACAAATAAGTTAAGTTTTCTTACATTGTGTTCAATAGTATGTAATTTATATTATAATTGTGTAATAATTAATTGAATTTATTTTTTATGCATAATTAAAAAAAATCATTTGTCCTTTCTTCTCTATATAACCCATAAGTGTAAAAATTTTCATATTCCACTGTCCGCGCAATTTTCGTAAAAAGGGGCACAAAGTTTTTGGTTGAAGTATTAATATATAGATGCCATGTCTGTACATTGAAGCTATTAAAAAAACAACTGGAACAGATTATATAAACGACAGCAAAGACGATAATTTTTTTAGATTTCATGTCTGTTTGTTCGGGATTCACGTAAAAACTACTGGGCCGATTTCGATACGGTTTTCGCCGACTGCCAGCAAATTCTTAGAATCTGCGCTACTTTTTATCCTAGTATTGCCGCTAAAATTTTCCCGGGAGCTGTTTGTAGTGGTTTTGTAGGCATAAAAATTAGCTTATTCCGACAAAGTTTTCCCGGTAATCCCGTGGGAGTTCATACAGTTTCAGTTTTCCTATTTGAATATAATATTATTTTTAAACTAAATAATAAATAAAACTAAATAAATAAAATTTTAGTTCTATGGTAGGCATACAAAAATTACCGCCATTTGGTAATAAAAATCAGCAAGTCAAGAACAATAACTCAAGCTCAAAATATGTAATTTTGAGGTAGTCTTATTATATATGTCCTTAAATTAAACCAAAATAAGTACTTTTATTGCGCGGGCAGCACAATATGCACATTTTAAACCTAAAACTGATATGAACTGTAAAGTGGAACCACAGTTTAACAGTCATACAGTTGGTTAACGTATTTGAACCAGCAATTTAAAAAATATTTGTTGATTCACCCAACTATCTACTGTGTGGATCTCGTGAGGATGTTAAACACCAAACATTGTTGACGACTATTCGTCGTGGTGTGATCTCTCTGCCGGTGTTCCACAGGGCGGCGTACTATCTCCTTTATTATTCGCTGTTTTTATAAACTCAATTTCCAATGAACTTACTTCATCCTATCACCTCTATGCAGACGATCTGCAGATTTACACGCAGGCACCGGTTGCTATACTAAATCAAGCAGTCGCAACGATAAACACTGACTTTGACCGCATACTGCAATGGAGTAAATCAAACGGACTTCTTGTGAATCCTGAGAAAACTCAAGTAATTATCATCGGTAGCTCGCGGATGCTGTGTAAAGTTGACTGGACCTGTATGCCAAGTTTTCTTTTTGATGGGAAGCTTATCCCTATCAGTGATAAGGTCAGAAACCTAGGAGTTATATTTGATAGTGAACTGTCCTGGAGACCCCATATAACGGAGTTGAGTCGGCGTTTGTTTCTCTCCTCCAGATCACTCTGGCGGCTGAAAAACTTCCTGCCCATCGCCACCAAAATTAAGCTAGCAGAGTCGCTACTTTTGCCCATACTTGATTATGCCGACGCCAGCTATCTAGATTTAACTCAAGAACAGCTTAATAAACTTGAGCGACTCCAAAACTTTTCCATAAGGTTCATATTAGGGTTACGCAAGTATGACCACATTTCTGAATTTCGAAAAAAGCTCAAGTGGTTGCCAATCCGTATTCGCCGGAATACTCATATTCTTTCATTGCTTTACAGTATTTTATTCATCCCTACTACTCCACAGTACCTTAAAGAACGCTTCGAATTTATTTCTTGCTCTCACAATTTACGCCCTTCCAGTCAACATAGACTTATTACTCCTATTTATAGTACAACGTTCTTCAATAATTCTTTCACGGTTAAGGCTGTCCAACTTTGGAATTCATTGCCTGTTGCTGTCAGACAAGCAAAATCCCTAATAATATTTAAGAATTTAGTCAGAAAATTCTATCTGCAATATAATGATATGTAATTTTATGTAATTAGTATATATTATATTGCATATAGCTATATGTCTATTATGTTTAAATAGTTGCATATTATCGCTATATATTATATATGTATATAACTTATGTGTATATTTGTATATATAGTATAGTTATATATTTATTAATAAAATTTAAGTAATCGTACAATAATTATGTATACCACCGTCGCCACTTCAAATCGGAATATTCTTGCCACGGGTTGTCTGGAAGAGATCGCTTTTTAGCGATAAGACCGCCCTTTGTACCCTACTATAATAATACTAGTTCGTAAGCTTTTCTGTAATGGTGTACAATAAAGTGTTATCTATCTATCTATCTATTGTTACGACCGACAAAGACCTATAATTCACAGATGCAGTAATAACCTTTCGCCATTTGGACTTCTTTTGTTTACTTTCTGTTTAGAAATTTAAATTAAAAAAACAGCCTATTGTATTGTACTCTTTTATAGCAGTCATTAGCCAGGTGCAATTCTAAGAAATTCAGGCCACGCGGCTGAGCGGAAATATTGTATTTGTGCATTATACAGCAATGAAGAGATCGGAAAGCGATAAGCACAAGCGGAAAAAAACTTGTGTACATTCGGTAATCTATTAAAGTGACAGACTTTGCGCGTGTATTTGAATTAGGATCTTCTGTATTACATTTGGTTATATTTATACCTGTCTTATACGTGTTTATATAGTTCTAATAAACTCTATAGCAATTATAACGGCATTTTAATTCGACTCCTGCTACTCGTAACAATATAATACATAGTTATGTTTATGCTATATGGTTAGATTAGGTCTGGAATAATTGGGAGTTGTTGAGTTATATTGGGAATGTTTAGGAAGAGAGAAGAAAATAGTAATACTGTACGCTTGTTATTAAACTGCGGTAAGGTTGTGTGCGCTGCAATATTTTAAAAAGTCACGTCCGCATGATGGATTGCATGCCATGCGTGTTACCGCGTTGTTGCTCGTATTGGGTGAACTCGAATTTTCACTGCATTTCCTTGTACATGATAAATTATATTTATGGAAGAACGAAAACAATTTTATAAAATGTTCTATGGGAAAAGAGATGTTGTTGTGTAAAGTGTTTAACTGAAATAATCTCACATAATTATATTTAGAATTTAATATTAATTTAGACGTTTGAGGGATTTCAGAAATTTGCTCCTTTTAAGCAAGAATACTAATTCTTGCAGCCTTTCGACAAATCCGATACAGCCCACCGCCAGGTGTTTGGGCATTTGCCCATCTGGATGGCTGTCGCCCGTGGTCTAGAGTATCCCTCTAAAACAATTTTGACTCACATTTTTGTATCAGTGGTCAGTTTCCTTTCGAGACTTGCAGTATATTGGTAGCACCTCCGGTATTGCAAATGGTCATAGGCGACAGTAACGCCTTTATATCAAGTGGCTTATTCTTTATTGTTTTTCTCTATTATACCGTAGTCGTTTTAGTATAGACGGACTGCTTATGAAACATTAATTGAGTTGACACACCTAAACCTATTCTGTGGCTAAGGAGGAGGAGCTGTCATCTTCCCCCCACGTCGCGCTGAAATTCATCATGCCAGGAAATGAATCCGAAGCTTCTGCGTTGAAGTGTGGAAGGCCAGCAAAGGCTTAGCCTGCTTAAGTACAGAGGCCGTCAAAGTAGACGCACACCTGGTTTATTGCCTTTCCTGTATTTGGATTACTTTTGTTTACCTTGTGTTTAAAATTTGCAATTAGACAATAGCCTATTGTTATTGTACTTCTTTATGGCCGCAGGTGTGCAGATTACGGATCCTCGGAAACTTCAGTCCACGCGGTCCTTTGTTGTATTGTACAGTTTGGTATAAAACGACGCCCGAACGGGGGGTGAGACAGTCAAGCAACGATTACGATACTTGCAAGACGTGTGTAGTACATTCGATAAGTAGTATAGTGACGGAATTTGCGTATGTTATTGGAGCATGCAGTTTGTACTGCTTGTATCCAGTTATATTAGTACCTGTGTTATACGTGTTTGTATAATTTTAATAATTTCTATAGTAATTCCAACGGCATTTTAATTCAAAACCTGTAGCTCGTAACAATAGTATAGCCAACGGAGTTGCATAGATTCTAGCGAACAGCTTTCTAGTCTAAAACTAATAACCCTATGCGTTCAAATATGCCTTATGATGTATCGTATGTCTGGGCGGTGTGTAAATGCACCATAATTGCATGGCTTCCTTGTCAAAAGTGTGCAAACAGAGTACACGACCTTAATCGAATTTCGTGTGTACAGTACCAGATTAAGGCAGTTTATACACGGCTGGACTTTTAGCGGGAACATTTCTGTGATCGGGCGACCTGGTGTAAGTGGCGACAAAGGAACCCATGTCCAGGAGAAGTGAGCGCGCGGAATACGTCGCGCCCCCATCTCGACGGTATAACGGCGGGTGAGGTTTCCTTTCCCCAGGGACATCCGCCCGCCCGCTCACGGTGGCCGAAGGTCTAAGCTGGCCATCCGGCTTCAACGCGTCTTCCTTTAGCTAGAAGAGCAATGCGCTCACGTTCCCACTCCACCTCCTCTTTTGCAAGTATGAGACTCTGGCAAAAGGAGGAGACGACGTCCGTACCATTATTATACATTTATGAAGATGCTTTGTTTGTTAAAAATAGCCTACATTTATACACTAAATGCAACAGTAAACGCCATAACAGCTACCTTCTTACACTTCCTTCGAAAACCACTTTGTTGCAAAACAGTCTTTTCTGTATAGCGACTAATTTTTTTAAATAAATTACCACTGAAAATTAAGGAACTCGACATCAAAAGCTTTAAATTAAAATTAAGACAATTAAAAAAAGGATATTACACAATACATGAGTATCTTTCTGACCCAAATACTGATACAGGAGTCTGATTTTGTGACATGAGGAATCGTAATTATTATTCAGCATTAGCACTATAAATTGCATATTAATCTAGACATTATCAGTTTTAAATTATATTATTTTGTAAGCTACTTATGTGGCAGGATACAGCGATACCTATTTGTTATCATCATGGACATAATATTCAAACACAAAATAAATTACTTTGACTTTGACGTTCCAACCATGACCCGAAGCGTGAGATATAGTCCGGTAAACGTGACGTAATCTCGGTGACACTGATCGAGCCTGCCCTAAGTATTGAAATCAAGATAATGATTCCAGCGTGGCTCCACCCCAGTAGAAGCAGTTTTGAGCGTTGATAATAAGTGTCTCGGTTGATGTGGCTGTCGAATTCCTAATTTTGTGTGTTGATAATACGTGGTTCAGTTGATGTGACTGTCATCTTCCTAGTTTTGTGCATTGATAATAAGTGCCTCAGTTTATGTAACTGTCAAATTCCTAATTTTGTGCGTTGATAATAAGTGTCTCAGTTGATGTGGCTGTCGAATTCCTAATTTTGCATGTTGATAATACGTGGTTCAGTTGATGTGACTGTCAAATTCCAAGTTTTGTGCATTGATAATAAGTGTCTCAGTTGATGTAACTGTCAAATTCCTAGTTTTGTGCGTTGATAATAAGTGTCTCAGTTGATGTGACTGTCAAATTCCTAGTCTTGTGCGTTGATAATAAGTGTCTCAGTTGATGTAACTGTCGAATTCCTAATTTTGTGTGTTGATAATACGTGGTTCAGTTGATGTGACTGTCATCTTCCTAGTTTTGTGCATTGATAATAAGTGCCTCAGTTTATGTAACTGTCAAATTCCTAATTTTGTGCGTTGATAATAAGTGTCTCAGTTGATGTGGCTGTCGAATTCCTAATTTTGCATGTTGATAATACGTGGTTCAGTTGATGTGACTGTCAAATTCCAAGTTTTGTGCATTGATAATAAGTGTCTCAGTTGATGTAACTGTCAAATTCCTAATTTTGTGCGTTGATAATAAGTGTCTCAGTTGATGTGACTGTCAAATTCCTAGTCTTGTGCGTTGATAATAAGTGTCTCAGTTGATGTAACTGTCAAATTCCTAGTTTTGTGCGTTGATAATAAGTGTCTCAGTTGATGTGACTGTCAAATTCCTAGTTTTGTGCGTTGATAATAAGTGTCTCAGTTGATGTGATTGTCAAATATCTAATTTAGTGATGAAGGTGAAGAAAGTAGGAAACCGCTTGTGTTAAAATGGATACCACTTTAGCTACTGTGATTAAAAGTCGTGCCGTGAATAGTTCCCTTTATAGGTACAATATACAGGGTGATTAATCGAGCAGACGGTTGTCTCGATGTTTCGCTGCATTCCGCCATGATGGATCGCCGTACCATAGTTAACTCAGTCAGAGTCGTTTGTCACTTATGTTAGTGCTACGAGACGTGGTTCGAGCATCGAACTCATTATCCCCAGAAAGGTAGTTACTTTTTGATTCTATATCATTTCTAGTAAAATTTAGTTTATAACTACCTCGGTTGTAACGAGTTTTTGGTATTTTTCTTAATTGTATAAGGTCAGTAGACAGGTAGACGTTCCACCTGATGGAAAGCGGTTACCATCGCCTATGGATATTTGTACCACCAAATCCGCTAGCAACGTGCTGCCGCTCTCTAAAATTTTAATTAACTGTTTGTTCAAATTTTCTAAAATTTTTATTTTTCCGACGTTTCAGCCATTTTTCAGTAGCCGTGATCACGGAAGACAAAGATGACAAGTATCAATGAGTACTTGTAATAATTTCATAGAAATCCCTTGCTGGTATTATGGCTGAGTTAACAAACTCGTAGAATCATAAAGCTTTCATGTCTTATGTCAACATCTACGTGATCTACGAATGATTAGCAATACGTTTTTTTAAATATTGTTTAAATTTTTTATTACAAGAGTTCAGCAGATTTGATGAAAAGCGGTTACCATCGCCTATAGATAGTTCCAACACCAAGGGTGCTACATATGCGCTACTGCTCTCTTAAGAGACATTGGAACCTGGTCACTAATGCTGGATACAACTTAAGGTTATTATGGCGGCATACTCTAGACCAGCGGTGGTAGCCATCCAGTCGGGTAAAAACCCTATCACATGGCTGTGGGTTGTTTTATTGCTTTTTACGACAGACCGCCCGGCCGCAGGATATTGTATTCTTTCACCGTTCCTGCACGGATAAAAATATTGTTACGAGTTACGCAGGACTCGAATTAAAATGCCGTTGGAACTACTATAGAATTTATTAGAACTGTACAACCACGTATAAAACAGGACACAGCCAGTATAAACTGCACGATTCACTTCTGTCACTATATCACTTGTCGAATCTACGTCTTGCTCGTATCGTAATCCTCGCCTGACTGCCCCACCCTGCCATTCGGGCATTGTTTTTTACTAACTATACAGTACAAAAAATCGACCGCGTGCACTGGGGTTTCCGAGAAACAGTAATTTGCACACCTGGCTAATTGTTCCTGCGAACGGCCAACAAAGTTGAAAACAATAACAATAGGCTATTGTCTAATTGCATATTTTAAATACGAAGTAAATAAAAGAACTTCGAATGCGGGAGGGGCAATAAACCAAGTATGCGTTTCTTTGTCGGTATGTAACAATAAAATAAATGTTTAGGTAGATAAAATGAAATTTAAAAAACTAAAACTAAATAAAAATGTAATTCAAGAAACTAACTACTAAAGATTTCCTTACCTAATTTAAAGAACTCGAATCCCTCTATGAAGAGGTTCATAATATCTGCATGATCTTGAAAATAATACCACGCGCAGTACTTTTGTTCTCGTCTCGAAAGTAGAGCTTTGACGTTAAGAAAGTGCAGAATGCATGCAACAGTTGAGCCGAGTGCCGGAGGACTTCAAAAGAGCCTTGCAGCCTCTCGAAACTTGAGAGGTCTCGCCGTGCAAAGGACTCGACTTATTTTTGTTGACTGTAATTGCTTTTTTAAGGCGAGACTCTTAGTCTCATGTTTTGTCTGGAACATTCTCGATTTATAGTTTCCATTTTTTTTCAAAAATAATAATGGGCAGACTAATCCAATAATGTGGATTATTCACAAAAAATTACCCTCTGATTTTACATTTTTATTACGTAAAATAGGGTATTTTAAGATACCAATTTGAATATTTTTGTATTTTAAGCGCCAGTTTTTTTATAATTCGATTTTAGAGTTATTTCTCCGATGACGTCATAAGGGACAAGTTTACATTGATTTCTTTGCCTAGAAAACTAAAATAATAAAAGTAAGTTTTATCTATATTTATAATCATAGTAATCTGTGCTACTATTTAAATGTCACTGTCATTACTCATTACGTATCGTGATCATTTTAGTGTTTTTTGTCGGTAGGCTTATAATTTTTCGTGTTCAACCGTTATTATTTTCTATAGTTAACGTTAATTTTTTTAAAGTGGTCTTTAGGGAAAAGCCATGTTACAGAACTTAACTCAAATGATGTACAGCTAGAATATTTTTATACCTGAAGCAGGCAAACAGGCAGACGGCCCACCTGATTGGATTTAGTAAGATCAAGTGAAGGTCAAACGCATTTCTTACAAAATACAAGAAGATCGTACGGATTTTTGGAATTTTAACTAGACAGAAATGATTAGGGACACTATTCCTCGAAATGGTTTTTCAAATAGCTAGATTGAAAGAAAGTGAACAATCCCAATTGTATGTTACATCCTCACATAATTTGTTACATATCACTTGTTTTTTACAAGATAAATGTTTGAATATTAGTTAAATCGTGTGCTTAGTATGGTTAATTTTAAATATTGTCTACTTGAATACCCAACTATCATCATCATCATCATCATAATCCGAGCGTTAAATCCCGGTTGCGTTCGTACGATCACTACGACGCCCAGGGTCTTTTCTACTTTTTCTTCTCCACTTCGCGCGATCTTCGGCATCCCTTGTATTGAGACCATTGGCACTAATGTCTTTGGCCTACCCCTTCACCGGGACCTGGCGGAGACGCCATGGCTAGACATTTGTTCCCTACGTAACTAGCCGGTTTCCGTACTTTAATATCCAACTATAATATCTAATAAACTCTTAATTTTAACGGTTTTAAGCGCGATACCGATAATATTTAATTTTAGTATTTCAATGTATCAGATGTTGTCAAGCTTTAATGAAACCGCGGCTGCTGTAAGCTATGGATATTGGTAATACCAGCGCTGGCGACCTCAAAGGGTGACCGGCATACTCTAACCCAGTGATGGTAGCCAACTAGGCGGGCAAATATCCTACCGTAGGTAAAATAATAAAAATAAAAATGTGTTTATTTCAATAAGTCCATACATGTAAGTTGCTGGGGCTTCCCAAATTCAAATTCATTTATTTGCTTAAAACATGGTACATAAATTTGAGGTGACATTGGAATACTAGGTTCACATGTTTTGCCTATAAGGCGTGCAAATGTTCTTTAAGATTAGTACCCAGATACCCAGAAAGTAATCAGATGATACTTGTGTTGGGAAACCTCGCTCTTCGTATGTTACATAAATTGTAGGTATTTTTTAGCTTCTTAAAGAAGCCTGCAAACTTACTCTAACTCAATATGAATAACACCGTAAAGGTTTAACTATGAGTAGCTCGATTAATAAAATGACGATGATAAGTGATAAATAAAATGTTGATAAAAAAATAAGATGATCATATCAACCCCAGTTGTAAGAGTCGAAAGCTTAATCAAAAGAAAAGTCATGTCCCTTATCAAGTCGAAAGCAAAGTCAAAAAGCCACGTACCTTCGTTTCAGAAATATTCATTTCTTGGTAAAAGACGTTTAAGAATTCATGCAAAAATCATAAAGTCCGGGTTTTGGGGACGGCACAGTATTTCGCTGTAGTACACTCTATTAGGGAGTGTATAGACTTATTCAAAAAGGTTCTGTGATGGATATACAAACTTTTTGTATATATTAAATTTAAATTTAATATTGAAATGAGTCACTGTCTTTAATTATCCGTGCAGGAACGGAGAAAGAATACAATTTCCTGCGGCCCGGCGGCCTGTCGTAAGAGGCGACAAAACAACCCACAGCCAGGTGGTAGGGCATTTGCCCGACTGGATGGCGACCACTCCTGGTATACAGTATGCCGCCATAACAACCTTGTGTTTTGTTCCGGCATTAGTGACCAGGTTCCAGGCTCCCTAAAGAGAGCAGCAGCGCATTCGTAGCACCTTTGGTGTTGCAAATGTCCATAGGCGATGGTAACCGCTGTCCATCAAGTGGGCCGTCTGCCTGTCTGCTGATCTCGTACAATTAAAACTAAATAAAAAAAAGTTGTTTCTGCCACAGATAAAGTTCCACTTGAAATTATATCTTGTAACAACAAACATCTCTCGTATTCGTATCAAGCCTTCTTAGCCCCCAACACTATATTCAACTGCCGAATATCATATTAACTTCAAATGCAAATACGAATTTAAATTTTCAGGGTTTCATAGCCAATTCGGTCTGCGTATCTGTGTCATAATTATTTTTCTCAAAAACAATTATGTCGTGAAATAGAACAATATGAATCAGATTTATGATGTTTTTTTTTGGAGGAGTTCAGAAGACAGGTAGACAACCCACTTGATGGATAGCGGTACTGCTCTCTTAAGGGAGTCTGGAACATGGCCACTAATACCGGAACACAAGTCAAGGTTGTTATGGCGATATAATTTACTCCAGAGGTGGTAGCCATCCAGTCGGACAAATGCCCTACCACCTGGCTGTGGGTTGTTTTGTCGCCTCTTACGGCGTCTTTCTATTCCATCCCTTCTATCCCATTCTCCCTGTCTTATCTCCCTATCCCACCTCTTCTATCCCATTCCATTTATTCCATCTCTCCTATGCAATCCTTCTATCCATTCTTAAAGTCAATACGTATTGACTTCGCCCCTGGTGTTGCAGATGTCTTAAAGGGATGGTAACCACTTTCCGTTAGATGGGCCGTCTGCTGTTCGTCAGTTTCTCAATAAAAAAAAATGCTATCTTCTATACATACGGATAATTACAATTAAAAGGTCTGTTTGTAATGTCGAAAAAATCTGTTTTTTTAATGATAACGCCGACCAATAGATACCTAAAATGCAGTTTTAAATTTTGTCTGACTGTCGGTTTGATGGTTTCGCCTAACCTCTGAAACGGCTAGACTGATTTTTACGGGACTTTTACTAGCAGATAGCTGATGTTATGAGTAAGTTACGCTATTTTTATTCAATTTATTAGGGATCCGGTAAAAAAAAATAAAAAACCATTTGTTCCAGCTAATCTCTGAAACGGGTGGGCCGGTTTTGACGGAATTTTCACTGACAGATAGCTGATATTGTAAGTAGTAAATAAGGCTACTTTTAAAATTAGGGTCCCACAAAAAAAATATCCATTAAGACGAAGTCGCGGGCACAGGTATAAAATTGTAGCGCGCACCGATTCGTGCACCTCGATAGTTAGGTCGCTTCGACTCCGGCGCCCTAATCGATATTTTTTTTAACTATGTTAGTCAACCAATAGGCGATGCCACGCGGATGTGCAATACGCTACAAAGTAATCAATTTGGCCGATTAAATCCGAATAAGTGTATTCATCCCTTAACACTCCAACCTTGGTGCAAAGAGATTTCTACGGCAGATAACCCCACCGTTAGCTCCTGAATAAATTCCTCATTTAACCCTTCCTGTTTATCTAGATATCGCAATATTTTTTTTCTTCAGCCATTACGGTTTGTTGTTGTGATACCATAAAATTCGTCATTTTTTAAAATTTCTTATTATTATTGAAATTCCACTCTATGATTGTAACGTCAATAAATTTATTGTATTGAATATTGATTTCTTAGTTTTATTGATATTTTATTATTCAGTTGTAATCGAATAAATTAATAATGATTATTTGAAATTAAAAAATAAAATAAAGCAAGAAGGTTACAGGTCTTTTGAAAGACAGTATTTTAGAGATTGTTAAAATGAAATCGGCCTGTCGTAAGAGGCCAATAAAATACCCACAGCTAGGTGGTAGGGCATTTGCCCGACTGGATGGCTACCACCCCCGGTGTAAAGTATGTCGCCATAACAACCTTGAGTTGTGTTCCGGAACACAACTGAAGGTTGTTATGGCGACATAAGTCATTAGTGACCAGGGTCCAGTCTCCCTTAAGAGAGCCGCAGCGCATTTGTTGCACCTATGTTGTTGCAAATGTCTATAGGCGATGGTAACCGCTTTCCATTAAGTGGGCCGTGTTCCTGTCTGCTGAACTCGTGTAATAAAAAAAGGCCGGTTTGCACCTAGGGCAACGCAACAGCGTTGCCATCCAACGTCGAAGTGCGGCCATCATTTTGGGTACTCTCCCCGCCAACAGCGATCTGGAGTCTATTTTTTATTTATAGATTGTTATATTTTTGTAAGTATAGTTAGTATATTTATGTTTTACTTTAGTTAATATTACTTTATGATTAAATTTTTAGTTTATTTATTTTCAAAGTAGTTTAAATTAGATAGATAGATAACACTTTATTGCTCACCAAATATACAATTTCAAAATACAAAATTACAATATTATCATGGTAGAAACAAAAGGCGGCCTTATCGCTGAAAGCAATCTCTTCCAGGCAACCTAACTTAAGGAATAATTTAATCTAATCTGGCGATGTGAGTGGTGCAGATCATTAAATGTCATAAGTAAACATACTTAAACTACTTTATAAATTAAATACATACATACATAATTATACATATATATGAAATAGTCTATTATATAAGAACTAGCTGTCCCGGCAGACGTCGTCCTGCCCGGTAAAAAATAGGGGTTGATCGTAGAGGGTTAAAAATCTAGGGTTGTATGTATTTTTGTATGTTGTATCATAAAAAAATAGATATTAAAAATTTTGTCTAAAAAATAAAATAAATAATTTAGGGGTGGACTACCCCTAACATTTAGGGGGATGAAAAATAGATGTTGGCCGATTCTCATAGATACCGGATAAGCACAAAAAATTTCATCAAAATCGGTCAAGCCGTTTCGGAGGAGTATGGCAACGAAAACTGTGACACGAGAATTTTATATATTAGAAGATTAGGCATAATTATTCAAGGAATATTAACATGATTAAATATACATATTATTTAATTATTAATTTCTATTTAACGATAGAGCATAAATTAATTACTTTATAAGTTCAATACACATAACTAATCTACTTTAAAAATTAAATACATACAAACATACAAAAATACTCTGTAATAATCTTGTGTTTCCTCTACGAACGCCCAGTTGGATCTGTTTTAAAGTGATTATAACATAAGAAACTTTTCAAAATACCCGACATTCAGAAATCGCGTGGCACAGCTCGTTAGCAGCCGCGAGACCTCGCCAATGAGAACATCTCGCGAGTCTGAACATCCCTTTTCATGCAGGCTGTTTACAGTAATGAGCTCGCGGGTACAATAGGCCATCCTGGGTTGCACTTCAACTTAAGTGTGAGATATGGTTTGTATTAACTATATACCTTCTTTTCCATGTTTGCAAGGCAAACTTGCAAATGGAACACTTGGTGGTAGGTGGTCATCGCTCTCCGTGGACATCTGCAACAGTGAGGGAGGCTATGGGCCTTATTTATAATAATCTCGTTAAGAAAGGATTAGCCATCTCTTAAATAAGAGACTCCTAAGCACCTAATCAATGGCTGTTTCAAATAAAACTTGCCATCTTGCCTCTTAGCAGTCACTTAAACTACCTCTCGATTTTGGTTATTTTTGACAGTTATTTACGAGTTACTTTACCACTATCTCTTATCCTTAAGAGGAGTTTATGGGTAAGATTTTCGTTAATCAGTTGCTGAGCAGTTTCCTAAAATTTAACAAACAACAAAACAAACGATTATAAGTAAGGCCATATGTGTTTAAATTTAATTTGTCAAATACTTAATGACCTACTTTTTTATTGTCAATATCAATGCCTATATAGCTGTGTTAGCCAGGACGTAAGGATACGACTAACCAATGAGAGTTGTGTACAAAACTCGCTCTTATTGGTTGGTATTAGAAAATGTAAAAAAGACACGGGTTTTGAATTCTATTAAGAGACAGATTTTTGTACTACTGAAGATATTTATAATAATGTAATAATAATGTCAGCCCATAAATGTCCCACTGCTGGGCTCGGGCCTCCCATTATAGGGCAACGGACAGTATACCCGCCACGCTTGTCCAAGGCGGCTTGGCAGGTTTGACACATCGGTTATCTCGATGTGCAGGTTGCATCACGATGTTTTCCTTCACCGTTTTTAGCACGTGGTAATTGTAACAATATGCACATTAGATCAGAAAACTGACTAAGAGGTGCATGCGTTCCGGTCAGGATCGAACCCGCGCCCTTTGATTTTAGGGGCGCGTGCGCTAACCATTACGCTACCACGACTTGAAGATATTTACTAGAGTGAAAATAAAAGCCAGTTTTAAGATCGAAGTTATATTTATTCAAGTGCCTTACATCACGTTCAATTTCAAGTCCATAGCAGTCTTTTCACCACCAGCCTTAGCCTGCTATAAGGGTCAAATTTAATACTATTTTTTTCCACCAGCTGTCATCAAAATAGCCGCGGCAAAACCAAGATAATTATATTGTCTCTTTTATTCTAATACAAATTATATGTTGTTAGAGGGAGAAAGCATCAGTTCAAAGTTCATTTCAATTATCTGTATTTGGCCACAAATTTGTGGGACTTCCCAATGAGCCGTATTTGACAGTATCGGCAACAAATTTGTGGTGTTGCCGTTTTATGGGTTAAGAGGTGTAACCAAGGTTCGAGCATGGCTCCACCACGTATGATTTTACAGTAACATTTTTATTCCTAAGGCTTCCACAAATTGAAAAAAAATCAAACCTACTCCCCTTTACGTGTATACATTAGTATGGATGGATAGCAACAACCGATATACCTCTCGGAGGGTATATAAATAGGGAATGTCAACGCAAAGTCAGGGAGAGCACAACAGAGAAAGAGTTGAGCGATGATTCAAACGCGCTTAAAATATTACTACCTAGTATGTACTAGTATGTCGGCGTGTGGTACAAGACATAAGCGGTAGCGGATCAAATTTTGTTTTTGAATTAATATAAATAGACACAACACTTTTCATATACAGATTTTTGTTTTATTTGACTTCTCTATTTCAAAGGGTAGAAGCTGTTGTTTGTCTGACTAATTCTTACTAACATAAAGTTTTCTGACATCCTACTTTTATTTTATTTTCAATACTACACTAATGACACATACGCTCACGATATGTGATTAATTTTATATTATCTATGTACTACTTAAACATTACTCATTGACATTTAACATTTTGTCTCTCGTGATCGCAGCAACTGAAAACTGGCCGAAACGTCGAAATAAAAATCCAATAAAATGTCGTTATTCCTGTTTGTATGGTTTTGGTCGAATATGAAAAACATTCAAAAAAGTTTTTTGATATCAGTGTAACATTATTTGAGATTTTTTAATTATTGATTAAAATTCATATCTATTTATAAATATTACCACCACTATCCCTGATAGCGTGCTTTAGCACTATTCCTATTATGATTGTATGCCTATCGTAGCAACACTACTACGTTATGAATGTTGTAACACCACAAGTCCTGACACTAAACATGTCGTAGCACTACTACTGTATGATTACATGCATTATCATAACAAGTCTGCTACTTTATGAATGTAATACCACTACTATCTTTGACTGCGAGTATTTGTAGCACTGCTATATGATTAAGCATATCGTATCAACACTAGTACGTTATAGATGTTGTTGTAGTAGTAAACAACAACATCTATAACTGCTGTCAGCCCTGACAGCATGTCTTAGCACTATTTTTATTATGATTGCATACCTGTCTCCAGCATCTCCGATGCGAGTAAGCCGGTAATGCGGTCATCAACCCGCATGCCAAGCGTGGTGACTATGGCATTTCCCCGCAATTGTCGACGGTCGATGAAGCCAACGAGCCCTGGAGCGGAGACCGCGTTTCGGCAAACGTAGCGTAGGATACCCGCCAGTCCGGTGGACTGACGATCTGCGTAAGGTCGCCGGGAGAGGATGGATGAGGAAAACGGGAGACCGGGATATGTGGCGGGTACTTGGGGAGGCCTACGTGCAGCAGTGGACTGAGATTGGCTGAAGAAGAAGATACCTGTCGTAGCAACACTACTACGTGTTCCATGTCGTAGCACTAATACTACCATATTTAGTCTATCGTAGCAGCAGTACAAAACATTTTTCTACCGTAGCACCGCTACGTCTATTACCTCAGACCGCTTCTAAGGGCTGCGTAGGTACGCCCGTGCCGTTCTCGAGGGAAATCTTTTCGACGCGAACAAGGGCCAAGTCCGGATTAACTTTCGTTTAATACGTCAATGTGATGCCATACTAATACATCCGTTATGTACCTATTACTTGATCCTGTTACTGTTAGCGTCATAAATGTATTTCCAAAAGAATATTCCTTTTGATACATATTTTTTAAATCGTGGTAGATTTTTTATTTATCGAGGTTTTATGGAAACGCTATAATTGTGCTATTTAAGCATTGATAAGAGTTTTAAATCATCAAAATCATAATACGATAAAAATCAAATAGTCAAATAAATTAGAACCTGACTAAATTTAAAAATGAAACAATATAGTCTAATAGATAAACTTCTTCATCTAGATCATTATCTCAGACTTAGTTTAGAATCAAATATTTATAAAATAATTCTCAAATTCATATATTTTTATAATCCTAACTGATAATGTATGACACATATCTGTTTGCTTCTCGCTGTGTTAGTTTAACTCTTTGAGGCACTTTGCAGGTGATGTATTAAAATTTTGACAGTATAGAATTCTTTAATTAAAAAATCTTTTATTAAAATGTATACTTTCCGTTATTAATTATGGTCTGGGTGATTGAAAATGACCTCAGAGTGGTCCGTTGTTTATTACTCATAACACGGGCGTTACAAGCAAGTAAGTTTGGGAATATACTATATTTCATGTGATTGTCTGCCATTTATTAATACTAAAAAAGCCATCTTTTACGCAACTAAAACAATTTCTAATTAAAAAAACCGACTTCAAAAACTAAACAACTAAAATGTATAAAATAACTTACTTCTAAAGCTATTATTATTAATATATATTATCTAAAACATCTTAAAGTCGGTGCTTAGTAATTTTCAAAATATAGTTATTTTTATGTTTTACTTTGCACCGACTTCAAGGTGTTTTAGATAATATATATTAATAATAATAGCTTTAGAAATAAGTTATTTTATACATTTTAGTTTTTGAAGTCGGTTTTTTTAAACGAAGTTTTTATTTTTTATTTGTTACTTTTTAGTATCTAGCTATGTATGGGTAGACCTACGAATGGTGCCGCGCTTCTTAAAAAATATAGGTCCCAAGAAACGGGAACAAAAGAATGTTCGTAAAATGAAAACTACTGGGCCAAACTATGCCAAATTTTTAGGGGACCATATGGCAGCTATTCCGCGTCGAACAAAAATGGAATCACGTAAATCGAATCATAAATCTCAGAGTAACCGGTGTAAATATGGAACGAAAAGAATGTTTTTTTCATAAAAAATGTTCATAAAATGAAAACTACTCGGCCAAACTATGTAAAATTTTTAGGGGACCAATTGGAAGCTATTCCGCGTCGAACAAAAAAAGAATCACGTAAATCACGGAGTATTCGGTGAACATACATAAAAAAAAGATCCGGACGAATTGAGAACCTCCTCTTTTTTTTCGAAGGCGGTTAAAAATATTTTTCAGTTAGCTATCACCAAGAAGTACAGAAAATTATCTGAACTTGGTGATAGCTATCTTTGTTTTAATAATTCTAATATAAAAGTTACGTACAACCTCAAAATACGATTAAAAAAACACGCGTCGAATAATTACTGGCCAGTGAGAACCAAGCCGGCCATTAGAAAAAATAAAACTTGGCGCGAATGGCGCTAAACGGAGTCAATATGGCGGCGGTGGCCGAGTGGTTTTCTAATTGGCGACACTTGAAATGAGCCTATTATTGGCCGTGGACGAGGGAAAACTCGCCAACTTCGATTTTTTTACCCTCTTTTTACCTATTTTCTATTTCCTCAAGTGTTTTCGAGCTAAAGTGTGACTGCGGACTGGATTTTATTCAGTTTTTACCGTCCGGAGAAGTTGTTTTTAACGCGTGGTAATGATGTGGTATATACCTTGTAGTATGTTTAATAGATCTTTACTTGAAGAAATGCGAAATAGATTCGTTTGTTTTTTTATGAATAATGTTTGTTCTTGGTACTATGAATTTTATTTTTATAAACATGGCTTTGGATGGATTTTGTATTTTGCCAGTGTCAAGTAAATACATATATACGAAATATATTTATGAAATAATTGTAAGGCCAACAAAAAACGCATAGCGTCCCCACGTATATTGTGATATGTGTTATTATCTATGTGGGGATTGTGGCCCGACATTCGGACCAGTCTAGCATGACTGGTCGTATGACAGATTTTTATATTTGATCTTTTAGTTTCAGTGGCATTAGTTTGTCACACGTCACATCGGTTACCTGTGTCCACTTTATTCGTCTTCTTACGTCCTTCTCTATATCAGATGCATATACGTAAAATAACAAAATTAAAATGCTATAAAAACATTGTTTGCTATTTTAAAAGGTGCAAAAGTCAGAAATACACACAAAAATCACCTCCGAAAATAACATAGAAACATTTCCCGTTTATAATGAAAACGTACTGGCAATAAATCACCAAAAAGCTTCTGTGGAACAAAAATGATTGCGGGCCCCTCGTTTGAGTTGCCAGGGCGATTAGTTCAATATCGAGACTGAGAAATATGTATTGAGATTTATTTATTCAATTTTTAAAAATAATTAAAAGATTACCATTTAAGTCGTTTATGTCAGCAGTTCCTTCTCACAAAGATCTAAAATATTGTAATACGTTATTATTTTTACGTTGTAAATATTATGACAATTTTTGAGAAGTGTTTACGAAAGACAAATATAATTACAAAAATATTGAGATATAATGGATAATCAGCTTACCTTTGTGCGTTAAACTAAATTAATAATAATTCCTAGAGATATACAATGTCTTAATGGACCACAATGTACATTGTGGTCCACTTAAGACATAAGCATATTATTGTAAGTTGAACTTGTTGTTTATTTAGTTATAGTGATAGTTAAAGAAATGTATCTAGGATCAAAGACATTAAATCCAAGCAAAATTTTATTTAAACATAATAAAAAAATCAGTGGTCTAGAAATGTTAATATCAAATCGCAAAAACTTTTAATTACTTAATACTGCTTTATACAATCTAATAAGAATGGATGATACATTCTCTCCTTACTTTTTGTGTTAATGTGTTTATGCTGTAGAAGTAAACCATTCGGATGGTTCTTTTTTAGCTCTACAGTAAGGGGTCCTTCATAAAAATCGTAAATAGATTTAAGGAAGTACGCAATGGCTCAACTTATTTATTATTGCAGACGTCCATAAAGGACAGTAGCCATTTACCATAAGGTGGACAATCAACATGGTTATCTATAAAATATTTTTCTCATAAACCCCCTATTTTATTCTTTTGCCTTACTATTCGTAGAAATTTGACAATAATTCTATGGGTTTTATATAAAATTTTAACAATTATTAATTGAAATGAATGTACAGTAAGATAACGGGCTGTGCAATGAACATCGCGACGCCTGGCAACACCGCGTTCGGTTGCGTTCGAGTGTGTTATCAATTTGGAACTAATGGCCCAATTTGGATTCAGCTGGGACTGGTCTGATAATAAAATTCATCGCGGAACGCTTCCCGACGCAAAAATTAATATTCCAATGATGTAACTTAAAGCAGTGTCAGGGGGTGGCGCAAGGGACGAACTAAGACCGATTTCATCACCTCAGCGGGTTAGCTGATGTTTTTAAGATTTTTTTTCAGAATATTTTGGTATTCTATAAGAATATGTAGTATCTGGTCTAGAATGAATATGTGGTGATGGGTAATTTAGTCTATCTAATTTTTCCGTTATTGTTGCACTTTTAGTAAGTCACTTGGAAATACAAAAGGACATTATTCGAGCTGTAATCTGTTTATGACTGCCGAGGGATCCGGTACTGCTGATTTGACGACTTGGTAACCTCTTTACATGCTAAAATACCGTTGTGTTCTTTCTGTTGGAGTTGTCTAGGCTCGCGGAAAATTTTATACCAAAATCCGCAAACTATGCATGGAACGACTTCAAAATCAATGGCTTCCTTAAGAATGACAGTTTATTGTAGATTTAATATACATTTTAAAAGAAAAAAATAACCAATTTTATAATATCACAATGAAACAATACAAAACAATATAGGAATTTTATGAAAAAACATTTAGGATGGCTTTTAGATTATAGTTTAAACAAATCGACATTATAACAAAATGACCTAGTAAAAAGTATAAAATCACAAATATTACATGCAATGCAACTATAGTAATGAAATTAATAAGCACCAATGTGGCTAATCGTATAATAAGCGTCCGACCAGCTTAGATGTTAAGCCAGAACTGAAAAAAGGTACGGTTGCAATGCGAGCTATATCATCACGGAACCACCCTCTTTGATTAAATTGGATTAATCGATACCTGGTATCACTAAAATCGCTGACGCTCTCGCTGCTGCTTCTAACTCAACCCTTTCACCGAAAATGGCAGCGATGAATTACTGCAAATTAAAATTGTTTAATGAATCTACTTTATTGCTTCGAAAGATTTGTTTTCGGTTAATTAAGACGCATTTTTAACTCTGATTCCTTTCCTTGATACCTACTTTTATAACATGAATGGGTTTTCCGAGCCGGGAAATGCAGGCTCAATTGTTATTGGTTTTCTTTGGCCTTGTTTCCTAGCCTAGTAGTTTTTACGTGAATCCCGAAAAAACACACAAGAAATCTAAAAAAATATATCGTGTTCTCCACCGTTTATATAGTGTACTACAGTTGTTTATTTTTTAAATAGCTTTAATGTACATACAACTGTAGACTTTTATAATATTAGATTTTAAAAGTAAGATTATGATTTATTTATATTTTATAATGAATAGGTTCGCGTTTGATAGACATTGCGCCTGATATCAGGCGGAAATGCAGTCTAAGGTGGAACACGCTTACCCAGAAGATACTGGTTCACGCGAGACTTGAAGACACCTAGACTATTTTCTTCAGGAAAAACAACGACGGTAAAGAATTCCACTCTTCAGCGGTGCGTATGATAAAAATGGAAGCATAGCATTTCGTCCACTTCATCGTCCGCGTATATTAATTAAATTTCTTCTTTAGAGCATTCTTTAGTTAAAAATTTTGTATTATATTTATATAGTTTTTTTTTGTTAATATCTTGAAGTAATATAAGATTTAACAACAGCATTCTGCATGAAAAAAAATCTGAAAGCGGTTGGTATTATATATATATTCTTTATTATACACAAAATAGTTACAAATAAATCTACAAAATAGTGGTGATTTACAAAGGTGAGCTTAATAACCCTAAAAAGAGTTTTCGTCCAGTAAACCTATGGGTCTAGCGCGTGGAAAGACAAAAGGCAGGGTTGTGTACATGACACGCTGTTACATAAAAGTACATATTGAAAATAAATATAACATTATAAACTACATACAGATATACATACATTAACGTAAATACATACATATCTATCTATAGTTACATATATATATATATATATATATATATATATATATATATATGTATTATATATGTATATATTAGATATGGAACCAAAATACAACTATATATGGGGTTATAGAACGCGATTAAATGATGCGGCGCAGTAACATAATCTTGTAGCCGCTGGGGTCCCAATTAACGGATAATAAATAGCTCATAATTTAGGTAAATGCCTAACAGGGATAATTGATGCCTTTATCTCAGTGTTCATATACAAACATACTATGTAAACTAATGTGTTTATTATACATACATAGATATTATCAGGCGTTTTTCTCGTGGGGGTTGGCAGAGATCTATATCCCACTTGCGACTATCTTGACAAACAACTTTTGTTTCATCTACTTTCATTAACATCTTCATACATGTACGTTTATTTGATATGCGTTTTACCTGACCTCGTTAACACTTCTGTTATTTGATCATGGCGTGTACGTCGTGGTCTACCGGTACCAACTCTACCATTCACAATACTATCATACACTTATTTTGTGATTCTATTTTTATCCAAACCACTTTAACATTCCTTCTTCAACTCATGTTATTATATGTTCTTCCATTCCATAACGTTCTCTTATTATACTATTTCGTATCATATCATTCATGCTTACCTCACATATACTTCTAAAAGCTCTCATTTCAAGTGCATTTATTCTACTTTCATGCTTCTTTTTTTCTTCTTAGATCATCCTAATTGTTTAATATTTTAAACCAGAGATTTCAACTTCTGACACATGTTAATGTAATGTCCCTTTTCTATTAGGTATGATGTCAGTGTTAGCAGCCGTGGCCAAAAGCATCTTGTCTATTGATTTAAATATAGCGTCGTTATTGATTATCTTCACCTGTGTATATTTTATACTAATATATAAAGCTGGAGAGTTTGTTTGTTTGATTGATTGAACGCGTTAATTTCAGGAACTACTTGACTGATTTGAAAAATTCTTTCAGTGTTAGATTGTCCATTTATTGAGAAAGGCTATAGGCTATATATCATCACGCTAAGAAAAATAGGAGCGGAGCACTAATGACGAATGCTACAAAATCGGAGGGTTTAAAAATAAATTCCACGCGGTCGACGTCGTGTATCAGATATACTCACTGTTACCTCATAGCGAAGGTACGCACTTAAGGTTGGAAGGAAACACCAGTTCTTTTAACTTCTCTGCAGTACGTGATTCTGCTCTCAGGGTTTCTTCTAAACGCACAACTAACGACACACTATCCTGACGATAAGATGTCTCACCCACAATACTGTTGTCAATATTGCTTAGACCAATATTGACGACGGTACAGACGGCAGCAACTGCAGTGCTCACCTTCGTATTTACCGCGTGTAGCTCGCTTCTGGATCTCTTGTTAAACTACGCTACACTCCTTCACTGAACTGCTTGATAAAATCAGACTATTAAGGAAATGTAAAAAATTCACTGCGAGAGATATTTTATTAACAGACTTAATTTGCACCATTAATTATGCTTATTTGAAGGTAATTTGTTGTTTTCTATGCGACAAAGTCAAAAATCAATTATTTTTTGGTGTTAACTTTTCACCAAATTCACTCATCTCGAGACTTCCTTCTATTAGACTTCTCTTACGACTCTTTCGTATCGCATTTGTCGCTTCGCTATCTTCAACTGAACTACTTGTACACTCGGTAGGCGCGCCTTACGCTGCTTTTTAACCGACTTCGAAAATGGAGGAGGTTCTCAATTCGTCGGAATCTTATTTATTTAATTTTTGCTTTTTTTTATGTATGTTCGCCGATTACTCTGTGATTTATGATCCGATTTACGTGATTCTTTTTTTGTTCGACGCGGAATAGCTTCCAATTGGTCCCCTAAAAATTTTACATAGTTTGGCCCAGTAGTTTTCATTTTACGAACATTTTTTTGTTCCCGGTTCTTGGGACCTATATTTTTTAAGAAGCGCGGCACCATTCGTAGGTCCACCCATACATAGCTAGACACTAAAAAGTAACAAATAAAATTTAAAAACTTCGTTTAAAAAAACCGACTTCAAAAACTAAAATAACTTATTTCTAAAGCTATTATTATTAATATATAATAATATTATCTAAAATATCTTGAAGTCGGTGCAAAGTAAAACATAAAAATAACTATATTTTGAAAATTACTAAGCACCGACTTTAAGATGTTTTAGATAATATATATTAATAATAATAGCTTTAGAAATAAGTTATTTTATACATTTTAGTTTTTGAAGTCGGTTTCTTTAAACGAAGTTTTTACATTTTTATACCCGGAAGAGTCATCTGGAACACATAATTTCGATCTTCTTTTCATTATTCTTTTATTTAATATCCATCGCCTTCTAAACATCTCTGCCTTTTCCTTCCTGAATATTCCATTCTAGATTTTTGTTCGTCATCCTTGCCTTGTTCTTCGAGAATCTTCAACATTTTTCTAAAACTTGTTAAACGAACCAGATTGTTCCACCATCACTCGCGACACTATCTATACTACTAACGTAACAATTATCTGAAATGTAAAATCAAAAATACATTAATTTTAAGCGATCATGTTTAATTTCGGGAAAATTGGAAAATTTCCATTTTAAAATATGTCATCAGCTTTCCGTTATTACTTTGCGAAATGAAATAGGTACCGCTCCGTTGTATTAATGTTCAGCTCTTGCATTAATTTCATTTTTGGCCATATTATAACTGGAATAATTATGTATGATTATGTACATAAATTAATATATTCGGGTGAGAGCAGTGTGAAAATTTAGTTTATCTTCGTGAGTTTGTTTGTTACTTCCATAATAATATGTTACTACAGTTTACTGCTACTTGCCCGGAAGATTCACTTCGTTTTATATCTCAAACTATCCCATCTCCAGTGTTCGGGCTTTGGTTAGCCCAGCGGACTGTTTTTTTTTTATTGCAGGAGATCAGCAGACAGGCAGACGGCCCACTTGATGGACAGCGGTTACCATCGCCTGTGGACATTTGCAACACCAAAGGTGCTACGAATGCGCTGCTGATCTCTTTAGGCAGCCTGGAACTTGGTCACTAACGCCGGAACACAATACAAGGTTGTTATGGCGACATACTCTAGACCAGGGGTGGTAGCCATCCAGTCGGGCAAATGCCCTACCACCTGGCTGTGGGTTGTTTTGTCGCCTCTTACGACAGGCCGCCGGGCCGTAGGAAATTGTATTCTTTCTCCGTTCCTGCACGGATAAGTATAGGCAAGTTCCTGCTTGTCGGAATCCGTTGTTGAATTTCCTGGCGACATATAATATACACTTATGATCTATCACTTACTTGTAGCAGCGATGTGGAAGTTTTGGGCCGGTCTCTGAATTATCACTCCCGAAGAACGCACACGTTTCGCGGTCCACCACTGTCCTTGAGAACACTCACCGGTACCGATTATCACCAACTGTTCTTGGAATTACTAGTTATTATCCGATATAATATATTTATCCGAAATAGATTCACGTGTTATCAACGTCTTATTAGCTCCGCCGGAAGGGACACACGTCTTTACTGGATCAAGGGCGCGGAGGCAGCGAGCGGCGCCCCACGCGCCGGCACTTATATCGAAGCTACTTAGACCGTGTATTATGTTGCATGAACATCCAGGATGAAAAGTATCTATGCCAATTTTCAGTATTAAAATTACATATGTACAGCAAAATGACCAAATTTACCACACCGACCACATCCATGACATCGACTAAATCGACCACATCGACCACACCGAGCATATCGAACACACCGACCACATCGACTCCAAATCGGTCCAGTAGTATCTCTGTGAAAATGGAACAGACAGACAGAGTTACTTTAGCCATTTTAGCAGGAATTGATTTTTTACGTTGTCTTTAGATCCGTCCATTCGTCCGTCTTTATTGTGTCTCAGTCCTTTTTGTATAGAAATTACTAGATCTTTATAGATGAAAAATGGTAGTAAGATATAAGTCTATATAATAATAACAAAACATAAACGTCCTAGTGCTGGGTTCAGATTTTCCATTTATAGGAGAACGGACAGTAGGGAGTACAGCCATGCTTTTCTTAGTTATCTCGATGTGTAGGTTTCATAACTATATCTTCCTTTTAATTCAAAACTTGATGATTGTAATGATGATTCAGTAAAACTACCAGTATGAGTAGTAAAACTACAAAATTAACGGCACGTACATTATTATTTGAGAGGGTATGGGTCAACTGTAAGCGTTACGAAGTGACCAGAATTGCGTATCTGAAACACGTGATTCTCGGAAAGGGTATTGTCTCAGTTATAATTAAGCTATGCTCACTGCATGTTCCACCTGACATATATGTCTGGTGAAGGGTATCACTGTGAGCGGGTTAATAGTTGTAATAAACATAGACCTAACAACATAAAGATAGAAATCTCATGTAAGCAAAGGGGTAGCCTGTATTCAGGGCGTCGTACTAGTATTGCCATTAAACGAGAAAGTGCCGCCTGGGTTTTGGGGTAATTCCCAACAGACGGATATTTGGGAACAATATACTGTGTTTATATTGTGTGTGTTTGACCACTGTCTCACCTGATGTTGAGTGATGACGTAGTCTAGGGCAGAGCACGCTTACCTAGAAGATACCTATTCACTAGTGACTTGAATACTTCAAGATTGTATTTGTCAGGAAAACAAACTCCGCTAAATTATTCAATTCTTCGTCATTGCGCACCAGAAAAGAGGAAGTGAAATGCTTGGTGCTGACTGGTGGTGTTCCCACCATATAACGGTGGTGCGAACCAGTACGTCTCGTTTTCCAATGGTTAAATGGGGATGGAGGAATCAGCTTGAATTCTAAAGAACACTCCCCGAAATGTATCCGATAGAAGACTGTCAGCCACGCAACCTTGCGTCTATACTCAAGACTCTAAATATGTCATTTGAAGTTGACGTTTGGGCCTGCGTTCATAACTAGATAGATAGATAACACTTTATTGTACACTATTACAGAAAACACATACAAAAATACAGGCTAAATATATTCCAAATGTGCACAATGGGCGGTCTTATCGCTAAGAAGCGATCTCTTCCATACGACCCGTGACAGGAATAAAACATATTGGTTAAAGGTGGTACACATATATTAGAGGAAATTAAATATTATAAATGATATACAATGTGTTTCATTTCGAATGACAATAAATCATAATTTTAGCAATCTTACTCCATACAAAGTTTTTGGTACTATTAAATCAACCGTAATGTCAAAATTAAAAAAAAGCAATTTCCGAACAAATTAATTACGACAAAAAGACAATAAAAACAGAACACCTTGTAAATATTGGTTCACTGGCCTTGGTAAGAATGAACATCTACCGCGTTTAATGATGAAGAGACGAGCTGGCAACATGATACATTGGGTCACTAACCTATCGATTTAGTCACAATAACAGATACATGTTGTTGTAAAATTCTGGAATGCAAAATGAGGTCCTGTGGCTAAACCAAAGAAGCTACCTTCATTCGTTTTTGTATTTGGGTAGAGTACGTCATGAAGAAAACGTGGTCTGATTTATTGTCGTAAGGTCTGAAACACGCTGTATAAGTAAGAATCATGTTTAATAGACATATGTAAATACATACATATTACATACATAAATATACGTAAAAATATCAAACATCACTATGTTGCAGGCAGTGCTTTTTTGTTATGTTCTTAAATATTGTTAGTGATTTATCTTGTCTAACAGTTACAGGTAGCTCATTTCGGAGTCGAATAGCCTGTTTAGTAAAAGGATTATTGAAAAAAGATGAATAATGTTAAGGAGTATTAAGTCTAAGATTTTTTTTTTTATTTTTTTATTGCAGGAGATCAGCAGACAGGCAGACGGCCCACTTGATGGACAGCGGTTACCATCGCCTATGGACATTTGCAACACCAAAGGTGCTACGAATGCGCTGCTGCTCTCTTTAGGGAGCCTGGAACCTGGTCACTAATGCCGGAACACAACACAAGGTTGTTATGGCGACATACTCTAGACCAGGGGTGGTAGCCATCCAGTCGGGCAAATGCCCTACCACCTGGCTGTGGGTTGTTTTGTCGCCTCTTACGACAGGCCGCCGGGCCGCAGGAAATTGTATTCTTTCTCCGTTCCTGCACGGATAAAATGGATCACGGATTCGTAGAAGGTCGTAAATTGTGAGAGGAATAGATGAACAGTATTTGAAAAAAGTGTACCACCATTTCCCGCTACACGCTCACAGAGCGGCCACACGAGAAGGCGTTCGCAATGCTGGGTAATGTTAATAGCAGATCTGAATTCAACCGGCGATCGCTTTACGGCTTACTGAATATCCATTTCAGCCGTATTACTGTATTTAACGGATCAATAATAACGTTGTTACGGTCGTATGTGGCTTGTTGATTTAACTTTATCATGTTACCTTGTGTTTTGGTCACTTCTGTTAATAATTAATGTTATTAAGCATGTTATTAACAGCTAAATATTACTGTTAATACTAGCTGTCCCGGCAGACGTCGTCCTGCCCGAAAAAATTGGGGTTGATCGTAGAGCGTTGAAAATGTAGGTTTGTATGTATTTTTGTACGTTGTATCATGAAAAAATAGAAATTAAAAAAATTTTGTCTAAAAAAAAAAAATTTAGGGGTGGACTACCCCTAACATTTAGGCGGATGAAAAATAGATGTTGGCCGATTCTCATAGATACCGGATAAGCACAAAAAATTTCATCAAAATCGGTCAAGCCGTTTCGGAGGAGTATGGCAACGAAAACTATGACACGAGAATTTTATACTGTTAATATTTACAGTTAAAACTCCATGTAACGTCACTCGATTTAACCCTTAAGCGTCGAAATCACTTGGTTTGTTTAGCTTATATTTCATACAAAGACACACTCTATATAGTATTACACCCACTCTCAAATACGACAACAATTACGTAATAAAAATACCTTTTAAGTTGCCAAAATTAGTAAATGCTGCGCAGCTGTATACGTTCTTTTATCGCTTTATTATCCTAGTCCGTAATAAAATCAACTGTCGGCATCATGCATATCGAAATTTTTAAAATAATCCGAAATACCTAAATTTCTAAGTACTTCCTTTATCACTAAGATGCCTCAATATCGCAAGATATGAATAAAATAAGTAAAAAAAATACAACATAACGACGACAAACTAAAATAACAGACTTATATCTCCATTTAACGACAACTCTCTATAACGTCATAAAACGCACAGTCTTTTCATGTAGAGTGTCGTTATAGAGAGTTTACACTGTATTTAAATTTACAGACAACTATATTGTTTCCATGCGTTTATTTTACTTTTGATGTTTGCTTGTCTGTCAAGGCTACGTTACACAAGAGACTCACAACGAACACGTTCGCCACTGTGTTTTCTCCCGTTCCACTTGCTTGCGGGCGTTATAGTCGTAAATCCAAGTGGAATCCACCTCTTGACATGGGTCGTTGTGAGCGTTGTGTGATCGAAATGTTTGGTGACGTCTTCGCTACGACCATAATGACCGTGGGCGCCATATGGAACGACAGACGGAGCATTTTGGGCCTTGTGAGATGCTAAATGAATGCGCCCCAAGTTACGTATTTCTTGACAGTAAAGCCCACTTTATACAAATGACATGATTCAATTCAACTAAGGAAATAGCTGATTGCATCGTTCAGAAATATATGTTTGAAAATGTATCTACACCGTTCGGAAATAAAGTACCAACAAAAATAATTATTAACATAAAAAAATCCGGTACAAAGTCATTAAATTGAATGTAATACATTCTTTAAAATAAATGTCATAAAAATCAAAGTTAATCTACTAGTCAGTAGTAAATAATACATTGTATACTACCTTAGTAATTTTAGAGTCTATCATTAGAGTTTTTGGCGGGAACTGAAAGGAGATGTCGTGCTCTGCATTTTTATTTTCTAAAAATGTGTAAAGTTACTTTAAAATGATCAATACTTGTAGGATATTGATAGGTTTTGAGTAGTAATTATGTGTTTTGTGACAAATGTTAACTGTATAGTCAAAAGGTGGTAGGGCATTTGCCCGACTGGATGGCTACCACCCCTGGTCTAAAGTATGTCGCCATAACAACCTTGAGTTGTGTTCCGGCATTAGTGGACCAGGTTCCAGTCTCCTTTAAGAGGGCAGCAGCGCATTTGTAGCATCTTTATTGTTACAAATGTCCATAGGCGATGGTAACCGCTCTTCATCAAGTGGGCCGTCTACCTGTCTGCTGACCTCCTGCAATAAAAAAAAAATGTGGCCTTTTGAGTTGTCACAAGAACTCTGTTGAATGGCATCAGTTGATAACCTATAGTTCAGCTGAGCTATACATAGACTTAAGTAAATGAAGAAACATATAGTAATCTAAGATCTGGCTTAAAGACCTAGCTGCCAAGCCACAAACCTAAATAAAAAAAGAGTCTATCATTAAATACTCATTAACACTGTACATACATAACTTCACGCCAGGTCCTTTGCAGGGTAGGTACGAACAACAGAGCGCCACACAGGCCCATTCTTACACACCTCACTTGCTTCTTTGACACTCATAGCTCTTGTCATGCACGCTCGTCTGTTCTTAAGGCTCCTAACATCACCTTCTGCTAATACATGATCAATTTGATCATGGAAGGTGTGTCGTGGCCTTCCGCGACTTCTTTAACACTGTAATATGATTAAATCGAAAATATATATTTATAATTATTAGAATTGTGAATTGATATTATGACCGCGATAAATAAACAATTTCAGCTATTTATAAATTAATAAACTTACGCCCAGATAAATATAAAAACCATGTGAATATAAAACAACTTTTAGGAGCGGTTAAATAGAAGAAAAAAGTTATTATAAAGGCAAATAAATTCACTTTAACTGAAATAAAACCGCAGACGCGGGGCGGCATAACGGAAAGGAAAGTATCGCAGGGAAATTTATAAAAGTTGGGAAAAACAATTTACCTTGGGCTGGCTTGCACCTTGGAAAAAGGAGCAAACAAATCGGACAAACTTTTGCAAACTATCGACGAGGTGTCTCAGCGGCAGACGGTCGGAGATATTGAATTTATTTCCTTAAACAAATCTTTCAATCAGAAGTTTGTTTGTATTCTGTTTTTGGGGTTTTGTTGGCATTTTGGTTAACTTCGAAACCACATACCAGGCTCAACAAATTAGTAATACAGAAGTTATAGACTGGTTTTTATCATTTAAATTCACCGTCAAAGTGAGTTTTTTTAATGTCCTATATCTCTATAAATATTATAAACGCGAAAATTTGTAAGAATGTATGTTTGTAACTCTTTCACCCAAATACTACTGGATGAATTTTGATGAAACTTTACAATAATATAGCTTACACGTCAGAATAACACACAGATTATAATTAATAAAGATATAATGTAAATTATCCAAAATATAACGACTTTCCACCATCACCATGCAGGTGAAACCGCGGGTGCAGCTAGTATTTAATAAAACGTTTTGACGGTTTTAAGTGCGGTATTTCATTTCCTTTTTTCCGACGTTTCGGCCACTTTTCAGCCGTGATCACTTCACTTTTAGCTACGACATGTTGCGAAGCGGTGGTAAATTAGATTAGGCACTCATAGAATACATAATAACCATTAACAAAAATAAATAATTAAAATGAACAAGTTGGAGGCTAAATACATTTTTTACATTACGCGTTGACATTTGATAAGTTTGTCTTCCATGATCACGGGTACTGAAAAGTGGCCGGAACGTCGGAATAAAAATAAAATAGCGCGCTTTAAACTGTTAAAAAGTAGTTTTATTATTTAATACAGAAATAAGAAGCATAATACACATATAACAATGAAAAACTAACACCCTGATATATCGTGACTGCTTGACTCACTGGTTGTATCCAGTTATATTTGTAACTGTTTAGTATACGTGCTTCTACAGTTCTAATAAACTCTATAGTAATTCCAACGGCATTTTAATTCGAGTCCTGCAACTCGTAACAATATGTATACGTATTGATTTAAGGTAGGTAACGATCTGTATACTGGTTGGATAATACAACCATACATACAAACACGAAGGGTCAGCAATCTGAATGCATTAAGCATATCATAATTCATATTCAGAGTTACCGAAATGCAATATCGAGTATTGCTGTTCATGTCAGCGAGTCGAATGCTCACCTAATAACCACTTAATCCGACTAATTGACTACATTCCCAGTGTATTGTGTTACATTAATATTAGTTATTGTGTTACGTTGACATTAGTTATTGTGTTACGTGTTGACATTAGTTATTGTGTTACGTTGACATTAGTTATTGTGTTACGTGTTGACATTAGTTATTGTGTTACGTGTTGACATTAGTTATTGTGTTACGTTGACATTAGTTATTGTGTTACGGTAACATTGAATTTTTTTGATTGATTAACTGAGATATTGGAACCTGGAGAAAAGTCAAAGCGCAACAGCATTTACAACATCTTGAAGGGAATAATTCATAGCTGATAAAGAATGAGCAACCCCTCCCTCTATAATGGAATCCCAGCAGTGGAACATTTATGGGCTGATATTTTATACTAGCTGATACCCGCTCGCTTTGCGTTCCGTTAAATCTGTTCTTAGCTGACCTGACTTCCTGGCGAGAGGAAGGTCCATGCCAAATGTCAAGACTTTAGGTATTACAGCTTCTGAGATGAGTAGTAAATTTCTAATCGATCCATGCCTTGTTCCAAAATCGCCCCATTCTACATCAGAAGAGAAATGACGAGTCGTTTAAGTAACAGCAGAGAATTATTATAATCCAGCTACCAACATCATAAAACGAATTACGACGTTTCAATCCGAAACAAAAAGATATAACAATACTAATTAAACTCTTCAGATTATGCTAATATATATCAAAGGCGAATAACAATGAGCAAATGAACACCAAAACGGCAGCAGTCCGTAATCCTCAAGAAGATAACATTCATAGGATCAACAAACATCACACGAAAATTATTAAAGTAAAATGAACTATAATGCTTTGGTAATAAGACGTAAAGCGACTGCAAAGTTACAATGGCATGACCAATGTAACAAAGCCATGGAAAATTTCATTAAACAATTTTAGGCTTGTTGTATACGACGGACAAAAATCTTATTTAGCGACCAACGAGTGCGGGACTCGAATTAAAATGCCGTTGGAATTACTATACAATTTATTAGAATTATACAAACACGTATAGCACAGGTACAAATATAACCGAACACAACAAATCCAAACGTAATGCAGAAGGTCGTAATTCATAAAACGCGCATAGTCCGTCACTATTAGATTCCCGAATGTACACGTCACGCCCGTATCGTAGTCGTAGCCCAACTGCCCCCTCTCGATCAGGTCGTCGTTTTATACTTCATAAATGCAAAATAATCCTCAACACCTGGCTAATGATGAACGAGGACAATAGGCTATTCTCCACAATAATTAGAAACGTATGCCAATTAATAAGTGAACAAAAGAAGACGATCATAAAAGGATTGTAATTAGTGCAAATGTCGACAAGTATAAAATGTGCTTCTACAGATCTGTAAGTGGAATTTGTCTTTGTCGGTGTTAAAGTAAATATTATTTTAGTAATATGTACAAAAAAAAGGCTGCTAATAATTACATAACAACTGGTATCACTTTTGAGTATGCATGTAGCGGTACCGAGGTTGTAGTGTGGGTTTTTAAGAGATGTAGATTTAATTTGTCATTGTGAATGTTTCTAATTGTATCCAGTATCGTATCTTGGATAGATTTTAAGTGAAAAATAATATTGTTTGTTATTAAAGCGGTCATTGTAAAGTCATTGACAAATGTTACATTTAGAATTTCTGTTTTAAATAACCGCATGGAATTTTCTAATGACGATAACTGTTTACTTATTGATTTATGTTGTTTTTTCATTATTTCTTCCATTCTTTTTATAAAATTAAACTCTGCTTCTACTACAGATGTCTGATTTTTCCAAAGTTGTGCCAAGTGATCTTCGTTTTCCTTAATTAAGCTTATATCGCGTTTATATTTTTTTGCAAATTCATCATCTAGCACTCCAAATAAGCTGTTAGCGATGCTGCCTATGCCGTTAATGAGGCCTCGTCTTCGGCGCAAATGTTCACTAAAATGTTGATTCAATAGTAACTTGTTATAATATTCTATATCCGATAAGCCATGGTTCAATTGTTACATGATTCCTTCACAGTTTGATTGTTCTTTTATTTTTAAACGGATGTTGTTGAGATATTTCAAGTATTTTTTTTTTGTTGCAGGAGATCAGAAGACAGGCAGACGGCCCACTTGATGGACAGCGGTTACCATCGCCTATGGACATAGGCGATACAAACAGTAACCTTAATACTGGCAACATTGTCTCTTCCGTTCTCTCATTCCGTGCTCTCTGGATATGAATTGGACTCTGTTTACGTATTTTGTGAAATATACTTAAATCAGTTTAAATCAAGACTTTCGTGCTTATTTTGCCCATAACTTTCAGTCAGAGCCTAGGTTGTAACACTATTCTCGCACAAAAATTGCGTCTTCCGCGATCTTCCTAAGCTTAGGTGTCAATAGAAACTGGTCGTTGCCTTCGAATAGACTTCAAAACAAAGCGCGAGTAAGAAAATCCCGCCCGGGACGCGTACCTTGCATTCGGTGTACCGAATTACGGGAGTTTCATTCAGCTTGCGGACTGAGTGCGGAGGACAAGGATGTCATAAGACAAAAGCATTACAAATGGAGGAGCTAAATATTGTTACATACCGATAAAGAAATGGGCACCTGGCTTATTAACCTTACCGCATTTGAAATTCTTTTGTTTACTTTGTGTTTAAAAGTTTCAATCAGACAATAGTCTATTGTTATAGTTTTCTACTTTCTTGGCCGTTCGCAGGAATTATTAACCAGGTGTGCGGATTAACTCAGTGAACCCGGTCCTTTGTTGTATTATACAGTCTAGTATAAAACAATGCCCGAACGGAGGGTTGGGGCCGTCAAGCGACGATTACGATACAAGCAAGACGTGTATTTGAATCGTGCAGTTTGTAACAAGTAGTGTCTAGTTATATTTGTACCTGTTTTATACGTGTTTGTATAGTTCTAATAAATTCTATAGTAATTCCAACGGCATTTTAATTCGAGTCCTGCGTAACTTGTAACAATATTTAAAGTGGGGTTTCATCTGGTTTAGTGTTATGGAGATTGGTTTATGCATAACAGACACAATGCTCAATATTGCGAAAGGGAACAAAAACAAGGTTTTTGAGGTTTCAAAAGTTCGCCGTTGATCGCAAGAGAGCTTCGAATGTATGGCACGTATAACGGGTGACTGGTCCGGGCAATCCCGAGGGAAGTTCGTTCTCTCGGCACTCAAAATGCTGTTATTAATTAGTAACAAAGCATTTAGCCTACTAACCAGCAAAACCGGTAAATGTAGCTGTAATTTGTAATTACGTGTGCTAGTCGACATAAAGAAATACATGTTTTATAAAATTAAATCAGTCGTAAATTGAAAGCCTATTTATTAAAAGTCCTTTTGAATTTTTATAAGACTGGATGGCTACCACCTCTGGTCTAGAATATGGCGCCATAACAACTTAGAATTGTGTACCGGCATTAGGAACCAGGTTCCAGCTTCTCTTAAGAGAGCAGCAGCGCATTTGTAGCACCTTTGTTGTTGCAAATATCTATAGGCGATGATAACCACTTTCCATCAAGTGGGCCGTCTGCCTGTCTGCTGCACTCCTGCAATAAAAAACTCATTAGTTCCAGTCTCCCTAAGGTGAGCAGCAGCGTATTAGTAGCACCTTTGGTGTTACTAATGTCAATACGCGTAACCGCTTTGCACCAAGTGGGCCGTCTGCTGAAAACGTTTACAATAAAAAATAAAACAAGAAAAGTCATAAAATTGACGAGAATAGATTATGTTTTGATATTTAATTGTTGGTGTTAAGCTTAAATTCATTTTGAAAAAAAAAACGATATTACCACATCTAGTCGTTTCATACATTCATGTTTTGAATGTAGGAATTTAACCAGTTTTATTTTAACGAAGCGTGCAAAAGAAGCTTAGTGGTGGATTGTCAGACTGAGTGCTGGGATACCGTGTGGGCGTGCGGTCCCAGCGCTGGGAGCTGTATCCCACATAGAAGCATTGGGCAAGATTTCATGCATTTTGACATTTTATTTGGTTTAGCGAAACTGCGACATCTACTGGTGCAATATACATTAACAAAACGTTTATCATTATGTTAATATGTGAAGAAAAAACTTTTTACCCCTTTTTAGGAAAACGTGTATGAAATTTCGCACACTTTTAGTTTATATAGAGAAGAAGCGACCAATGCTAATATTTTTTTAATTATGCAAAAAAATACACTAAATCAATTTTTAAAAAATACACACACTACCATATATTTGACACACACACGCATATATATATATATGTCGCAGAACGGCCTCGTTCTCACGACATCTCTTTTAGTTATTGCAGGTTTAGTGGGCGTCATCAGGATAAAATGCGAGCATAAAACATAAGGCCACGGTTTATACACTTTTAATTTAGATTTAAAAGGCATTTTAACATAGTTTAGACCGAGCAGCGGGTTCAGGGCACCCGCTCATACTTCTAACTTAAAACACTTTCTTTAAAAATACTCTAAGGTCCAACTCGACCTGCTGCCATCAACCCAATGTGCCACAAAAACTCCTCCGTCTACCGAAGTAGATACTACTTATTGGTCGTTTATTAAATTACAACATTCAAAACTTTTATTAGGTTAGAACGATCTTTAAGTTATAGAAACATTTAACAAATCTAATTAAATTAAATTAAGAAGTAATTATAATGTAAACAAATGATATTGTGCGTTATACATCCAGTCAACAATACATCGCCATATCGTCATATATATATATATATATATATATATATATATATATATGTACACTCTTTTGTTTATTGTTAAAGTCGAATAACCAGTGTAGCCTGGGCGAAATCTGTGATTATAGAAGTATGTATGGTCTTTGACAATAGAACCTTAATAATGTTCAAACTTATAATTTAAATTAATTGTGGTCGAATTTCGACCACTAGGCGACTACTAGTACTTTTTATTCTATGACGGTATATATTATTATTTACAAATTAAATATTTTTAAATAAAAAACTCTCAGATATGGTCGTTGTAGCCACCAGTAGCCAGGAAATAGCCTAATGCGTGTAAGAGTAGGCGCAGTGACGACTTTGAGGTTACTACCGGATTAAAGCAAGGCGATGCCCTTTCACCTGTGCTCTTTAATTTAGTTCTGGAATATGTAATCAGAAAAGTACTCGTACTTCAAACTGGGGTTGAACTGAATGGAAAGCATATGATTATAGGCTATCCGGATGACCTAGCCTTATTGGTAACTTGCCGAAGAGACGTCACTGAAGCCGCCATGCTTCTGGAAAAAGAAGCGTTAAAAGTAGGGCTCAGGATCAATCACGACAAGACCGAGTATTTCCACATGCGACGGTATAAGAACACCCGTGTGAGCAGACAGGACTTGCATGTTGGAGATAACCGCTACAGAGAAGTGTCCAAATTTAAATACCTGGGTGTACTTTAACAGACACTAACACCCGCGAGGAAGATATAGACATTCGAATTAACAATACCCTACGATGTACCGCGGCGCTTCATAAGGTGTTGGTATCCAAGCTTCTTAGCCGTAAGACCAAGATACGTATATATAAAACTGTCATATGTCCAATATTGATGTACGGTTGTGAGGCTTGGACGCTAACACTGAAGGAGGAGAACAAGCTCTTAGTGACTAAAAGAAAAGTCCTAAGAAAGATCCTGGGTCCGACACGGGGAAGCGATGGCAACTGGCGGATCCGTAAGAATGCCGAAATCCAAGAACTGGTGGATGAGCCCAATATTATAGGCGAGAGCAAGGCACATCGTTTGTGCTGGCTTGGCCATCTACTCAGAATGGGGGAGGATCGCGCTGTGAAAAGAGCCTATCTGGGCAAACCAGCGGGACGGCGACCAGTTGGTAGGCCCAGGTATCGCTGGAGGGACGTAGTGGAGGCTGGCAAGAGACAGTGCTGAATAGGAAGGAGTGGAGTATTCTCGTTTCGGAGGCCAAGACTCACTTTGGGTCGGTGAGCCGCAGCAGTAAGTAAGTAAGTAAGTAAATATTTTTAAATTAAATTCACGAAATATTCGGATCCTTTTATTATTACGCCGAAAAGAAGGTTTGCACTGAAAATCAGCGTTGTGTTGGATGACATTTTTATTTTGACATTTTTGAATTTCATTATGCAAATCAACATCGTCTTGTGGAAATAATGTATCGGCCAAGAATTGGACTTATTATCCCGGACTCAAGGCAAATCCATCCCTTACTAGGAGTTGGTCCTCGTGCCTCCGTGACGCTTTTCCAATTACTGTGTATTATGTCCCATACACTCCCTCTTTCCTGTCTCGTACAGAACGCCTTCTAGCTTTCTGTTTGTGCACTGGTGGCCATACATTCATATTCCTTCTTTTTTTCTAAGTTCTCTTTGACTACATGCTGGCGTAGGTGGGGAGTTGCACACCGAATCCTTGACTCCTGACTCTTTTTAAGCATTACAAACAGACATTTAAATTTTATTTATCACTATGTTTATAGATTTGTTTGCAAGTTAAACAATCACATATACATATAGCCTAAAAATTAATAACCCAGAGAGGAAAAAACAACACACATGGCACTAGATAGGATAAAATATATAAATACAGGCATAAGGCCCACACTGCACACGCACTTCCTCAACAACACCAGCATGTAACAGATACACTAAGTACATATGTGAATATAATACGTTATTCGTAAGATACATACACTTCAACACAAAATCACTAAATTAATGTCACACACAAGAACCAAAATAACTAATAAGCGTGTTAAATTCTAAAAAATAAATCTAGAAATTAAATTGTAAAAAAGGGTACGGAGCTCGAGACCGTAAAGTTAAAAAAGAAATCACATATTGCTTTCAGCAGTATTAGAAATGTACCATTCTTTTGAAATTTAAAAGCATATTTGCGCAAAGATTCTGTTTCGATTCGCATTCGGACAGAGAGAATCAATGATTAACAAAATAAACAAAGTAGAACGGTGGCAGCGTACAGACGGACGTGCGGCCGTTACTATTGTTATGTATATACTAGCTCCTACCCGCGACTTCATCGATGTTAAGTAAATTTGAAATGACTGCCATAAAAGATTACAATTACACAATGGGCTGTTCTCTAATCACAAATTTTAAACACAAAATAAACAAAAAAGGTCCAAATGCCGAAAGGTAATAAAAATGTGTTTTATAGGTATGCAGGTGTGATTTTTTGTCGGCGTTTCTCCTGTTTGTAGCAATATTATAATTCAAAATAAACTTCTTAAGTATCAATTCCAATATTTAACTGTTTAGTGACGTATGTTTAATCATGGGTCTTATTGACTCTCTAGTCTATGTTGTATAATGTAAAACTCGTATCTCATTCTCTCGCAAGCTTAATCCCATAGATTTATATGTATGTAGGAATGTTAAGAATGTTTAAGGTGTAACGGAACGCAAGTGTAGATTGAATGAGATGAATGAATGTGAAGATTGATTGATTGAGAATGAACAGAGACAGTCAGATAGTCGGAAGCGAAAGAGGGTGCGTGTGAGACGTTATTTTTTAAGGTGTTATTAAGGTGTATTTCAAAAGGTGTAATTAAATAATTAAAGTGTTTATTTCAAAGAAGTTCAGTTTTATTCGAAGTGAGCCAAAATATTTTATCAGCCAAACACACCACCCCCTCACATGTATATCTCTTTTTAGTCGTTTATTTGTTTCATCGAGTTTCAAGTCACTAAAAGAAGAAGTTTCCCATCAAAACCAATATACAGACGAATTGAGAACCTCCTTTTAAAAGTCGGTTAAAAAGAGTCGCAAAGTTTATTTAATATTTTTTATTGCAGGAGTTCAGCAGACAGGTAGACGGCCCCATTGATGGAAAGCGGTTACCATTGTTTATGGACATTTGCAACTCCAAAGTTGCTACGATTGCGCTGCTGCTCTGTTAAGAGACTGGAACCTGGTCACTAATGCCTTAACACAGCTCAAGGTTGTTATGGCGACATACTTTAGACCAGGGTTGGTAGCCATCTAGTCTGGTAAATGCCACTTGGCTGTGGTTTGTTTTGTCGCCTCTTACGAAAGGCCGCCCGGCCGCTGGCAATTGCATTCTTATTACTCATCTTTCCTGTAATCAATATCAGTAAATTATAAGCAAAGCAAATTTATCCTTGTTATTTAATATAAGCATTAATCCAAGTCTAACATCTACTAAAAATAACTAACTATATATATGTAACAATATTCAGTTTCACATGAGCAGTGATTTTTAAAGTGTATCAAAGATGTCTCACAGAATATAAAGCAATAAATTTCAGATCATGAGTCTCTGCTCACCTTAGTAGGAAACAGACATGTATGTGATACGTATGTACAGTGCTTAGGCCTGTAGAAGATTATGCTGTGTTCAATACAATCGAAGCGTAATGTCCACATTCGCGTGCAAATTGCCATGTCTAATGTGCGCTTAATATGCCATCAATTGCAGGAACGGTCTGTTATTATGCCTTATTATTTTCCTGATTAGTTTCCTATGGCTGCTTGCACGTGATAAAGGCTTAAGATGACCATTTGACTTGTAATTTTTTGTTTATTTCAAACTAACCGAGACAGGAAATACTTTTTAGCAAGTGCACATACATTACACATACATACACCTACTGGAAGGTGCTTAAGGTTTAAACGTTTAAGACATTTATTTCTCAAAAGAATTTACAATTCACTTACAGAGAAATAACTAGATCACATAATATTTTTCTTAAGCTTTCGCGACTTCAATACATAAAATAAAACTACGTTTTAACGGATTTGAGTGCGGTAATTTATTTGATTTTGGTTATTCCGACGTTTCGGCCGCTTTTCGGTGGCCGTGGTCACGGACGACAATCAACTTGTTCATTTTGATTATTTAGTTTATGGTTATTATTTACTCTATGGGAGCCTTATATAATTTACCACCGCTTCACAAAATGTTGGGGCTTGGAAAGAAGCGGCGCAAGAAACTCTTCAGCAAATGCATGCCTAGGTCTAAACATTTTATATAATATTGAAATGGATGGAAGGAAAAATAAAATAAATTTTTAGTCAAGTTGGTTTGTGTTCCGTTGCACGCAGAAAGAGCTCAAACTGTCTTGAGGTCTGGCAGTTGGTTTTTGCTGGGTTTGGGTCTTAATAGTTTTGATGATCGGATCCCAAACAGGAGAATATTCAATAGAGATGATGGTTGGCAAGTACCACCTGTTTGGCGTCTCACCAACGCGCACAGTTTGGTATATCACACGACTATGTACGATGCAAAAAACCTATTTTTCGAATTTTTTTCTGAGGAGCAGATCTCAAATCGACCGCTCTGGGTCGCGGTTCGAACAGAACTCAGTAGATGCAATGTGTTTGTTTAAACGTTGGACGTTAATTATTTTTGTTATAATGTTGCATTTCGAATAGCGAGCAAATGGTAGTGCCATCGTATATGGCTCCAAATCTATTGGAAGTGGGCAAAAACTGTACGTGGAAAAGGCGGTCGTGTCCCGCATGAACTCTTTCGTCCCCAATGCATTTTGTAAACATTTCCAAAGCTGCACAATACCCGGCCTTTATGTCGTTGCTCTATATCAGGCAGTGTTATAATTTAAGAAAAAAAATCATTTTGGTTATTATTATACATCTTACTCAGAGAATGTAAAGGAATATTTTTTACACATACATATGTGTATACAAATATGTGTACTGTGTGTATGTGTATTGTTACATGCCGACTAAGTGCACATCTGGTTTATTACCTTTTCCGAATTTGAACTTTTGTTCACTTTGTGTTTAAAATTTGCAATTAGACAATAGCCTATTGTTATTGTACTTGTTTATGGCCTCAGGTGTGCAGGTTACGGTTTCTCGGAAACTTCAGCACATGCGGTCCTTTATTGTATTGTACAGTTAAGTATAAAAATATGCCCGAACGAGGGGGGTGAGGAAGCCAAGCGAGAATTACGGTACGAGCAAGACAATTCGATAAGCAAAATAGTGACGGATTTTACTTTTGTGTTATTGATATATATTATATATTTGTACCTGTGTGTATAATTCTAATAAACTCTATAGTAATTCCAATGGCGTTTTAATTCGAGTCCCATGCTCGTAACAAGAATTTTGTATATAAATATGAATGTGTATTATATATACTACTAGCTGACCCCGCAAACTTTGTACCGCCTCAGAATCAATAAATGAATAAGCTGAATGATAATTGCAGAATGTTTCAACTTACGTAAAAATTTGATTTTAATTTTTTTTGAAATTTTATTAAGCTTAAAAAAACTTTGAAATTTGATTGATTTCTAAACGATGGGACAAATATCAAATGTTTAACAGGTAGGAATACTTTCTAAGGGAAAGCTAAATGGTTGTTTTTACTATATTCCCAGATTTTTTTCATATTTACTCACCTTTTGAACCTTCCCTGGACTTCCACAAATAATTCAAAACTAAAATTAATCAAATCATCAACCAAATCAAGCAATTAATTTTTATTTATTTAGATTCATATATGTATATATGATTGTATATATTTAAAACTATGGACACTGAATACCGACCTATAATAATGAGTCGGTATTCAGTGCTCATTTCTAATAAGAAATGTAAAATTATCTCCAGAAGGCTGTGTGGAAGAAATCGCTGTTAGCGATAGAACCGCCGATTGTAATTGCTGAAATTGTTAAATAATTGTTAACCCATGCGTATTATTTTCTTGTGTGCAACCTTCTAATCTATTCTAAGTTATTATTAGGGTTTAGTCCAGCTCTTTGCCTGGTGGTAGGGCATTTGCCCAACTGGATAGCTACTACCCCTGGTCTAGAGTAAGTCGCCATAATAAGCTTGAGTTGTGTTCCGGCATTAGTGACCAGGTTCCAATCTCCCTTAGGAGAGCGTGGCACCTTTGGTGTTGCAAATGTCCATAGGCAATGGTTACTGCTTTCCATCAAGTGGGCCGTCTGCCTGTCTGCTGAACTCTTGCAATAAAAAATAAAAAAAAAACGTGCGTTTCGGGACGCCCGACAGAAGTGATAACTTAAACTAATCTAAGTAACTATTTAATATTGAAATTGTTTAACTTGAGAAAAGCTTAGGATATTGTTTAAATCTTATGTATATTAATATGATAATGTAACAAAAGGTTATTTATCAATATAATCTTTTATTGACTATAAAATATATTTTATTCTTAGTTACAATTCTTGAAAATGTACATTAGAATTTTGTGTATGTACATTATTAGTACATACATACATACATAACTTCACGCCAGGTCCCTTGCGGGGTAGGCACGAACAACAGAACGCCATACAGGTTTATTATTACACACCTCACTTGCTTCTTTGGCAGTCATAGTTCTTGTCATGCACGCTCGTCTGCTCTTAAGGATCCTGACATCACCTTCTGCTAATACATGATCAATTTGATCATGGAAGGTGTGTCGTGGCCTTCCGCGACTTGTGCATCCATCCACTTTTGCATTGTATATATGTTTAGTCATTCTTTCATCATACATTCTTTCCACATGCCCGAACCACCGGAGCATTCCTTTCCTTACCTTCACCCCGACACTCTCTTTCAGACCAACTCTCTTTCTTACTTCGGCATTACGAACGCGGTCCGCGAGTGTCACTGTCATTTAGATTAAATACTGATACATTATTAGTATCGGTATTTAATCGAATTACTGAAATACGGCTAAAAAAAATAAAATTGGGGGAGGCCTACGCCGCTGAGGCGACTTCCGTCGATGAACAATAATGTATTATTTTATTTTTTTAGTAAAAGGTATTTAAAGTAAAGTATTTTTAAAGTAAAACCTATTTCGCCTAATTCAATCTCTGTTATTTAGGTTGCCTGGAAGAGCTCGCCTTTGAGCGATAAGGCCGCCTGTTGTATTGCCTAAAAATATTGTAAACATGGAGTGTTTTTGTAATTGTATATTTTGGTGTGCAATAAAGTGTTATCTATCTATCTAAAAGGACATAGATTTTATTGATTTTATTAATTTGATATTTTAAAAAGAAAAAATAATTATGTAACAATTTATGAATTTAATTATGTTTGTAATGTGACGGTAGAATAAAGGCTTTTTTATTTTTATTTTATTTATTTTATACTGAAATACGGCTAGCGCTGTGGGTTAGAGTGACAGAGAAGGAGCCTGCCTGCCGCGGGTAACGCGATACGTAACGAAGCCGTTTACCCACCCATAAGAAGTTACCACTTCAAAAAGAGTCCATATCGAGGGGTGAAAGGCTATTTGTTTTAAGCGACATTTTGTGTGATACTCAACACGATGGATTTTTCATCCTAATGTCTCAACTTAAAAAAATATAAAGAACCTGTTCTCTAGTTTCAGTCTACAGATGTTCTTTTTTTTTAATATGGGACATCATAGTTCGTTAGTGATGTTTTTCTGGGTCATTAGAAACTTTAAACTTTTCTCCCGACAATTTATAAAAGTGTCGTTTAAAACAAATAGCCTTTCACCCATCGATATTATGATTTTTCAGGATTAACGAAGAACAAAATCCCGGTGGCCGATAGTTGATACACACTCTATAATTTAACTAAAGTTCAGCTTCGATTTTGGTCATCTACTGTGTAAGTATATCGCGGTTCGACGACAGTAAGTATAAATAGGAAGCATCCAATATTTATGGGATATATTAAAGGGGAAGTATCAATACTCCCTAATCCCTGAAGGGTTCTTTTCATAGGAACTACCGAAGTATCGCCTCCCCGCTTCCTGCGGGACACACTCGGTATAATCGCTCACTTATTTCATCTTTGTCACATAATCAATAAGATACTTTGTTGTTTTCCGCTTGTTTAGGTATAAGTATATATATAGGTACAGGCAAAGAACAGGGAATGTCCTAAGGAATGGATTTTGAGAAAAACGCAGTTACGTATATATTTTTTATTGAGATCGGCGTATGCAGTAACTTTTACTTGATTCTTCTTTACCGGTATGTCATGGACATTCCCGGTTCTTTTTGCTTCGACCATAAACAAAAACGCCTTTTTGTCGCTGTCTGTTTACTTTTTTAAAAGTTAGTGATTGGGAAATAAACTACCGTAGACATGAATTTGCTTTCAATAAAGTATAGAAAAAAAATGAAAATTGTGACATTCCCTGTTCTTTGCCTGTACCCTTCATATTATTTGGTATTGTTACAACTTGAGCCACCTGCATAGCTAGAGACAAAGCACATTTATAACATGCCGCCGCGTTTGAGCTAATAACATTGAAACTGTTTTATGACTATCTTCTTTTGTTAACTTTATGTTTAAAATCTTATTCGTGCAGGAAAGGAGAAAGAATACAATTTCTTGCGGCCGGGTGGCCTATCGTTAGGCGACAATACAACCCACAGCCAGGTGGCAGGGCATTTGCCCGACTGGATGGCTACCACCCCTGGTCTAAAGTATGTCGCCATAACAACCTTGTCGTGTGTTCCGGTATTAGTGACCAGGTTGCAGTCTCTCTTAAGAGAGTAGCAGCGGATTTGTAGCACCTTTGTTGTTGCAAATGTCTATAGGCGATGGTAACCGCTTTCCATCAAGTGGGCAGATTACCTGTCTACTGAACTCCTGTAATTAAAAAAAATGTAATAAGACTATAACTGTAATATAGACTATTGTGTATTGTACTCGTTTATGGGAGTTCGCAGGATGATTACGTAGGTGTGCGGATTACGTTTTCTAGGGAATTGAATCGACTTGCTAGATAGACATATGGCATCGGTGTATTAAAAAAACATGGCCCAATGCAGAGATGGCCAGTCTAGCGAGAACCACGATCAAGGTGAGACTTGTGTACATTCGATAACCTATACAGTGACGGACTTTGCGCGTGTTATTGAATCGCATATTGCGTTTGAACTGATTGTGTTCAGTTATATTTGTACCTGTGTTATACGTGTTTGTGCTGTTCTAATAAATTCTATAGTAATTCCAACGTCATTTTTGATTAGAGTCCCGCACTCGTAACAGTATATACGTATTTGGTATTGAATAAAATTGTGTAATTCAACTAACTAACTACTGGTCGTCTAGTGGTCGAAATTCGACCATAACTAATTTAAATATAAGTTTGAACATGATTAATCATAGAAGTATATAGTCTTTGATAACAGAACCTTAAGGTTCTGTTGTCAAGGACTATACTTCTATAATCACTATAATTTGACTTCAACGTGTCAAATTCATAGTAGTGTGTGTATTTTTTTTTTATTGATTTAATGTATTTGTTATGCATAATTTAAAAAATATTAGCATTCGTAGCTTCTTCTGTATATAAACTTGAGTGTGCGAAATTTCATAACCCACCCGCGCAATTTTCGTAAAGGGGTAGAAAGTTTTTGCTTCATATATAAAATATATATTTCATATAAGTGGGAGGTAAAATAAAAAGAAATTATCAATCAAGTTGGTTGACACTTGACATCTTTGTTTTCCGTGATCACGGCTACTCAAAAATGGCCGAAATTACCGCTCTTAATACCGTTATAAATACATACATACATACATAACTTCACGCCAGGTCCCTTGCGGGGTAGGCACGAACAAAAGAGCGCCATTTAGGCTTATTCTTACACACTTCACCTGCTTCTTTGACATTCATAGTTCTTGTCATGCACGCTCGTCTGTTCTTAAGGCTCCTGACATCACCTTCTGCTAGTACACGATCAATTATATCAATTATTATTTATCACCGTTATAAAGTGGTTTTATTAGTTTCAATTATCTTCAATTCTCCAGCGAAGTCAGTAAATTAAATTATAAATACATAATAAAACAACTTAATGGTTTTAAGCGCGGTAATTTATTTGATTTTGGTTATTCCGACGTTCCGGCCGCTTTTCAGTGGCCGTGGTCAACCAGCAAAAACAAACTGTCAGACCGCAAGACACTGTGTCCACTTTTCTGCGTGCAACGGAACACAAACCATCTTGACTTATAATTTCTTTTAATTTTCCTGCCACCCATTTTAAGATTATGTAAATTTTTAGAGCTAGGCATGTGTGCTGAAGAGTTTCTTCCGCTTCTTCTCTTCAAGCCATAACATGTTGTGAAGCGGTAGTAAATCAGATACCTATAGAGTAAATAGTAGTACCATAAACAAAATTGAAACTAAATAATTAAATGAACAAGTTGGCGGTAGGCTAAATAAAACGTTAAAAATATTCGTCGACAATTGTCATCTTTGTCGTCCGTGATCACTGAAAAGCGGCCGGAAAGTCGGAGTAACCAAAATCAAATAAATTAAACCGCTTAAAACCGTTAAAACGCAGTTTTATTAATGTATAAAAGTCGCGAAAACTTAAGAAAATAGAAGAAATACATCTCTTTATATCTCACAAAGGTAACACACACATAAAAATTAAAACTAATAAATAATAAGCATAATTGGATTTAAACAACCAGGAGTACATAAAGGGACAGCAACTTCGATTATAATCCTAGAAGTTTGCATAAATTGTCCTTGTGCTATCATAACAATAAATCGTCTACACGAGGAAACATGAAAGTTAATACAAATCTAGCCATTATCCTTGCTCGCAGCGAGTGGTGGCAGAATCCTTGGCCTTTCGCAAAGGGACCAAGGTCCATGGACCGAGTAATCTAAATGCATCGACTTGGTGAGCTCATTCTGTGTTTGCTTAGAGGAATAGCTTGTGACAGAAGGGACATTGTATACATACATATTTTGCCTAATGTATATATTTTTTTAAGTGCGTGCGTACAAAGTTCACATGCTAGAAGTGAAACTTCTTTGGCAAACTAATTTTTAAGCCTTGTTTATATTTATACAAATCTAAAACTAGATTTCCCAGAGTAAGGCTGGTGTGCACCGACATTTAACCGGTGGTTAAAATAAAATCACTGTTGAGCCATATATTTTTAGCGATAATTTTATGTAAGCCATTGGTTAAATGTCGTTGCACCTGCCTTAGAGGGAGGGTTAAATGAAGATATGTAAGGAATTTAATGAATTTAATTGTCATTAAAATATTAAAGTGTGTTAATGCAAATTATAATTACTCTTTCTCAATCGGTCTCAATCGCTCTCTCCTTCTTCTTCGACAATAACACTGCACATCTTCGTGACGCTAATATTATTATTATTGCGTTTCATCCGTAAAAAAATTACCCTCATGCGCTTAAAGAAGTTTCACTTCAAAAACAATCATTATAAAACCGGATTTTTTATTTGCGTAATCCCAACTAATCTGTACTACAGTAACATCTCGATATGTCGTATGTCAAGGGAAAACTTCTACTTAACAAGCAGTTCAAGATATGAAGTATTTGATGGCTAAGATTTCGACTAAGAAGGCGCGTTTTAAGACTCATGCTGTTTCTATTTAGTGGCCAAATAAGTAGTGATCAAAAAAAACGGATGTGTCTCAGGACGCCTGACAGAAGTGATAACTTGCGTGAGAGAAAGGGATACCAGACAGACTGGCGCCGTAACGAGTTACGTAACGAAGCGGTTTACCATCCCATAAGAAGTTATCACTTCAAAAACAACTTAAGGTGGGTTCATAACGTCATGGTACACAGCTGTGTGACTTAAAAAGTTTAATGAATATTATATTCATTGCACATGTACTGGGCAGAGAGTAGAATAAACGCACCGGACATTCGCTTTTATTCCTTCGGTTTCGGGGAATCCCAAGTAAAACGTCATTACGTTTGACTAACTTCTCTTAACAGAGTCTGATTTTAGAAATTCGAGTTGTCGAGTATAAATATGTGCTAAAATGCCTACGCAGGAAAATAGCATTTTGTTCGAGTTACAAAGTCTAAATAATTCGAGATACCGAGCATTTGGGAGCTTAGTGGAAGGCAACGACAATGTTTTCGACTTACTGAGGATTTCGACTTAATAAGATTCGAGTTATAGATATTCCACTTTAATATTATAAATGGGAAAGTTCGGATGAATGTTTTTTACTCCATCACGGTAGAACGCCGGAACGGGTCTGGATGAAATTTGACACAGAGTATAAAGAACTGTAGCGGGTCTCCGATTGGGCTTTCGGTAGAAGCCTGTAGGAGGTACATACATACATAACCTCACGCCAGGTCCTTTGCGGGGTAGGAATGAACGGCAGAGCGCCATTCAGGCTTATTCTTACACTGTACACACCTCACTTGCTTTTTGACATTCATAGCTCTTGTCATGCACGCTCGTCTGTTCTTAAGGCTCCTGAAATCACCTCCTGTAGAAGGTACTGGCGGGATATGCCGATGGAAATAATATACGAGTCACTTTTACGGTTCACGTCGTTTATTGAAACGCCACCGAGTTATATTTACAATTAAATTACCATTAGCTCTATTTTAAAGTCGTAATCTGTATGTCCATACACTGACTAACATAAACAAATCTCGCTGATTCTCTTTGACATGCGCTAAATATTAAGTAACTTCACACAGTCTCTAATACATTGACATTCATTCATTTTGCTAGTTCATTCCCTATTAAACTAACAAATACATAAAAAACCTAAGATTTGGGGAAACTTCCCACGATTTCTCTGGCCTGGTACTAGCTAGCACTGCAAGCGTAAGTAGATATAATTTTAGTCTTTAAGTTCATGTTTGTATTGGTGTACAATAAAGTGTTATCTATCTATCTATTGCTGTGAATTGTTACACTACGGTCAGGGCTACCTACTAAAATCCCTCAGTGTGCTATCCTTTGCCCCCTTACACCAGGGCCATGGGTACATGGCTTAAATTAGCGAACTTATAGCTCGAACCCCAGGTGACACTAAAATCCACACTGGAATTAGGCAAAAACACGTACTCTGTCGCTTCTGTTTCCTTCGAATCTTTGCCTCCAGTGGGAGTTGGTTATTCGGAACTGACGTTTGTATAATATTGTAGCACTTTCTAATGCAAGGTCGCCGTCACGTAGTGATGTTTGACTCAAGTACATACATGCACGAGTTAATTCATTTTGATGTTATTTCCATGTTCTACTTTAGATGTGGAGTATTATTAAGCCATAGTAGCTCAGTGAAGAACTTGCCAATACTGATCCTAGAGACTAATGTTCAAATGAATTTGATTTCAGAAATCTAGTCTATTTTAGTATTGCAGAATTCATATATGTAGGTTTTAGACTTTCGTAGCTATTTTGATAAAAACGGTAACTTTCTTTATGTTTCCGTCATGTCTGTCCGTTCGTCTGTTGGTATGTCTTTTCATGCAAATGAAACTCTGGATCTCTTATTAAGCGCTTTTGCGCCTATCTTTATCATGCGAACCGCAAAGGAGTGAAACGCATTGCCAGTCTGTCTTTTCTGATACAACCTGGGTGTTTTTAAGTCCGGTGTAAATAAGTACCTTCCAGGTAAACTTACTCCATCTTAGACCTTAGTCCGCTCCACATCCCGCGAGATCGTGGTCAAACGCGAAGGTTTACCGCTATACAAAAAGAACTTACAACGATAGTAAATATGTCAACAGTTTGTGTGGGTTGTTTTCGGTTTTTTCCCCTCTCTCCGAACGAACGAGATTGTCCGGGATTTTACTTTTTAGGGGTATGTTTTATATTTTTATTTTATCTTTTCTTATGTTTTTTCTCTTTTGTGTTTTCTGTCTTTTTTCTTTTGTACTCTAATCTTTTCAGAAAATAAAGTTAATAAGTTATACGAGTGACGCTCGCGGACCGCGTTCGTAATACCGAAGTAAGAAAGAGAGTTGGTCTGAAAGAGAGTGTCGGGGTGAAGGTAAGGAAAGGAATGCTCCGGTGGTTCGGGCATGTGGAAAGAATGTATGATGAAAGAATGACTAAACAGATATACAATGCAAAAGTGGATGGATGCAGAAGTCGCGGAAGGCCACGACACACCTTCCATGATCAAATTGCTTCTAAAATTGTTAATTTAATTTGGTTTGATTTCTTAAATGTTTCTATAACTTAAAGATCGTTCTAACCTAATAAAAGTTATGAATATTGTAATTTAATAAACGACCAATCAGAGCAGAGCATATGGCTCGGAGCGGGGTCAGACGCCCTCTTTACTTCAGTAGTATCTACTTCGGTGGACGGAGGAGTTTTTGTGACACATTTGGTTGGTGGCAACAGGTCGAGTTGGACTTTTGAGAATTTTAAAGAAAGTATTGAAGTTGGAAGTATGAGCGGGTGCCCTGAACCCGCTGCTCGGTCTAAACTATGTCAAAATGTTGATTGAATCTAAATTAAAAGTGTATAAACTGTGGCCGTTGTGTTTTATGCTCGCATTTTATCCTGATGACACCCACTAAACCTGCAATAACTAAAGGAGATGTCATGAGAACGAGGCCTTCTCCGAGATATATATATTGCTTAAGGCACAGACTAACTATTTTAACATATATTTCGTTGCAAATTGCAAGCTTCTTATTGCCACTTACTAGTTATACTATTCTTCTTTATATACTCGTGTATTGCGTATTTTCGGTTGTAACATAAATCCCTTAATAACATGAAGTGTTTTAAGTGACTCAAAAACGGTATCATTTCCTAATGAGCTTTTGAAGCAAACAAACAAACAAACACGCGAAACTCATTTGAGTGAGTGAGCTCCTCCCCAACGCCAGGCGACACGTGTCTTGCTCTCGTAGGTTTTACTTGAAGTACAAATTAAAAATTGTTGGGGGCCTATTCTCAGTATTTGTTGCTCGTTATTCAATAGGGTGACTATCCTTCTTCTCTTTCCATCCTGTTAGTGTGTATGTTTATTTATCTCCTTCCTTCACACCTGTTTGGAGAACGTAGACATTACAAGTGACAATGTGCAAAAAATCCTTTGCGGTCGGTGCCAATCTTTAAATATTAAATCTATATATATATAATATCTTTTTATATCAATATCCTGGTTATTTCCGCTAGGATTACTAGAACACTAGCAACAGATGGAGTGACTAGAAACAACATGTATTTGTGCAAAATTCAGATCGCATTGTTCTCGCAAAAATTACCATTCAAATGTTCGTAATGTTGCAAATTCAATTGATTTATTGAAAAGCGCGGGACTAAAAGTATACGACTGATATCAATGACATTGAATAATATATCTGTGTTTATATGAATTACTATGGTTGATTTCTTCAAATTGAAAGACTACATCCGATCTTATTTGATGGAACATGGCGCTGGAAATTGATGCTATGTCAGCTCCTAATGTAGCATAATGCTGAGTTTCTAGCCTCATTGCTGTGATTTTTATGGACATATGATACATTTTTCTAAACTTATAGTTGAATATAACTAAAACTCATTGTAGTTTATTTTATATATGTGCATTTATTTGTCACAGTAAATTAGTTTCTTTCTCGTCTTCCTTCTTTCAGAAATGAACCGGCGTAAAAAACCTTCTGCACAGTTTGCATATCTCATGAGAAAAGTAGATTCACCAAACTACACTACTTGTGGTGATTTGGAAGGTACGAGTATCCAACATTTACTAATGAATTGTGTCAGAAACAAAAAAGGAAAGACACTGATGAGGGACTTCAGTCTAAATCCTATGGATATTGGTGCCATTCAAACAATTCTGTCTGAGCCGACGTCAGAAATATCTCAACGGCTGGGTGGTTTAAGTGGAGGCGACAAAACAACTCACAGCCAGTTGGTAAGATATTTGCCCGACTGGATGGCTACCACCCCTGGACTAAAAGTATGTTGCCATAACAACCTTGAGTTGTGCTCCGGGATTAGTAACCAGATTCCAGTCTCCCTCAAAAGAGCAGCAGCGCATTTGTAGCACCTTTGGTGTTGCAAAAGTCCATAGGCGATGGTAACCGCTTTCCATCAAGTGGGCTATATGCTGTCTGCTGAACTCCTACAATAGAAAAAAATTCAAAATACAAACTCAAATCATTTACAGATTTATTACAAGTCACATATCTAACAACATTCATAATAGGTACCTTCAGTTCCCCTTATACGTTTCACCCTTCACTAATGAACGCGAGATTCTTTTTTGATTTTCATCTAGAAACAAAAGGGGAAATATTTTCGGCCAGACAGATATTCATTTCATATCACAGAAGGGGGCGCCACCGAAAATTATACTGATCTTGCAAGATTTTTGATTCGTTCGTAATATACGTGTGTTTACATACTGACAAGCCGTTCAGGTATAATACGGACGGCGTATCTTGGCCAATGTGAACATAGGCTCTGCGAACTTTAGCGCATATAAACTCGTGAAGATAATACAGTAACCAACTAGTACAAAGCAATGAAAAAATACAGGGATGAAGGGCGACCAAATGTATTCACTGACGAGACGTATGCCCACTCATCACACGAGTGTACATGCTCTAAAGTTCGCAGAGCCTATGTTCACATTTGCCAAGTTACGCCGGCCGTATTATAAGCGTACTCGATGTAACGACTAATCTCTGAAACCGCTGGATCGATTTTAATCGGACTTTCACCGGCATATAGCTGGTGTTGTAAGGAGTAACTTTGGCTACGTTTTTTACTCTTTAGTATTCCGAGAAAAAAACGCGGGAGAAGTCGCTGGCACAGCTAGTACATCATATAGGATGTAATGCTTTTTTGAAATTAGCGGATTCGAATCCTGACTAGAGTATCTCATTTTTCAAAAATCCAATATAACTAGTTTTCATCAAAATTGGCCTCGAGACTTCATTATGTATAATAGTATATAAATTGTGGGTAGTTGTATGTCTTATACATAGCCAATAAAAAGTTTCAATGCCGCTGTCATATTGTTTTATTAGAGTCATCTCAACTGGCGACGATGATGGGATACGAACCCACGTGTGAAAAGTACATTGGTCTAGTAATTCAAATTCTTCGCAATCTTCTATACCTTAGGATTTGCCCCTGAAAACTTCACCTGCATATAATATTGTTGGTAGTTGCTTCTTTTAAATATTAAACTCGATATAGACTGGACTGTATGAGTATTATCAAACTATTTACATAAATTAAATCTTTTATTGATATATAAAGCTGAACAGTTTGTTTGTTTAAACGCGCTAATCTCAGGAACTACTGGTCTGATTTGAAAAACTCTTTGAGCGTTTGATAGCCCATTTATCGAGGAAAGCTATAGGCTATATATTATCATGTTAAGACCAATAGGAGCGGAGCAGCAATGAAAAATGTTTCAAAATCGGGGGCGCTTTGAGAACAAATTCCACGCGGACGGCGTCGTGGGAACAGCGTCATACATAAAAGAAGTACGTATTGGTGCTATTACGAACGACCGAGTAATTGCGCGAGAGAGTCGAGTGAGAGTGGTTTAAGCCTTTTTTCCGGCCTCCAAGGCTGCTTATATATCCTGTGTTCTATCCGACGCCTAGCTGCTAATTGTGCGAGCTACAGGCATCGGCGGTATGCGGGGCAAGGAGAACAATATAATAATATCATTACATAAGTGTTACTATTATCTCTTACACCTATAATAAAGCAAATACCATCCACTCTTTATGAGAAGTCGTATCCGAATTCACCCACATAGCACCGGGCGAACCCTCTCAACTTTCTCCAACAATGTCGTAAAAACAACAGTATACCGCTGCTACTATGAGAAGGAAACACGCAAAACCGCTATAAAAGCTATCCACGTTATTATGTGATCGATATATCATAATTATTGTTATTTACTCGATTATTCTGCGGTTATTGCTAATTTGTTTTCGTGTTCATTTAGTTTCATATTAGACTTTGCGGTTTTATTTTCGTTTACATTAACGCAACTAATTTGGTGAAGGTTAATTTATTTTATGTGAATTAAAGTAATGTAATTGGTTACATATTTTGTACAACTTGTACGGTCAATTAGACCAAAAGTAGGAGTGAAGTTACAAAAATTCGCACCCAGCTGCAAATTAGTAGTTGTTCAAAACCCAATTATAATTGAAATCTAAAAAATCCTCATCGATGCGATATCTGGATTTTTTTATTAGAGGTCAAACGTCACAAAAATGGGTATTTCGCGATTTTAAGCAAAACAGTAAATTTTATAATAAAATTAGCTCAAACAGAAATTGTAGATCAGATAATTATCTATAAAAATATCTTAATATTTTTTTAGACTAAAAGCCACCGTTTTTGAGATGTAACCAATCAAAAAATTGAAAAACCCGTTTTTGCGACCGTTAACCCCAAGTACTTTTTAAAGTGAAACTTCTATATAGATGGGGTTACGATTTTTTGCTCACGACAAAAGTGTCACAGTCATGTCGTCTTAATAGTTACATTTTTAAACTCGTGATATCTTTCGAATGGAATGTCCAAATTGAATAATTCAAAAGTTATACAGCGTGTTTAAGACCTTACGACAATAAATCAGACCACGTTATCTTCATGACGTACTCTGCCCAAATACAAAAATGAATCACACACACAGCCACAGGACCTCATTTTTCATTTCAGAATATTACAACAACATGTATCAGTTATTGTGTCTAAATCGGTAGGTTAGTGACCAATGTATCATGTTGCCAGCTCGTCTCTTCATCATTAAACGTGGAAGTTGTTCATTCTTACGCTCTCGCTCGCGTATCAATATTTACAAGTGTTCTGTTTTTTATTCCCATTTTATCGTAATTAATTTGTTCGGAAATTTCAAAATTTTAATTTTGACATTACGGTTGATTTAATAGTACCAAAAAATTTGTATGGAGTACAACCGTTAAAGTTATGATTTATTGTCATTTGAAATGAAACACGCTGTATAACTAACAGGTTTTCAAATTGAACAAGTGCATTAACAATCTGCCCGTAACACTTCAAGTTAAAAAAAAATTGCGATTCATTTTGTCACTTGTCAGTTGAAGATTTTCCACTTGTCCGTTGCGATTCGTTTTCTCACTTATCCGTTGCGGTTCGTTTTTCCACTAGTCTGTTGCGATTCGCTTTTTTCTCCAGGTAACGTGTTTTAAACAATTCTACCAATTTTCAACTGGGTGCAAATTTTTATACCCTCGGATGTCGAAATTGGCCGGACTATTGTGATTAAATCTCTCTGATTTCTTATTAAAAAAATCTATGACGTCTTATATAAGAATAGATACGTGATAAAACAGATTTTATTTTAACCACTCAACATGAGACTGTATCTATAAATCTTATCCGTGCAGGAACGGGGAAAGAATATAATTTAGTGTGGCCTGGCGGCCTGTTGCAAGTAGTTTCGAAACTATTCTAACCCAGGTGATGAGGTATTTGCCCGTCTGGATGGCTATCATCGCTGGTTTAGAGTATGCGCCATACCAGCCGTGAGTTATATTCCGGCCTAAGTAGCCCGGTTCCAGTTTCCCTTTAGAGTGCGGCAGAACATTGGTAGCACCTTTGGTGTTGCAAATGTCCATAGGCGATGGTAACCGCTTTCCATCAGATGCGCTCATGCTCATGCAATAAATAAAATAATTACAGTTTATACCATAAATGAGGGAGTACATAAAAGCGGTTTTAAGGCCTACGTATTGATAAAAAGATCAAGACACAGGCTATGGATGCTGGAAGTATGAATCGATTAACTAAAAATCATCACTTTCCCTTAGTTTGCTGTTTGACCTCCCTTCACAGAAATTAAAAAAGAAAGAAACGTTTATTTGTCAACGGCGTCACACACACACAATATATAAGGTTATATAAAACATCATTACATTTTAAAAGTCGTATGCCGCAATCGGACAAATGAGGCTGATACTCGGTATATTGCTGCGCCGAAAGTTAATTCGACGCAGCACTGGTTTTCAGTGTCTAACTCTTTCTTAGACTATAGGCATTATATTAAGACCCTTATAAGAAATACAGTCTGTTACTTATTAGTATTAGATATACCTTTGTATGTAAATGGATCCTTATAGGCTACTCTGTTTACTGGTGTAATAATACAGGTACTTGATAGGGAAGCCAATAGCAGGGTACAGTTTGGCTAGGCAGCATTCGGTAAGCTGCGTCAAGTCCTTTTTTGGAAACGCCCGCAACGCTTGAAGACGAAAGTTTAAGTGCGTCCTCCCAGTCCTGACCAACGGGGCCGAGATGTGGACACTGATGGTAGGACTGCTGCACAAATCTCAAGTTGCTCAACGGGCTATGGAGCGAACTATCTTGGATGTTTTTCTTATGGATAGAGCTAGAAATAAGAATATCCGTAAGAGAATCAGGGTTACCGACATATCTCGCAAAATCAGTAAGTTGAAGTGGCAGTGGGCCAGTCACATTACTCGCAGGACCGATGGCCGATGGATCAGGCGAGTCCTGGAGTGGACACCGCGTAAAAACGTAGTGTCGGATGCCTTCCAAACCGGTGGCCTGATGACCTGCGAAATGTCACCAGTAGCCATTGGATGAGGAAGGCAGAGGACCGTGATGAGTGGCACCGACTAGGGGAGGCTTACGTCCAGCAGTGGACGGTTATTGGTTGACGACGAATACAGGTAAAATAGCATCCTGGATAACATACAGGACGCGTCCTGACTATATACATAATCAGTCATACTTAATATTACAGTATTAAGTACGACTGATTATGTATATAGTGATGTAGTCGTACTTTATTATTTGGCCTTGAAGGCCTACTTAAAATGTTCACCTTATATATTTGAAGTTACAATGTGTTTGTACAAATCACCATAAAACATTCACATACTTGTTTTGCTATTTTTGAATATCTATCTCGGCATGTCTCCAAAAACTTCTGATAAAAACTACTTAAGAGAGAGCTCGAACCGAGCTTTAAGAAGCACGAGCGCATCATTGGTTTATTTTTCAAAAAATAATTATTTATTCACTTACTTAAAGATGTTCTTTACTGTATAAATATATCTTTTTAACCATTTCCAATTTATCTACAACCATTAATTACGCTTCTTGAAATGACTTATAACAGCAAAACAGACCCACGAAGACTAAGCAAATGTCGGGCAATTACCTTGCTATAATAAATTGTAATAAAGCGTATCTATAGGTAAAACATTAGAGAGAAATGCTGACTGAATTTCTATCACAAGGAAACAAAGCGAATCTTCTTAATGACTACATATTTGAAGCAAACAAAGAAAACGTTATCTCTAATAAGCCATTTTGCATAATTTAATACATCGTTTGCGGGGATAATTGGATGTTGGACATCCACGTTTGATCATGTAAGCATATTCTTTCATAATAAGAGAAAATGCACAAAGTAATGAAGGAATATTAGATCATTAATTAAGACCAATCGAAATTGTATGAGGTACACCAAGTATAAGATTACGTACACTTGTAATTACTGATTTTATCAAAGCATTCTATGAAATAAATAATATATATTTATAATACAGTGAAACCTGGCTAAGTGAGACAACAATGGACCTGCAATGTGGTTTCACTTATAGAGGTATTCCAGTTACCCAGTGTCTCAGATATCCAGGTGTTAATAAATATCTGTCTCATTTACAGAGGGTTCCATTAATAGAGGTCATAATACAGGTTATTTCCGTTATAGTAATCATACAAATGTAATAAACAAAAATTATAAGTATTAAAAACTGGAGGTCATTAAGGCTCAAAATTACTTACGTAGTTAAGTGCGGATTTTGCGGGTAGAATAAGAATAAGTAAGTTAACAAATATAACGATGTTATCTCAGTTACAGAGGTCTATGTATATAAAATTCACTCGCTGTCTCAGTTATAGAGTTAACTATGATGATAAATCGGAAGAACGAATCCCAGATATAGAGGTTTGCTTCGTCCCACTAACAGGGGTAACTTAACCAAGTTCCACTGTATATAATCTGACTCGTGCCCACTTCCCTGAGTGTCATTAAAAATACACACGCACGCACGCAAATCAAGGTTTAATTAAGCTTTCTAACTTTTAATCAATTCACAGTCGCGGGAAGCCCTCGCGGTGCCTTTTACGAGTTTTTTCGAAATTCTAACGTTGTTGTTGTTACATATTTGACAGGCGTTCTTGTGCCCACTTCCCTGGGTGTCATTAAAAATACACACGCACGCACGTAAATAAAGGTTTAATTAAGCTTTCTAAATTAATGTAATTCGCAAAAGCGGGAAACACTCGCATTGACCCGTACGAGGATTAGCGCAATTCTTGCGTGCAACGTTATTGCTGTTACATATTTGACAAATGACAATGATTAATCATATTTTTTTAATGACGCGCAGAGAATTGGGCATGGGAATGTCTCTATGCTCAATTCTCTGCGCGTCATTAAAAAATATCATTAATCATAATCAAATATAGCCTATGTTATTCAAAAATTATATAGCTTTCTACTGGTGAAAGAATTTATAATATTATTATAGACCCTAAAGTTATTTTTTGTTTACTGAATTCCTATTAAAATCTTGGACCGATTTTGTTGAAAGTTTTTGTGTGCAGGAACACAATTATTGGAACTGGTAGGTGGTGCTGGAATCGGGTCCCAGATTTTCACTTTTTCAGGCAAGGACAACATCTGCCGGCCCCTTGCCCGTACATAATATTTTTGTAAGGGAACATAATATATTTTGTATATATTTAACTCAGGTTAAGTACATGTATTTTTTCTGAAAATGTATTATTAGTCTAATAATTATTAATTTATCAATCTCATATATTTAAATAATTTAAAAGAAACACGCTTCCTCTGTCTGACTGTCTGTTTGTCTGCTGTCTACATATTCGCTAATTGATTCTAAAACAATAATAATAATAGCCTATAAATGTCCCATTGTTAGGCTTGTGCCTTCCATTGACACCACGCTTGTCCAAGAAGTATTGTACATCGGGTATCTCGATGTGCAGGTTTCATCACAATGCTTTCCACCACTGCTACCATGTGGTAATTGTAACATTATGCACACTAGTAAGTAAGCTAAGTGGTGCATGCCCTGTAATCAGGATTTCATACCACATCCTTTGAGTGCGGGACGCGAGTGTGCAAGCCACTAAACTACCACGGGTTAAGGGATAAATATATCGATAAATCCACTATCGACAAATGGCAGCACTATTTCTACTATTAGTATTCATTTCAGAAACTGAAACCTAATCTAGGAATTAGATTAAAAACTATTTCTTTCCCCATTAAAACCTTTTTAACTAGTTTTAAAGTTTTTCAATGTAGTCTTTCACAGCGTCGGTGCAAAAAACAACCTTACCTATTATGTAATGTCTTGACATTTGTATGAATTTTAAAATATTTAAAGAAAATATGAAAACCAAGTTTTAACGGTTTTAAGCACGCACTTTAATTTGATTTGGGTTGGTTCCTCCGTTACGCAGGTTCTGGACGACCCCTGATGGTGCTATCCCCCTATCCCAACTCTCCTATCCTATTATGTTAAAATGAAACACCGAGCGTGAGACAATAACCATGTTTATTAGGAAGTACCCACCATCAATGTCTTAAAGAATTGCAGCATCAGGGCCGATGCAAACGCCTGCAGGTGTCAACCAACCAGGTTTCATTAGGTGGGCCATTAGCCTGTTGATCAGCTTCACAATAAAAAAAAATCGCGAACAAATAATTCAAATTCAATTTTTTTAATTCAAAATAAGTTCCAATGAAGAACACTTTTTGAAGGTCATACATATAAGTTAAAATTTAATTTTACTTCCTAGTCTATGTATACCACTTCGCAACGTGTTATTGCTGTTAAAGAGAACAAGCGTCAAGAAACTCCCCAGCAACACGTCTAGCTAAAAATTGTTTTTATTTATAATTCTATTTATATCTCAAGTTCTTTTTTTATAAGTTTTATATAGAAGTATGTTTAATTGTTTGTGAAATATAGTGGCTCATATTGGCTTAAATTGGTTCATATTGGCTCACACTGGCTCATGTTGGCTCATCGTGGTTCATCGCCGCTGAGCAATGCCTTATCGTCGCCAGCACTCGGCAATTAAGCAGATTGCATTTATATGGGTTCCACATAAATCAGGGATCCGCCGCGTTCCGCGTTCCGGGGCTCGAATTCCCAGCGGGAATGGCCACTAGAATAGCGGTTTTAACAACTACTCCTACATTTAAAGCCATTCTGGAATAATTATCTTGATTAAAGCTTTTAGGGTCTAGGTCTTAGGGAATCTTACGTAAAAAGAGGGTGAGGGTTTTTGAGAAATCTTCGTTGTTAATATTTGAAAAAAGTATAATTAATGTCTGTGGATTGAGTAGCTTACAATCTACTTTTACTAATTAGTTGATTTCAACTTTTAAACACTATTTGTATGCCTGAAACATGTGAAACAAAATAACATATTATCAACCAATATTTTTACTAACCACGTTTTTACGCAAATAAATGATTTTGATTTGATTTGATTTGATTTAATAGATTCAATAATTATAAGTTTCGTTCAATTAGCGACAGTTTCATTCGGCATATAGCCTAATTTTTTGTCTAGCAAGTCAGTGAGGGTAAAAATTGCGGTGTGAGTCACTCGCTGCGCTTGTTGTGTATGATCACACATGCAAATTTCGCATCAAAGAGTCTAATTTCGTTTCGTGATGATATTCGCAACCTTCAGCCGTCAAATTTCAATGCTGCATATGCGCCGCGAGTGCTGTGAAAACTGAGCTCTTCATCGAACTGGAAATTGTATTAATTGTAGGTTTTACTCTCATTGGCCAACTCACGTTTATCGCAAATATGTAAGCAAATTCGCACAAATACAGTCCGCTTCAATTACGATCCCGAGATTCAGGATTGCACAATATGTATGGGTATTTGTTATTCATACTAATTTTACAATGACCGCGGATTTAATGGCCTCTGATAGTACTTAGCAATATGTCTTCTTGTGATTTACTTGTGCGTAATTAACGCGTTTTGTTGCAGACGTTTCGGCGTGCCCTGGGGGCTCGTGGCAAACAAACACCTATTTTTTTATAACAAAAAATATAATTTTGCTATATCACAAGTATAGACAGATGGATAACACTTTATCGCTTAGTGTAGTAGTAATTAGTAGGGATTTGTGTTCTATTTAAACTAACACACACACACAAACACACACACACACACATACACACACACACATGCACACTAATAGTCTTAAAAAATAATGTAACATAGGAAGAGCGAGGTTTTCCAACACAAGTGTCATTTGATTACTTTCTGGGAAGCCCCGGCAACTTACATGTATAGACTTTTTGAAATAAACACATTTTTATTTTTATTTATTTATTGTTTGCCAAAATAAACACTCACAAATTTTATTTATAATTAATTACAATTATTTCATGGCGAAATAAAAGGCGGCTTTATGGCTTGAACCGATCTCTTCTAGGCACCCTGAGTTAGAGGATACTCTTAACAACTTATGCCTAGATATAAAATAATTAAATCAAAATGGAACTAATTAAAAAAAAGGAAGAACAGCACAACGTGAACAGTAAACAAAAAAGTTATAGACTAGTAAACAAGTGCCTTTTGGACCAACTTTTTTCAGCAGTCTCCGAAAATTATAAATGAGGTGTCATTCGATTCGGAATGGCATCTAAATGATTTTTGAAAAAAATGAAGTTCCGCTTGCAAAAATTGAAAAAGTTATTGACAATTAACTAAAAAAAGGGGGGTTTAGTTGTTTGCAAATATCTCAAAAAGTAATAAAGATTTTTCAAATTTGAAAAAAGATTCGAATAGAGGAGGAAATTTCTTAAAAATAATCTTAACTCCCAAAACTGTAAGGTCAATATTTATAATTTTCCCAGAGGGATGAAAATACGACCGAAAACGGGTACTTTGCTTACGCAAGCCACACCCACATCGGCCCTTTAATGAATAAATATTATTTAAACATACTAAATATGAAAATAAAAAAATTCAGGCACTAACTGAATAGATGAATGAACAATAATCTGCTTTAAAAAAATTTTTATAACAATTTTTCATTTAGTTATTCAATAGTTAATTAATAAAAAAAAAAATACTTGAACATGAACATTGCAAGTGTGATAATTGTTAAACTGTAAATTTAAGATTTTTTCCTTTCTTGGAGCAATTCTTGAAAGGCTTTAGAATAGCACCCCGTTGGAAAAATTAGAAAATGTTTATTATTCATTTTTTTGTTAATAATTTTCCTTGTTACAAAATTAAAAGTTTAAAACAACGAAAATTATTTATTAAAAAAATTAAAAATAAACATTTCCTAATTTTTCCAACGGGATTCTATTCTAAAGCCTTTCAAAAATTTCTCCAAGAAAGGAAAAAATCTTATAAATATTAATCTTACAGTTTCGGGAGTCAAGACTATTTTTAGGAAATTTCCTCCTCTTTTCGAATATTTTTTCAAATTTGAAAAATCTTTATTACTTTTTGAGATATTTGCAAAAAACTAAACCTCCCCTTTTTTAGTTAATTGTTAATAACTTTTACAATTTTTGCAAGCGGAATTTCCTTGTTTTCAAAAATCATGTAGATGCCATTCCGAATCGAATGACACCTTTTCGGAGACTGCTGAAAAAAGTTGGTCCAAAAGGCACTTGTTTAACAGTCTATTATGAAGAATAGAATAATTAATAATGTATTACAAACTAAGGTGATGACCATAATGTAGTATAACCTGACTAAATTCAAAAGTGCAACTATTTACCTGTTTTATTCCAGCTACTGACATTTTTAATGTATGCATTTTATACTTTATTCTACTAATATCTTATTATCTGTTGATCGACCCTTAATAAAAAAAAAGGTTATATTATTAAAACTACGTTTTAACTATTTTAAACGCGGTTCTTTATTTGATATTGCACCGGAACACAAACTAACTTCAGTGGTAATTTCTTTTAGTTTTTCTCCCAACCATTTTAATATTATATATTAGAGTTAGGCATGTTTGCAGAAGAGTTTCTTGCGCCGCTTGTTCTCTTCAAGCCACAACATGTTGTGAAGCGGTGGTAAATTAGATTAGGCTCCCATAGAGTAAATAATAACCATAAACAAAAAACAAAATAATTAAAATGAACAAGTTGGCGGTAGGCTAAATAAAACTTAACAATACTCATTGACACGACATCGTTGTCTTCCGTGATCACGGTTACAGAAAAGTAGCCGAAACGTCAGAATAATAAAATCAAATAAATTACAGCGCTTTAAGCCGTTAAAACGTAGTTTTATTATGTATACTAGTCGCGAAAACTTGAGAAAATATTATATAGAAAACTACTCTATACCAAACAGGTGCTAATCACAGAATAAATATAAATATAATAAAACTATTATTCAGTTAAGGAAATGACCGAATGTGTCGTTTAAAAATAAGAGGGTACATTACAAAATTAATAATAATACACGTAACTAACAGCATGTTCCACTAGTAGCTCACAACGCCCAACCCGTTAGCCGTACTACAAGGTGACCATGGTCGTTGAAAACGTCACTAATGACGTCATCATTTTCGATCACACAATGTTCACAACAAACCATGTAAAGAGGTGGGTCGAATAACTGTTCCACTTGGGTTTACCATTGTAACGCCGGCAAGCGGCCGTGAACGCGATCGTTGAGTCTCTAATGGAACATAGCCTAAAGGTGTCATTCGAACCTCGGCTGCAGGCTGCGGATGCAGGCACAGTTTTCTATGTAGTAGTATAGATTTCTATGAAAAATATTCCGAACGCGGCTGTACGTGCTGCCGAGCCTCGGCTGCAAGTGCTGCTGCGACTTGCAGCCACAGTCGATCGCAGACCAGGTGTGCTGCGGCTGCAAGCCGATCCGCGCTTAGTTACGTCACTCCAACCTTATTAAGTCGACAATGATTCCTAAACTGATCGTCATTATACTTCAAGTGTTTCTTAATTAGTGTTGAATAACTTTCATCAGTGGGTCTACATACTATATAAGGACGTGTGGCTACTCTTCTCTGGCTTGTTAACAATGACAACATATCATCATCATCCTCTTCGTCTTCTAGTAAAAGATATAACATAAAACTATTCCCACGACTATTCCTCACGTCCGACATTCTAAAATATTGGCTGCGATTGGCCACCACTTGCTGCCTGCCGCAGCAAGTGCAGCCAGCCTCGGAATCACTCCCGGCTGCGAATGCAGGCAGCGGCTGCGTGTCATGCGTGTGCTACCTGCATCTGCAGCCTGCAGCCGAGGTTGGAATGGCACCTTAAATGTATGATAGTACATTATGATAAAAAATAGTCGGACGATTAATAAAAATAAATAATATGATGTTGATTGAAAGGTTTAATTAATAACGAATCGGCGACACTAATTAATGTGCAGAGTGTGTTATGTGTTACTTTTGTAAATATTATTTTATTATTTTTCCAAGCATAGTTAAGAAACTTGAATTTAACACATCAAATGGCCCAGAAAACATTACGACAAGTTCGTAGTCAAATATATAAAAATCTAACAGCAAGATAGAGTTGTTGAAATTGAGTTATGTTATATGCAGACAACGGTGGTTACCGCAGCTTTATACGATCCCGTAAAGTACTTCAGGAGCGTAGACAAAATATATTACAAATATATGCATTTACAATCGGGCAGAGAAGTGTATTGAATATTCAAATTCAAAGTTTTTATTTTCCGAACAAATCTTGAAATCGAGAATTTTGTGACCGAGCCCAATATAATAGGGGAATTTTAAAAAGCTTACACCCCCTACTGGCTGTGTCACGTAGAGCGGATGAGAGAAGATCGCAGCGTAAGGAAAGTTCGGTCGGCCATCCAAAAAAACCTTTCTTCAGATTCAACACATACAACAAACATATTAGAAAATCTATTATAAAAGAAAGTTGTGTTAGTTATACTATTTATAACTCGAGAACGGCTGTAGCGATTTACCTGAAAATTGGTGAGGAGGTAACTTAGAACCAGGAAACGGACATAGGATACCTTTTATCCCGTCGAAACCTATAGGTGGTGCTGAGATCGGGTTCTAGAATGCTTCTAATCACCTGGAGCGATTTTGGTGATTTTGTTTTTGTGGGTTTGATTGGGTTCCCGATGGTTTAGATTCGCAATTACAACTGGTAGGTGGCGTTGAGATCGGGTACTAGATTTTTTTCTGAGCAGAACAACGTCTACCGGGGCCGCTAGTATATTATATATATTACGGGAAATTTGATAAATTAGGTCACTATGCATAATGGCAAGTTCGTATACATAATGCCCGTATTAAGTGGGCAATATAAATACAACTGCATAATTAATCACATTTCCCGGTCCTATGAAACATTTGATGTTCGTCTCGTCGTTTAGAAATTAATTAAATTTAAAAGTCGGAAGTCTTTTATTTATTTTTTTGGTTTTGAATGGCAAACGTTTGAAGTTAGTTCCGGTTAAGTTCAGCTTTTATTTATTGATTCTGAGGCGGTACGAAGTTTGTCGGGTTAGCTAGTACATAATAAAATGTTATATTTTATTATATATATATATATATATATATATATATATATATACAATATTTTCACAATAACTATACCCTAATATTTTATTTACTTATTTTTATTTTATTCAGCAGAATTCAGGAATGTGATTACCATCACCTATGGACATTAGCGATATCAGAGGTGATTCCAAAATGCTGCCGGCCTTGAAAGAGAACCTGGAACCTGGCCACTGATTCCGAAACACATCTCAGTTGTTATGGCGGTATACTCTAGACCAGGGGTGAGGTAGCCATCCAGTCCGGTAAATGCCTTACCATCTGGCTGTGGATTGTATTGTCGCGTCATACGACAGGCCACCTGGCCGGGGGAATTAGTATTCTTTCTTCGTTCCTGCACAAATATAAACTGAACGACTGTCGGACACTTACTTATCCAATTTACAACATACAACAACATAACTTCACGCCAGGTCCCTTGCGGGGTAGGCACGAACAACAGAGCGCCATTCAGGCTTATTCTTACACACCTCACTTGCTTCTTTGACATTCATAGCTCTTGTCATGCACGCTCGTCTTTTCTTGAGGCTCCTGCCATCACCTTCTGCTAGTACACGATCAATTTTATCATGGAAGGTGTGTCGTGGCCTTCCGCGACTTCTGCATCCATCCACTTTTACATAGTATATCTGTTTAGTCATTCTTTCATCATATATTCTTACCCAATTTAGATAACCATAATTTATTTTTGCGGTTTGTAATTTTTACTTCTTGTTTATTTTCAAAAATATTTTTTTTCTTACACTTTTGTCCTCAATTGTACATTACGTGTAAGTGCGATGAGTAAGAATAAAATACAGGTAGAGTTAGGTGCGACCACTAGTTAAATAATGGTGCTGACGGGATATATGCGTTTTATAACTTTCTGAATTCTCTCCCGTATCATAAAGCCACACAATTCTATGTTTATGTAGTTGAAAATGCTATTATCCTTTATTCCCTTGTTATTATTGCCATGTTTCTTAATGCCCTAACTGCCTCACTCAGAGAATTTAAAGGATGATTGACCTGTGAAATAAAATTGCCCACTAAGGGCCGCTTGCATACCGATCGTCCGTAAATAAAATTAGTTAATCATATTAATCTGCATTCTAGACGTAATATATCTAAATACGTTTCACACAAAACGTATTAACAGTTCTTTAAACATATTTAGAGACAAATTTTGCGTTGTGCAAGACGTTGTATTTAAGGGCGTTAAATACGTCTTGTGTTTCTTAAATAAATTTAAGCAACCTTGTGCATGCGGCCCTAAATGAATCACTAGATAAATAAATTATATAGCAAAAAAAATATTAACAAAATGAAATGTAGACAGATAGATAAATAACAATTTAATGCACACCATTACAGAACTAGTAATATTCTTATTGAGTACAAAGGGCGGTCTTATCGCTAAAAAACGATCTCTTCCAGACAACCCGTGACAAGTATATTGCTGATTAGGAGTGGCGATGGTGGTATACATAATTATTGTACCATTTGAACACGTACAAAAAATTTCATCAAAATCGGTTCCAACAGTTAAAGAGGAGTTTAGTAACATACACGAACAGAAGAATAATGTATTTATATACATTATTCTTCTGTTCTCTACGTATCTTTATAGATACGTACAAAACAAGTGCATGATTGCATTGTGTATAGGAGAGAGTGTGTTGATATTTTTCGTTAATACTTCAAATTTTGTGTTTTAAAGCTTATAAATATATCATAACGATATATAAAATTTGACGTCACAAAATTAAGAATCCTCACACCCCTTGTCAATCTTAGTATTAGTAACAACAAAGGTCCTACCAATACTAAGACTGGTACCTGGCCACTAACGCCGTAACACAATATGAAGTCGTTATGGCGGCATACTCAAGACCAGAGGTAACCATCGAGGCGGGCAAATACGCTTCAACCTGGCAAAAGTCACAGTTCCCTTACAATAAAAACCAAAAAGGTATATCATTGGCTTCTAGTTGGGAACCCTGAAGGAGCTAAGCTCACGGCGCTGTACCGTCAGCAAATAATATAAGAGTTAGCGTCGGCCACTCGTCGCGGTGGATTTGGCAGAACGCGAGCAGCCTGATTCGTTTCCAAGTACAGTCGGACAAAACAATTAACTTATAGAAAAAAAAGAAATTAGAATAAGTTAAGTTCTTTAGGTACAACGCAAACATACATACATTAAATTTCACACACAAAAGTAAAAAATAAGCGTTTACAACTTTTTCTTAAATTTAATTTAATTGTACAAAAAGGGTACGGAACTAGACTCCGTAGAGTTGTTAAAAAAAACTTATATGATTATGATTATCATTTCATGACGATTTACAATTACAATAAATCTTTATAATCATACCATGATCTCATTCTACACTACAAGAACACCCCATTATATACTGGAAGAAAAATGTCAGACACTAGCCGACCCGGTAAACTTCGTACCGCCTCAGAATCAATAATTAAAAATCGTTGATTTCTGAACGACGGTACGAACATGAAACGTTTGACATTCAAAATAAAAACTTCACTTTTAAAATTCATTTGATTTCTGAACGACTTTAAATTTAATTGATTTTTAAACGACGGGACAAACATCAAATGTTTAGCAGGTAGCAATAGTTTCTAAGGGAATGAGAAATTGATATTTTTACTGTTTTCAAAGCATTTTTTTTCATATTTAAGTCACCTTTTAAACCTTCCATGGACTTCTATAAATAATTCAAAACAAAAATTAGCCAAAGCATCCAGCCGTTTTAGCGAAACTAACGAACAGCAATGGTTTTTATATATATAGATAATAATAAATTACAATATTTTAAAGATAAATATTCACAGATGCACCTCCAAAGGTTGTCTGTTTTCTGTACATATTGACAGACTTTTGGCACATTCATATTTATCCGTGCAAGAATGGAGAAATAATACAATTTCCTGCGGCCGGGTGGCCTGTGGTAAGAGGCGACAAACCCATAGCCAGATGGTACGGTAGTTGACCGACTGGATGGCTACGACCCTTAGTCTAGAATATGCCAATAACAACCTTAAGTGTGTTCCAGCATTAGTAGCCAGGTTCCAGTCTCGATTAAGAGAGGAGCAGCTCATTTGTCAATTGGTGTTGCAAATATCCATAGGCAATGGTAACCGCAACAATACGCAATAGTACAATTACGCTCTGCCTGTCTGCTGAAATGATGCAATAAAAAAAACCAGTTTACTGCTTACAATATATTGAATTTTCAAAGTATTGTTTTGCTATCGTTACATAAACCTCACGCTAGATTCCTCCCTCTGTGAGGAAATTGAGTGAATGTTTTCCAATTTAATCGCATCTGCACTGATACTCCACGTCGGGGCGGTCTCTGTTTTTCCAAGAACCCTGCTACGTGAGCCGACTACTGTATCACGGCGGAAAGCTATTGATATTTACTCGAAAATTTCAACATTTTACAATCCTTTTTCTGTGTACAAATGTGTTTTTACATTGTAATAATATTAAATTTGTTATTGAGACTTCTCTCTTAGAAATATCCAAGGAAAACTAATTTATTTTCGGGATAAAAAGTACCATTATTATCTTATGAATTGAAACACATCAATGCAGGCAGACGGCTTACCTGATTGAAAGCGGTTAGGCATTACAAATGCACTGCTGCTCTCTCGAGGACTGGAATCTGGCTACTGTTTTGTTTTCTTTCTCTTTTTCGTGGTTATTGATATGACACGCAACTAGTGCTGTGCACATAATTCCGACATACCTATACTAGTTTCGATTGTTTATTATTCGTTTTTTGTTATATAATAACATTTAAGATCTAAATTTAAATTCTATTAGTAATATGTAACGATAGCCTAGTGATTTTTTCCGTCGAAATGTCTACATTGATATTAAAATTTAAGTGCCTGATAAAAGGATATAGCAAAACACTTTTATGAAACATTGCATTATTATAACATTATAATATTCTCCTATAAATGTCTTATTACCTAGGCCCTCTATATTTAGGGACAGTATATTCAAAACGCTTGTTCAAGGCGGATTAGCAGTTTTCACACATCGGTTATGTCGACATACAGATTTCATCACCATGTGTTCTATCATGTTATGCATATTACAAGAAATTGTAAGACTGCACAAGTAATTTTTAGTTTCTAGTTAGGATTTGAACTCGAGGTGTTTAAATGAACACTGACTTATTATTATTATTTGAGAAGTGGAAAGATACGCGTCGATAGTGGCAGATTGACAACAGCCTTAGTAGGTTGAAGCCTAGAGCGGCAGATTATAGGGGTTATAAATTTAATGTTTTTAAAAAAAAATTGTTACAGTTCTTAAACGGTTCTTATTATTATAACTTAGTATTATTCACTCACCCCATTCAACATAATTATAATATGTTTTACAGCAGAAACAACTGGTGTCATTAGTAAATGAACGATGGTAAATCTATACTAAGATTATAATATAATACTAACATGTTATATAATATTATAGAGAGGTTGAGTTTGTGAGTTTGTATCTTTGTAGGGATGTTGAATCTACTAAGCTGATTTTGAAAATTCTTTCACCAGTGGAAAGCTACATTATTCCTGAGTGACATAGGGTATTTGAGTATTTGATTGTGATTATTTTTTTTTCTGATGCCTAGCGAAGTGCATGGGTTAACTAGAAGATAAATAATTTAAAATTTCATTGATAGAAACAATGTAATTAATGATTTTGAACTAGTGTATCGAATTATATACATACGGTTGGGATGGCAACATTTTAATAACCTAATGGAGGAAAAATGTAAGATTCGCCATTGTGTGTCGATAATTATCCCAAAAAGCGAATTCAAATTTTTATTATTATTGCAGGATTTCAGCAGACTTGATGGAAAGCGGTTACCATCGCTTATGGACATTTGCAACACCAAAGGTGCTACAAATGCGCTGCTGCTTTTAAAAGGAGACGAACCTGGTCACTAATGCCGGAACACAACTCGAGGTTGTTATGGCGACATACTTTAGACCAGGGGTGGTAGCCATCCAGTAGGGAAAATGCCCTACCACCTGGCTGTGGGTTGTTTTGTCGCCTCTTACGACAGGCCGTCCGGCCGCTGTAAATTGTATTCTTTCTCCGTTCCTGCACGGATAAAATAAAAGAATGGACAATATAAAATAAAAGAATGAACAAAAAGCAAATTAAAACACGTTAACTTCCCTAAACAGGATTATGATTAATGAATTGGTTAAGCGTACCAAAGTGTATAATCCGATGAGAGCTGGTGCGAGTATGGGCGGGCTATTTTAATATTTCAAAGCGTAGGCCGGAAAAGCCACACCTTGGTATCCCCGAATACGTGCAGACTCAGTACTGTGGTTGTAAAAATAATTAAATAGTATAGTATAGTAATAAGATATCAGCAGTAGTAGTTAGTTCAGATCCCAGTCACCCCAGACTTACGCAATTTTAGGACAGACGACATTTTTAGGATGGCTAGTTTAACATAAATTTAGAAAGGAATAGAAACTCGCTAAACTGAAAGCAGGGCCGTTTTACAGGTAGCAGGAATCAAAGGTGAAAAAAATATGTGCGTGTACTAGTGTACACACGTAAGAAGTGAAACTTCTTTATGACCTTATTTTTTGGAAAAAAGAATCTACTATATGCAACTTTACAGAAAAAAAAAATTGGGAACTTACGTCAGTCAACCAGACAAATCTGACAGACCAAACATCCTCCCCCGAGGAATACATATAATACACAATACATATAATAAGATTGTAGAGGTCGAATTTCTGCACAATAAAAAAAAGCTAAAAACCGAGTCAGGGGAATGTAAGAAGTGAAATAGAACTGATTTAGATATTTTTCAAAAATTTTGTTTCTCTGTTTGTCCAAAACGACTGGACTGATTTAAATGAAATTTTCAATGGAGATGGTTTATATCCCTGGTCAATATATGGGATACTTTTATCCCGAAAAATTACAGAGTTCCCCTGAGATAGTTACAAAACCTCACCACGCGGACGAAGTCGCGGGCAGAAGCTAGTATATACATATGTATGTGTGTGTGTGTTTGTGTGTGTGTGTCAAATACATGGTAGTGTGTGTAATGATTTTTTATTGATTTAACGTAATTTTATGCAAAACTAGCTGACCCGGCAAACGTCGTTTTGCCGTATAAACGATAACTTCTGCCCGCGCCTTTGCCCGTGTGGTGCGGTTTTTTAACTATCCCATGGGAACTCTTTAATTTTTCGGGATCAAAAGTATCATATATGTTGACGAGGGATATAAGCTACCACCATACAAAATTTCATGTAAATCGGTCCAGTCATTTCGGAGATTAGCCGGTACAAACAGACAGACAAACAGAGAAACAAGAAATTAAAAATATAACAAAATTAGTTCTAGATCACTTCTTACATCCCCCTGACTCGGTTTTTAGCATTTTTTTAATTGTACAGAAATTCGACCTTTACAATTTTATAATAAGTATAGATAAGAAAACGGATGCTGCGCTCCTTCTCTATAAAAACTATGAGTGTGCGAAATTTTCGTAATAAGGGGCACAAAGTTTTAGCTTCACGTATTATAAAGGCATATTCTATTATAAAACCATATCTTTCAGAACGATAGGAATACATAACGCGAATATGATTCCGCTTAGCAACACCATGTTTGTCTGTTTCGTGTGAAATGTTTATGTTTAATCTGCGTACCGAGCGTGGTATAGTAATCCGATTACCGCTGTACACGTCTACCGCTCACTAAAGCCTCGGTACTAATGCGAAATTGTTAATAAATATTCACAACTACCCTCACATTATGGGGCTTACAAAATCAACGCGTTAGGGGAATCTTGTTATGGTCTAAGCAAACGTTGGATTATTGAATTATAGTGGTAAGAAGTTAAAATAAATTGGTGAAGTGTGTGGCAGACCATGAACTATGAAGGTAGTTTTTATTAAGCAGTTTTTACTTGAAACATCTAATTCTATATGTGGTAAGAACGGAGAAAGAATTTAATTATCGTAATAGGCGATAAAACAACTGCCCGTTTGGAAGGCGACCAACCCTGGTCTAGAGTATGTCGCCATAACAACCTTCAATTGTGTTCCGGCATTAGGAACCAGGTTCCAGTTCCCTTTAAGGGAGCTGCAGCGCATTTGTAACGCCTTTGTTCTTGCAAATATCCATAAGTGATGGTAAGCGCTTTCCATCAGGTGAGCCGTGTATCTGTTGAACGCATGCAATACAAAAAGAGATCTCGATGTCTACCACCCTTGGTTTTAATCAACATAGCCATAGTAACCTTGAGATGTCTTCCAGCATAAGTGGAGGATGGACAGATTCTAATCCTTACTTCTAGGGCAACAGCACATGGACACCAAATCTGATTTTGGAAATCTGCCGTCAACCTGACTGCTGTACTCCAGCAACAATAAAAGGGTTTTGGTTGTCATCAAAATTCTTGAAAGAACTCAAAAAAATATATGTCAGCGAAACTTCGTTTGCGTTTCCATGATGACGAAATATTTGTTAGTGAATTGTAACGGTGGCACCAAAATTGGTCACACAGTTGGTTTTTGAAGTGAAACTTCTTTAGAATCGTTGTGATTTGAAAGTCGATGAAACGAAAAAGCGACATTTTAAAGATAAACACATAAATCTATAGGACTAATCCTACGAGACAGTGAGATGCGAGTTTTACATGGTGCATAGCACAGATAAGAGATTCAATTATTTTTAAATTAGATATTTTAAATCGTTCCCAGAACAATTCCCTCTGGGTATCCGGGATAAAAAGTAAAGCAGATTTTAAGTCTAAAAATTAATTGTCGATCAGCGAAAACCGCGACCTAGTAGTTTTTAAGTGAATCCCGACGAAACAGATAAGGAATCTTTTAAAAAAATGCCTCGTTTTCTCTGTCGTTTATATAGTCTATTAGCTGTTCCGGGAGACGCCTGCCCAGAAAAGCTTCAATCGATATGCCGACCGCAGCGCCACCTGCCGGGTCCAATTGTGAACCAACTCAGAAACCTTCTTTGCGTCATGCACAACAACTTGCTAAAGATCATCACATGATCAAATGTATAGTTTACGATTCTATAAAGCACATGCAGACAAACAATCATTTTTATATATAAGAAAGAAGATTCGAGTTGCTTTTTTTAACAGTCTTCAATGTACAGACATGGAATGGCATGTTTAGAATTTTAAAGATTGCATAACAAAAATAAAAAGTTAGTCCACTTTATTACACGGAAAGAATAGCGTGCAAAATCGTGGCTCAAAACTAGTGTTAAACAAATAAATACACAAAGCATATTTCCTGCAGCGAGTTGTACTTGGCACATTCAGCCATATTTAATGCTATAAATATGTGTAACATGGAATAACTGTATTAATCATTCACACGGCTTGGTTGCGGTGCGGCACGAACAGGACGATGCACTCAAACAGACAGTACAATTTTTATATATACATAATAATATCTACCTGCGTTACTTACCAACCCCTTATAATATTATACAATCAGTTCTTGGTTCAATGAAGTATAGGTTATGAAAAGCGGCTGAAGCTCGCGATGAGCAGGTGTGATGTTAAGGCTTCACTCTAAGGAACGGAGAAAGAATACAATTTTCTGCGGCCGGGCGATCTGTCGTAAGAGGCGACAAAATAACCCACAGCCGGGTGGTAGGGCATTTGCCCGATTAGATGGCGACCACCCCTGGTCTAGAGTATGCCGCCATAGCCTTGTGTTGTACTCCGGCATTAGTGACCAGGTTCCAGTTTCTTTTAAGAGAACAGGAGCGTATTTGTAGCACCTTTGGTGTTGCAAATGTCCATAGGCGATGGTAACCGCTTTCCATCAAGTGGGCCGTGTGCCTATCCGCTGAACTCCTGCAATAAAAAAAAGGCTAGTAGCCACAGAGTCCTCCAGCATCTCGGGAGCGGAGGATCAAACCACTGTTGACAAAGTGTGCTTCTCCCAAGGCATTCTCAAACACTGTTGCGTGGGATCAGCTTGGGCGTAACTACGTTCTAAGGGCACATGGTTTTTAGCGGTGTATTAGCCCATGGGTTACCTCTTTAATAAGGGTACCTTATTGAGTCACGACACAAGCTAACTGCAGTGGATAACTCTCATTGCTTTGGTTTACTCCCAGCAAAGGACCTGGTAGTGAACGATATGTATTTTCCTCAGCATCTAAAAAAAGACTTGTAGCAACGACAATGTCCTCCCTTTCGTCCTCTCAGTACTAATTTTCAGACGATAGCAGGGATGCGGTCTTTTTCAAGTGCGTTATAGACTGAGATCCCAGTCACCGCAGACTTATGTGATTTCAGGAAAATTTAAAATTTTTAGGATTGGTAGTTTAAGATAACCTTAGAAAGGAATGGATACTCGCTAAACTGAAAGCAGGGCGTTTTACAGGTAGCAGGTATCCAAGGTGGAAAAAAACTTACGTCAAAGTAGCAAGGCTAGTTTTTACATAAATGTCTTATATGATTTTGAAACATTCTTCATTGGTGCTTCGCTCTTAATGGTTTTCGCGTGATGATATATAGCCTTCCTCGATAAATGTGCTATCTAACACTGAAAGAATTTTTCAAATCAGACCACTCGTTCCTGAGATTAGGGCGTTCAAGCTAACATACAAACTCTTCAGCTTTATATATAAGATAAATGTAACCTTTATAGTAAAATGGCCTTTTGAGTTGTAAGAAATTCGTTGTTTGGTGTCAGTCAAAACTTACAACTTGGCTGAGCTACTCAGAAAACATATCAGAAAAGGCTGTATGGACTAAGTTTCTTTGCTTGCCATTGTAGCAAATAGAACAACAACAAATACAATGGCTAAAGACAAGATCTAAGACAAACCCCTGCTATTGGTAAGATTACATTGAATCGATAAAATATTGCAATAAATATGTACGAAGCAGAACTGAATAGAAAAAAACTAAACATCTAAAGAAATCCCAGCAAAACTCTCGCACGGAAAAAAGTTTTGTGTATTAAGTAGTATGCATATTTACATTGAACAAAAAAATGTTATAAATGGTCCCACGTCAAGCCAGTAAATCAAAGCGAGAGGCAAAAGGAAAAGTTGAACTCCTTTGATCTGTTTGAGGGCACGGGTGATGAATTTGCGTCGCGCTGTAACGTTTCGCGATTTTATTAAGACCTTTTCCACATCGATATTTTGTTACTGGTCGCATTTTTACGTTGACATGTGGTCTTTTGAAAAAAAATACAAATTACTCTTTGGTTTCCTTTTTTAAATCGCTTGACAGATGAATTCTTTTTTCAAATTCAATTCGAAAGCAAATATATCTTGTGAGGTGAGAAACATTTATAGATTATACCAAAGAGTGTGGTGGCGTCTTGTCAGTGACGTGGCAATAGAAGATAATCGCTGTATTCGATCATATTCGATTAGTTGAATCGATACACGTTGTTATGAGCAATATATAAGTAAGCATGTTACAATATAGACAGAATGTTAACAAGTTTTATCCGTGCAGGAACGGAGAAAGTATACAATTTCCTGCGGCCGGGCGGCCGACAAAATAACCCACAGCCAGGTGGTAGGGCATGTGCCCGACTGGATGGCTACCACCCCTAGTCTAAAGTATATCGCCATAACAACCTTGAACTGTGTTTCGGCATTAGTGACCAGGTTGCAGTCTCCCTTTAGAGAGCAGCAGCGCATTTGTAGCACCTTTGGTGTTGCAAATGTCCATAGACGATGGTAACCGCTTTCCATCAAGTGAGCCGTCTACCTGTCTACAGAACTCCTGAAAATAGTTTTAAAATTAAATTCATAAATTATCCGGGTCGTTCTAGTATTACGCCCAAAGGAAGGTTGGCACTGAAAATCAGCGTTGTGTCGGATATAATGCCGGTACAGTAATAAGCTGAGTGCAAACTTAGTTTGCTGAAATTACGACGCACAAATTCTTAAAACATCCTTTTCTTTTTTGAGATACATGTAAGCAATGTAAGTATGTCGGTAACACCAAAAGTACTACCAATGAGCTGCTGCTCTCTAAGGGAGACTGGAATCTGGCCGCTAATGGTGGAGTATTAGATAGATAAAACAATTTATTGTTCACCAAAACAAACAAATACAAAAACGAAATGCATAATTACAATACTTCTTGGCAAAACAACAGGCGGCCTTATCGCTAAAAGCGATCTCTTCCAGGCAACCCAGCTTAAAAGAAATTCTTAACTTATCTGGCAATGTAGGTGGGCCAGAAAAAGATGGGACTGTACAATTTAAACATACATACTTACACTATTTTATAAATTTAATACATATATAAATATAATAGTAATATATGTATATATATATATGTATATATATATATATATATGTATGTATATATATATATATATATATATATATATATATATATATATATATATATATATATATATATATATATATATATATATATATATATATATGTCGCAGGTAAGTTATAATTGGATGTATTATTGACTGGATGTATAACGCACAATATCATTAGTAAACATTTTAATTACTTCTAAAATTCTTGTAATTTAATAAACGACCAATGAGAGCCGAGCATGTCTAGAGCGGGGTCAGACGCGCCCTCTATACTTTAGTAGTATCTACTTCGGTAGACGGAGGAGTGTTTGTGGCATATTGGGTTGATGGCAGCAGGTCGAGTTGGACCTTAGAGTATTTTTAAAGAAAGTGTTTTAAGTTAGAAGTATGAACGGATGCCCTGAACCCGCTGCTTGGTCTAATCTATGTCAAAATGTTAATCGAATCTAAATTAAAAGTGTATAAACCGTTGGCCATGTTTTTTATACTCGCATTTTATCCTGATGACGCCCACTAAACCTGCAATAACTAAAGGAGATGTCGTGAGAACGAGGCCGTTCTGCGACATATATATATATACGTTTATGCAAAATAATCTAGAAATATATAATTGTTAACATTATATGTGACAAGCATTTTATATATTACAATAGATAAATAAGTAAATGTTTAATATATTAGACATATTTATTTAAAGATAGATAGTACTTTCTAAGGGAGTTACGAAATATTGGTAATGTTTTGGCCTCTCTGTAAAAAGAGTTATCGTAAAAGGATGAAGTGTGTGCAGGTGTCAGGAGTCTACGATATGTATCTGAGCGCAATATGTGTGAAGTGGAGAGGTGAAGAAATTCAAAACGTTCTTTAAGGTAAGGAGGACAATTAGGATTAAATACTATATTATTGTTACGAGTTACGCAGGACTCGAATTAAAATGCCGTTGATACTAATATAGAACTTATTAGAACTGTACAAACACGGTATAAAACAGGTACTACAAAAATAACTGGACACAGCCAGTACATACTGCACGATTCAATACCACGCGCAAAGTCCGTCACTACGTCTTGCTCGTATCGTAATCCTCGCTTGACTGCCCCTCTCCGCATTGGGCCATTGATTTATAGTGCACCGATCCAAACTTGACAAGCTTCGACGCAATACAATAACACCAAGGATTAGTTCGACAGTAATGACGGCCACAAAACATGTAAAAAAACAATAGCGTGTGTTTCCTAATTACAAATTCTAAACACAAAGTAAACAAAAGAATTAGTAAAATGAATAGGAAGCAACTTGAGCTTCATACAAAATTCAGAAACATGGTCATATTTTCGCAATTTGTATTATGTTTTTTATACAAAAGAATTATAACAGGAAACTCACATTTATACATCGAAAAAGTATAAATGTTGTTTCTAAGAAAAATGCGCAGTTTAATTTCACGGTTTGTTAAATCGGTTAACTGATGGAAAAAACTCATAATGATTTGTGGCTAATCTTTGTTCGCTTATTCGAAAAAATACAAATTAGTAATTTTGCTTTCGCATTATTTTGTGGGATGAGCCATCATCAATGTGCAAACTATGGTGTGACACCTGTACACATTTTTTCAGCAGACAGGCAGACAGCCCACGTGACGGAAAACGGTTACCATCGCTTATAGATATCAGTAACACTAAAAGTGCCACCAACGTGCTGCCGTTCTCTGAAAAGAGACTGGATCTTAGCCACTAATTCCAGAACACAATTCAAGGTTGTTATGGTGGCACAGTCTAGACCAAATACCCTACCACCTAGCTATGGGTTGTTTTGTCGCCTCTTACAACTGGCCACCCGACCGCATGAAATTGTATTTTTTCTCCGTCCCTGCACGGATTACACTGCACACTGTTTCAAGCGTAGCTGATGTTGCACAAAAAAAAACCGACAGAAGAAATCCTTGCACAGCTGGTACTACTAAGTTTACGCACACAAGTTTAATAAAAATGCTTCACTCCTTTTTTTTAAATCAGATGATGAGCACACTCATTGTATATCCATATGCTAAGAAAGTTACGCTTGGGTTATGAATAATATAGGTACACCGGACCACTGTGACCATAGTTTCAGAAAATTATCATGCCAGGAATCTTTGCAGCCACTGCCTTGTTGTGAAGTTGACCGGCAAACGCTTAGCCTTTTTATAAGCCGGGGAAATCCGTAGGAGGACTAAGCCGCGACAGGCGCAGAAGCCTGGGTGGATAATTCGCGACTTGTTTGTAAGATTCGCCAGATCGGGGGTGGCACTAGCATGCCGAGTCAGAACTGGTGCCATGTTATTGTTACTCCGCTCCGTCCTGCGCCTTAAGCCAGGGCAACGGGAAAACGGGAATCTCAGCTTCGCGTGCCTTGGCAGGCCTCTTCCATTGCCAGGGGACTTGTTTTGTCCCTTCTTTGGTGGTAGCGGAGCAAGGAAGTCCGCTCACGCCCCCGCTCCGCCTTCTCCTTCGCAAACGTGACGTGCTCGCAGAATGAGGAGACGTCGGCCATGGTCGGTTTGCTACCGACCATGGTGCGTAACAAGGCCGGGAGCGAGTTGTGAAATCAGGTATAAGCAACGAGTTCCCGGGGCAGCTCCGTCCGACACAAGCGGTTACTTACCACTTAACCACAAAGGGCGACATTTGCCGCTTCTGTTCACGTCCAGTCTAAATACACCATATAGCTTACGTCATAGTACATCAATAGTTTTATTTTCATGCCCTTAGGGAGTATTAAACCCGGAACCATTACGTACGTGTGACAAAGGTAAGTGTATGCAAATTTCATTGGCCTGAAATCGCTCTTTGTTCATTTATCGCGTTAATTTCATAATGATATGCATTATTAATGCAGACTGAGTCATTGATGCACCTGATCTAATACGCCATTGATCATTCTTTGTGCTTTACTTACACTATCTGTACTGTTGGTATAAACATTTTCCTGTAATTAGTCTAGTTTTTTTTTTAAAACAAGTTCGTGGTATGTGGCTAAAACATAAAAGAAAAGAAATTCTACTAATTATATAATAATGAATGTATTTATTTCAAAATTGAATCTTACCGATTACTTATAGAAAGTCATGAGGCTACCAGAGTTATTTTAGTTAATGTTAAAGGAGAAGAAGCGGCGCAACAAACTCCCCAGCTTCATATCTTTACTTCTAATAATAATAAGAGTTTATATACGTCCCACTGATGGGCTCGGATCTCCTACTATAGGGAGACAGACATATTGTACCCGCCACGCTTGTCCAAGACGGCTTGGCGGGTTTGACACATCGGTTATGTGACGTGCAGGTGTCATCACGGCGTTTTCTTTCACCATTGTTAGCACGTGGTAATTATAACAATACATATTAGGCTAGAAAATTGCCTAAGTGGTTCGCACGCATTCCAGTCAGGATTCTATCTCACGCCCTTTAAATTTGAGATGTATACGTTAGCCGTTAGACTACCAAGACTTAGTGGCCATCAAGAAGATATATAACAAATATAAAAGAAAGCCTAGATAGCTTATTTATTAAAATGGGCGTCAAAAACAACCTTCGGTAAAACTGGCCAGTTTATATGAGCTCTCATTCTTGGGCTATCGGTAGAGACTTTTGAGGGTTTACTGCAAGACTAAACATTGTACTTAAATGTCGTAAGTAATTCAAATCGACTTTATTTTGTTCAATAGTACTAGGTAGGTCTTCTGCCGCAGCTTAGGTGTTTACTAATAAGTATAGTGGTGATAGGATGACGTTAATTTATCGTAAATGTATGTTATTGAACATGGCAAACAAAAGGGGGGATAAAACGCCGCCCTGCGGAACGCCAGCACTTAAATCGCATCAAGACGAAATATCGAAATGAAAACATCGTAATGAGAGTTGATTTTAATAATCTTTCTTATACAATATTTGCTTAACTAATTTTAATAAGTGAAATTAAAATATTACCTTATAAGCTTTTTTTGCTGTACAGACTATACTAATTATAACACCTCACTCACCTGTATATGGTTTAAATATATTCCGTCCAGCGGAAAATACTTTTCGAAAAATCTTCCTGCACTAGATTTTTCCACTTGACGTTGTATGTACATACATACATATTATCACGCCTGTTTCCCATAGGGGTAGGCAGATACAATATATTGACACTTGCTACGATTTTGACGTACATCTTTTACTTTATCTAAGTTCACTAATTTCTTCATACACACACGTTCATTATTGTTGCTTTTATAACTGGTTATTCTTTAAGACAATTGCGATTTGATCATGGTTAGTACGTTGTGGTCTATCAGCGACAACTATATCACTCCCACTCTTTCCATACAATTCATTGTCAGCAACTTAGCAGTCCATTCTCAGCTTTGGTATTACATCTTCTTTAAATCCACAACATTTCCATATCATACAATTCTTTATCATATCATTAAACTTACCTTGCATATACTTCTCAATGCTCTTATTTCTACTGCATTATCCTATTTCATGCTTCTTCTGCCATACCCAACTTTCACTAACAGACAATTAGTGTTCGCACCAAGATCCCTTGATGTGTATCCCATGAAATTATTACATTTTCCGACATAAAAGTATTATATATTTAACCCTGTTGTCGAAATTGCATTCTAACTAATAAATACTAATATAAGTTTGTTTCTTTGCTTGCTTCCCCACCTTAACTGCGTTACAAATCGTCACTAAATATTGCACACATGATATCAGTAGTATAGAAAAGGACCTACGGTACCTTTGATTCAGAAAAAGTAGTGATCCCGAGGATAGCGCTCCGATCACGTTTTATTGGTGACACTGTTACAATTCACTATCAAGTACATCGTCTTGGCAACGGGAATGAGAGCGAGCTTGACAATAATACGTTTATCTCTTATGGTTCGTCTTCATCTGCAAGCGATCTGGTTCCACCACTCGACGACATAACGCCTATTTTGCGTGCAAGGGTGAATGAGGGGTGACTCCATCCAGCCCAGCTTCCCCAGGAAGTCCACAGTTTCTTGACGTCGCTGAAGACTTTTTACTTCACCATGTATCAGGCCACCACTATGCATTCAAGCGGGACATGGACGATTGCTTCTTCTGCCCCTAGGCAGGCTCTGAAAAGGGTTTGTCGGTGATAATATTGCAAAGATCAGTTTAATTTTATGGTTATTTCGACCTGCGTCAGATGGCGTTATGCATATTTATTAATTGACGTTTTGAATTATAAACTAAGTTTAACATTTCTAAGAATTATAATATACCCAATTCGTAACATAGATATATTTTTTTAGAACACCGGGGGAATGGTTTGTCTCTGGCTCCGGAAAAATCTACATGCATGCGAAACCGCCGTCAAGGGCTAGTAGAATAATATATTTTCAAATCTCATGACTTATCCGCTATTCCCCCATGAATCAAACTGCACGTAGCGAGTCAATAAATTATCAAAAACGCATGTAAACATAGCTGAAAAGCAGTGCAACGCACTTACGCGGACAAAGCGCGATGCACTCGGTGCAAAACTGCAAAATTAAATATTTGCACAATTGTTTTGCGCAACCTGTGTAATGGGGAGCATATTTTTGCCTTTCCAAGCGCTAATGTGCTAATGGGGCAGAATATTTCCAAGAGTCTATGTTTACAGTTTGTACACTTGCTCCTGCTTGTAGTGGTGGATGCTGGCAGTAGTTGGTGGAGTGCTGGTGCTTTGATCGGCTGGGTGTAACTATGTTCTCAGCCTTTCCTTCACAAACTAAAGTGCATGTCGACAGGGAGGAGGGGGTTTTTAGTGGGTATTGGGGTCGCTTGCCCGTGCAGCTTCCTCTGATTCTTTCCACACTATTCTGAGTCGATTGCGGACGGAGCACTGCCAAGAGCATACTATTGCTGCGTGTTATCGCCCCCAACCGATGTGTGTCGTTCCTTAGCAACGACCCAGATTGTGCCTAAATCGGTTAAGCATTTTCCCTCGCCTCAAAAAAAAAAGTGCTGGTGCTTTCTTGTATTATAGTATAGAAATTAGACCTTGTTGCTTTCAGGGGTTTATTCGCGTACTATTAGGTCTTGGATGCCGATCCATGAGCTCAACTTAGTGGTAGTTGGAGTCGTATTTTACGACTAATAGCAACTCGTAGCGACTTGACAGCTACTTAATAGTAAAATATTTGTGATCATATTTAATACTAATATTATAATATTAAAGTAGGCCGCAGCGTACGTTGCTGTACGTTGCGTAAGTTGAACCGTACACGATACGAGGTCGCCGGCCTTCAGCTGGCACCCGGAGAGGCAGGTACGCTCATTACTTCCCACCCTGAATAATACCGCTGCGGGCCTTTAGCTTGCTAGGGAGCAAAGGATTCACGACCCCCGTATGACGAAGAGAATGTGTCCTGCTTCCCGGGACACATTCAGGCACTTTTTGCGCTGGATCGGACTGGGCGTAACTCTGTTCTAAGACTCAGCCTTTCCTACACAAAAGCGCGGGGTACACGGGAGGAGGGGTTTTTAGTGGGCAGTAGGGTCACTGTCCGTACATAGTTTTTCTGAGTCGCCACACAAGCTGGAGTCGATCGCGGGTGGATTACTGATAAAAACATATTATTGCACGCAGTGATGCCGCCCCCGACCGACATGATTTTCACCCTAGCCAGAACACAGTATTGTGCGTAAATCGGTAACATTTTCCATCGCCTTAAAAAAAAGTTGAAACGTACACTATGTCTTTAATTTTAACATAACCTCATGATATAACAGTAAGAGGGTAGTAGAGAGTGCAACTGGAACTCTTTTACTAACAACACGGTGTCGTGAGACTGGATTTCTATACTAGTCTAATATAATATTATAAAGAGGAAAGATTAATGTATTAATGTTTGTAACGAATAAACTGAAAAAGTACCGGACCGATTTCAAAAGTTCTTTGACCATTAGACTGCTACATTATATCTGAGTAACATAGACTATATTTAATTTAATTGGGTTATAATTTTTTTTCAAGGTAGGAAAATCTATGCTGGGATCGCTAGTAGTGTATATGCGTTATTAGGTTTGCTCGTGTAGTTTGAACATTGACATAGTTTGAGCAAACTGTTTACACCATTTTAACCCCCTTAGGGGTTGAAGTTTTGAAAATGTCGATACACGTGTGCGTTTATTGCTAACCAGAAGCATACATACATACATACATAACTTCACGCCAGGTCCCTTGCGGGGTAGGCACGAACAACAGAGCACCATTTAGGCTTATTCTTACACACCTCACTTGCTTCTTTGACATTCATAGTTCTTGTCATGCACGCTCGTCTGTTCTTAAGGCTCCTGACACCACCTTCTGATAGTACACGATCAATTTGATCATGGAAGGTATGTCGTGGCCTTCCGCGACTTCAGCATCCATCCACTTTTGCATTGTATATCTGTTTAGTAATTATTTCATCATACATTCTTTCCACATGCCCGAACCACCGGAGCATTCCTTTCCTTACCTTCACCCCGACACTCTCTTTCAGACCAACTCTCTTTCTTACTTCGGTATTACGAACGCGGCCCGCGAGCGTCACTCCGCAGATTTTGCGCAGTGCTAGCATCTTGACCGCGTTTACTCTACTTTCGTGCTCTCTATTCCATACCCAACTCTCGCTTCCATACGTGAGCGTAGGTACCAGCACCGCGTTGTGTATGGCAAGCTGGGCCTTCTGGCTGAGGTTCTTAGCGCCTAGAAGTTTACCTAACGCTCCATTCCATAACCAACCATAACCAGAAGCAGGAATCACTATTTCATGTCTCTTTGAAAATAACGGATTTTCATACCAAATTTGTATTCATGTCTATGATAATAAAAGCCTTTTGTTTAAACTTTATCTAATTTAACTTTATTTAACCAATTTCTGTAAAGTTGCATATAGTAGATCATTTTTCGAAAAATATGGTCGTAAAGAAGTTTCACTTCTTACGTGTGTACACTAGTACACGCAAACATTTTTATTTAATTTACTTTTTTTAAATTATATCACGCGGACGAAGTTGCGGGCAGAAGCTTGTATGTAATATATGAAATTTAATATTTTGTATTAAAATATGGAATAATTTTTGAGGTATTTTTTTACTGTAGGAGTTCAGCAGACAGGCAGACGGCCCACTTGATGGAAACTGGTTACCATCGCCTATGGACATTTGCAACACCAAAGGTGCTACAAATGCGTTGCTGCTCTCTTAAGGGAGACTGCAACCTGGTCACTAATGGCAAAACACGAATCAAGGTTGTTATGGCGAAATACTTTAGACCAAGGGTGGTAGTCATCCAGTCGGGCAAATGTCCTAACACCTGGCTGTGGGTTGTGTTTATCACCTCTTACGACAGGCCGCCCGGCCGCAGGGAATTGTATTCTTCTCTGTTCCTGCACGGATATAAAATAGGTTGGTAAAAGTATTATAAAAATAATAAACCTTCTAATTATTCTAATATTTCTGATACTCTATCATCATGATATTTATCTCATTCTCTCGTAGGCTACATTGACACATCTGCTGCGTGTCAAAACACAATTTTTTTTAGTGTATAAGCTACGCTGCTCATATGCTTCTGTGGACAGCAGACCTTATAGTCATGAGTGGGTGGATGATTCACCTTTGGTTTGTATTTATAATTGTCAATGCGTTACACCTCGGACCATTTGTAATGTTGTTAATAAAGCGATATTTCTTACAAGGCCCTTTTTTATGACGCAAAAAGAGAAATCTTAAAAACAAGACATTTTGGGTTTTATTCATTATTCAATTTATTTTCATCTTGGTCGTCAATTCTGAAGTTTTCTTTAAAATACTAGATTTTGTTACTTAGTTTTTTGCAAGCATTTTAGCATGCAATTGTATTTGATACTTAGTTTTGTAGCTCAAATCTTGCAAGCTCATTTAGAACTAATTTCTTTTAGATTTCGAAATTTGGCACGCTTTTTTGTTCATGACAATCCACAAAAACAGTTATTTTTATTGTCCAATTTTATTACGTGTATCGTGAAATCTATCAGAATTTTCAAGATAACAGGTTAATATTTAAATTATATATTATCATCCAATACTTGCATTGAAAGAATGGAGAAAATTGGGGGAGGCCTAGGTGACTTCCGTATACGTTAAGAGCCAGTGAACGGCTATCTGTATGTATTTGACCAAACCTGAGGCATTTGAGGCACCAACATTGAGGCCCCTATACCTACTATGTATGGTACGGGGACTCACTAAGCTCAAAGTGGTGGACGCGACGAGCGCTGAGGTAAGACAGTATCGATTTGAAAATATAGGCTTCTTATTAACGGTACATAAGAATGGCAGACCATTATCGCGCGGTTTTATGGCAGACAATTTTGAATATACTAAAAAAAAATTAAAGTAATTGACCAGATCTGCCATTGATATATTTTATTTATTATAGTCTTAAAAACGTATATTGATCGCGGCAGACGTCTACTTTGCGTATACACATCAATAAATAATAAAATCTTAGCTACTACCCAGTCAGATGTATATGTTTTCCGTTCGCTGTTTTACATCAATATAATTTACTTGAGATTTACTTTATCACTGTATTTACAGAAATTAATGTTTTTTTATATTCTATATAATAAACTTCATTTATTAGATATTTATTTATTTATTTATATTAATTCATTAACAAAAAAACATTTGTGTCTGAAATATACATACATAGTCATAATTACAATTATAAAAAATAAAAATCTAATTTACAATAAACATTCTTAACTTTACAAAAATATGTCAACCGAAAGGTAATTTATATTTTTTTTAAATATTTATTTATTTATTTGAATCTGTTTAGTAGTTTTCACGTGATACTCTAACAGACTGACAGACAAAAATGATAAAAATTGTATTTTCGGAATTTTCGTGTCCTGATTTTTTTCTCATTCCATCATTTACAGATTTATTATAGCAAAGATAGTATATTTTATTTTATATAATTCTCTAGAAAGTTTAGTCTTATAGATTTATGTGTAACTATTTTTAGTGTCGCTTTTTCGTTTCGTCGAGTTTCATATCACAACAATTAAAAAGAGTAACACTTCAAAAATTTGAAAATCGGTCCACAATTGACGGAGAAATCGCGTAACAAGGCTTCTAATACGAACGTTTGAGATTATGGATATCATATAGCAGCAGAGTGCTAGCCAAGACAAGTAAAACGAGCCCAAACACGACGGGTCTATCTTGTCAGATCAGCTCTATGGTGCCATATTATTGCATTGTCACGCGATATATATATGCGTGCGAAGTTGCAGTTCAATAACAAACCAGGAAGTTGGTCAAATTTAACTTGCAAGATTCCACCCGAACTTACATACATACATAGTTACATCCATTGCAAGTGAAATAAAAGCTTGTAAAAACACAGTCGAATTCAGAACCTCCTCCTTTTGGAAGTCGGTTAAAAATCAATTAAAATGCCGCGCTCTTCTTTCAAATACAGTAATAGTACTAAGCTGAGCAAAGCCGCTGGAATTGCACTAGTTCTATATACTTTTAAAAATAAAGGATGACAAAAGAAGTGCACCACGGCGCCTATGACTAACACGTGTAAAGTGAAAACATGTGTTAAAACGCGGAAGACCTCGCCACCATAATTAATGAACATGACTCCTCGGCAAGGCCACTTGAATCATACATAAATATACGCACAATATTTATTTTAAAACTTTCAATAATATTATTTATATTGGAAACTTGTTTGTGCAGTTTGCTGCTGCTTGGACCCTGGGGCCTGAGGCCACGATCTTTTGCCTTAGTATGACAGACAGACGCTGCCGGTCTCGAAGAAATTTTACGACCCATATTGTTAGCGTTATTGGAAAGCCACGAGAGAACGCAAGAGAAACGTTCTAGAGACTCGTTATGTACAAGAGCGAAGTGGTTGAAGAAAGTGGGGATGAACGTCCAGCAGATGTTAAATAGAAGACGCAGGCACCATTCTGAACAGTTCCTCGGAACACTCCTCATTGTACAGTCGTTAGAATGACAGAGGGATCAGACAGGATTGTTTAGGATGACCCGTATAGGGTCGAGGTGCAAGATGGAATGCTCCTCCGTTCCGAAGGAAAATCTTCCAGCGATACCATTGCTGTTCTTTTTTTTGCAGGAGTTCAGCAGACAGGCCACATCCACTTGATGGAAAGCGGTTATAAACGCCTATGGACATTTGCAACACAAAAGGTGCTACAAATGCACTGATGGGGAACGGACAGTATACCCACCATGCTTGTCCAAGGCGACTTGGGATGTTTCACACATCGGTTATTTCGACATGCACGTTGCATCACGATGTTTTCCTTCACCGTTGTTAGTATGAGGCAATTGTAACAATATGCACGTTAGATCAGAAAACTTACTAAGTGGTGCAAGCGTTCCAGTCAGGATCGAACCCGCGCCCTTTGAGTCTGGGACGCGTGCGCTAACCATTACGCTTCCTCGACTTGGACGTGTAACGTGTTTGTATAGTTCTAATAAACTCTATAGTAATTCCAACGGCATTTGAATTCGAGTCCCGTAACTCATAACAATAAATTTTATTTCTTATTCTGTTCTAGCGTTATCTATCAATATGTAACGTTATTAACAATTCATAATAATATTGCATCACAAATAATGCATCACATCCATCGCCACATCTGCGTGAAACGGCCTATGACTGTAATATTTTAGGGTAATAAATATTATTACATATCGCGGGTGCGGTCCCAGCATTCAATACTAAACTTTCCCATTCAAAAACGAAAATAAAATCCAAATAAATTCATGTTAAATATCAAGTGCTAGTGCATCTGCATAGCCCATCCATTGCAATATTGCCCAGTGGATAGGCTAAAATTGACACGAGTGAAGCGTGCACTATTCACCTCAATAAAGCGATAAACAATCAATGTTCAACATTCAATGCTTTCTTTTATCATATAACTATTCATTCTCAAGGCTGTGAATTAGAGTATTGTTACGTATTTGCGGGATATGAATTTAAAATGTCGTTGGAATTTAAACATTTAAATATAAATAATTCAAGTTTTTTCTTTGATATTAATTCAAGTTACACTTTTTGAGCGTGGTGACCGATAAGAAAACAAATCACCTATGTATACATATATACCTACATGTATACTTACGGGGCGCACATGCGGTGAGTGTGGCATTATAAAGATATGATAGATACCTATATACTTTCTCTTTCTCTTCTCACAAACAGCTGCTTACGTATTCGTCCAATTTCGGAGCAGCTCGTCTCGATCCGTACGAGCTTCGTACAGTCGTACCATATACATGTACGTTAAGCGAACGTTCGGCCGAGCTACATGGTAAGCGGAGTAGGGGGTGCTAGGTTTTATTGTCGTTACGGAATTTCTTGATTCGGTCGCCGCGCTCAAAGCCCGCGATGAAAGCTATGCAATAGTTTTAAAATATTAATATTAATTAAACAATTACATTAGGTTATTTTTACACTATTTTATTAAATGATTTAGTTCGATCTGTATCAATTTGGCCTCAATGTTTGATTTTATATCTCTGCCTAGCTTTCAATCATCAGGGTTGAGGCGTCATGACGGAATGGCTGTAATTCCTTCGCAGCGGGGCTAGCCTCTGGTGTAGCTTAGCAACCTAAAACGAGTCCTGGCCTCCGAAATGAGAATACTCCAATCCTTTCTGTTCAGCGTTGTCTCCTACTAGGCTTGCGCAGATCAGCCTCCACTAGCCTCCAGCGATATGTGGGCCGATCAACTGGTCGCCGTCCCGTTGGCCTGCCCAGATGGGCTTTTTTCGCCTCCCGAACCACCTCCATTTATTAATCTCCCAATAATTCATTTATTTTTATATTATATTGAAGAATATTTAAATGACAAAACTTCATTTACATAGCAGCTCCCTCCAACCTCTTACACTGTGTTTTGTACGAGTATAGCGTTTTTATCTTGGCGTACTTGTAAGGAATATATGGAGATATGTTGTAAAAAAAATAGTATGTTATGTCTTTATATTTACATATATTATAATATTTTCTACCTTTTATTGCACTCTGTCTTATTGAATATGCACTGTTTGCTACAACTCCATTAATTATTCAAAAGTCATTCTGTAACATAATTCTGTATAAAACTTTTAAAAAGTAGTTAAATATAAATAGAACAAGAAATATAAAGAAAAACAATTTTTAGGTAGACGTGTTGCTGGGGAGTTTCTTGCCGCTTCTTCTCCTTAAAGCAATAACACGTTGCGAAGCGGTGTACATAGACTAGGAAGTAAAATTAAATTTTAACCTATACGTATGACCTTCAAAAAGTGTTCTCCAGTGGAACATTTATAGCTTATTTAAAATTAAGTTAATATTCTGCCTGAAAATCAAACATTTGCACCGTGACAAGCCGTGAGTGGTTGGTTCCATGGCTACATACAAACGAGCCGTACCCAAAGCGCAGTGTACACGGAACAATCAAAAGTTTTCCTCCCAACAGGGTTGAAGTTACAAGTTTCAATGCAGACCAGCCAACTCGACAATTCTCCGGAGACTAGCGCTGTTGGCAGCCCTACCGAGCAAGCCACTTTTTGTTTGGCAAATTTTATTCTGCTGATATTTATACTGCATCTAATTTGAACCATTTTGATGTTGATATTTTAAATTTCTTATTACACGAGTTCAGCAGACAGGCAGACGGCTCACCTGATGGAAAGCGGTTAACATCGCCTATGAACATTTGTAACATAAAGGTGCTACAAATGCGCTGCTGCTCTCTTATAGGAGACTGTAACCTGGTCACTAACGCCGGAACACACCTCGAGGTTATTATGGCGGCATGCCCAAACCAGATGTGGTAGCTATCCAGATGGGCACATACTTGACTGTGGGCTGCCTAGGCTACCTGGCCGCAGGATTTTTATTTACTATCTTTTTTAACTTGCAATGGATGTACCTATGTATGTATGAAAGTTCAGGTGGAATCTATCAAGTTAAATTTGACCAACTTTCCGGTTTGATTGAGCTGAAATTTTGCACGCATGTGTATATCGCGTGACAATGCAATAATATGGCACCATGGAGCTGATCTGATGATGGAGTCGGAAGGTGGCCATAGGAACTCCTGTACAAGATAGACCCGTCGTGTTTGGGCTCGTTTTACTTGTCGAAATGATATCCAAGATCTCAAAAGCTTGTTTTTAAAAACCTTTTAAAAAAAAGCTTATTTTACATTAAATAGGTTGGCTATAGATCATGATCACCTCCAATGATGCGGTCGAAGATGGAGCTCGCTTACCTAGATGGTACCTATTCACACGAGACTTAAAGATACCAGAATTGTACTTTTCGGGGAACACGGACTTAGGTAGTGCATTCCACAACTTTGCCATACGTAGAAGGAAGGAGGAGGCAAAACGTTTAGTTCGCAATGGTAGCGTTACCACTGTGAAACGATGGAGTACACCAGAGTACCTTGTGCTCCGGAGATGGAATGGTGTAGAGGAGATCAGGTCGAATAATCGATGATTTACAGTATAACTAGCTACTTTAGCATTTATTTCTTTACTTACAGCTGTAACCGTTTTCCATCAGGTGGGCCGTCTGTCTGCCTGCTGAACTCATGTAATATTTTTTTTTCTTAAGTGATATTATAAATGTGAATGCTAGTTTATTTGTTTTAACCGATTATAATAAAACTTTGCAAAATTTAAAACGATTCATACACATCTCAGTGGTACAGAAAGGACATAACCGGTAAAAAGTCCTGTTTACAATGGAAAGAAAATAAAGCCTTATAGATAGTGCTGTAAAGATCTTTAGATGCCGAACAACGTGTTTATTATTAGATGGCTATGACGATGTCGTCAGGAGCGAACACTTGTTCATTATAGATGGCATAGGGTACCCCTATCCAATAAAAATGTACTGTATATAAGGGAAATTATTTTATCTGTGCAGGAACGGAGAAAGAATATAATTTCCTGCGGCCGGGCGGCCTGTCGTAAGAGGCGACAAAACAACCCACAGCCAGGTGGTAGGGCATTTGCCCGACTGGATGGCTACCACCCCAGGTCTAGAGTATGTCGCTATAACAATCTTGGGTTGTGTTCCAGCATTAGCGACCAGGTTCCAGTCTCCTTTAAGAGAGCAGCAGCGCATTTGTAGCACCTTTGGTGTTGCAAATGTCCATAGGCGATGGTAACCACTTTCCATTACGTGGGCCGTCTGCCTGTCTGGTGTTTTCCCGCAATAGAAAAATAAAATAAAATACAAAAGCCTGAATTTATTTAAAAAAGGAGACGGATACCGTTTTACACATTCTTGGGCCTAGATTGTAAAAAGATGAGTGATTGTATAATGTCATTTTTATTTTTTATAATGGTACTACCATTGTTTACATATTTTAAATTGTTAAAAATTATTCACATAAATAGAAAGAAAGTTTTTTTTTTAATTTAGGACAAAACTAAGTAAATAGAATTGGAAAGACATTAGAAATAAAATAAGTCCTAAATTAGAACCAGTCTCAGCACAGTGCTAGCGAACAAGGACTAGCGCTGTTCTTCCGTCTGGGACCAAAAGTGAAGTCACGGTGGACAATACAACACACATAACAACAACAATATATACAGTACTAGCGACCCGCCCCGGCTTCGCACGGGTGCAATGCTGATACAAAATTAAATACACTACAGAAAACCTATGAACGTTGTATATAAAAACATAGCGGCCCGCTCCGACTTTGCACGGGCATAAAATATATATGCCTATGTCACTCAATGAAAACATGATTAAAATCGATCCAGTATTTTTGATTCATTCATTACTGCCCTTGGCCTGCACGCATTAATAAACGCGTCCGATTGCTGCTAAATTCAAAGTGCTATAGGGAGAACCGCGGCCTCCGACGCGCTATTTATAGACATGCCTCCCCGCACTGCCCCGTCCGACCGGTACCGCCCGCCGCAAACGCAAATTTTGTTAATTTACGACATCACGTTAGAAACCTCTAAAATTAGCAATGTTGCCTTAGTATATGATGCATGTATTATATATATATATAAACCTTCCTCTTGAATCACTCTATCTATTGGAAAAAACCACATCAAAATTCGTTGGGTAGTTTTAAAGATTTAAGCGCACATAGGGACATAGGGACATAGGGACAGAAAAGGCGACTTTGTTTTATACTATGTAAATGTAGTGATAATGCAATTTGATAAAGGAAAATAAATTGCAGACAAAATAAAAACAGTATAATAAAGCAATAATTTGAAACTACGACTTATATTATTTGTGATCTTTTTTTTATGATTTCTCGTCTTTCAGATAGTATTTAGCGTTGATGTGTTCCAGTAAATATCAGGAAAAAAATATTAAGTCATATTTCAACTCGTTACATTTCTTTGGCCCAGATTAGATTAGTGTCCTTTAGTAGTCCTTTACTTTAGACGAGTGATTAAACATGATAATTACAAAGTAAAGATATGTTACTGGGGAGTTTGTTGCGCCGCTTCTTCTCCTTTAACAGTAACTAAAATTGCCTTGGAAGCGGTGGTAGAGTCATGACTTTCAATAAGTAATCTGTAAGATTCCATTTTGAAATAAATAAATTCATTTTCATTTTCATTTTTCATTACGCAAGCCAAGCCGCGGGGACAACTAGTTCATTTGTAAAACCAAGATGTCATTGTTAAAACGTTCAGAGAGAAATGCCAGGAAATAAGTTACGTGTTACATAGACTTATAAGGGGTCTAGAGTAACCTGATCAATATAAATGCATCGAACCTTATTCCTCGGGTTCCATTCCAAGGAAATTTCTTGTAAGCCACTTCTATACATCAACTTTACTTCTACCTTGTAATCTGTACGACCTCCAAGACTTTTATATGTTACGACACGATCGTTATACGACTTTACGTAATACACTACAAAAGTTCATGATACAATTGTATCATCGCAGTTTATATATTAAAATGTTACGGCATTAAGTATATTTTGCCTTTTGTTTTTGTCAGAAATATAATTCAGATCCAATATAAAATAAATTCTAAAGTTGTAAAATTTCTTTCCTCTTGAACTTTTGAACTCCTAATTGGAAAATTCTTAAAATTAATATTATAAATATTAATATTAGTTATTAATCTCTACGATGTTTAACAAAAAATAGTTGGAGTGAATCATATTGAGTAGCTTCTGATATAATACTTTCTAATTTCGGCGAATTACCATCTAGCACATGCTTATAATACTAATATTAAAATATATATACTAATATTATTAATAAAATTAATACTAATATTCATATTAGTTATTAATCTCTACAATCTTCAACAAAAATTAGTTGGAGTGAATCATATTGAGTAGTTTCTGATCTAATACTTTCTATTTGATCTAATACTTTTTCCTTGATTATGCAGATGTCAGCTATCTAGATCTCAATGAAAATCAGCTAAATAAACTTGAGCGATTGCAGAATTTCTGTATCCGATTCATCTTCGCATTGCGTAAATATGATCATATTTCTGGATTTCGGGATAAGATCAAGTGGCTTCCAATACGCCTTCGCCGGAATGCTCACATCCTGTCCCTTCTCTACAATATATTGTTTAATCCTAAAACACCCCCGTATCTTAAAAGCCGTTTTCAATTTCTTCAAGACGGTAATTCGAGGATTCTGAGACCATCTTTGAATTACCGACTAAGAATGCCTACACATACTACACAGTTTTATGACAAATCTTTCACTGCGCAAGCTGTAAGGCTTTGGAACTCACTACCTCAAAATATAAAACAAGCCAAGTCTGTGGATTCGTTTAATGACCTTGTCAAACAACACTATCTCAAAATCGTAAATGAATAATAATTTTATTTAGTTGTGTGCTTGGGATGGTGTTGTTTTAAGACACACAACTTGTATATTTAGATAAATATGTATGTTTATATTATAATGTAGTAACATTTTCCATATATTTACGTATTTATATTATTTCTATTGCATACCTACCCCCCCATCCATATCGAGTTTCTGTCCATCCAAAGGTTGTCTGGAAGTAATCCCTCCCAGCGATAAGACCGCCCATTGTACTTATCATTATGATTGTAGGTTTTGAATTTATTTTGTAACATTGTGTGCAATAAAGTATATTCTATTCTATTCTAATACTTTCTAATTTGGGCGTATTACCATCTAGCACATGCTTTAGATGATAATATCAAAGTCATAGGAAATTGCGAAAAGAAATAACATATTATATAACTTTATGACAGTAAAACACACTTATTGCAAATGTAATATTTTTTAAATAATGTTAGTGTGTGACTTTCAAAACCGCACCACTCGCTAGCCACGGGATAATCACCCGCATTTCCTTGAACTCCGACGGATCGGTTCTCTAGAACATTTATTCTATATACAACAATAATCTGGAGGGAACTTCCCGAGATGGGGTTCTTTAAGAAGAGGGTCATAAAATTTCATAGAAGTCGACAACGTATTGGCGACACGCCTGATGTTGAAAACGTCCATAGGTAACGATAACCTCATTCCACTAGGTAAGCAGTGTGCCTGTTTGCCTGCTTCAGGCAAAAAAAAAGAAATACTAAATCGATGAATCAAGCACGCTATTTCGAAAACTCTTATTTTTTGCAAAAATCCCTTAAAGCACTTATTCAATTTTATAATAAAATCTTATAGTGTAAAATATCCTTTCCTGACTAGAACCACGTATCCCAGACCTAGAACATCAATCTATGCTACCCACAACGAATGGACAGGCTCTTGTTCACCACTTTTATTCACCATACAATCACACAAAAATGGCCCTTACGTCTTTAAAAACAAGGACCATATTCCTAGCAAAATTAATAAGAAGGCGGTTCACGGTTAGAAATTGATTGCTAAACTCTTTATAGTACTTAATGAAAGAATTGAAAACTCTTAGAAAAGTAGTCGAATTTCTTTCAGTTTTTTGGCTTCGACTCAGATAAACATTTGTTTAAATGCGATTTATTCGTCTGGAGCCATTTAGGTATCTTTGAACTCTTCAAAAAATGGAGGTATTTACTACGTTCATTTTTATTAGCTATACTTCTATAATATTATACTAATATATAAAACTGAACAGTTTGTCTATTTGTTTGTTTGTTTGTTTGTTTAAACACGCTAATCGTATATACTAATATATAAAGCTGAACAGTTTGTCTATTTGTTTGTTTCTTTGATTAAACGCGCTAATCGTATATACTAATATATAAAGCTGAACAGTTTGTCTATTTGTTTGTTTGTTTGTTTAAACGCGCTAATCGTATATACTAATATATAAACTGAATAATTTGTTTAAATGTGCTAATCTCTGGAACTACTGGTCTGATTTGAAAAATCGGGGGGGCTTTGAAAACAAATTCCACGCGGACGACGTCGTGGGCACAGCTAGTACTATTATAAAGAGGAATGATTAGTATGTTTGCAACGAATAGACTTTGTAAAATGATAAACCTTTATAGTAATATTACTTTGTTTATTGCAGGAGTTTAGCAAACAGGCAGACTGCCCCTTTGATGGAAATCGGTTACCATGGCCAATGGACATTTGCAACAGCAAAGCTGCTACAAATGCGCAGCTGCTCTCTTAGAGGAGACTGGTACCTGGTCACTAATGCCGGAACACAACTCAAGGTTGTTATGGCGGCATACTTTAACCAATCTGGCAAATGCCCTACCACTAGGCTGTGGTGTTGTTTTTTGTCGCCTCTTACGATAGGCTGCCAGGCCCCATGCAAATGTATACTTTCTCCGTTCCTGCACGGATAAATTGCATCACGATGTTTTTCCTTCGCCGTTGTTAGCACGTGGTAATTGTAACAATATACACATTAGGTCAGAAAACAGCCTGAGTGGTGCATGCGTTCCGGCCAGGATCGAACCTGCGACCTTTGAGTGTGGGACGCGTGCGCTAGCCATTACGCTACCACGACTGCTGCCAAAGAGATCGTCTTAATTACTCGTGTAACAATCTACTATTAACTTAGATTGCCTAAAAGAAATTGCTGTATGTAAAATAATAAATAAATAAAAAATCTTTTATGCATCGAAGGTCTGTAATCTAAATTTTAAAGCCAATACAGCGACAAAGAAAATATCTGCTTCGCTGAATATTATGAAACATTTGCTACCTTATAAAGCCTCGTACCCGCGAGCTTTGAATTAAAAAATATCTAATATAATTTCCCTTCAAAGACATTACATTTTTTCCCTAAAGGAAATTAATATTCTCGAAATGTTTCCTCAAAAAAAATTACCCTTTCGTCAACAAATAATAAAAGGGGGCGTCGTGGGTGAAATCGCTGGGTAAGCCCCTCGTTTGCCTGATAAAATCAATTCAATTTTTTGGAGACTGTACCTGTCATGTCGACCTCGGCGGAGCCTCGTGAGCTGAATAGTAAATGACAGTTTGGTGCCACGGTGAGTTGTTACAGTAAGTCAGCTCTTTCAGTTAGTGTCGACGCGTGACTATATCTTAGTAGCGTGTGGATTCAAACCCTGCACTCAAATAGGCTATCGACCATTGCCACCAGTGGTGGGGAAGTGCCATCGCGCAGATAAAAGTGGCGGTCGTGTGTGGCCGCCAGCGGCCACACGTATCCGGCGAGTCCACACAAAATGTATGAAAAAGCGTGTAGAGAGCTTGTCGCTGGCCACCGTTGTCTGTAGTCACTGACACGTTTACGCACTACCTTAAGTCGGATACTTCTTCAATTGTTATTGTAATGTTTAGATAACTTTTTTACTATTTTTGTATATAATAATTAAATAGTAATTATAGATTTTTCGTATACAATAAAGTTATAAGGAAATAAATCACATGGGTAACATATATTTATTATGAACATATATAAAAAAAAATGATTACGACACATACATACGAAAGCTGAACTTTTACTGATAAATCAATTTAATATGCGATACATAAATCAGATTATTAATTTTAATTTAATTTAATTATTATCCGTGCAGGAATGGAGAAAGAATACAATTTCCTGCGTTGGGGCGGTCTGTCGTAAGAGGAGACAAAACAACCTACAGCCAGATGGTAGAGTATTTGCCCGACTGGATGGCTACCACCCCTGGTCTAGAGTATGCCGCCATAACAATCTTGATTTATGTCCCGGCATTAGTGACCAGATTCCAATCGCCGTTAAGTGCGCATGTGTAACCCTGATGTTGCAAATGTTCGTAGGGGATGGTAACTCTTTTCCATCGAGTGGCCCATTTGCCTGTCTGCTGAAATCTAATCGTACCTAAAAATAAGACTTTAAACACTAAATATAAACCATATACATGTGGGAATGAATCTTGAACGCATGATTTGATGAATGTAAGATGATTTTACTGAACGAAGCCATAGTGTGAAAGAGATAACGAGTGAAAGAGACAGGGAAGATTTTGACGAATGGACGACGTACGCACGACACAAGAAGCAAGACGCTCTGATAAATTTAATTTTAAATATTGAAATTAAGTTATCTAAAAATTAACGCAAGCGCAACGAAAACTCGTAAAAGTGTTGTTTTACTTGCCAGCCGACCATCCTACATACACAAATTAAATTAATCTACATTTCTATTTATATACTAAAGATTTTTGTTTGGAGTTGACTTGCTGTCCTTTCTATCCAATATTGGGAACCGAGTGCTATTTGATTCAGCTGAGCGACGAGTACGCTGAGTCGCTCGTCTATCGCGTAACAGGTTGTTGAATGCTTCAAACTATGCATTTGAATTATTACAGCTTTCTGATAATCTGCTTACATCCTTGTGATACTGAACAGTGTTTGTCATTTAATGCTTAACAATGGTTTACAAGTCCTGGTAACCTATCTCTTGTTCGAACTTCAGTACGCGTTTTTGATACATACATATTTCCTTCTCTTTTTGTATACTGGTATGTATGTATATCTGTCTCTGTCCACCTCCCAATTATGGCTTACTTCACGAAAATGCCGCCATTGTGTCGTCGGATTCGTTTGCGGTGTAAAGAAAACAGACGTGTAAGAAATAATAAGTTTTTTGGCAAGTGCAGTTAGTTGTTGAAATAAACTAAATGGCAGCCGCACTGAAAAGTGATGGTTATTGTTTGAATGATTGATTGAGCTGGATTCAAGATATCTGTAAGATAGGTGATGTCAGGAGCCTTAAGAACAGACGAGCGTGCATGACAAGAACTATGAATGTCAAAGAAGCAAGTGAGGTGTGTAAGAATAAGCCTAAATGGCGCTCTGTTGTTCGTGCCTACCCCGCAAGGGACCTGGCGTGAAGTTATGTATGTATATAGGTATGTATGTAAGATATATAATTATGAAGGCAAAGTGAAGGAAGCTTATTCGTTGACGGGGTTTTGGGTGAATCTGTGTAATAGGCTATTGGACTATTGTATTTTTTTATTATAATTCAACAAAAATGTACATAAGAACTCAAAGCAATAAAATTATACTATTATCTTCAGCGGTTTCGTGTGTATGGAATTTTCCAACTTTGAAAATTTGTTTTTTTTTAATCGGATCCGAGCACACAATCGAAATATACTGCTGTAGAACTATATATAACTTAAAAATGTATATACAATAGTAAAAAAAATAAAAAAAACCTAGACTAAAGCCAGTCCTGCCCCCCCCAGACCAGTGTTGCTGGGCATTGTACCTACCTAGAAGGCTAGCAGAATACCTATCTAGGATTGTATAAAATCTGAACATTACAAACTAAACATGCTTCTGTATTTAAAAAAGAAAGGAATCTGAGATAGAGAAAATAAAGAAAATAATATTTGGCTAGAGGTGTTGCTGGGTAGTTGCTATTCGTGATGAAACGGAGAAAGAATATAATTTCTATCGGCTGGACGGCCTGTCATAAGACAGACACAACCTACAGCCAGGTAGTAGGGTATTTGCACGTCTGGATAGCTACCACCCCTGGTCTAGATTATACCGCCATAACAACCTTGAGTTGTATTCCGACATTAGTGGCCAGTCTCCCGCTAGAGAACAGCAGCACAGTGGTAGCACCTTTGGTCATCATCATCCGAGCGTTAAATCCCGGTTGCGTTCGGAGCGTTCACTCCGACGGCCAGGGTCCGTTTTCCTACTTTTTCTACTCCACTTCGCGCGGTCTTCAGCATCCCCCGTTTTGAGACCATTGGCACGCATGTCATCCTTCACGACGTCAAGCCAGCATTTCTTGGGCCTTCCCCTTCGACCGGGACCTGGCGGAGGTGGCATGGCTAGACATTTGTTCCCCACGTAATTAGCCGGTCTGCGTAAAACGTGGCCGTACCAGCGTCAGCGACACTCTTGCAGTTTGTCTGCTATGTCACGGACATGAAGACTGCCGCGGATGCGGGAGTTCCTGACCCGGTCTTTCCGCGTCACTCCACACATCCATCGCAGCACCTTTGGTATTACAAATGAAATATTTATAAAATGAGATTAATGAATAAATCGGGTCGTTTTAATAGCACACCAAAAAGAAGGCTTGCATTAAAAATCAGCGTTAATTGGAGTAAGCTGATTGAAAACCTTGTTTGCTGAGAATGCGGCGTGAAAATTCTGAATTTTTTAAGACACGTGTAAGCAGTGTAAATACATAGTTGTTTCTTCCAATATTTTTTTCTTATTTATACAGTGCCTAAATAATTGACACAGCGATCTTTAGAGTAACAAGCGTTGAAAAAGCCAACAGAGATAGGGCACGGAGCAAAAGTACTCTTGTCCCTCAGAAGCAATGTACGTGACATGACTTAAATCAGCAATGAATACTCTCATCTCCGCCGTTCGCAGATATCTTGCGATTCGCAAATTCAGATTTGGTTGGACAATAAATTTTATTGAGCGCTTATAACGGCTGAAATTGATTATTTGGGTTGGAATATGTATTTGATAATTGGAGTATTGGTGTGGAGGAACACTCATGTTCGATTATTGTACTAGTTTTAACCGAATTCCAAAATGAGGAAGTTCTTATTATCTGTCTGTCTATTTTTTTAATGTGGTCCTCGATCTCCCATCATTTGCGGACCGATTTTCAAATATTTTTTAATAGGAAGGTAATAGTCCCGCATTGGTCCCATTGTCACCATATGAGGATCTGATGAGTGGATTCTAAGAAATTAGAGAAACCTACGATAATTCTTAACAGACTTCTTCGTGATACAATATTTCGTCAATTGTAAACTGATTTTTAAAAATTGATTAAAACTAACTAACTCCGTTGGCTCAGCGACCCAAAGTGAGTCTTGACCTCCGAAACGAGAGCACGTCACTTCCCTCTTCCTGCGCAGTGTCTTGCCAATTGTGGGTTTGTAGTGCGGTCAGGTCAGCTTCCACTCTATCCTTTCAGCGATACTTGGGACGACCAACCGGGCGCCGACCGATTGGTCGCCCCAAGTATGCTTTCTTCACTCCCCGATCCTCCTCTATCCGCTCTACATGACCAAGCCAGCGGAGACGGTGAGATTTTATCTCTCCAATTATGTTAGGCTCGGCCATGAGGTTTTCTAATTTGGAGTTGGTTCGGACCCTCCAGCTGCCATCTTTTTTTATTGTTGGGCCCAAGATTTTTCGGAGAACCTTCCGCTGTGTGACCAAAAATCTCCACCTTCAGTGTCAGTGAAAAAAATGAATTTAGTATTTAGTAAAAAAGTTAGTATTAACAGTTCTTGATCGGGACTACCAGTTGACCTCACATGATTCTCTGACCGCGCGCTCTCAGCCCTCTAGCTCGAAAACAGTTCGAGGTATGAAAAAATGTCAAAGACAAAAGTTGTAGAGAATTTAATTCTCTATAATAGTGATAATAAATACAAATAGCGTAAAACCGAAAACGAGATATTTGGAAAAATGTAAAAAACAATTTTTGTGATCTTCGACCCATGACTTTAAAACTTGTGACCATCCAATTATATGTGAATTTTGAGAACAGTTTTACGATGCCAAAATACAATTTTTTACGAGGTAATATATGCGTGTGTCGATTTTCCGAAATTTGGCCTAAGAAGACTGGACTATAAATGAAAATTATAGTTCAAGTACCAGGATTTGAAACACATGTAGAATATGTGTGTATAAATGATTATGTACCATAACAAACACGTGTTCTCAATTAAGGTATTAAACAGGATTTAGCCAATCCGCAGTCTCGGTTCGCGCCATCAGGTGGCGCCAGTTGTCATTACTTGGTCTGCGCGCGCGCAGCCCGCGGCTGACACACTTGTTTTTACCTCTCTGTTAATAGGTGTATAAGATAGATAGCACACATAGATGGTTTAAAAGTTATTAGAATTCATCTCCAATAAAGATGCATGTGTCAGCTTAAGCTGACGACTAATAAAATAATCATAATCTGAAATATTATAATCACAGTTTATTACACTAGAATTATTACAATTAGAGTGTCGGGGTGAAGGTAAGGAAAGGAATGCTCCGATGGTTCGGGCATGTGGAAAGAATGTATGATGAAAGAATGACTAAACAGATATACAATGCAAAAGTGGATGGATGCACAAGTCGCGGAAGGCCACGACACACCTTCCATGATCAAATTGACCGTGTGTTAGCAGAAGGTGATGTCAGGAGCCTTAAGAACAGACGAGCGTGCATGACAAGAACTATGAATATCAAAGAAGCAAGTGAGGTGTGTAAGAATAAGCCTAAATGGCGCTCTGTTGTTCGTGCCTACCCCGCAAGGGACCTGGCGAGAAGTTATATATATATATATATATATATATATATATATATATATATATATATATATATATATATATATATATATATATATATATATATATATATATATATATATATATATATATATATATATATATATATATATATATATATGTGTCGCAGAACGGCCTCGTTCTCACGACATCTCCTTTAGTTATTGCAGGTTTAGTGGGCGTTTCGCTCCTGGCCGTGGTACGTGCCATGGTCGGGAGCACAACAGGATGGGACGCCGTCTCCTCTTTCTGCGAGCGCGTCATGCTTGCGAAGGAGGAGGCGGAGCGGGAGCGTGAGCGCACATCACTGCTCCGCTTCCGCCAAAGGAGGACGCGTCGGCGTCGGAGGGCCAGCCAGGACCTTCGGCCGCCATAAGCGGACGGCGTGGGTGGGGCCTTTTGGGGTATAGAGGTTCTCACTCACCTGCACATGCCGTCGAGATGGGGGCGCGGCGTGTTCCGCGCGCGCTCACCTCTCCTCCCGTGGGGCGAGTTACAGACCGCCCCACGCCTAGAGAGCTTGACGATGCTGGGGGAGAAAAGTAATCCCTCGGCAGTGGAAGAGGCCTCTCAGGCCCACGCCTGCCAGGGCTGCGGAGAGGCTAGGTCATATACCCGTAGCCCTGGCATAAGGCGAAGGACGGAACACCCAGGGGTTTTAGTGGGTATCCCTAACTGGGGAGTGGCAATAGCATGGCACCAGTTCTGACTGGGCATGCTAGTGCCACCCCCAATCTGGCGAATCCCACACTAGATCGCGAATTATCCCCCCAAGGTTCTGCCCTTGTCGCGACTTAGTCCTCAATCGGATTTCCCCTGGTCAAAAAAAAAAAAAGGTTTAGTGGGCGTTCATCAGGGTAAAATGCGAGTATAAAACACATGGCCAACGGTTTATACACTTTTAATTTAGATTTAAAAGACATTTTAACATAGTTTAGACCGAGCAGCGGGTTCAGGGCACCGCTCATACTTCCAACTTCAATACTTTCTTTAAAATACTCCATGGTCCAACTCGACCTGTTGCCATCAACCAAATGTGTCACAATAACTCCTCAGTCTACTGAAGTAGATACTACCAAAGAATAGAGGGCGTCCTTGACCCCGCTCAAGACATGCTCTGCTCTCATTGGTCGTTTATTAAATTACAATATTCATAACTTTTATTACGTTAGAACGATCTTTAAGTTATAGAAACATTTAACAAATCTAATTAAATTACATTAAGAATTTTAGAAGTAATTAAAATGTAAACAAATGATATTGTGCGTTATACATCCAGTCAACAATACGTTCAATTAAAGCTTCCCTCCGACACACACACATATATATTTATTACAATTACAATATTAAATACAACACATAAATATTAGGACAATTCCAAGAGTTGTCTCCACGCGTGTCAGGTGTCGAGCAGCAATTTGCCCTCCAGAATACTGCTATTATCGACCTCAATATGAGATCCCTGTCTAAAACTGTCGTTTTAAGACTTGGTTGTAGACTGTCGGTTGAAGACTGTCGGCTGTACTCTCGTTGTAGACTAGACTAGTCCCCCTCTGCCCAATCACCGAGCATTAATAAGGTTCTCGTAGTGCGTCTGCAGTGACACCATCCTGTAATACTTTGGCGCCACTTCATTTTCACTTCCGTCATAACACCAGCTTCCGCCATCCGTATAACTTTCAATTTCCGGTCACTCCATTTTCGATATCCGTTGGCTTGATAATAAATGCTTCTATGTTGACTTCCGATTACTACATCAATGCAGACTATCCAGTTATTGACTACTGACTTCCGTCATATGGTTACTTTACAATACTACTTTACAATCCGAGAAAATATATTATTCTAACACATGCATGAAGAGATTATTGAAAGTAGTGTAATAGTTGCAACAACTCAGAAGGGTTTATGGTAATAAAAGAACAGTAACTGGTAACCTTACGGTTTTAATATATTTCATACAATGAGTACTACATTTTTAGAACACCTCGACATCCTTATAATCATTTTACAGTATTGTTACATACCGACAAAGAAATACGCCTGCTTTAGGAATTCTTTTGTTTACTTTGTGTGTTAGATTTTGTAATTAAGAAAAACATGATATTGTTTTTCTACTTGTTTTATGGCCGTCATCAGTATCGAACTAATAATAATTATTATTGTTTTCGACTTTGTTGGCCGTTCGCAGGTGTGCAAATTACATATTCTTGGAAGAACCCAGCCCACGCAATCGATTGTTTATTGTACAGTTTACTACAAAACCATGGCCGAACGGAGGGGTGGGGCAGTCAAGCGAGGATTACGATACGAGTAACACGTACTTTCGATAAGCGATATAGTGAAGTACTTTGTGCGTGCTATCGAACTGTGCAGTTTTGTACTGGCTGTGTCCAGTTATATTTGTACCTGTTTTATACGTGTTTGTATAGTTCTAATAAATTATACAGTAATTCCAACAGCATTTTAATTCGAGTCCTGTGTAGCTCGTAACAATATAGAAAATGTGTAATGATTGAAGTTTTGTTTCAGCTGTTACCATCAGTCTCCATCTTAATATTTTCTCTTTACTCCTGTTATTACATCTTTCATGCCTGGATTTTGGAACATAAATCTCATTACCAACAACACTCCCCATGTTTTCGCCAAAATGTCCTTCACACTAATTTACGACGTATACTTTCGTCGCATTAAACAATTTTTAAAAGGAACCCAGCACGAATTGGCAAACACATCTCATTCCCTAAAATAAAAGCAAAAATCTCAGCGTATATCCAAATTTACATCCCTACAAGTTGAACATAATACAATGCAACTATAAAAATGTCAACGCGGACATATATCGTCATTAAGCTGGTTATAATAAAGTTATGTGTTGAAACATAACATGGAATTTCATGTTAGCATAATTTGAAATTCATGGAAAGATATCTATAGTAATTTAGTGTGACTGAATGACATCATTCGACGTACTGTTCCACATTGCATGAACGGATAAAGAATACCATCTCCTCTAATGTCTTGTGATCTCTTCAAAATGCTTCTTATACAGACTGCAGTCTCATACTTAATTTGTATACCCTATATATTACAATAAGTAAAATGATTCAGTGAAGCCCCACGCGTAGGTTTGCCGATAAAACCTCATTGAAAAAGCCTCCCTCCAGCATAGCCGCAGGAAGTGGTCAGCGCCCGCCGCAGCCGAATTTATTTGCACACTATCTTCACACCGAACATAGGGTTGGCAGTATCAATAAATGTTGATACTCCGAAAAAAAAAATTGACTACATGGAAGAGGGATTGAGTCATCATCATCCGAGCGTTAAATCCCGGTTGCGTTCGGAGCGTTCACTCCGACGCCCAGGGTCCGCTTTCCTACTTTTCCTACTCCACTTCGCGCGGTCTTCAGCATCCCTCGCTTTGAGGCCATTGGCACGCATGTCATCCTTCACGACGTCAAGCCAACATTTCTTGGGCCTTCCCGGGCCGGACCGGGACCTGGCGGAGGCGGCATGGCTAGACATTTGTTCCCCACGTAATTAGCCGGCCTGCGTAAAACGTGGCCGTACCAGCGTAAGCGACACTCTTGCAGATTGTCTGTTATGTCACGGACATGAAGACTGCCGCGGATGCGGGAGTTCCTGACCCGGTCTTTCCGCGTCACTCCACACATCCATCGCAGCATATTCATCTCCGTGACACGCAGCTCTTGCTTGTGTCGCTCAAGTACTGGCCACGCTTCACTGCCATACAAAAGGACAGGTCTAATGATGGATTTATAGACCTGTCCTTTTAATTTGACCGGCATTTTGGGGTCACAAATGACACCTGTCACCTCACGCCATTTGGCCCAAGCTGCTGTGATACGGGCCTTGACGTCGAGATCGATATCCCCGGATGCACTAAGGACAGATCCCAAGTACTTTGGAACTGGACTTTGGAAGAGGGATTGAGTATCACCCAATAAAAAACGTAACACATTCTATGATCACAGTTGGCGCCACCAGTTCTTTCTTATTTTTATAGAAAATCTACTTAGATGTATATCGTTACAGTGTAGCATTGTTACGCGCAAAGTTTGCTCAAATTATTGTAAATCGGAATTGAAATTATTAATTTTAATTTCGATTTACATGTACATACAATAACATTTTGATTTACATGTACAATAAAATGTTGGTTCAAATTATTGTAAATGTAAATCGGAATTGAAATAATGATTGTCAATATCCATTTACAATTACATTTCCTTTTACATTAACAATACAAAGTTGGTTTTTATTCTTAGTTTATTAATAAACTATTTACAATTAAATTATACATAAAAGAGTACGTATTGGTGCTTATGCGAATGAGCAAGTAAGTGCGAGTCGAGTGAGAACGCCTTTTTTCCGGCCCCCAAGGCTGCTTATATATCCAACGTTCCGTCCGACACCTAGCAGCTAAAGGGCAAGGAGAGATGTGCTCCGGCGGGCGGGTCAGGGGAGCGCTCTCTGTCCGCAACAATCTATATAAGCTAAATTCTAGTAAATAAAGAAAAAACTATTGAATTTACTCGAGAAGAAGTAGCAACCCTGTTTGTGCCGCGTCAGGTATAATATTACGAGGAAGTTTAGGCTATTAAGATACCTGCTATCGGTGCCGCGTCCGTTGTTTTGGCGCGTCTGCACAGCCGATGTTCTGCCGCTACCGTTTCCGAAATTCCATTTTTAGGGTTCCCATACTTTAAAAAAATAGAATGCACCTTACAGTTTTTGCAAGTATGAAGAGATACTATGTCAATATCGTATCAGGTGGAAATTCTTCCTTCCCATCTTCGTCTTCAAGAAAATAATAAATTTTCAAAGGAAGAATGCGGAATACAAGACTCTAACATTTGACGGATCGCTGCAGGAGTAAAACAACTCGTGCATTATAAAAGTACTAATTGTACTAATTGTCGCCTGTAGTTGAAATTCGACCATAATACTTAATTAATTTAAATTATAAGTTTGAACATCGTTAAGATTCTGTTGTTAAAGACTATACTTCTATAATATCAGATTTCACCAAGGCTACGCTGTTAATTTGACTTTATCAATAAACAAAAGAGTATATATCCCTTTACACCCGATGATTATATTTTTTTTAATTATGCATAAAAAATACATTAAATCAATAAAAAAAAATATTACAAACACTACCATGTATTTGACACACACTCTTTTGTTTATTGTTGAAGTCAAATTAAGAGTGTAACCTTGTTCAAATCTGTGATAAGAATGTATGTAATATGTAAAATAATTCCGACCACCGGCCAACCTAGGGGTCGCTGTGTTCTCCTGGTGTTTATTAATTACACATTTTTTTAAGTTATTTGATACTTGAAACTTTTCACATTACACATTTTCCAAAAATCTCGCTTGAAACAAGTTGCCTTTTGCCCGTTGATACGCAATCGAATACAATCGATTCATTATTGAAAAGTATATGTACGTTACGTAATGGAGTCGATGGCAACTAATTGGTAAACTAATTAATGACAGAAATTATTTCACCTTTGGGATCCATTCTAAAATTTGATATCGAAACGCCCTATTAACTGCCTACAGAAGCCCACTCAAGTTACGGCTTACCTTCGAGAAATTTTGGAATAATTTGAACCCTCTATCTTAGCGCATAAAGTTTAAAATCTTATGAATGGTAAATATAGTTAAGTATTAATTTATTGGGTGTCTTCTTTCATAATGCCAATACTTTAATGACTACTGGTCGCCCGTAGACGAAATGCGACCATAATAATTGATTTAATTTAAAAGTTTGAACATTATTAAAGTTCAAAGACAATTGTTTCTATAATCATAGATAACGCCAAGGCTACACTGTTAATTTGACTTTAACAATAAACATTAGAGTACATATGCATGTGTGTCAAATACATGGTACTGTATGTGATGTATTTTTATTGTTTTTATGTATTTTCTTTGCATAATTAAAAAAAATTATTAGCATTCTGCGTTATAAGCTACAATTTTTTATTTTTTGACTTGACATTATGTTGTTGGTCCGAAGACCTCACAACTTTACCGGGGTTTTTGGGGCGAGCACCTTCGCAGGGCGAAGGCGCTCGAACCCGGGGGCAACTTGCTTGAGGGTGCCCCCTAGGGAGTTTTACCTCGGCAGGACTGTTGCCATGAGAGGGAGATGAATCTGATGATGCCCGCCAATGGGCGACACAATGAGCTAATTGGGAACGGGCGACGGGTAATACAAAGCCCGAGAAGAAGGATCGGCGGTTCGCGGCGGCCTACGTTATCTTACTGCCGTTTCGCAACGTGTTATGGCTGGGAGAGAAGAAACGGCGAAAAAAACTTCCCAGCACCACGCCTAGTCTATCCTGTGGGGGGGCTATGTCTCCTGGCGTCCCTCGCGAGGACGTGGAGAGATCGTGATTGGCGTTGTCTGAGACGCCGCCGTCTATGTCTGTCTGTCGGTGCCTGCCGTCCTAACCGCGGGCGGGCTGATCCGGGCCAGCCGTTTTGTGATAGAATAAGCTACTAGCTGCGCCACGATGGAATGGTAATGGAAAATCGCTATATTTTGGACTATCTCTGTCCGCGACGTTCGCGTGGAATTTGTTTTCAAAGCCTCTTCAATTTTGAAACATTTTTCATTGCTGCTCCGCTCCTATTGGTCTGAGCGTGATGATATATAGTCTATAGTCTTCCTCGATAAATGGGCTATCTAATACTGAAATAATTTTTCAAATCAGACCAGTACTTCCTGAGATTACCGCGTTTAAACAAACAAACAAACTGTTCAGGTTTATATATTAGTATAAGATATAAGATAATTCACACTATGTCTTTATAAATTATAGTCTACATGTAATTCTGACCTGTAGCTAATACATAACTGTGCAAGTTTTACTAATTTTGACCTTAAAATATACTTTTTATTATTCAATTGTTGCCATAAAGAGTGGATGTAATGCTATATAGAGCGTATCATTGTATAGAAGACAAGCTTAACCAACCAAAGACAAATGATTTGAATGCTTTAAAAAAAAATTGCAGTAGTTCAGCAGACAGGCAAACGGCTTGATGAAAAGTGGTTACCATCGCCTATTGACATTTGCAACACCAAAAGTGCTACAAATGCGCTGCTGGACTCTTAAGGGAGACTGGAACCTGGTCACTTATGCCGGAACACAACTCAAGGTTGCCATCCAGTCAGGCAAATGCCCTACCACCTGGCTGTGGATTGTTTTGTCGCCTCTTACGATAGGCCGCCCGGCCGCAGGAAATTGTATTTTTCCTCCGTTCCTGCACAAATAAGCTTAAGATGCTTAAGGGAGTTTATCGTTAAATCGAGTGACGGGTCATGGAATTTATACTGTAGTACTTTTAATACATATGAAAATCACTGAGCGTGATATTAATAAGGGCGCGATCACACAAATCCGTACTGGCGTCGAAACAGGCGACGCCACGGCTCCAGGCGGCGATATCAACATTCAAAGGCCTTTAAAGGGTAACGCGACTGTAAAATTAGCTGCCTATTGAACCAGTCGATATAGTGCCGGAGCTAGCGACCTATTTTTTAACGTTAAAACTGTATTTTATTGATTTGTCTTAGTTGAAGGTGTTGTGAGACGAAAATTATTCTGCAAGTATTTACCTGCGAAAGGTTGCGTATAGGTGAGACATACAGTTTGTTATATTCTTTTTTATTTATTTCACGAGCTCAGCAGACAGGCAGACGGTCCACCTGATAGAAAATGGTTACCATCGCCTATGGATATTTGCAACACCAAAGATGCCGCCGTAACACAACTCAAAGTTATTATAGCGGCATGTTCTAAACCAGGGGTAGTAGTTATCCAGATGAGCAAATACGGTACCACATGGCTGTGGGCTGTTTTGTCGCCTCTTACGACAAGCAGCCCGGCCATAGGAAATTGTTTTCTTCCTACGTTCCTGCACGGATAATTTACACGAAATGTTCTGTTTTTGTTTTTTGGCTACAGAACCAATAGAAATATCGAAAAATTACATATCTCCAAAATCACTCAACAAATATTGTTTAAACATTGTGTTAAAAATATTTATGTCGTTCCGATACCGTTTTGTTCCAGCGGCTATGGTGCCCAAAAAAATATTACTTCAGTATACCATACGCAGACGAAAGAATGCGTCACTTGGCTCTCGTACTAAGTATGATATTCGGGCATGACGGGGCGTTATATCCCCGCGTGATATGCGTAGTCATCGAGCCGTGACATTCAAATTGCGATTAAATAACTTCGGATTAGTGATCTTACAGGCGTCTTTATTATTCGGTTGACTTACACTGCGAACATTTGACACATAATCAAGACCTCCAGCTATGTAGAACTACTTGTGTTCCGTATTAGTACAATCCGTGCAGGATCGGAGAAAGAATACAATTTCCTGCGGCCGGGCGGCCTGCCGTAAAAGGCGACAAAACAACCCACGGCCAGGTGGTATTTGCCCGACTGGAGGGCTACCAGCACCTTTGGTCTAAAGTATGTCGCCATAACCTTGAGTTGTGTTCCGGCATTAGTGACCAGGTTCCAGTCTCCCTTAAGAGAGCAGCAGCGCATTTTTAGCAATTTTGAAAAATTCTTTCAGTGTTAGTTAGCCCATTTATCGGGAAAGGCTATATATCATCACGCTAAGATCGATACGAGCGGAGCACCAATGAAGAATGTTTCAAAATCGGGGGGTTATTTTAACTTACTTTTCTAACTATTCCACGCGGATGAAGTCTGAACTGAGTGTCATGTACACATACTTGTCACCCTAGGGAGTATAAAGTCACTGTCTATGTATCGATTAATGTCACGAGAGTTCTTATTAAGGTTCAATAACACAATTTGCCTTTATGCTCCCACAAAGGGAGGCCCTTAATAAATGATTGGCATACTCCAAACTAGCAATACGCCAAATTAACTGTGGCCCGGTCAAATTCAATTGAACCTTGAAGAGGGGGTGAATGTGTGGAGGGAGGGGATGACTTTCACTGGATTTGTATTATTCTATTAGTTCAACTATTTGCTTTGAGTATTTTAAAGCTGTTATTACGAGAGATGGTATTAAAACGATCCGAATATGTTTTAAAAAGATATCAATAATATAAATCCCATACTATTATAAATTTGAATGTAAGTTTGTGTCTAAATTGTTTCATTTATTAAAATTTAAGTTCAGTTTTACCAATATATATGAAAGGATTAATGTGTTTAGTTTTGTTAATTTACTAAGAGATGGCGCCACCGTCGTTTTGCATCGCGCATGGTTTATATTTCGTGTAGTCACTTGAATTATTCGATTTTGCCAATAAGGAGTTCTTACGTGTTTGCTTTTCAAGTGCTTGAATGTTTGAGTTTTGTATCCCTATGTAAAGTGAATTGTGCAGTGCTAACAGTTTGTTTGTTACTCTTTCACGCGAAAACTACTCAACCGATCATCAAGAAACTTTGTACACATATTCTTGGAGGTACTAGAATTTAGAAGTAACATAGGATACTTTTGATACCGAAAATTAAAGAGTTCCCATGGGATAGTTAAAAGAACTTTCTACGTAACAAGTTTTTAGGGTCTACAAACAAATTTTTAATGAATAATGGGAAACAAAAATACGTTCAATAAACAAGGTTGCCCAAACAGACTCGTCACCATTGTCGCAATATAACAAAACGATTAAATAAAAAAAAATCTCAAGAACTACATGTCTCCTAGATATGGGGATTGTAGAAGAGAGAACTACTCCTTCCCCGCCGCCCTCCTACAACTTAAAATTCAGTGCCCACTGATCTAAAGGTTAACCTTTATTTTTGTATATTAATTAATATTTTTAAATCTCGTTTTAACATCGACTGTCAATCATAACGGCTTGAGATCGTACATCGGATATATATCGAGCGCCTTTAAGGAGGCAATATTGAAACCCCATAACATTCAAGAGACCGGGTGCCATTGATATAAAACCTAATTCCAGTGTCACCTACCGATTCCAATGGGGATTGTTCACAAAAAATTACCCTCTGATTTTATATTTTTATTAGGTAAAATAGGGTATTTTAAGATACTAATTTGAATATTTTTATATTTTTTTTTATTGCAGGAGATCAGCAGACAGGCAGACGGCCCACTTAATGGACAGCGGTTACCATCGCCTATGGACATTTGCAACACCAAATGTGCTACGAATGCGCTGCTGCTCTCTTTAGGGAGCCTGGAACCTGGTCACTAATGCCGGAACACAACACAAGGTTGTTATGGCGACATACTCTAGACCAGGGGTGGTAGCCATACAATCGGGCAAATGCCCTACCACCTGGCAAATTGTATTTTAAGCGTTAGTTTTTTTATGATTCGATTTTAAAATTATTTCTCCGATGACGTCATAAGGAACAAGTTTAAATTGCTTTCTTTGCCTAGAAAACAAAAATAATAAAAGTAAGTTTTATTTATATAATAATATAATCATAGTAATCTGTGCTACTATTCGTCACTATTATTAGTCACTGACATTACTCATTACGTCGTATCGTGATCATTTTAGTGTGTTTTGTCGCTAGGCTTATAATTTTTCGTGTTCAACCATTATTATTGTCTATAGTTATCGTTAATTTTTTTAAAGTGATCTTTAGGGAAAAATCCATGGTACAGAACTTAAATCTAATGTACAGCTAGAATTTTATTTACACCTGAAGCAGGCAAACAGGCAGGCGGCCCACCTGATTAGATTTAGTAAGGTCAAATAAAGGTCAAACGCATTTCTTACAAAATACAAGAAGATCGTACGTTTTTTGGAATTTTAACTAGACAGAAATGATTAGGGACACTATTCCTCGAAATGGTTGTTGAAATAGCTAGATTGAAAAAAAGTGAACAATCCCAATTGTTAGAATCGAATTTGTTATTATAAATCCACCATATGACGGAAGTTGTCAATAATCAGATAGAGTATTCATTGATGTAGTAATCGGAAGTCGTATAACCGGATGCCAACGTAGAAGCATTTATTATCAAGCCAACGGATATCTAAAATGGAGTGACCGGAAGTTGGAAGTTATACGGATGGCGGAAATTGGTGTTATGACGGAAGTGGAAATGAAGTGGCGCCAAAGTATTACAGGATTGTGTCACTGCAGACGCACTACGAGGATCTTATAAATACTCGGTGTTCGGGCAGAGGGGCACTAGTCTACAGCCAGCAATGTACCACGACAGTTTACAATTGCCAGTCTATAACCGACAGTCTACAACGGACAGTCTACAACGGACAGTCTACAACGGACAGTCTTGGACAGGGATCGCATATTATGTTCGATAATAGCTGCCTGAAAATAGAAGTATTCTTGGAGACTAAATTGCTGCTCGACACCTGACACGCAGGAGACAGCTCTTGGAATTGTCCTAATATTTCTGTGTATCATTGTGCTGTATTTAATATTGTAATTGTAATAATTCTAGTGTAATAAACTTTGATTACAATATTTCAGATTATTATTATTTGTTAGCTTGAGCTGACACACGGATCTACTCTCTGCTATTCATCATTCTCTCTGTATCTCGCCTATGTATAATTTTAATTTATATATAAGTAATACAGTCCACATCGAGTTTTATTTGGAAGAAGCAAGTGCCACCAACAACAACCACAAATAAAAATTAATATTAAATAATTAAAAGGAGCTAATTGGGGCTCGCCTAAATAATACTCATTGACACTTGACATTTTTATCTTCCGTGATCACCGCTACCGAAAAGTGGGCGAAACGTCAAAATCAAAATCAAATGAATACCGAGCTTATAACTAAAATTGCTTTGGGTACGGCGATAGATTTATGACTTCCAATCATAAAAAAAATATTTTTTATATATCAATGCTTTCAATAAGTTATCGTTACAATTCATCATTCATTAATTTTCATTTCATAATTAATTAGCCTGAAATTTAACGAAACTTTTACATGTTGGAATTTAAAACAAGCTTATCCGATTTCAAGCTGGGAGCTATTTCGAGTTAAAAAGTTAAAGCTTGAAAAAGGAGCTTTCAGACAAATTATTTAAAACTTTGGATCACGCGAGCTTAATTCTGTTTTGAAGCTTTATTCCAACAGTAGTAGGGCCATGTGGGTTTGCTGTATTATATATAACTGATATTTTTTGATGGCGAAGGGTTCTAAAAATGTTTGTAAAATGTAAAAAGTGTGAAATGTGGCTTTCGGGGTCGAGACCCTGGGGCCGTGGGGGCCTGGAGCTCATCACCTCTATCGAGACCTCTCAAGGCGTCTTATTGAGGTCTCGCGTGACCAAAAGGCTGGCTTGTACGTAGGGCAACGAATAAGCGTTGCCATCCAACGTGGAAATGCGGCCAGCATTTTGGGCACGCTCCCCGCCGACAGCGATATGGAGTCAATTTTTTATTTATACATCTATTTATATATCTATTTTGTAAATAGAAATTAGTTTTTTTATGAGTTTATTGATAGTATCTATAATTAAAATGTAAAAAGTAAATGTATGTAATATGTTAAAACCGTAAGGTTCTCTGATTATAAATGTACTGACCGGTTGCTGATCTTATATTACCATAAGCCCCTCTGAGTTGTTGCAAGTATTGCACTACCGCTCATACATCCGTTGCGTACTTTAAGGAACAATTAGCATATCTATAGAAGCGAAAGTGACTTATTTCGATCGTGGTGTCACTATTTGAGCCTGTTGTAATGTACACAATGATTACCATCATTTTCATTCCTATTATTTACACAGATCGATGACTGTGACCCCACCATCTCATTTTCGCTGATCATATCATAACTAATAATATTTGGTTGTCTCTCAACATTACAACCTATCACAATGTCATCCGACTTATATGACAATATATCGTTTAACATATTTCTTATCTTCTCTTTGTTATCTGAGTATAAAAACTTTCATCATTTTCAAACCAATTATTCGAATAAATATATTCATTATTCAGCAGTTTATCAGGTATCTTTTCATCTAACATTAGTGAATTCGGTGAGTTAAAATCAATACTAACAACCTCTTTCTTAATAAAATTAGCTTTGGCCTTTCCTATTTTAACAAAGCTTAATTCAAAATCAATGACAGCGTAATTGTAAAATAAAAAGTCTTGTCCTAAAATACAATTTCTAAGTGGAATTTTCCCTAAGACTTTCAGTGTGGAACCTTCAACTCCATGTAACTCTATATCATACGAAATGGCCTCAATTTTGTATGTAATATGTTAAAACCGTAACAATGTGACTATTTGTACGGGTACTGTACGAACAATTTATAATTATTCGTACCGCCGCTGTCTGCCGATTATTAGTTATTCAATTTAAAAAAAATTAAGACGGAATTGGATGATTAGCTTGTTTTTTAATTAGGTTAGGTTAGTTTTTTTTTAATGACATGTTTTAAAGAATTATTGAAAACATGAAAATAAAAATAAAAAATAAATTCTAAAATGAGGGTGGGGTATAGATACACGGCACATTTATTTATTATGAACAAATCAGAACATTTTTAATACAGGTTAGGTGGTTATTTTTTTTTATAACCACCCAAAAATAATTTTCCGACAGATACACGATTAGTCCCTATGTGTACTGGCGCTGTACATTACGGAACAAGATCTGCTTATATGTTACTACAAAGTATACGCGAGTATTTGCGTACTGCTCTTGTGTGGATTGGAAGAACTTCGGAAAATACTTATTTTCAATCTTTAATTAGGTTAGGTTAGGTTTTTTTTTGGCCGAGCCTTTTTAAGAACATTTTCAGTACCCGTATTAATAATTATAAATTGTTCGTACAGTACCCGTATTAATAGACTCAGCCATACCGTAAAGTTTGATTATAAATTTGACCAGTTCCTGTTCTTGTATTACCACAAGCCCTTCTGAGTTGTTGCAAGTACGCAACGGATTTCCAGATCTATAGAAGCGAAAGTGACTTATTCCGATCGTGGTGTCACTATTTGAGCCTTTGTAATGTACATAATGGTTTTAGGATGGCTATACTATGTTAACACAGGTGATTAGTCCTACCTTTATCGAGATGATCTACGTGTTAAACCTGTTCATTTAACATAGATAAGCAAGGTGAGTATAATATCTAGCAATCTAATTTATTTATAAAAATACTTTAAATGTCATCAAATATTTACTTTAGCTATGTCTGGTTAAGACAATATAATCATGCTAATACATTTATTATAATAACTTATGTATTTTAAAATATATTATTGTATATCTGTTTATATTTATTCATTTATTATATATCAAACAGCTTACAATATTTATAACTAAGTCAATAACCTCTGTTTAATATGATTTATGCCAATTACTGGATACTTCAGGCTTTACAATATTTTTGTCAAAAGCAAGACCGCTATGAAGAGTTTATCTTAAGCTCTGATATGAATGTAATGTATATTTATATATGTAATATATGCGTATATATATATATATATATATATATATATATATATATATATATATATATATATATAAATGTATAATGTGTGTATTTGTGTATTTAATTCTTAAATTACTGTGAATATCTATTGCCTTTTTCCTGCACCAACTGCATCGCCTGATTCAAATTTCTTTGATTTAGGTTCCCTGGAAGAAATCGCTTTGAGTGATACGGCCGCCTATTGTATTGCCTAGAAAATTGCCTATTGTAAATACGGTATGTTTTTGTAATTGTAAATTTTGGTGTGCAATAAAGTATTATCTCTCTCTCTCTATTTTTTGAATAGTAATATTAAGAAATTATCACCATCATTCATGTGGGCTTAAATAACTTGGGATTATAATTCGCAGATGCCCAAAGTTATTACAACAATTTTCCTTGGCTATGGTTAAAATTTTAACTAGCCAAGTTTAGTTTATCGCGTGTACGTTTTACGCTCTGAACTAAACTCGTAAACAATATCAGGTTTAACGGGAGATTTAAACGGACACGTTTATGTTATGGTTTTGCATAGTTTTAACACTTTGTTGGTTCTCTGAGACTGTTTAATACCATCATTTTCATAGATAAGGTATATAAAGGCTTTTTTATTACTACCGACTCCAGGTTCGTACGTGTATTAATCTAGGCATATAGATACAATTGACGGTAGCACATCATCCCTCCAATTTTGCTGTCTACCCTCTTTCTGTGTAAGGAGACGGATAATACAGGGCAGGGTAGGAGCAGCCATTTTGAACATTCACTGTCGAGACCACAACGCAGCGAGTGTTCATGATTTTTTGAGTAAATAATGATAAATAAACATATTATAATCGACAGACAAACACATATATTGTATATGCCCAAATTAAACAAGTTACGCTTGTGTTATGGGTAATATACAACACGGACTATTATACCGATCCCAGACACTCAGAAATTGACTATACCAAGAATTGAAACCGGAGCGCCTCTGCGTTGCAGTGAGGTAGGCCGGTAAAAGCTTAGCCCACTCAACCACAGAGGGCGCCAAACATCCGTTATTCTTATTGTGATTACTGGCCGTGCCAAGAACGTGCTAACACTTTGTACAATGTACAAAGTACAAATGCCGCAAGATATGAATAAAATAAGTACAAAATAGAACAAAATTACTGATGCAACAAAAGACGGCAGACAAAAATAACAGACTTCTCTCCATTTAACGGTATAGAATGCACAGTGCCTTTAATTTCGTTATAGTTACACTGTATATATATGTCGGAGGGAAGCTATAATTGGATGTATTGTTGACTGGATGTATAACGCACAATATAAAAATAAAATCGGCAGACAAACACACACACTGCATATCCCCAAAATTAAGCAAGTTATGCTTGTGTTATGGGTAATATACAACGGACCACTCTGGGGCCGATCCGAGACACCCAGACCATGGTAAATAACGGAGAAAATACGTTTCCGAAAATTTACTATACCGGGAATCGAACTCGGAACCTCTGGGTTGCAGAGAGGTAGGCCGTCGAAGGCTTAGCCCGCTCAACCACAGAGGCCGTCAAATCATTTGTTTACATTTTAATTACTTCTAAAATTCTAAATTTAATTTAATTTGATTTGTTAAATGTTTCTATAACTTAAAGATCGTTCTAACCTAATAAAAGTTATGAATATTGTAATTTAATAAACGACCAATCAGAGCAGAGCATATGGCGGAGCGGGGTCAGACGCCTTCTATACTTGAGTAGTATCTACTTCGGTAGACTGAGGAGTTTTTGTGGCACATTCGGTTGATGGTAATAGGTCGAGTTGGACCATGGAGTATTTTAAAGAAAGTATTGAAGTTGGAAGTATGAGCGGTGCCCTGAACCCGCTGCTCGGTCTAAACTATGTCAAAATGTTGATCGAATCTAAATTAAAAGTGTATAAACTGTGGCCGTTGTGTTTTATACTCGCATTTTATCTTGATGACGCCCACTAAACCTGCAATAACTAAAGGATATGTCATGAGAACGAGGCTTTCTGCGACATCAGAAGTGGGATCTCAGCTTGCGCCCACAATGAAAGCAATGACTGCGAAGCCTTGATGAGAAAGCGTGCTGATGGATTGAAGGATGCTCCCGGAAGCGCTGACAGTGGAGGATATGTATATTCACCTGCTGCTCTGCCGGAATACCTACTTAACACCACGGTATTCCGCCGTAAAAGCGTGAATATCAAACTGCTCAAGCCGGCCCTAAAACTGTAATCATGATAGTCGTAATGATTCCAGCAAGGCCCTACCACTTTAAAATCTTCATCTTAAATCCAACAAAGACTGTCAAAGAACTGTTCTCTTAATATTTGTTGCGAAGTAATTCTCTTAGGATATTAAGCGTATCCGGTACAAATGGCTATATTTAGAGGGTGGACCGTAAAATGGGGGCAATATATACCGGTGGGGCAGTTAGCGACGATTATCGGTACGGTTAAGACAGATTTATTTTGACAATAAAAGTAAACAGCGGTCGCACTCAACCGCGCGCCATTAGCGAGAGGGATTCCCTTTGAAATGAGGGTCTGGGCGATGGGAGATTGGCGGGCGATCTTTGATCTTGATTTGATTGATCTTTGGGCGATTCTTTTGTTTTTCTTTGGAATTCCAAAGAAAAACAAAAGAATCATCTAATAAAAATACGTTTCAACGGTTTTGATTATTGAGATATTTCGGTTAATTTCGTCAAATCTTATCGTTGATCATTTTGTAATACTTGAAAATGGAAGTCTTTGAGAAGTGCGTCCTCTCCGTCCAAGACACTGAAGGCAAGGTTGGTCCACAAGTCCCAAGTTGCTCAACGGGCTATGAAGCGAGCTGATATGGGTGTTTTTCTTATGGATAAAATTAGAAATGAGGATATTCGTTAGAGTACCAAGGTAACCATCATAGCTCGCAAAATCAGCAAGTTAAAGAGGCAGTGGGCCGGTCACGTCTGCCCCAGGACCGATGGTCGATGGAGCAGACGAGCCCTGGAGTGGAGACCATGCTTGGTAAACGTAGTGTCGGACGCCCTCCAGCCAGATGTATCGACGAAATGTGCAAGTTCGCCGGTAGACGCTGGATGAGGAAGTCGGAGGAGAGAAATGAGTGGCGCTGACTTGAGGAGGTTTACGTCCAGCAATGGATTGCGAATGGCTGATGACCAGCATTTTTTATGATATTTTTTTATTCCGTCATTTCGGACACTTTGCAGTAACCGTGATCATGGACGATGTTGTATGTTTAAGTTAGCTCAGGGGCAATATCGGACAGACAATACGATGGAGTCAAATAAAACTATAGTGTTAATTGCCAGTCAATTGTTTTATTTATAATAATCAAGACCAAACAGACAACAAAGATGTCAAGTATCAATGAGTATTGTGTACTTAGCCTACCGCCAACTTTTTTATTTTAATTTTGGTTTCTGATCATTGTTTACTACAGCAGAGCCTAATCTAAATTACCTCTCATTGCAACATGTTGTGGCATGAAGATTCGAAGCGGCGCAAGAAAATGTTTAGCAACGTGCCTAGCTCTTATAATTTTATATAATACTAGCTGTCCCAGCAGACTTCGTCCTGCCCGGAAAAGCTTCAATCGATATGCCGACAGCAGCTCCACCTGCCGGGTCCAATTGTGAACCAACTCAGAAACCTTTTCTGGCTCATGCACAACAATTTTGCTAAACATCATCACATGATCAAATGTATAGTTTACGATTCTATAAAGGACATACAGACAAACATTCGTTTTATATATAAGAAGAAGAATATTAAAGCCGATGGAAGGAAAAAAGAAATCAAATAAATTACCGCGCTTAACACCATTAAAACGTAGCTTTATTATTAATAATACTTAATTCCTATACAAGAAATTAAGCACTTCAGCAGTGAGGGTCTGCTCCCCTATAACTTGTACCACACAATACATCAGGATGGTTGGGTCGGAGTTTAGGCGTGTGTAGCACGGAGTGCTCTCAATGTTGTGATAGCCGCGGGATAGTGCCAAATACATTAGCAAATAGGCTCACTGGCAAATTGTTTGCTATCCTTATTGCCCCGTAAAGTGGCCGACGGTTAAGTCTCAGGAAGAACGTAACAAATAAGCGAGATTAAAATATTTTTTCTACTCTTAAAAATGACTGCGCGCTTTATGTATCCAATTATCTAGATCATTGCTAAGGACTTGGACTCCATTGTTAAGGACTTGTTAAGGATAACTAACTAGAAGTATGCTGTTATTATTGTATTTATATTTATGCTATTTAGTGAATAATTATATAATATGTATTGCTTTTAGTGATGGTAGCGTAATGGCTAGCGCACGAGACCCAAACTCAAAGGGCGCGGGTTTGATCCTGGCCGGAACGCATGCACCACTTAGGCAGTTTTCATATTGTTATAATTATCACTTGCTAACAACAATGAAGGAAAACATTGTGATGCAATCTGCACATCGAGATGACCAATGTATTAAACCTGCCAAGCCGCTTTGGATAAGCGTGGCGGGTATACTGTCCGTTCCCCCTAATATATTTATGTATATATTAATACGTGAAGGAAAACCTTTGTACCCCTTTTTACGAAAATTACGCGGACGGAGTAGTATGAAATTTCGCACACTTGTAGTTTATATCGACAAAAAGCGACGAATGCATTTTATATATATTATGAATATTTTTTAAATTATGCATAGGTATTAAATCAATAAAAAAACTTTACACACACTACCATGTATTTGACACACACATGCATATATACTCTTTTGTTTATAGCTAAAGCACAGATTAATAAATAATTACTCTAAAGTCAAATTAACAGTAAGCCAATGCGACGTCTGTGATTATAGAAGTATAGTCCTCGATATTAATTATTATGGTCGAATTACGACCACGGGTGTCCACTAGTAAATTTAATTATGTATATAAATCTATATGTATATTTATATAATAATATCAAAATATAATATTCTTTAAAATATTGTGCAGCAAAACTCTGTTCTAGCTTTTGTACTATATTTCTCTCCCCATCCTAAGGTTGTTTGGAAGAGATCACTGTGAGCACATGAGTAAATAAACGGAACGGAGTTTAAGCTTCATACAACGGCGCAAATCGGTCGAAGCACACGCCGCTTGTCGCGTACGCGGCGAGACAGGTCAAAACCAGTTTACGCCAGTACGCCAGTGGACAAACTCAGGGGCGGCAGTGCGATGCGTATGACGCACGTTGTTTTGATAGCTGCATGTTTGAATATTTGAATGTGAAAACGTGGTATTTTATTAAGTAAATATTATTACTATTAAATATTGTCAATTTGAAATGCCATGTGAGTGTTTTCTGTTAGATTACTTGAAAAAAACTTTGTTCGATTCAGAATTTACCACACCATTATAAGAAATAATAAATTATAAAAAAAACAAAAATTATAAAAAGATAATTATTAGAGTAAGTAATTTGTAAAGTAGGTATCTATTCTATCATACTGAATATAAAGTATTTAACAAATGTTTTGTTTAATTTGTCTTTACCTATTGTGACGACCCTGCAAGAATAGGTAACAATTTTGCATGTTCTTAAGAAGCTTTAATTCTTTTCCGTTTATTTACTCATGTGCTGTGACCGATAAGACCGCCGTTTGTACCTAATTCTAAACTGTTTTTGTATTTTGTTTCATTAATTTTGTTGAACAATAAAGTATATTCCATCATTAAATTCTGTCTTAGTAAGAGCAAGGACCTATAACTTCGTTTTGTTCTTTAAAAGAGAATGCGGAGACAAATTTGTGTAGCCAATAGCAAGCAAATATTCTTTGCTTGCTACTAGCCAATATATTGTTCAACGTATGCTTTACTATTTCTTAAATACAATTTTTTTTTTCTTTTCGCTCGGTCTCTCCGTCATGGTTTAAGACAGAGTCATCGGTTCTTTTATTTATTGCTCTATATATGCATTAACGTTAATTTCTACTGCTTATTCTAAAATAAAATAATTTTTAATAATCTTATATTCTAAGCTGCAGTGTACAGTGCTTTCCTATGTAGTAGGTTTTTATTACAGTTTTTCTTACTTATTATTTAACACTAAATGTAAATATACTTCAGTATATTTCTTTAGGGTTATACTATACAGTTTAATTTTGTCTATAGCTGGTTCACATATATAATAGTTCTATTTTGCTGTTATGTTTCAGATTAGCTACTACATTTCGGGGGCCTACAGTAAGGTGAGTGCAGTTTTATATATTTGTTTTGTGTTATATCCTAAATACTATTATTGATATCTTTAACAACTTATTACAAGTCACTGGACTTTTTACACTTCGCAGATATAATAATATAATTGAAGGTAGTTTTAGATATTTTATAGTACAAAAGCTGCCGGTGGAATGAGGTGGACGCAGTTGTTTATCTACCGCCCGACATTACGTGAAGGAACGGAGAAAGAATACAATTCCCTGCGACCGGGCAGCCTGTCATAAGAGGACACAAAACAACCAAAGGTAGGTGGTAGGCATTTGCCCAACTGGATGGCTACCACCCCCGGTTTAAAGTATGTCGCCATAACCTTGAGTTGTGTTCCGGTATTAGTGGCCACTCCGAAAGCACTTTTGGTGTTGCAAATGTCCATAGTTGATGGTAACCGCTTTCCATCAAGTGGGCCGTTTGCCTGTCTGCTGAAGTCCTGCTATAAAAATTACGCTCTTCAACTAGTAAGTTAAGTAGTAATAGTAGAATTTAACACAGACTGTGGTGTAAGTACTTTTTACATATCAATCTTTCAAATAGTACTTACTTTAAGAACTACGAGGTATTGGATGACTGAAGGTGCAGGTGGTTGGAGGTCATCGGGTCATGTTGGCCCCAATTGTTTATCATCTCAAAAATAATTAATATAGTCTGCTTTTGTAATTATTGTTACGAATTGCGGGACTCGAATTAAAATGCCGGTGGAATTATTATAGAGTTTACTATCACAACAAATCCAAACGTATTGCAGAAGGTCGTAATTCAATAAAACGCTCACAGCCCGTCGATATAGTTCCCGATTGTACACACGTCGCGCCCTGTTCGTGGTTCTCGATCGTCTGCCCCCCTCCCTCAATCACGTCATCGTTTTACACAGCACATATGCCCAGTAACGTGGATCGAATTTCCTAAAATCAGCTTGTACTTTAAAATCCGTAACACCTGGCTAATGATTACAATACAACAATAGGCCGTTCTATAGAAACTTATTCCAATAAATAGGTAAGCAAAAGAAGACGATCATAAAAGAATTACAATAGTTTCATTCTTACTAGTTATGAGTTCAAATGCCGACGGGTAATAAAATGTGTTTTGTTTCAGGTATGCAGGTGGGTTTTATTTTTGCCGGGACCTAAGTTGTAACATTATGTATTTTTGTGTGCAATAAAGTGTTCTCTCGCTCTCTCTTCCTCTCTCTCAAAGTATGTAGTCTCTCAAAGTAGTAGTGTAAGTACAATCAGGTGATTGTAATGTAAATTAGGGTGATGAAACGCAAACCATTTTATCCGTGCAGGAACGGAGAAAGAATACAATTTCCTGCGGCCCGGCGGCCTGTCGTAAGAGGCGACAAAACAACCCACAGCCAGGTGGTAGGGCATTTGCCCGACTGGATGGCTACCACCCCTGGTCTAGAGTATGTCGCCATAACAACCTTGTGTTCTGTTCCGGCATTAGTGACCAGGTTCCAGGCTCCCTAAAGAGAGCAGCAGCGCATTCGTAGCACCTTTGGTGTTGCAAATGTCCATAGGCGATGGTAACCGCTGTCCATCAAGTGGGCCGTCTGCCTGTCTGCTGATCTCCTGCAATAAAAAAAAAAACCATCCATAAAAAAATAGGACAGTGTGTACAAGCTTTATAGTTACGAAGTTATATTTCCAGATTATTAGACAGTGTAAATAATGCCGCAGAATATATCAATATACCCTCATAAAGTAGAATAAACGTAAAAAAGCCGCGGACAATAGTTTCACGTGTAACAGTAAACCAAATCGGCGGGAATAAAGGCGGGGACACAATACGGGGCGATAAATGAAAATGGCCGGGAATTCAGTGCCGGCGGCGACAAAAGGCCAGTCGTAAAACAACCGGATTAGAGGGTGGACACACTATCGGCTGAATTGCGGGCCACGAGATCAGCGATTGGAAAGATCGACGGCCTCTGTGCTTGAGAGGGCAAAGCCTTTTCTGGACGAATTCACTGGAACTCCGGCTTCAATGACTTTCCGTTATTTGCATTAGTCTGGGTGTCTGGGATAGGCCTCTAAGTGGTCTGTTGTATGTTACCCATAACATAGACGTAACTTGCACAGCTAGAGGATAAACAATCTGTGTAGCTCTTTGCAAGAAAATTCACTGTAGTCTTTAAAAAGTGGCTGATGAAGGAGTATTTCTATACTGTAGAATGTAGATGAATTTCTCGCAAAGTGCTTGTCGCTATTATATCGGAAATCTCTGATCTATTTGGTATTTTTTCTGTTGATATAATTTGCTCATTTATTATACTAAAGCTTAATTGATACATTCCTAAATTAGAATATTTATGTAATTTTAATTTTAGTTTTGATGTCATTTTGTATACCATTATGTGGTAAAATGTATTGAGCATCTACAATTGTATAACCTGTACAAACTATTCTTGCAAATAAAGATATTGATGGATTGTGTTTGTTTGTTGGTTTCAAATTAAAAGTTCATATTTTTACGTCGTTATCCCATTAAACCCCAAATGCGTCTGGAGCATCCGATTTGGACCCTAGGCCTCGCTAAAAAAAATTCCACTTCGTGTGATCTCTAGTACTCCTTTTGTGAGAAAATTAGCTCGGGTTTACCTGATAATTTTTTGGGCCTCATTTTTTTGTTGATTCAATGAATATAATACTGATATTATGAGTATTTTCTTAGTAATTTAGAATTAAGTATATTGAGATTATCTGCGTGTGAAATAGTGTATATAAAATTCAAAACCTGAGTTGCCTGTACATTGAGGGTATTTAAAAAAACCACTGGAATACACTATATAAACAAAGGAGAACTTGATGCATTTATTTTTACATTTCTTGTCTGTTTACTCTAGATAGTAAATTTCCGAAGTTCAAATCTGAGATACTTTATATCCAGAGAATGTTACGGAAATTTTCGTGGGGGAGGCTTAAAGTGGGCAGGTAGAAAAAAAATGGTCGATAAAATCTTTAGTCAAACAATTGTACTTGTACATGCCTTTAGTAACTTTATTTATCCCGAGTTATTACGGGAATGTCGGGGATTCTTGTATACTACTTACTTTATACTAAACCATCCATTATGCTGCTGAAAATAAATTAGATTTTAACTTTAACAAAATAACTCGTAAAGTTATTAGCGACATGCATTGACACCTAGAGGCTTGACATTTTCCAATAACTAAGTCAGGGGCTGGCAATGCTGCTTCAACAGCTGAAGATATCAAACCGCGCAAATATGGAACCCTAGGGAGAGGTTACATATTTGTGCCGTTTGGAGTTGAAACTAGGTTCGTGGGGTCCATCGGCAAAGGGTTTCTGCACAGAAATTTGTAAGAAACTCTTTGATACCAGCCGTGATCAGGAGGCTAGTTCGTATTTCGCGCAACAAATCAGCATTGCCATGTAGCGTGGCAATGCAGCCAGCCTTCTGGGCACGCTTCCCTCTGGGAGCGATTTACATACTTACTAAAATTTATTTATAATATACCTTTTTTATTTAATTGTAAAAAGCTTGTGTATTCCGTACGTGTACATAGAAATGGCTAAAATGAAATATATATTTATTTTTGATAAATAAAAATCACTCGTAAATATTATTACCTGTCCAACGTGGACAAATGGCGGGCAAATGCTAGTGTACACATATAAATGTAAAAGGAAGCTGGTTTTTCGCATAGGCCTCAAGAAAAGTAACGATAGACCCGCTAGATTAGTGGCCGCACAGCAATTTCCCAAAAGTTGCAGGCAGCGCCTCTCTCCACGCTCGCCCATTGACGGAACTATAAAACGGAGGCCGCCATAAAAGCGGCCCCTTAACACGCATGCATACATCACTAATGATTTATGCCGTACATTGAGCGTTAACTATTGCCCCACATGAAAATATTGCAGAACAAAAACTGCAACGTATCGCGTTCATTGCGTGTGAGAAAAAAATACGTAGGTGATATATTAAATTCGGGAACGGATTTTGCGAATTCAGTTTTTTATGTTAGCAGATTTGTAAAATACTCCAGGAACGGATAAAGAATAGTGGTGGCAAAACAACCCACATCCAGGTGGTGCGGTATTTGCCTATCTGGATGACTACCACCCCTAGTCTAGAGTATGTATATAACCAACCTTGAGTTGCGGCACTAGTGGCCAGGTTGTAGTTCTCCTTCAGAGAGCGGAACATATCGCTGGTACCTGTGTTGTTACAAATCTCCACAGGCGATGGTAACCGCTTTCCATCAGATGGGCCGTCTGCCTGTCTACTGAATTCATGTAATGAAAAAAATGCATACGTAGAGTAGTCGGGCTAGGAGAGGAAAACCATGGTGTCAGTACTATTAAAATATCTAATCAAACAAATGACGAAATACAGTATTGCAAATGCAGGTAGCGATTTCATTGTCCAATAAACAACGCCAGTCCACTGGACAGGTTAAACACGAGAAAGGTATTAACCGATTCTCTTCTCCAAAATTCATAGTAAAGCACTCTAGTTTCTATGACATTATACAATGCACACTAGCGCCTGAAGTTGTCAGAGTGACATTGATAGTTGTTTATTTCCACTTATGGAGGGAGGAGTAAGGAGGACCATATCGGTGTGTTAAAAAGTGTCCGTTGAAAAGCAGCCAATAAGTGGCGCCATGGTAACAAGTAGAGACTTTAAAAATGGGACCAATAATTTAATTAAAATAGTACGATAGTTACAAACAAATACTTATTTTAATAATTATAAAAGTTACAAAGTGTCAAATGAGAAAATAATTAATAAATATGTATAATAAAAAAATTTCGACGGCACAATTCATCAAATATATTATATTTTTCAACGCGGCATACTTCACTCTGTTTATAACTGCTGCTAAATTCGTATCATTTCCTAAGCAGCGCTATTTCGGTAAGTCTTCGAACAACAATTTACTGTTTACTGGTGGACACTTCTTCAACTAGTCTCCTATACAAGACAGTTCTCCTTACTTCTACTCTCCATGTCTCTCTAAAAAATAATGGTTCGATTATCGGTTAAAAATTAAAACTTCGTAGCATTATTATCGAAGCGCCTTCGGTTTCATTCTCAAGTCACTTAAAACAACAAACATTCATACTTTCACTTTCATGTTTAAACTATTCGTAGAAATTTAGTTCGCGTTGCCATGGCGGCCTTACAAAAAGTGACCGTAACTGCAACGACACCATTTATCAGGAACTTACTCTGTTTCAACTCTCATTTAAATCCGTCCAGTAGCTTTCACGTGATGCTTTAACAAACAGACAGATAAAAATTCAAAAAAAATATTTTTGTAATCTGATGTTGGTAATCCCCGCTGATTACATGGAATATCGTATTTTCGTAATAACATAGGTACTACTTTACATATTTTTGTTACTACCAACGCGCAGATGAATTCATCTATAATATTATAGATTCTTACAGATGTTTAGCTCTCACAATTTACGCCCTTCCAGTCAACATAGACTTATTACTCCTCCTATTCATAACACAACGTTCTTTAATAATTATTTCACGGTGAAGGCTGTCCAACTTTGGAATTAATTGCCTGTTGCTGTCAGACAAGCCAAATCTCTAATAACATTTAAGAACCTGGTCAGGAAATTCTATCTGCAATATAATGATAATGTAATTTTATATAATTAGTAGATATTATATTGCCTATATAGATATCTAGGCAGCCTCATTACATCAGATTCTCGATGCACAGACGACATAATAGCGAGAATAACAATTGCAAAACGAGCTTTTATTAGTAAAAACTATTTATTTTGATCTAAAATAGCACAACCGGTTAAAAAAAGTTTAATTAAAATTTATATCTGGTGCATAGCTTTATACGGGTGTGAAGCATGGACAATGACACAAAGAGATCGCGATAGATTGGAAGCATTTGAAATGTGGTGTTGGAGACGCATGGAGAGAATAAGTTGGAAAGAGAAGAAGACTAATGAAGAAGTTCTGGACATGGTAAAGGAGAAACGCACAATATTAAAAACTCTAGAGGAAAGAAGGGGGCAGATGTTTGGCCATTTGCTAAGACACGACACCTTCTTATGCACGTTAATTGAAGGTAAAGTGGAAGCAAGGAGAGGGAAGGGAAGGCCAAGGCGAGCATTTATAGACCAAATATAAGAAAAAGTGGGTGTCGTGTCTTACACAGAAGTAAAACATCTGGCCCATAATAGAGAAGATTGGAAGAGGCTCCACCGACAAGAGCATGCTCTTAAATGATAAATGAATGAAATGAATAGTTATATCACCATATCTCGCATATGTATAGAACTTATTTTTATATTTGTATATATAGTATAGTTATATATTTATTATTAAAATGTGAGTAATCGTACAATAATTATGTATACCACCATCGCCACTCCTAATCAGTAATATTCTTGCCACGGGTTGTCTGGAAGAGATCGCTTTTTAGTGATAAGACCACCCTTTGAACGCAATTAGAATATTACTAGTCCGTAAGTTTTATGTAATGGTGTAAAAAAAGAGTTGTCTATCTATCTATCTATAATAATTCTGTAGTAAGTCGAATATAAGGTATAAATTTAAAAAATATAAAAATAACACAGATCTAAGAAAAAAGTTGTGTATGCTGGGTAATCAGACTTGGATTGTATGGTGTATTTTTTCCCGCTGAACATGAATCTAAGTCCTAGTGCAATCCTATTTTTGTGTCTTTGAAATGAATTGGTCAAACTATTCTCGTACTTTGTATATCTGTTATCTAAATATACCTATCTATACTATTGTTGCAACCGATTGCCAACAAAGTGAATGCACACTTGGTTTATTACCTTTCCCGCATTTGGACTTCTTTTGTTTAGTTTGCGTTTAAAATTTGTAATTACACAATAGCCTATTGTTCTTGTACTTGTTTATGGGCGCAGTTATATTTGTACCTGTGTTATACGTGTTTGTATAATTCCAATAAATTCTATTCTTTTAATCTATTCATTTTAATTCGAGTCCTGTAGCTCGTAACAATATGATTACAAAAATACGACACTTCGCTATGAAATAGGGGTCAGTACACACTGGATATAATCATGAAAATATGATGTAAAACTCTTTTAGTACGCCCCTAAGGATTTTAACACAACATTCCGTGGATATGTGACAAACTTTTTATGACCACACCACAGTCGTTTATGTAGGTGAAAAATATATGATAACCGTCATATTGTTAAGGTTTATGTGGCACGGGCTTTATGATTTTAAAATATCTCATGTTAGTAAAAGCGGGTAATTTTTGTTTTAATTTGATGAAAAATTGCAATTTATGTCATTATTACTTTTTAACCGACTTCCTAAAGGAGGAGCTTTTCAATTCGTCTGTATGTTTGTTACACGATTATTCTGTTAATTGTGAACCGATTTCCAAAAAAAAAATAGTCGAATGTGTATATGGTATGTCTAACAACTTATAATTGTAATTATTCTAATATATTAATATGTGAAGCAAAAACTTTGTACCCCTTTTGCGAAAATTGCGCGGACGGAGGAGTCTGAAATTTCGAACATTTATTGTTTATAAAGAGAAGGAGGTCAGAATCCTATTTTGTTTTAAATTATTCATAAAAAATACATTAAATCATTAAAAAACATTACACACACTACTATGTATTTGAAACACACACGCGTATATACTCCTTGTGTTTATTGTTCAAGTCAAATTGTCTGTCATTACAGAAGTATAGATCAAACAACATTAATTATTATGGTCGAATTTCAACCACGGGCGACCTATAGTTCTAATGTAGATTGTGTATATGTTATGAGTACGGGACATGTTTTTCAGAAATAAATAAATAATAATAAAAAATAAAAAGCTGTTCACCAAATCCCAGAAAACATTCGCCAGCTTTCACTAAACAAATTAAATTAAAAAAATTGTAAAGCAATTTACATACATACATACATATATAACTTCACGCCAGGTCCCTTGCGGGGTAGGCACGAACAACAGAGTGCCATACAAGCTTATTCTTACACACCTCACTTGCTTCTTTGACATTCATAGCTCTTGTCATGCACGCTCGTCTATTCTTAAGGCTCCTGACATCACCTTCTGCTAATACACGATCAATTTGATCATGGAAGGTGTGTCATGGCCTTCCGCGACTTCTGCATCTATCCACTTTTGCATTGTATATCTGTTTAGTCATTCTTTCATCATACATTCTTTCCACATGACCGAACCACCATAAAGCAATGTTTTAAATAATATATTTTTTATTGCAAACTAGCTGTTCTGGCAGTCTTCCTCCTGTCCGGAAAAGCTTCAATTGATATGCCGACAGCAGCGCCACCTACCGGGTCCAATTGTGACCCAACTCAGAAACCTTCTCTGGCTCATGCACAACAACTTTGCTAAACATCATCACATGATCAAATGTATGTATTAATAATGTATGTATTAGTAATGTATGTATGTGTTTACAATTCTATAAAGGACATACAGACCAACATTTATTTTTATACATTTTATTCAAATGGACATATAGAGATTTGCAAGAAACTCTTTGATGGCACCCGTGATCAGAAGGCTGGTTTATATTTCGCCCAACAAATAAGCATCGCCATACAGCGCGGCAATGCGGCCAGCCTTCTGGGCACGCTCTCATCTGGCAGCGATTTGTTACACAGTCTATAATAGCTTGTAATATTTATAACTTAGATAATTTTTAGTTTTTAATTCTAAAATATGCAAAAAAATTATAACAATTTTGTAGAGGTGTTTAGTTAAGTTCATAATAAGATTTGTTTGTTACATGTTATTCAAATAACATACATCCCTTGCGGGGTAGGCACGAACAAAAGAGCGCCATTCAGGCTTATTCATATTTATAAAATGTCTAATTTGATACCTCAAACAGAATTTGTGTTTAAGTTATGTTACTTATTATATTGTTACTTACCACGTGCTAATTATAGTGAAGGAAAAACATCGTGATGCAACCTGCACATCGAGATAACCGATGTGTCAGACCTGCCAAGCGGCTTTGGACAAGCATGACCTATTGTCCGATGATATTGTCTGTTCCCCTATAGTGGGAGGCCCGAGCCCAGCAGTGGGACATTTATGGACTGTTATTACATAATTTATTTAATAACATTAAATTATTAAATACTACTAAACTATAAAATTAAATAGTACTATAAACATATTTACAAGTAAAAGATGTAGTCCAAATCGCTGTCGGTGGGGAGCGTTCCCAAAATGCTGGCCGCATTTATTTAAAATGTCAGCACATCTTGTCCTTGTGTTTATTTCACGTTGGTGTGAGAAGGCTTATTCGATGTCCATTCGCTTATACGCCGATTTTCTAGACGACCGCATCTAATGGGAACAATGCGATCGTTGTGTTGCTACAGAGCATCTTTAGTAATTATTCATATAAATTGCTGTGTTAAACTTTTTTATGAAGTCAAGCTACGTTGCTGGGGAGTTTGTTCCGGCGCGTCTTGTTGAAGTTAGTAAAACTGCTTTAGAAGCGGTGTTAGACCCATGACTTTCAATAGGTAATATGTTAGAATCTATTTCGAAATTAATACAGTCATTTTTTTTGACAATTGAATATCTTTCTTGGTTCATGAAAAAGGAAACTATGAATCTAGAAGATGTTTACTTACGCACAACCACACACACAACCACACACACACACACACACACACACACACACACACACACACACACACACACACACACACACACACACACACACACGCACACACGCACGCACGCGCACTCACACACGCACGCGCACTCACACACGCACGCGCACTCACACACACACACACACAATATATATTGTGATTCTTCATAATGTGCACATATCGAAATTAGGGAATCTATACTTAATTTTGTCGAAGGAAAAGATATTTAAAAAAAATCTAAAAAATTTGTTTTATTTTTTATGGAATTTTTAAAAATTTCGTTCGATACTGTGACTCCAGTGTAAACAAAACGGTGTAACTTTTAAACTAAATGATCTATCACGATGAAACAAACTCCATCATGATTGGAAGTAATTAGGCGGCCTAATAATGAAAATTGTGGGAAAAAAATTATTATTTGCTTAGGGATGACTTATTAGGACGATAATTAATACAAAAGAGGTCAATTAATAAAATTAATATTACAAATACAACAAATAAAATTAATTATAGATTCCCTAATTTCGATATGTGCACATTATGAAGACTCACACTGTATATAATATATATATGGTCTAAATATTATAATTATTGCTTATTTTCCGAAACGCAGATCAATTATACCCTACATCCTATCATATGTGACAACTTATTCTTTCTATGTTTGTATTATTGCTTATTTATTTAGTATTAAATATTATTAATGCTGACTCTATGAAAATATATACAATTATAAATCTATAGTATCAATACATTCATTTTCACTGCATGCAAGTTATCTTACTACCTGTGTGTAGAAGGTTTGCCGATAGCCTCCTGATGTCAGGTCTCGATGGCCAGTAGGGTTGACAAAAAAGGTTACATAAATAGTCGTTGCAATAAATTTATTATTGTATATACTTTACTTATCCCTACTAATATTATAAATGTGAATGTAAGTTTGTTTGTTACGCTTTCACGCGAAAAATACTCAACCGATCATCATGAAACTTTCTACACATAGTCTTGGAGGTATTAGAAGTAACATAGGATACTTGTTATGAAAAAGAAAAATTCCACGCGTACGAAGTCGCGGGCAGGAGTTACCATAATAGTAAGTACTACAATACAATAATTTTAACCAGTCATCGGCAAACCTTCTGCGCAACTTATATACCAGCACTTCCAAAATTAATTATAATAATCATTCATTACATGAAACTTTGCGGTTTAATTATTCATTGAGTACAAGGTCTAATAATTTCTTCTAAGAAAGCAATTAGCAATTTAGTTTGAAAATTTTGTAAGTCAATGAGGTGCACGATTCAAAATTGCTCATAATTTTCCAAGAAGTCAACGGCGGCTTGCCTTGCGCAGGTCAGTCACCGGCGCGTCTGGATGCCCTACAACCTATATGTGCTAGACGGAAACCTAGACTTCGCTCAGGATATTAAAGTATGTAAACATAGCTACGACTCCATTTGGCAGAACCAGTGCTTTCTTGTTTATATAGAAAATTTCAATTAAAACTGTCGTCAAATATCTTATATATAAAAATGAATCGCAAAATGTGTTGGTAAGCGCATAACGCAAAATATAACATAACGAGGTTACCGATTTTGATGCAATTTTGTGTGTGTTTGAGTGGGTCCCGGGATGGTTGGTTCCCACAATTAGAACCGGTAGGTGGCCCTGAGATCGGGTTCTACAATCCTCCTAATCACCAGAAACGATAATGGTGATTTTGTTTTTGTGTCATGAAACAAAGTCTTTTAGGAATTCAGAAAATGTGGCGGTACGAAGTTCGCCGGGTCAGCTAGTTTTTAATAAAACTACGTTCTAACGGTTTTAAACGCGGTAATTTATTTGATTTTTATTATTCCTACGTTTCGTCCACTTTTCAGTGGCCGTGATCACGGAAGACGAAGATGTCAAGTGTCAACGAGTATTGTTAAAGTTTTATTTAGCCAACTTGTTCATTTTAATTATTTAGTTTTAATTTTTTATTGTTATTATTTACTCTACGGGAGCCCAATCTAATTTGCCACCGCTTCGCACATGTTATGGCTTGAACCGGGTTAAAACCGTTAAAACGTACTTTTATTATGTACACAAGTTGCGCGAAACATTAAGAAAATAATATATTTTTAAACTTAGATATACATAGCACTTTATTACTCACCAAATATACAATATCAAAAATGCACAATTACAATATTTTCATTGTAGAAATAATAGGCGGCTTTATCGCTTACAGAAATCTCTTCCAGGCAACCTAACTTAAGGAATAATTTAACCTAATCTGGTGACATAGGTGGTGCAGATTATTACATACATACAAACTTATTTATAAGATACTAGCTTCTGCCCGCAACTTCGTCCGCTTCGAATAGTTATATACTACTAGCTGTCCCGGCAGACGTTGTCCTGTCTTGAAGAAATAAAATTTAGAACCCGACTGCAGTGCCATCTGCCGGGCTTATTTGTGAATCTAAGCCAGGATGGCTTAGATTCACTTGAACACACAAAAAAATCATTCAAATCGGTCCAGCCGTTTAGCGGAGTTCAATGTCAACATACGTACAGAAGAATACACATACATACATACATAACTTCACGCCAGGTCCCTTGCGGGGTAGGCACGAACAACAGAGTGCCATACAGACTTATTCTTACACACCTCACTTCCTTCTTTGACATTCATAGCTCTTGTCATGCACGCTCGTCTATTCTTAAGGCTCCTGACATCACCTTCTGCTAATACACGATCAATTTGATCATGGAAGGTGTGTCGTGGCCTTCCGCGACTTCTGCATCCATCCACTTTAGCATTGTATATATATATAAAGATATACTTTGGGCTAACGCTAACTTCTGCAACACATGATTTTTTACCGTTTACGCAGCGCACGCAGCGGAAGCTCTCAAAAGGAAGAGAAATCCGATTTTGAAATATTCTTCATTGCTGCTGCCCTTCTATTGGTCTTAAAGTGACGACATAGCCTTTCTCGATAAATAGGCTATCTTACACTGTTTTTTTTTTTAGATCAGACCAGTAGTTGCTGAGATTAGCGCGTTCAAGTAAACAAACAAAGAAACAAACTCTTCAGCTTTATATATTAGTATAAGAGAAATGTAATCTTTATTAACATTAGTGGCCAAGTTCCAGGTGTCCCTTAAGAGAGGAACAGCGCATTTGTAGCAACATTTGGTGCTTTCCATAGGTGATGGTAACCACTTTCCATCAGATGTGCCATCTGCCTGTCTGCTGAACTTGTGCAATAAAAAACAATGTGTTTATTTCGATTAAATCATTTTTAATTGTTCCGTAGACGTCTTCAACCCAGTATAGTTTGTGGATTAACACGCACTTAGCTGAATTTTTCAAATTGCACCACTCTTCGTTTTCTTGAAGTAAGCCGTTCTTTAAGCTTTCCTAAGTGCTCCAGTAAGTCTCGCCTTTTCGAGTTTATCAACCTTTAATATATGCATTAATGTCTCAACAATATTTTCCCCACATAATATTGGCTTTGGACTTAACGGCATCAGTAGGTAGATTGGTAGACTTCGTGTCAGGTCAGTCACCGCGTCTGTGCCCTGCACCTATACGCCGCAGACTGTGTGGGTGGGTAAGGAACTAAGAAAATCGCATCTCCTATAAAATGGAAGGAGGCAATTTGAATTTCAAATTCAATTTTATCCGACTTCGAAAAGAAGGAGGTTTTGAATTCATTTTTTTTAATTCACAGGAGTATCCCTCAGGTGGTCCCATTGTGACCAAGTTAAGACCTGAGGAGTGGATCGTAGGGAAATCGAGAGAAAACTTTCTTGAAGAGCGTCTACACTCAACGAAATGCAACCTTGTATACGTGTATCAGTAGTAGAATATCTACAGGCGCTCAAAATACTATTTCTAAAATTATTCATGTATTCGGGCAACTAAAAAGTAGATGTGTTTTAACAAAATCAAAATCGACTTTATTTATATTTTGAATGTTTTACTTTGACACAGAGATCTGTCAGAGTGACATTGACAGATTGGTAATTGCCACTGTAAAAAATTTCACAAACCACTAAAATTTTCAACTTTGTTGAATTCCCTTTAATTCATAGCTGTGTTGGCAACACCAACATAAAATTGCATTTAATTTTATTACTTGCAACATTGCTGTTGCATTCTTTTGTTTTGTTCTGCTTCTGCTTGAATTGTAGCCGAAGGCAGACGCCTTCGTAGAATAGTGATTTTTTATTACAAGTTTTCACCTAATATCCGTGTTTAACTTCCACCACTACATCGACCTGGGTATCCTAGGCCCACCACCATCAGCGTGCTACAACATTTAATATTATATGTGCGACTTGCTGCGTGCATGTTGCGTGTAAGCTGCGTACAGCTGTCATCAACACAAGCAGATATTAGTAAGCAAGTACCTAGTTCTTGAACTATAATTTACTAAATAATGATGTACAAATATGGTATCATAACTAAAACGTTAATTATTTGATTATAAATATAATAAACACAACAATTACCTCCTCCAACCTTTTGTCGCAACTCCACAAAAGTGTCTCGCCGTTGATTCGTTGTGCATTTCGCAATGAATTCGTCTGCCTAAAGAGAAACGCAGATTGCTAAAACCTTCAGTGACAACTGTTTATATTTGCTGAATAAGGCTTTTAACTTCTATTAGATGCCGTCGCGACTGGGTTTATTCTCAGAGTACTTAAAGAAAATGTCCCAAGCGGAACTCATAAAAATAACTAACATCAAAAGTGTATTTTAATAATTAAAGACATTTTTTTAATTGCATGAGCTTAGCAGACAGGCAGACGGCCCACTTGCAACAGTCAAGGTGCTACAAATGCGTTGCTGCTCTTTTAAGTGAGACTGGAACCTGGTTACTAATGTCGGAACACAAATCAAGGTTGCTATGGCGACATACTCTATCTAGACCAAGGGCGATATTTGCCCGACTGGATGGCTACCCTTGGTCTAGAGTATGCCGCTATAACAACCTTGAGTTATGTTCCGGCATTAGTGACTAGGTTCCAGTCTCCCTTAAGAGAGCAGCAGCGCATTTGTAGCATCTTTGGTGTTGCAAATGTCTTAAGGCGATGATAACCATTTTCCATTTCCAAGTAGGCCGTCTTCCTGTCTGCAGAACTCATGCAATAAAAATATAAAAAATATAGTTTATTTTTAATCATTTTTTCTTACAAACTCCATAGAAGCTTTTTTAAAATACTTAATTAAATTATTTACCAATAACCTTACAGAATCTACTTCTGTAAACGTTTTGACCTCAATCAAACAGTCACCAAAATACATATTTATTGCAACGTCTTTACTTTCTGTTCATCTCTCATACATGTTTACTTATAATTATATATTACGGAAATTATAAACAACTTTATTACGTTCTGTCTTTTAAATTATATAGAACAAAAATTCAACCTTAATACCTTGTGTTAAGGCACTTACAGTGCTTTTTGTGGAGATGAGAACGGAATTAAATTTGCGTGCCAGTTTTGGCTCGATTTCACTTCTGGCCTTGGAAATATTACAATTACCAACTTTGCTGCTTTGGTTTTATGCAAATTTCATCTGTATTTATCAAGCATAAGGTTTAGAAGGACTGTGTAATATAACTTGGCAGGAAGGGCTCAGCGTTAGTTTATGTTGACTGGTTTAATTTTATGTGACATTGAATTAGTATTTTCTGTAATAATTATAAGAAATACAGGGAAAATGATGAGTGTTTTTCCATTGTTATGAAAAAGCTTGTCTATGCCGGTTTTTCTACGTTCTCTTGCTCTTTGTTTTTGTGTGTGAATTTATTCATTAGCCCATAGTACACTTGTTGAAAATAACTGAATAGGAGGTCCAAAGCTTTCTGTAGACCATCGGGGAAGAGCCACCTGGTTAAGTTGAGGAGAGCAAAGTGCAAAAGAGCTACTTCTCACTCTCAGACCTGGCGGCTGTGGAACGGAGCAATGGGCTATTGTATTATGGATAGGCCGATAGCCTGGGACTCAAGAATAACCATTATCTTATTAGTATAATATTTATATTTTTATTAATGTATACATATTATATCATGTATGTATTTATAAGATATGTATATTTATAAGATACTGATTCGATAGTGAGTATAATGCAACATACCTCTGTTCTTATCAAATTTTTTGTCCATCTAAAGGTTGTCTGGAAGAAATCGCTAATAGCGATAAGACCGCCTATTGTATTGTTAAATTTTGTTTCTGTTAACTATATCTTTAAAACACAATAAAGCATATTCATTCATTCATTCATTCATAAAATTACTTAAATCTATTGGCATTTTTAAATAAAACTACGTTGTAACGGTTTTAAGCGCGGTAGTTTATTTGATTTTTAGTATACCGACGTTCCGGCCATTTTTCAGAAGCCGTGATCACGGAAGACAAAAATGTCGAGTGTCAGTAAGTATTGTTAAAGTTTTATTTAGCCTACCGCCAACTTGTTCGTTTTAATTATTTAGTTTTAATTTTGTTTATGGTGATTCTTTACTCTATGGGAGCCTAATCTAAATTCCACCACTTCGCAATGTTGTGGTTTAAAAAATTACTGCATTTAAAACCGTTAAAACGTGTATCATGTATACTAGTCGCGAAAACTTAAGAAAATATTAGTTTTTACAATAGTTTTTGCGTCTCCGATGTAGTTACAGTTCCAAATTAAAAATGATTTAAAACCAACCATTTCAATTTAAGGATAATGTCTTTTCTTTCAATCAGGTGACCATTAGCATGTACCACAACAATAAAAAATAAGACAACGTAAAAATAAATAATTAAAATTAGTTATAATCACGTCACAATTGAAGACTGAAAATGAGTCAATACGTGATGACTAACTGACCACCTGTCAAATGTACACGACTGAAAGTATTGCGCAGCGCAGTTAGTCAGTTATAAATCAAGACACTTTGACTAACTAATATAAGATTTTATGACTCGAATGTTCCGTAGCTTTTGTCATTATAACGAAAAGAGAAACTTGTCTGATGCAAACAAAAAGACAGACCTATCTTATGATAAATGCTCATCGTTGCGTATGAACGTTTGCAACACCAGGCACGTTGCCAACGCGGTTTTTTCTAACCAGAAATGAACAGATGGTATTCCTAACCAGAAGCAAGTATATACAATTTCGTGCCTCTTATTTTGAAATTGACGGATTTTCATACAAACTTACATTCCCTTTTTTCACCCCCTTAGAGGTAGTGATGTTGGTATTTTGTACCGCAGCCCAATACAAGGCTGATATGGGGGCACACTCTAAGACACGGATGTTAGCCATCCAGACGAGCAAATGCCCTACCTGGCTGTGGGTTGTTTTGTCACCTCTTACGACCGGTCATATAAAATATACTCTTTTTTCCATATCGGCATGGTTTGAATTACCTACTCATAAATCTGAAGGGAGTGTCCCGTATAGCGTGGAGGAGCGAGACGGAATGCTCCTCTGTTCCCAAGCTAGACTATAGTAGAATTATTTTCTCAGTACAGTTTGGGTCATAAATCAAAATCGGCCTCAGTCCAGCTAGGGCGGTGAGCATATTGCGCGGGCGCAACGCCATTACCGAGAAAAACTTGTTCTTATCAAAGAAACATTATCATTCTTATAAAAATCATTATTAACTTTTTGCTGTTAATTTTAAACTTAGATGTAAGTATATTTATTTTTAATATAACTTGTTACATTCTAAACTTTTGTACTTATAGTTTTTTAATACATAGATTAGGTATCTAATAATTTATTTTAAATCATTATTATTCTTATTTTAATAAATACGTTGTTTTATCTATTTTTTTCCTTTCGTTTATATCACTAACCCACAAAATGACAAAACTAAATACACAATCAATAACGCTTATCGATAACAATAATGCGTATCACTATGCCTGATCATAAGGCCCGTGAGTGGAAGAGAGAGCGAAATACTCCGATTATTTATGACCCAAACTGCATGGAGACAATAATTCTACTATAGTATCTCGCAGTCTATGACTGTTGGAAATTTGAATATATTCTTTGTACATTTCGGGAAACGTTTGCGATCTCAATTATTGCACAGCGCCATCTATTGGTTTTTAAGTGTTCCACTACATATCTGACACGTACACGGCCATTTGTTAAATTCAAGAAACAAACTGCGGACCCCTAATTTGTCTGTCTGCTAACACAATAAAGCACTAATTGGTGCATTATAATTAACCCTTATGAATCATACTGTACTTCTACCTTTGTGTTGTTTATACAATGTCCACATGATAATTGTTTGAACCTTTGTTCGTAAAATTTTCATCCCTCTTTTTTCTAATTGCTTTCCTCTTTCTTATGCTATGACTAGACTGAAGCCGTATTGCCGATCGTTCAGCAGCTGGGAATCTCCCAGGTAACCCAGAAGATGCGCGTTGAAAATACGCTCCATCACCTTTGAGAACAAAGAGGTTATTGCTATAGGCCTATAATTCGATTTTGTTTTTGTGTCATGAAACAAAGTCTTTTAGGAATTCAGAAAATATGGCGGTACGAAGTTCGCCGGGTCAGCTAGTATTTTCGAAGAATGCCACACAATCTTAATACTAATGCAGTTCTCACCAATTCTAGAGTTTCCTTGTGACTATGTACATTTCTGTCTTGTTTTTTGTTATTGTAAAGTTTCATCAAAATCCATTCAGTAGTTTTGCGTGAAAGAGTAACAAAGATCCATATATTCTTACAAATTTCGCGTTTATAATATTGTTACAACCTAGGCTCCGACAAAGACAAATTCCACGTACAGATCTGTAAAAGCACATTTTATTTCCTGTCGGCGTTTGAACTAATTGTAATCCTTTTATGATCGTCTTCTTTTGTCCACTTATTTATTGGCATACGTTTCTAGTTATTGTGGAGAACAGCCTATTATACTGTTGTGCTCGTTTACGACCGCTCAGGAGCATCATTAGCCATGTGTTGCGGATTATAAGTACGAGTTAATTCTAGGAAATTATATCGACGTTGCCGGGCGGACACATTAGCATTTGTGAAATATAAATGATGGCCTGATTGAGAGAGGGGTTATTTGAGCTACAACTAGGATATAGGCGTGACGTTTATACATTCGGGAACGTAATAGCGACGGACTTTGCGCGTTTTATTGAATTACGACCTTTCTGCATTACGTTTGGATTAGTTGCGTTCGGTTATATTTGTACCTGCGTTATATGTGTTTGTATAGTTCTAATAAACCCTACAATTTAACGGCATTTTAATTCGAGTCCCGCAAACTCGTAACAATACCTATAGTTATTATATAAGCAACACCAGAAGTGCTGCCGGCTTTGAAGGGGAAACTGGAACCTAGCCGCACTTTAGAGCAGGGGTGGTAGTCATCTAGACGGGCAAATGCCCTACCACCTGGCTGTGGGTTGTTTTATCGCCTCTCACGACAGGCTAAAAAGGTGGGTTTTAGTTATTTTAGTTATTATAGCTGGTAGAGAAGAAGCGATGGAAGAAACCCTCTAAGAACACGCCTAAGCTGGTCTTTTATGACTACGGACACCCTATTATACTGCTTGGCTTCTTGTTATCGACGCGAGTGGCCGTGCAGGTGCTCACGTGCTGCAGTACCGTAATCCCAACAGAGTTGTCTTCAGCTTGTTGGTATCGATAATGATATAGTTCCTGCGCGGAGTGGACTCCAAAAGGCAATATTAAATATTGGTAATAATTAATGAATCAATTATCCCAAATTGATTGGAATCAACGGCGCTGAAAGCTCGGGCCCAACTCCGCCGGGCACCGGGCGAAACTCTTTAAACCAAACCAAGTTTCGACTGCTTGCGAATTCATTTGTCTGTCTGGAAGTTTTGGACGGGGTGAAAGGTACGGAGACACACTGACACGTTGTTCGGCGCTTTTTCATAAGTCTTCCATTTCGAATAGAATAGAATATTCGTTATTGCACAAAAGAAAATAATAATACACATGAATTAACAATCTTATAACTAGTACAGTTGGCGGTCTTATCGCTAACAGCGATTTCTTCCAGACAACCTTCTGGAGAAAATTTTGTATTTTTAATTCGGTATTCGCTACTCATAACTGCAAAAATAATTGGCAATATGTTTATTCTATTACTGTGACTGCAACTTAGTCCGCGTGGATTTCTATTTAGCGGAACCCTAAAAAAAGTAGCCTCAGTTATACAACGTGTTTCATTTCTAATGACAATAAATCATAATTTTAGCAGTCTTACTCCATACTAAGTTTTTGGTACTATTAAATCAACCGTAATGTCAAAATTTAAAAAAAGCAATTTCCGAACAAATTAATTACGATAAAAAGACAATAAAAACAGAATATCTTGTAAATATTGGATCACTGACCTTGGTAAGAATGAACATCTTTCGCGTTTAATGATGAAGAGACGAGCTGGTAACATGATACATTTGGTCACTAACCTACCTATTTAGTTACAATAACAGATACATGTTGTTGTAAAATTCTGAAATGAAAAATGAGGTCCTGTGGCTAAACCAAAGAAGCTACCTTGATTCGTTTTTGTATTTGGGTAGAGTACGTCATGACGAAAACGTGGTCTGATTTATTGTCGTAAGGTCTGAAACACGCTGTATATATCGAGGGGTGAAAGGCTATTTGTTTTAAGCGACATTTTGTGTGATACTACTCAACACGATGGATTTTTCATCCTTATGTCTCAAATTAAAGAAATATAAAGAACCGATCTCTAGTTTCAGTCTTCAAATGTTCTTTTTTTTAAATATGGGACATAGTTCGTTAGTGATGTTTTTTTCTGGGTCATTAGAAACTTTAAACTTTTCTCCCGACAATTTATAAAAGTGTCGTTTAAAACAAATAGCCTTTCACCCATCGATATACTTAGTAACATGATTTTAACTTTTGAGATCCAGGATATCATGTAGCAGCAGAGTGCTGGCCAAGACAAGTAAAACGAGCTGAAACACGACGGGTCCAACTTGTTTAGTACAGGAGTTCCTATGGCCACCTTCCGACTCCATCATCAGATCAGCTCCATAGTACCATATTATTGCATTGTCACGCGATATACACATTTGTGCAAAATTTTAGCTCATTCGGAAACCGGGAAGTAGGTCAAACTTTACTTGCAAGATTCCACCCGAACTTACATACATGCTGTATATAAAAATGAATGTTTGTCTGTATGTCCTTTATAGAATCGTAAACTGTAAATTTGATCATGTGATGATGTGTAGCAAAGTTGTTGTGCATGAGCCAGAGAAGGTTTCTGAGTTGGTTCACAATTGGACCCGGTAGGTGGCGCTGCTATCGGCATAACGATTGAAGCTTTTTCAGGTAGGACGACGTCTGCTGGGACAGCTAGTTTCTTATAAAATCTGTTATCGGCCCATCCGTTTCAGAGATAAGCCGGAACATCCAGAAAGACAGTCGGATAAAAATTCCAAACATTGCATTTTCATCATGTCATCTAAATCTTACAAATTTGCAACTTTAATATATTTGGAATTTATTGCTTGGCAACTAGCGGTCTTATTCATGTGGAGTTTAGTAAGTTTGAATGCTCTTGACTCTTTAAGAAACGTGACTAACGAGTTAGCCTGTAAGTCAGGTTTTAGATTCCACATTATCGAATGGGGCATTTGTTGGCAACACTAACAAAACATATTTTTTATTTTTGAGTTTGCAACATTGTGTTTGCACTTTTGTTCTTCTTCTGTTTGGGTTGTAGCCGAAGGCAGGCTTTCGAATGTAAAATGATTTATTACATGTTGTCACCAACTGACAGTGTTTTAACTTCGACACCTACATCGTTAGGTTCCAGTCTTCCTTAAGACTCATTTGTAGCACCTTTGGTGTTGCAAATGTCCATAGGTGATGGTAACCGCTTTCCATCAATCCATCAAGTGGGCCGTCTGCCTGTCTGCTGACCTCCTGCAATAAAAAAAACCGACCTGGGTATCCTAAGTCCACCACTATCAGCGTATACCAAACGAATTGTAGCCGCAGACGTCCGATCACCACGGCGGCCGCTCACAAATGATCGGCAAACGCGTAGCGCGCTGCCCTGTCGGGCCCCACGTGTTCCCCTCCGCGCACACCTCGCACCACCTCACCGCGACACATGCCAACTCACGAGTGCGCGTATTATTATTATTAAATATTATATTTTGTTTAGCAGCTAAGTGTGTGCTCTATTGTAAAATATTAATCGGTATTTTTACCAAATAAATATGCATTCCTGAATTGCAATTCAAACACACAACATTGTTTCACTTCTACCCTAAGACCTCTAAAGAATATATATTATATGTGCGACTGCTAGCTGCTAGCGCACTCGTTTAGAAAATAAATTTTAAATGTTGAGTAAGGTACTTAAAATCGGTTCGTAAGCTTATATATTTATGTTCGTCGTCCGTGCGAGTCGTGTGTGAGACGGGTGTGAGTGACCTGCCCGTCTGCGCCTATTCAACACTAGCCGTTCACCCCGGCGCTGTCCAGACGACCTGTTACACACCTCACTTGCCTCTGTTTATTGCTGTTATGCTTTATTGTTTACTTAATAGTCTGATACGTACTTGACAAGGGACGATGAACATCGAAGCATTAACTTGCATTCAGTGTAACAAATTCAATTGATTCCTGTGCCATGATAATATTGTTACGAGTTACGCAGGAATCAATTCAAATGCCGTTATAATTACTATAGAACTATACAAACACGTATAACATAGGTACAAATATAACTAGACACTATTAGTACAAACGGCACGATTCAATTACACGCGCAAAGTTCGTCACTATATCGCTTATCGAATATAATCGTCTTTGATCGGAATCGTCGCTTGACTCCCCACCCCTCCGTTGTTTTATAATAACTATACAATTCAAAAATCGCATTTCCAAGAAACCGTAATTTGCACACCTGGTTAATTATTCCTGCGAACGACCCACAAAGTCGAAAACAATAACAATAGATATTGCCTAATTCTTCTTCTTCTTCTCTAATTGCAAATGTTATGCACGAATTAAACAAAAGAACTCCGAATGCGGGAAGTGTAATAAACCAGATGCGCATTTCATTATCGGTAACAATATGCTATCACTAGCTGTTGTATGGGACTTCGCTCGCGTAAGTTAATAATCACTTTTCATCACTTTATAGGTATCATTTCCAACCATCCATTACTATTACATTACATTTTCTCCATGCAGGAACGGAAAAGAGTACTAATTCCTAAGGCCGGGCGGCCTGTCGTAAGAGGCGACAAAACTACTCAGGTGGTAGGACATTTGATGGACTGGATGGCCACCACCCCTGGTCTAGAGTATGCCGCCATAACAAGTTTGTGTTGCGTGGCATCAGTGGTCAGAATACAGATTCTCCTTCAAGAGATAAAATGTTAATGGTTCGAGTTTGTACAATGCGTTTAAAAATGTAAATAAAAGTGGGGGGATAGTTCGGTCCAGGAGATTTGGAAAAGATAGAAAACTGGACATAAGGCTATCTTATAACCCGAATCAGCACTTAGGATACCTTGTATCCCCCCAAAAAATATCGTTAAATAACAATAAAAGAACATATCTAATGATAGTTTTTGTTGCGCACAGAATCACCCCCTGACCTCTCCCCCGGAAATCCCGTATCCCCACGCCCCGCTTACCGCGAATATGTAGCTCGCTCCGTTAGCTGCTAGCTTCGACTTGCCAAGTGGTATTTTATTTAGGGCGACCCCTGCGCCCCCACACCCAACAGTTTTACTTATTTTTTTTTTAATTTAACAGAATATTATATTTGTACTAAGGAAGAGAATACGCATCCAGTGTGCATATCTTAAGAGCAATTACTGCTGTAAGTGTATAAATAGATAATTAAATTAACACATCAAATGGAATAGCTTCTTTGAGAAAATACAAGGATGTATTAATAATTTATGTATACTAGAATAGCCTTATCAAAACAAACTGTAAGTAAATTTTGTTCTGTGCAGGAACGGAGAAAGAATACAAATTCCTAAATTGCGAGATCTCATCTAATAAAATCAATAAAAAACTAACTATCAAAGAACCTAACTAACTAACTAACTAAATAATAAACAAGCAATGCATGTCACATAAAAGCTTGTAAAGATCTAAACGTTTTGATTTAACAAGTAATAAAATAAGCAGTCATTTCCAGTTAAATATATCGCTAAGACAGTTTAATTTTACGATCGGAGTAAACATTCGCAAGTTTCCGGATTTAATGTGAGGAGCCCAAGGTTAGGCGTTGGCGCAGTTGCATCGCACGTCTTTATTAACCGCTATTAAAGTTATTGTTGATGGGAGGATAATCCTACAAAATATTGTTATTGTTCTGGGGTCAACTGTGGTTGCATTTGTTTTGTATGGAGGCTAATGATAACAGTGGTGTTCATTTTTTCCATTTTCCTTGAACATTGCGACGGGAAGACGCCGTAGTCTCCATAGTCTTAGATCCCCAGTTCTAATAGCAGTTCACCCCAATAGCCCTAATCTTTTGTCCTCATTTCCCACAATAGTCCTACGCTGGCCGGGGCTTGTCCTTGGGTGCATTGTTATATGCTTGAAGACGAAAGTCTTCGAGCAGTGCGTCCTACCCATCATGACATATGGTGCTGAGACGTGGACACTGACAGCGGGACTAGTCCACAAATTCAAAGTCACTCAACGAGCGAGCTATGTTAGGTGTTTCTGTTATGGATAAAATCAGAAATGATGACATCTGTAAGAGAACGAAGCTAATCGACATAGCTCGCAAAATTAGCAAGTTGAAGTGGCAGTGGGCCGGTCACGTCTGCTGCAGGACAGGCCGATGGAGCAAACGAGTCCTGAGTGGAGACCATGTCTCAGTAAACGCAGTGTAGGACGCCCGCCAGCCCGGTGGACTGACGACCTGCGCAAGATCGCTGGCAGGGTCTGGATGAGGAAGACAGGAGACCGGGATATGTGTTGCGTACTCGGGGAGGCCTACCTCCAGCGGTGGACCGAGATTGGCTGAAGAAGAAAAAGAAGTTCGTCTTGACCATTATCTCGCTCGATTTGAGCTGAGACATGGTCTTAGATCGAGCACGCTTACCTAGAAGGTACCTGTTCACAAGAGTCTTGAAGCCACCCAGGTTGCAAGTTTCGGGAAAAACAGACTCCGGCAGTGTGTTTCACTCCTTTGCGGTGCGTATAATGAAAATGGACTCAAAGCGCTTTGTTCGAATAGGAGGTATGTCCACTATATAGCGGTGCCGCATGCCAGTTCGTCTGGTTGTCCGATGATGGAAGGAAGACGGCGGGATAAAATTGAAAAGCTCCAATGCACACTCTTCAAAATGTATCCGATAGAAAACCGATAAGCTGATAACCCTTTCTCGATGTTCGAGACTTTGCGTTTTGTCATCGAAAAGCTGGTCATTGCCAACCAGCCTCCTGGCTCTCCGCTCAATCGCTTCTAGTGCCTCGAGTTGGTATTTAGCAGAGCCTTTCCAAAGATGACTATTAGTAACTTTTAGTAAGTGTTTTTCTTTAATCTTCTATCTCTAAAACAGAGAAATCTATTATCACATAACTTTAGAACTGGTCAAATACATTCAAATTGCCCTATCCCTTTTAAATTAGTTACAAATCTATTTCCGCTTAACCCTTCCATACATTACGAGTCAGTTTTCATTTAATACAATCTCCACAGCTCTTACACCAAAGGGATAAAGTTGAAAATAGCATCAAATTTCGTTTATAAAGTGACGTTGGTAAAGTTGTCAGTCATGCAAACGGTTTTGCAGAATGAAACCCTAATTTTATTCTGAAGGACAAATTGAATGGATATGCGATTGAAATTCTGTATGGGATGTATGAGAACTAGCTAACTAGTTCAAGAGCTTAGATTAAAGCTTCAATTTACGTTGGTCTCAAGGGGATGGATGAGACTGAACACTAAAAATTGTGTTTTAAAATTTCTGTCGGGTTCCCGGGATATAAAGTACCAGTTTTTAAGTCCGGGAATGTGCTCAGCGAAAACTGCATCAAACTCGGCCCAGTAGTTTGTACGTGAATCTCGAACAAACATATTAAAAATATTGGAAATTAGAAATCTAAATAACAAAAGCCTACATACACTTTTATAAAATACTAGCTGTCCCGGCAGACGACGTCCTGCCCGGTAAAAAAAAAAAATTAGGGGTGGACTACCCCTAACATTTAGGGGGATGAAAAATAGATGTTGGCCGATTCTCAGACCTACCCAATGTGCACACAAAATTTCATGAGAATCGGTCCAGTCGTTTCGGAGGAGTATGGCAACGAAAACTGTGACACGAGAATTTTATATATTAGAAGAAGATATAACAGCCCACAAATGTCCTACTACTGGGCTCTGGCCTCCCCTAATAAGGGGAACGGGCAGTATGCCCGCCATGCTTGTCCAAGGCGGCTTGGCAGGTTTGACACATCGGTTATCTCGCTGTGCAATGCCGATATTTTCCTTCACCGGTGTTAGAAACTGTCAGAAAACTGCCTAAGTGGTGCCTGCGTTCCGGTCAGGACGAACCCTTGGGTTTGGGACGCGTGCACTAGCCATTACTCTACCACGAATAAATACACCACATGTCATACATGTCACTACATACAAGTATGTAGTGACATACACTTTTACAATCGATTATTATAGATATACAGTTTTTTTTAATTATATCGCCTACTCCTCCGTCATGTTCCAAGACAGAGACTTTGTTTTTCATGTCTTATTCTAGCTAACTTTTGCTATTTCTAATATTCTAGAGATAATAAGGGGGGGTGGGGGATCATTTTTATTTTACTTTCTTTGGTTTCCTTGTCTTCTTTTGTTCAAATCTTATCTTCTATTACATTTTCTTATTTAGTATTACAGTTATATACCTATTTTATTAGTTAATTCTATTTATTACAGTAGGTTTATATATGCTGTATTTTTATTACATTTTGTCTATATACTATTTATTTATTAATATTTTGCTATTACATTTCTATTGTCACAGGTTGGGGTATTTATTTACATTTTTATGACTATTTTATGTACACTGTAAAGGTATATACAATTATATACTACGGTGTGACTATTTGTACGGGTACTGGACGAATAAATTATATTTATTCGTACAGTCATTCAATTATTTAAAAAAAATTAAGAATGAATTGGATGATTAACTTGTTTTTTAATTAGGTTAGGTTAGGTTTTTTTTAATGACATGTTTTAAAGAATTATTGAAAACATGAAAATAAAAATAAATAAATAAATTCTAAAATGAGGGTGGGGTATAGATACACGGCACATTTATTTATTATTATTATGAACAAATCGGAACATTTTTAATATAGGTTAGAAGGCTAAGGCGGGTGCGAAGCGAAGTACTCGCCTTAGCCTTCGTGGTTATTTTTTTTATAACCACCCAAAAATATTTTTCCGACACATACACGATTAGTCCCTATGTGTACTGGCGCTGTACATTACGGAACAAGATCTGCTTATATGTTACTACAAAGTATACGCGAGTATTTGCGTACTGCTCTTGTATGGATTGGAAGAACTTCGTAAAATACTTATTTTCAATCTTTAATTAGGTTAGGTTAGGTTTTTTTTTGGCCGAGCCTTTTTAAGAACATTTTCAGTACCCGTATTAATAATTATAAATTGTTCGTACAGTACCCGTATTAATAGACTCAGCCTATATACTATTGCTCAACAAATATACAATTTTAATCATACACAATTGCAATATTGTCATGATAGAAACAATAGGCAGCCCTATCGCTTAAGGCAATCTCTTCCAGGCAATCTTACTTAAGGAATAGTTTAACCTGATATGGCGATGTAGATGGTGCAGATTATTATGTATATCATAAATAAACATACTTAAACTACATATTTTTATTTATTTATGGAAAACCTACAGCTAAAACATTTGGTTAGATATCTAAAATTAATACAAGAAAGCCAATGACAGGATTTCACGGATAATATATAGCTTAAAGTAACATGCAAATATAAAAAAAAACGTAAAAAAGGCACCGAGAAGTCTAATCACTGTTGAAAAATTTCAGGCTTAGACACCGCTTGGCTCCTGAAATACTGATTGCAAATGGGTCGATAGCATCGTATTTAGTTACATTATTTAAATAGTTACATTTTATAAATTAAATACATACAAATATATACATATGTATGTACGAGTATATAAAATGTTTATTGAGAGATTTTTACAAGCTTTTATTTAACATGCAATGGATGTATGTATGTAAGTTCGGGTGGAATCTTGCAAGTTAAATTTGACCAACTTCCCGGTTTCCAATTGATCTGAAATTTTGCACGCATATGTACATCGCATGACAATGCAATAATTTGGTACCAGGTAGCGGATCAGATGATGGAGTCTGAAGGTGGCCATAGTAACTCCTGTACTAAATAATAACCCGTCGTATTTGGGCTCGTTTTACTCGCCTTGGCTAGCACTCTGCTGCTTCATGATATCCACGACCTCAAAAGCTGGTATATAAAAACCCTAAAAAAAAATTTTTAGTATTCTTTCTTATGTATACTTTTACAGCGTACTAAAAAGTATTACAAATCGATTTTAACTCAATAATTGAAATATTTTTAGTATTTTCGAAACGTACCGCAATTAGTCACGGTTACAGTAGCTTGTTGAAAATTTCATCACCATATTATTTATGTACATTGAAAAAATTATGACATTTACCGCAATACATAATAAACAGTGCACTTTCGGACGCATATTGGCCGTGGACCAGTCGAAGTGAGTCAATATTGTGTGAGCAAATAAGTTCACAGAGAACCAATTTCATACCATAGTTGAAGGTTGCGATGAATTAATCGGTAACAAAAAAGGACATTTCTAAAGCCTATTTTTGGTTGTTAAACAGAGGATATTATAATTCATTGACATGCTTCTTTCTCCTTTTTGTTATGGAAAAAAAATATGGGCAGATCCATTAATTCTGGACGAAAGTGTGCGCACTAGGGTCGGCGATTACACCTAAAAAGGAGACGATCGTGAAAATTTGACTCCGATATGTGAAAATCCGGCCGCTGGTCAATTTTTTTAATAAAAAAAAATATTTTTCACTCATTTTCAAATATTTGTATCTCAGCTTCTACATTACTTAAAGGCTCCTGTTTAGCGGCATTTTGCTCAGTAAGACTTCTACTTTGATGAAATAAAAGATATTAGGTTTAAACTTTTATCTGGCTTAGTTAATACCTTCCAACTAAACAAATGTTTTGGTTAAATTTTACTTATTTATAAAACACTATTATATTACCTTATTTGAAGTTGAGAGTCGACCAGCAGCTTATATCTTTTTTCGAAGTATATTTTAATAGAATCTATCCAGCTTTTGCTAAATTGCTCCGATTTTGTAAAGTTATTACTATTTAAATTTTGAAAAATCTGATTTTAAATAGTAAGATTTTTTTCTCTGAGCTTCGATTTGTTTTAAACTTTCAGGAAAGTTTCTTTATTCTGTCTTCAAGAAGCCCTGAAAATTTGAACTAGGGAATCGAGCTTGTATTTGAGGTATTATTTTTTTAATATTGTCAAAATTGCATTTTTAAAAATTGTATAACAAATGAGTTGTGTGGAAGTGGGCGCTAACAACTGCAACACAGTATTATACTATAGCAGTGTGATACCAAATTGCTTCTGTACACTATGTTAATGGTTTTGAATAAATTATTTAAATTTTCTAATTTCTTTCTATGTTTTCTATGAAAGGTAGTCTACTTACTGCTCCAATCCAATTTCTTCTATCTTCATCCCTCTATCCCATCTATCCTGTTCCATCCCCTGTATCCCATACCACCTCCCTGTCACCTAAAGGCTGGCAACACATTGGTTTCGTCCCTGGTGTTGCAAATTTCTATAGGCAACAGTAACCAGTTTCCAATAGATGGGCAATCTGCCTTATTGCTAGTTTCGTAATTTAAAAGTAAATAAAAATATATATTACAATTATATTAAGTAAGACATGACCCCTCTCTCCTCTGCATTATCACCGCACGCATCGATACTGTTGCGAAACGCGCCGTCACAGCCTAAAAACCCATATTGTGTTTATGTCAAATGAGAAGACGTGCCCCAGTGCTTGTTTGTGCATACAAAATATAAAGGTGCATTTACACTGGTGGTACAAAGCCAGATAGAGAACACCTTAAGTCCAGTGGCGGATTTATACATTTACCGTCAGTAGAATATTAAATTTTTATTTATTTGGGAAACTTACAATATATATAAAGCACAAAATTAATACATATATCAGTTTTAATTATATAATAACAAAATTTAGCTCAAGTAATTAATTACAAGAAGCAAAAAATACATATTTATAATTGTATTTTTTAATTACATAAAATGTCTATTTAAATGAGTCAATATGGTTAATATTGAAAAACGTCAAAAATACAGTCAATTTCCAAATTGAAGAAAACCCACCTCTACCGACCTCTACAATTCGATACCTTATTTCACGATCATATTATAATTGTAAGGAAAACTACCGGGCCCGGTAGTAGTCCCGAAAAAAATAAAAATCTAAAACTCGATTTCACCCGCCACCGCCACTTACTGGACCTAATTGTCAATCTAAACCTTCCTTGGGTTCACTCAAACAAGCACAAATAATTTCATCATAATTAGCCATAACATAGTATGTATGATTAGAATAGAATCTAAAGGTGGCTCACCGCGAGCATTCGCCTGTTATGTAAAATTTTGAATTCGATTTTGAATATCACGTTACAATACTGCCTCCCTCACTGACGCGCATTCGACTGTAATATAACACTTATATTACATATGACACTACAAAGTCGTGGTAGCGTAATGGTTAGCGCATGCGCCCCTAAATCGAAGGGCGCGGGTTCGATCCTGGCCGGAACTCATGCACCTCTTAGTCAGTTTTCTGATCTAATGTGCATATTGTTACAATTACCACGTGCTAAAAACGGTGAAGGAAAACATCGTGATGCAACCTGCACATCGAGATAGCCGATGTGTCAAACCTGCCAAGCAGCCTTGGACAAGCGTGGCGGGTATACTGTCCGTTCCCCCTATAATGGGAGGCCCGAGCCCAGCAGTGGGACATTTATGGCCTGAAATTATATATATTATATTATAATTATATAACACTTATGATTCGAGTTTGAGCATTTAGTTGATTCCACAGACGAAACGTCATGTTGTATCAAAATATTACAGATTGAAAGAAAGAAAGAAAAGCTTTATTTGCAATAAAATTGTATTATTACAGGCGTCGCAATGGAATGCTTGGTTCCTTTCCCTCACTAATGTAATGCTGAAATCTGTAATATTACTGGTTGCGCACTGTAATGCTTCATTCTCTTTCCTCACCGATGTAATGGTGATATCCGTAACGTTACAGGTCGCGTATTGTAATAGTTTAATCTTTCCCCTCACTGCTGTAATGCTGAATTCTGCCACATTACTGTAATGCTTGGTTCTCTTCCCTCACAAATGTAAAGCTGAAATCTGTAAAATCACAGGTTGCGCATTGTAATATACGGTTCTCATTTTTCACTGATGTAAAGCTCGGATCCTTAATGTTACATTATAGGTGAATACTTTCGTTTCGATGAGAGAGCAACTCAATAGAATACCACATATTATATAAACTGTCACAAACATAAAATTACAGAGGTGTTGTTTTGTTTTGTTAGAAAGATAGTTTGTCCTCTCCGATTTGCAATAGTTTATCAAATAAATTTCTTGTTTATAAGGCACAGACAGAGGGATAAATAAAATGTCCTGATTTGTATTTCAAAATCTATAAAAAAATAATCAGTAAAAATTGACACAATTTAAATGAAAGAAGAAAGAAAGAAAATATTTATTTTACGTATATATAAATTATATATTGTAATACCAGTGTGTTGTTACCTTTATTAGAAATTTCCAGATGTCATCCGATTGGTTCCGTGTGGAAGCTGAGCGTATATTTGTATGATAATACCTACAACTTACTTTTACTTATATAATACTACTAGCTGTCCCGGCAGACGTCGTCCTGCCCGGTAAAAATAGGGGTTTATCGCAGAGGGTTAATAATTTAGGGTTGTATGTATTTTTGTATGTTGTATTATAAAAAAATAGAAATTAAAAATTTTGTCGAAAAAAAAAAATTAGAGGTGGACTACCCCTAACATTTAAGGGGATGAAAAATAGATGTTGGCCGATTCTCATAGATACCGGATAAGCACAAAAAATTTTATCAAAATCGGTCAAGCCGTTTCGGAGGAGTATGGCAACGAAAACTGTGACACGAGAATTTTATATATTAGATTTACCAACTAGAAAATGTCCGCGACTCCATCCACGCTTGACTTGAAATTCCCGCGGTATTCCCAGGACATAAAGTACCGCAGCATTAGAAAAGGATCTAAGATATCGTTTTAGTAAAAAAAAATCGGAATAAGCTAAATTTTACGCACCCGAACAACTACAAGCGGCTCCCGGGAAAATTCCCATGGGGTTCCCGGGTAAAAATATCAAACATTTTATTCAATTAAATTTTCTATCGATCAGTGAAAAAATCGCTTGGGAATTCTTTTTTTTTAAACTGACCACTGTAAATTATTCACAGAAAAATTCAATAACAAGTAGCGCAGATTTTAAGTCTAAGAATTAGCTGAAGTGAAACTTCTTTAGAATATTTGTGATTTGATTTAGTGTCATTTTTTCGTTTCATCGATTTTCAAATATAACATAACCAATGATTTGTAGGTAATGAATGCGGCGCCTACTACATATATTACAACCATACAAGAATATAGGATATAATTTGTGGTAAAAATTATATTGACGAGGTAAAGGTATGACAGAACCAAAATATATACAGCGTGTTTCAGACCTTACGATAATAAATCAGACCACGTTTTCTTCATGACGTACTCTGCCCAAATACAAAAATGAATCAAGGTAACTTCTTTGGTTTAGCCACAGGACCTCATTTTTCATTTCAGAATATTACAACAACATGTATCAGTTATTGTGTCTAAATCGGTAGGTTAGTGACCAATGTATCATGTTGCCAGCTCGTCTCTTCATCATTAAACGCGGAAGTTGTTAATTCTTACGCTCTCGCTCGCGAACCAATATTTACAAGATGTTCTGTTTTTTATTCCCTTTTTATCGTAATTAATTTGTTCGGAAATTTCAAAATTTTAATTTTGACATTACGGTTGATTTAATAGTACCAAAAAAATTGTATGGAGTACGACCGCTAAAGTTATGATTTATTGTCATTTGAAATGAAACACGCTGTATAACTAGAGACCCGGCGCGGTTTCACAAGCGCTCTGTTCCGCTCCCGTGGTATATAGCGTCATGTTATACATAATTTTTTAAATCAGTTTAGTAGATCCAGATATCATCTACAACGTTACAAACTTATCTTCTTTATCATACTAGCATAGAAAATGGAACATATCAGTACAGTAAATAAAAAATAAAAAACTGGTGGTTATCAAAATTTTGTTATAGGTAGTATATTCTAATAGATTATAAAGAAGTTTCACTTCAAAAAGTAATGCCTGAAACCTTCTTTCTTGATGTCGGTTCTAAGTATTATTACAACCTAGGCACGGACAAAAACTAATTCGCACCTGTATATCTGTAAAAGCACATTTATTACCCGGCGGGACGTGACCTAATAACTATTACCATGAAACCATTGTAATTCTTTTATGATCGTCTTCTTTTATTTGCTTGTTTATTGGTATACGGCTTATTGTTGTATTGTAATTGTTTTCAGCTATTGCGGCTGGATTTTAAAGTACGAGCTTATATAGGATATTCGGTTCACGTTGCCGGGCGGAAATGTTGCATTTGTGCAGTATAAAGCGATAGCCAGAGGGAGGTAGAAGCAGTTGAGCGAGAAACACGATCGAAGCGAGACGTGTGTATTACAATCGGGAATCTAATAAATGACGGACTTTGCGCGTTTTATTGATTTACTACCTTCTGTATTACGTTTGGATTTGTTGTGTTCGGTTATATTTGTTGTTTATAGTTCTAATAAACTCTATAGAGACTCGAACTAAATACATTTTAATTCGAGTCTCGCGACTCGTAACAATATATTCAAAAGACATAACACTAATTCACTAACAAACATATCTTCATCGGTACGAGCAAAGGAATCATACGAGGAACCGATGAATTAAACATGACGGCAACATTTCCGTCCGAAATAAATAAAAGTATATATAAATAATACATAATGTTTTATTATCACGCCGAAGCAACTCTTGGGGCGAGCAGTGATAAATAATTCATTGGCCATAATCAGTTGAGATCAAAGTCGGTTTTGTTTTTACGCTATATTACATACTAAATAATTCCTGTGGATTTGTTTGCCATAGTACAGGCGAGCCAAATAGAGTATAACATAATGGAGGCGTCACTTTCGCTATGTCTTAACGCTTGTTCATGTTTGACTTATCACAATCTGAGTATCCAGTCGAAGTCACATAATAACTTTATAAGCTATATAATCAGTTGAGGTCCCAGTCGGTTTTGTTTTTTACAAATACATAATGTACATATTGTTATACGCGCTCTACACTCCTGCCGAGACATCTTGGCCAAATGTTTCGCCGAGACATGACGAGATCGAGAGCGGCCCTCCACATTCCCATTCACGCATTGCCCGTTCAGAACACGTACAGGATGGACTTATTAGAAACGTCTGCCGTTGTAGCTTTATGTGCTGCAGCCTACTATAATTATATGATAGTAAAAGAAAAAAAAGTCATAAAGCGCCGTTGGAGTAGACGAAGATGGTGGATGACATCAATACATTGCAACATTTCGTTTATTGCCGGTGGAATAATCGAGACGGGGATGGGCGGACGAGAGTGTGGAAGGCTCTGTCTCGCGCAAACACAAAACTCTTTGATAGTACCGACATGAAACCGAATGTAGGCGAGACTTGCCGAATAGGGCCTTTACACTCCCGTATTCGCCTAGTCTCGTGTATTTTTGCCGGGAATGAAGAGCGGCTTTTACAATTCATTACCACGTGCTAACAACGGCGAAGAAAGCATCGTGATGAAACCTGCAGGTCGAGATAACCGATGTGTCAAACCTGCCAAGCCTTGGACAAGCGTGGCGGGTACACTGCCCGTTCCCCTATAGCGGGAAGCCAACACATATGGGCTGTTATTATTTATTTTTAAAGTTGACAACACTTAATTTTTTTCAAAATCAAAATACAGAAATGAATCGCCTATTTTTGGAATTAGCCGTCATAACGAGTTCAAAGTAAAAATATATAATTTTTTACTGCGTACATTCTTAAGATGACACTTCACATTGTCATAATAACGTCATTCAAAAGGATTTAACGAAGTTTGATGAACTTGTTTCCGAGTTTCTTAATCTTTTTTGCTTCGGTCATTGTCTTTGATGTTATGTGATATTGAACGGTATTAAAGTTATGTTTACGTCACTTTAGTAGGTTAATATACTTTTTACGCCGTAAATAATTTATTCGGGTGCAGTTTGTGTATCACGGAGATGAATATTGTTACGAGTTTCAGGACTCGAATTAAAATGCCGTTGGAATGATTATATAATTTATTAGAACTATACAAACACGTATAACACATATACAAATATAATAACACGCGCAAAGTCCGTGACTAAGTAGATCAGGAAATGTAGTAGACACGTCTTGCTCCGCTTGTGCTTATCGCTCGACTGCCCATCTCTCCATTTGGGTATTGCTTTATACTGCACAAATACAATATGTCTCTTGGCCGTGTAGACTCTTTCTCTTTCTTCTATTTCTCGTTCTTAGAATCGCACCTGGCTAATGACTACCATAAAAGATCACAATACACAATGGACTGTTTTTCTAATTACAAATTTTAAACACAAAGTAAACAAAAGAAGTCCAAACTAAAAGGTACCTCCTCCTCGGCTACCTCCCCATCAATTTTCAGCCAAAACGGTACAGCCGTTCTTGCGTTATAAATAGTGTACCTCACACGACTTTCTTTAATATATCTAGATTAAAATGGGTGGAAGGATATATATATATATATATATATATATATATATATATATATATATATATATATATATATATATACATACATATATATATGCACACACATATATATACATATATATATATATATATATATATATATATATATATATATATATATATATACATATATGTATGTATATATACATATCCTTCCCAGGACTATCTCCGCCCGTGGCTTCGCCCGCGTGGTGATGTAAAATCGTTATATCTTGGTTAATTCACAGAATATAAGCTATATTACTGTAAAGTTTCATCAAAATCCATTCAGTAGTTTTTGCGTGAAAAGTAGTGAAGAGTAACCAACATACATCAATACATACATTCTTACAAACTTTCGCGTTTATAATATTTATAGGAAGATACCTTTAGAGAAAACAACAAAGCTATTGTATTCTACTAACAAAGGTTTGAGTGAGTCAAAATATATATTATTATTCATAATTAAGATGGCGTGCATGATCGTTATATCGTATAATATCCTTTGACACAGTTTCCCTTTGTTTGCACTGCATTTTTCCTCGAACGCAGCGACAAAGTGAAATGAGACGCACGGGACTAATTAGCGCTTATTGTATACAGACACGTATTCGTTTAAAAAACGCTGCTTTTTTATCTATCAGTTCGTGCAGGAACGGATAAATAATACAATTTCCTGCCGCCAGGCGGCCTGTAGTAACAGTAAGTAAGCTACTACCCCTGGTCTAAAGTATGTCGCCATAACAGACTTAAGTGGTGTTCCGGCATTAGTGGCCAGGTTCTGCTCTGCTTTAAGAGAGCAGCAGCGCATTTGTAGCCTTTGGTGTTGCAAATGGCCATAGACGTTGGTAACCGCTTTCCATCAAGTGGGCCGTCTGCCTGTCTGCTAAACTCCTGCAATAAAAAAGCGGAATCCTAGTTTTCGTCATGTCCGGCCGTCTGCGTCTTATGTTTACAATCTTTTTTTTTAGAAATTGGATATGTATGCCATTTCTTAGGGTCATATAATTTTTAAGCCTCTACTTGTTACATCGAGAAAAAATAAGTAAATATTATAATATTATAGTTGACTGTCATACAAGTGGGCCGTCTGCATGTCTACTGAACTCCGGCAATAACAAAAAAAGCGTGTGTGTCTCGGGACATCCGACAGAAGTGATAACTTGCGTGAGAAAAAGGGAAGCCAGACTGGCGCCGTAACGCGTTACGTAACGAAGCGGTTTACCGTCCCATAAGAAATTATCACTTAAAAAAATCGCTACTAGCTTATTCCCTGCAACTCGTCCGCGTGGAATTTAATTTACCTTCCGATAAAGGATTTCATTTTTTTTTGTCTAAAACAAAAATAGCCTAAGTTACTCCTTATAATTTATAAATAAAACTAAACTAAATAACAAAAATATATTATTAACTTCCGGGGCTTCTAGTGTGCGCACATACTGCGTGATTAAAATTTATCATTAGAGTATATATTATCTGCAAGCCTATCGACCGCTACAGTCGTAGCGTTTTTGGACACAATTTAAATACGTATGTTTCGTTGACGGCTTTGATGCGAGGATATGACAATGTACTTCATACAAACTCCGCGGAATCACTGAGAGGCTCGTAAAATCAAAGATTTGTTTCGGTTGGCAATTGATATTTAAGAAAACGCAATTTGTGGTATAATTATACCTATATATCGGTTCAGGTATACCGTTGTAATGATGAGTAACGTATGATGAAATCTTACACAGAATTGTTATGTGAAGACTATGTTTGGCCGTGGTTTTGTTCAATATGCTAGGCTTCCGTACCATACATCTTGGTTTCCTGGTCCTCCTCCCTCGTCATTAAGCACCTACCGGTGATCTTACGCAGGTTGTGAATCTATCGGGCTGCAGGGCGTCCTACGCGATGTTTGTCGAGACGCGGTCTCCTCTCCAGGACTCGTCTGCTCTATTGGCCTCTTTTAGTCCTGAGAAAAATTTAGCTGGCCCATTAGACTTAAGCTTGTTCATTTTGCGAGTTATGTTGATAACCTTGGTTCTATTACAGGTGTCCTTATTTTCTGGTTTTTATCTTTAAGAAACTCTCCTAACAGAGCTCGATCCATAGCCCACTAAGCTACCTTCAATTTGTAAACCAACCCTACTCCGAATATCCACGGCTTGGCACCATACGTCATGATGGCACATTCCTTGAAAACTTTCGTCTTGATGCATCGTGGACCTGAAGAGCCGATGGACCTTTTTGAATGCCGCCCATCCTAACTGAATTCTTCTCTTGACTTCCTTCTCGTAGTTTTGCTTAACTACTTCTATAGTATAAGATTGACATAGTAGGAATAAGGTCTGAGAATTCTTTTACTCGTGCTACCACCAGAGGTAACTACTGACCAAAGTACTATCTGTACATGCTTAGTACTGGTAGCCTTAAAGGCGGATAAAAGCTTCAGCACCAGGTTGTGGGTTTATTTCGTTGCCTTTTATGACAGACCTTACGGATCTATCTAAAGTATTGGTTTTCAGTTCCTTCCTTTCTTTAGCCTCGTATAAGAACTTCGTTCCAATAATGTTAATTTAGGGTATCATTATCAATGATAATAATATGGAAATCATACAAGGGGTCTGGGAATATGGGGATGGGCAGACGCCACACTCCACATATTGCTAGATCCCTAGTACCACTAGCAGTTCACCCCAATAGCCCTAATCTTTTGTCCTCATTTCCTACAATAGTCCTACACTGACCGGGGCTTGTCCTTGGGCGCATTATTATATGGTATAGACAAGGATAATCGCCGGTTAGTATCACGCCACATTTACATTAAATTTGTCAAGGGGCCTTTACGTGTTAGCTTTCCCATGGCCCCACGCAAACTTTCCAAAAGTCCGGGCTATTTTTATAGCTTGGGAAATCAAAGTATTATCCGTGAATATATATGTGTGTTATGAAATGAAAAAGTATAGCAACAATATATCCATAAATTAAATCACGAAGAAAACTCAGTATATCATCATGTGGTTGGCAGCGGTTTGCAAGTTTAAAGCCAAAAGCCAAAACATGCGAAAAATCAAACGCAGCTCCGCTCCCCGTGATGTATGTGTGCGGCTTATTATTTCTGGCCATTAAAATTACAAATGGCTGTATTTTTTGTGTGCACTGCTGATTTTTGGCAGGATGCCGATTGGTGTTGCTATACGCATCGAATGAAATTTACCCAAAATTGAATATATTACTGTCATCTGGAATTATAATAAAATAGGAAAATGTATTAAAATATGCACACCTATGTGTGTGGATACACATTTCTTTATTAGTATTATGAAAATTTCATATTAAAATAATGTTAATTTGCGATCTTTTACTTGTACTACGCAGGAAATTGTATACCGAAAATTTTGCGTCCTATTACGCAAAACTCCCTGTGATAAAGATCATTAGACCTCACAAGATGTCATTTTTAATATTGGTTGGGTGACTGAGACTGTGGAAATAAGGAAGAAAAATATATATGTACGGTGCAACCGTACAGACTGCACAATCAGCATTTACGCGAGCAAGCGTTATATTCGACAATCAAATTAAACAGTTCACATAAAGGCACCGCGACTCGCGTACGTGTAACTCATAATATCATATCATATCATTCCATATCTAGTATTAAGTTAATATCAATAAATCATAGTTCCAAGTTAATCTATCTAGTTATTTAATATCCCCGGATGTAATAAACCGTACATCTTTATGGTCCTTCGAGCTTTACGTTAAGCAGGACCTACTTCGCGAGTGTTTAATACGTAGTAGGAGTACCAGCGCGGTAGGAACTGCCACGTAAGTGAGCTAGCAGCATCGGTGAGTCCACATTGTCAATCTTATCTAAGAAATCTTATCTTTACTATCACGAGACAATGGAAGATCTCGTTTTAACACAAAATCAAATCATGGGAGCCATGGAACAGCTCCTGGTCAATTTCAAAAAAGACGGTGTCGAACGCAAGACTCCGGCTCATATAAAAAAGCGAATAAGCACATTGGAAACGTATTGGCATGAGTTTCAATGCAACCACATAAAAATTGGTGAATTTGAAAATAAATCGCATGATTATTTTATAAATAGGTATTATGAAAGAACGTCTAAATTTTACTCAGAAACACGTACCTATATGATAAATTATTTGCCATCGGAATCACAGGAGAAAGAATTCATCAGACCTGAAACGCCAGGATATTTAACACAACCATCATCAAGCGAGCAGAGACATGCGCAGGGGGTAGACAGGACGCCTCAACCATCCGCGCGTTCCGAAACATCCTTTCAGGTTCCGAAGACTAAAAATCAAGGTTCGCCTAGTAGACTGGAAGAATTATTAAGAAAGCAAAGTAGTAATTTTAAAGCCTTCCAAAGAACTATCAAGAGCATAGACCTGGAAATCATTTCCCAAAAATGGGAATTCGAAGACGCAATGACCTCAGTGCAGACACGATGGTCCGTTATTGATGCTCTGCATTGGGAAATTGACAGCCAGCTTTTCGAAGAGAATGAAGAATATGAAGAAGCATACAACTCGTATGAGCAAAGGTACCTTCAAATCAAAAAAGAAATAAATAGCAAGATGTGGTCAGAATGTCATCGCGAAAAGTCTACTCCACATATCGACATCCCGACGTTCAGCGGCAGTTATCATCTGTGGGTATCCTTTAAGGATTTATTTTTAGAAACTATTCACAGAAACAGATGCCTATCGAACGCACAGAAGATGCAGTTCCTGAAAAGCAAGCTTAAGGGCGAAGCTGAGAAATTGGTGCAACATCTAAATATAAGCTCGGATAATTATACCGCTTGTTGGGAGTTACTAGATCATTGCTACAGTAACCCTAAGCTAATATTCAACTCTCACATGTCTATTATCATGAATCTTCCGATTATACCGCAGCAATCAGCATCAGCAATCAAAAGGCTCCATGACACAACAAATGAATGCTTAAATGCTATAAAAAACTTAGGAGTTGCTATTGATACCTGGGACCCGATGATAGTTTATATCTTATCACAAAAATTAGACCAAGAGAGTCACAATGACTATATCGAGTCATTAAAAAATCCAAGGGAATTGCCATCCTTACAGGAATTTTTAACATTTTTAGAGGCGAAATTTACCGCCTTAGAATCATCCAAACGTAAGCAAGATCAATCAAAACCCATCCAGCAACAACAGCAAATATCTTCATCGAACGCATTCAAAAAATCATACAAATTTAAATCATTTATTAGCAATCAAAATCCATTATTTAAATCGCAAAACAATAACAAAAATACCTCGGCAACAGTGCATAATTGCCCAGTTTGCAATAAAAATCATGTCGTACCGAATTGCGACACTTTCGCAGGGTATCGACCTGAGGTACAAAGGCAAACTATTGCAAAGTTATCTTTATGTAAAAACTGCCTTTATAATCATAACGGTAGAGATTGTTTTTCGAACAAAGATTGTCATAAGTGTCATGCAAAACATCATACTGTTGTTCATGAAGCATTTACTTCACCGATGACATCGCAAAATTTCGCAATATCGGATAACTTTTATAAACAATCTAAAAGTAGCACACACGTGTCACTAGAGGACACGCAGGAAATCCTCTTAGCAACATCCCTGGTAACAGTGCAAGCCGCAGATGGCACTAAGATTATCATGCGTGCTCTCATCGACCAAGGATCGCAGACATCGCTTATAACAGAAAACGCAGCTCAAACACTAAGTATCCCACGCCAGCATTGTAAAGGAGTAATCTTAGGTTTAGGAGCGCAGGGAAATACTTGCAAAGGCATGATGAATGTCAAAATATCTTCTATCTATAGCGATTATTCGCTAAATATCGGAGTTTTTATAATAAAACACGCGGTTAACAATTTACCCAATAAATCATTTTCTAAGCCAAACTGGTCTTTTATACAAAATATACAATTAGCAGATCCAGAATTTTATCGTCGTAGATCTATAGACCTGCTATTAGGTGCAGACGTCTACTCATCTATTATCATGGGAGGAATTATCAAAGAAAACGACTCATTACCGGTAGCCCAGCAAACACGACTGGGATGGATCTTATGTGGCAACGTGAAATCATACCAATGTAATGTAGTCATGCTTGATGTAGAAAACTTGCATAAGTTTTGGTCTATCGAAGATATCAACGAAAACATAGATATTTCGGATGAGGATTATCAATGTACTGAGCTTTATAAATCAACGACTACTCGTCAGCCTGACGGGAAGTACATTATTCGCCTTCCTCTACACCCAGATGCAGAGGAAAAGCTAGGGTTATCTAAACCAAAAGCATGTGCCCAATTTTATCAGCTAGAAAAAAGGTTACAAAAGGACTACATATTATCAAATAAATACAAAGAATTTATAAATGAATATATCGATATGGGTCACATGCACTTAACAACAACAAGTAACATGAAACCTGCCTACTATTTGCCGCACCACGGTGTACATCGCGCTGATTCGAATACTACGTCACTGCGAGTAGTATTTAATGCATCGGAAAAAACAGATACGGGTTTAAGTCTTAACGATGTTATGTATCGGGGTTCAAATTTGCAACAGGATATTTTATCATTAGTATTAAAATGGAGGAAATACAAATATGCCTTTACTGCAGACATCGAAAAGATGTTTAGGCAGATTTTCGTACACAAAGAAGATCAGCGTTATCAACAAATCGTTTGGCGCGAAAATCCCAATCATCACCTCAAAGAATATACTTTAGCGACTGTAACATATGGTACTAAAGCCGCACCATATTTAGCAATGATGACACTTAAACAGTTAGCTATAGACGAACGCAGTCGTTATCCAGTAGCAGCGAAGGTTTTAGAGGAGCAATTTTACATGGATGACGTACTTAGTGGCGCGTTTGACCTCACATCGGCAAAGCAATTGCAAGAGGATCTTATAGAACTCCTCAAATCAGGAGGATTTAACCTTCGTAAATGGTCAGCGAATGAGATATCATTATTAGAGAGTGTTGATAAAGCAGAAAGCATACCTAATACGTATGACTTTAAGTATCAATCGTCTACAAAAGCACTTGGTCTTACGTGGAATGCCCAACAGGATAAGTTTAAGTTCATGTGTAAGTTAACTACGCAGCCAGATGCGAAACCAACGAAGCGAGTACTATTAGGCGAAATATCCAAAATTTTCGATCCACTTGGATGGTTAGCACCGGCAGTAGTACAACTTAAACTATTGTTCCAAAGCGTGTGGTCGATAGATCTCAAATGGGATGACGTCATACCAGAGCATATGTACACAAGATGGATCCGACTGAGAGCAGATATCGAAAAGATAAAGGATATAGAAGTTCCAAGATGGATAGGAAGCGAGCAGGATGATAGTATCGAATTACATGGGTTTTGCGATGCATCCCTAGCGGCATACGCATGCGTTGTCTATGCGCGAATAGTTAGTCAAAACCAAGTAAAAACCACACTCTTAGCGGCAAAAACTAAACTAGTACCGATCAGCAAAACTTCCACATCAAAAAAGAGTGACATATCATTGCCAAGGCTTGAGTTAAGTGGCGCACTCTTGCTTTCAAAACTAATGACAAAAATCAAGCAGAGCTTAAGCGACTACAATCTACAAATAATAGCATGGTGCGATTCTACTGCAGTCCTTGGGTGGTTACAAGGTGATCCGAGTCGATGGAAACCCTTTGTAGCCAATCGCGTGAAAGAAATCACTGCAATCATACAACCAGAGTGCTGGTTTTATATCAAATCTAGCAAAGGCCGCGGCATCAAATCTACCAAAGGGTATGTGGCTGTATTTATCTGTATGGTTACAAAGGCGGTACATTTGGAGTTAGTATCCGACCTTACATCTTCAGCATTTTTAGCAGCATTACGTCGATTATCGGCGAGAAGAGGAAGCCCACGTCACCTATACAGTGACAACGGCACTAATTTTGTAGGAGCAAGCAAAATATTAGAGAAAGAATTTATTAACCATCAGTCAATACTATCAGAAGACTTCTACGCAGAACTTAATCAAATGAAAATCGAATGGCATTTCAATGCGCCTTCTTGGCCTAGTGCTGGAGGGCTATGGGAAGCAGCTGTTAAAAGTTTAAAATATCACCTACGTAGAGTCTTAGGTGATCAAAAGTTAACATATGAGGAGTTCACAACTCTGCTTTCTCAGCTTGAAGCTTGTCTCAATTCGAGACCCTTAAATACATTAACCGAAGATCCACAAGATTTAGATTATCTTACTCCTTCACATTTCTTAGCGAGCGGTCCAGTATTGACAATCGTAGAGACTGAAAGAGATGAAAGGACTAGGTGGCAACTTACACAAAAAATATTCAACGACATCTGGAAACGATGGCGCGCTGAATATTTAACGCAATTATCTGCCAGAAGTAAATGGCGAACTTCACAAACTAATATACAGTTAAATGATGTCGTAATAATACATGACGCCAATCTACCACCAGGAAAATGGTCATTGGGACGTGTTATCGAATTACATCCGGGAACGGATGACCACGTCCGGGTAGTCAGTGTAAAAACCAAAAACGAGATAATCAAGAGACCCATCATAAAATTATCAAAGCTTCCAACAAACAATCCAGAATCAAGTAAAGAAATCACCACACCATACACAAGCACACGCAAACATCAAAACTCAAACAGTGTTTTACGAATCAATCCTGTATACCTTATTACTTTATTATTATTTTTCCTTACTTCAGCTGTAATCGCAAGTAGCGAATACAATATCACAAAACTAAGCAATAATAGACATATATTTTTCGACAACGTGGGAGATATGCGCTTAATTCAAGACCAATGGAAATTAATTGCATACTACGATATGCAACCCTATTGGCAAGGTCCTTACGAGCTATATTACTCATCTGGATAAAATGTGCACTAATTCAGAAAACAACAAACATTGTAGCATTGTTTTACTCCAACTACGTCACGGGTACAAGGAATTAGAGTTCTATGACCGAATGTTACGTAATCAGAAATTCGATACTCCGAGGCGTATGCGACGAGGCCTTGTAAACGGAGTCGGCTATATCGCGAATACATTGTTCGGTGTTTTAGACGAGCGTTTCGCTGAACAGTATGAGCGCGATATTAATTTAGTCAAAGCTAATCAAAATCATTTATTACATCTTTGGAAGAACCAAACATCAGTTATAGAAGCAGAAAATAATTTATTACAAAGAATAGGAAATACGATAGAGAAGCAACACAAAATCTTTAATCAACACCTCAATGATCTAGATCAAATCACCAATAGTTTGAAGAAAGACATAATTAAAGTAGAAGCTACAAACGACTTCATATTAACAAGCATAATAGCTAACAACATTCTTCTGAATCTAAAAAATATCCAAGACGCATTATTAGATACCATCACAAACCTCAAGCACTTCAATATTCATCTTCTTACTCCTTCTCAACTACAAAATGAACTTAGCATAATAGGGGGACAGCTCCCAAAGGATCTGGCACTTCCATTAGATAATCTGCAAACAGATCTACAAAATATCTATAAAATATTAAAGGTTAAAGTTAGAATGACGCAGCAATATTTTATTTTTCAAATACAAATTCCTATAATAAATAGAGAGAATTATGATATCTACAAAACATTTCCACTTCCACATCAAGTAGACAAACACATGGTGAACATCATTCCGGTATCAAGTTATATAGCGATGAACTTAAAAAAGGATACATTTATATCTATGTCTACTAGCGACTTTGATAAGTGTATATCGTATAACTTAAATACTTATCTTTGCGAACTTCAAACGCCCGTCTACCGTAGACACTCAGATGACAATCTGTGTGTTACAAGTAAACAAAGCCACGTGTGTAAGATTACACTAAGTGAATGTGAGACGACGTGGATAACAATTAAAACCAATGTTTTTATAATCAGCTGTTGCGGACAATGTCCCCTTAGATTTATATGTGGTGATCAAGTTACCGGCGAACAGGTGACTGGCCTCAACGTCATCACTTTGTGGAATGAATGTGTCATCAAAAGCGATTTATCCACCATCACATCTCACAAAGACTTCATAAACAAAATTAATATTGAGCCGGAGATACTAGCTCCGAAAATCGCACCTGTCAACCATTTTATCAACATATCGATACCTAACATCAGACCAGAGCTAGACTATAGTTCTATCAATCACTCACTATTGAATCTCGGAAAGCGAATAGAAGATATGAAAGCGGCATCGGATCAGGTTGACGTGTCTTACCACGATGTGCACCACTACGTCGCCATTTACTGCCTGGCGGTGGCAGGACTGGCAGCAGCAGTGGGCCTAGGCTGCGCCTACCGGCGGCGGTTTTCCGCCACGCCGGTCGCGCACCAGCCCGCCATCAGCAGCAGTGTACAGTGCGTAAATGATAGTGTAAATGTGAAAACAGACACAAGTGTAGAGTGCGTGAGTGATAGCGAAAATGTAGGGCCATCAGACAATCAGTGTGCTAAGTGTCGTTCTACTGAATCTATCAACACGTCACCTATTCTAATGAAGCGTAGATTTAAGATCGACGTTTAATTATCGGGGTCATTTTTTGTACTTAGTTTTAAGGATTATTGTTTTTTCATCTTGTGATTAGGTTAGCTCATATCATACATCTTCCATATCTCATCTTGCTGTGCGGGAACATGTACGGTGCAACCGTACAGACTGCACAATCAGCATTTACGCGAGCAAGCGTTATATTCGACAATCAAATTAAACAGTTCACATAAAGGCACCGCGACTCGCGTACGTGTAACTCATAATATCATATCATATCATTCCATATCTAGTATTAAGTTAATATCAATAAATCATAGTTCCAAGTTAATCTATCTAGTTATTTAATATCCCCGGATGTAATAAACCGTACAATATATAGTGTCAATGCAGTCCAATAAAAATGATTTCATTTGATTTCTGGAATCTATATAGCTTTGAATAGGTCAAAAAAGAAACAGAGAGCATTTATTTATATAACGTGTTTCATTTCAAATGACAATAAATCATAATTTTAGCAGTCTTACTCCATACAAAGTTTTTGGTACTATTAAATCAACCGTAATGTCAAAATTTTAAAAAAGCAATTTCCGAACAAATTAATTACGATAAAAAGACAATAAAAACAGAACATCTTATAAATATTGGTTCACTGACCTTGGTAAGAATGAACATCTTCCGCGTTTAATGATGAAGAGTCGAGCTGGCAACATGATACATTTGGTCACTAACCTACCGAGGTAGTCACAATAACAGATACATGTTGTTATAAAATTCTGAAATGAAAAATGAGGTCCTGTGGCTAAACCAAAGCAGCTACCTTGATTCGTTTTTGTATTTGGGTAGAGTATGTCATGACAAAAACGTGGTCTGATTTATTGTCGTAAGGTCTGAAACACGCTGTATATAATCAATATTTAGTAGTAAAATACTCTCATCATTACACTTATTTCTTTGAAAATATATCAGCTTTAAACCATAAAGGAAAATTGGGAGTAATAACATCCCATTAGGCTTGCCACATTTTTTTTCACTTGATATCTATATAGTTTATGTCACTCATTAAATGTTACATTGCTCACCTAGTTCTTTATTTTTAATTTTTCACCAAACCTGTGCAAAATTTCATAATATGGCCACATTTACACCGATTTGTGTCCCGGCCATGGGATTTTATTTCACCAACCCGCACTCTGGTCTCATAAATCAATTTTTGCATTTAAGTAATTGAATTTATGAGCTGTTTATTGCATTGGGAAATTGTTGTTAAGCGACTATTATTGTTTTTTACGTTTATTTGAAATGGGGTTGGACATTTTATGAAGGGTTGATTATTTTAACCAACTTCAGAAAAATTATAAACATATTTTTTTGGACAATTATTTTTGCGGTGAATTCAGTTAAGCTTCACAATGGTCATATATAAATTGTATTGGTATTGAAATTGGGTTCCGAGGATACATACATATCGTCACGCCTGTTTCCCATTGGGGCAGGCAGAGACGACGGACCTCCACCTGCTACGATCATGAAAAATACTTTTTGCTTTATCAAATTTCATTAATACACGTTTCGAAGATAAAGTAGAAAAAATCATATAATAATAAACCCGTCAAGGGGCTTTGTAGCGAACCGGTAGGTAAGTAGAGACACCTCGGACCTGACTCCGGAGAGCTAGGCAAAGCCCCTTCGCCTTAGCCAGCCGGTACGAAATGGAGATCGCTAGAGCTAGGACTCAAGCACCAGGGGTGAAAGTAATAAATGGCACAATGTCAGAAGTAGCCTCGGTGAACCCACAGCCCACCTTTTGACACCCCTTAGCCACTCACACTCATGTAGCCCTTCGCCAAACTTGGCATGTTTATAGGCCAATGTAGTGAGTTATCGTCTGTCCATATTTCCATGTTCCTTGAACTTTGCGACGGGCATCGTAGTCCCTGATCTCAAACTCCACTAGCAATTCATCCCAATAGCCCGGTACCTTTTGTTCTCATTCCCTATAATAGTCCAACACTTACCGGGTCTTGTCCTTGGGTGCATTTTTATATGGTATAGACAGGGACAATTGCTGGTCAGTGTCACGCCACATTTACATTAAATTTGACAACGGACCTGTACGTGTTGGCCTTTACGACCCTACGCCAGCCTTATGTAGTTTTGAGGTATTTCATTCATAATTTTGATGTTTCTTGCAGCGATTTTTAACCGACTTCGAAAAAAGGAGGTTCTCAATTCGTCGAGATCTTTTTTTTTATGTTTGTTCACCGATTATTCCGTGATTTATGATCCGATTTACGTGATTCTTGTGATCTTTTTCTCGTGATTCTTTTTTGTTCGACGCGAAATAGCTTCCAATTGGTCCCCTAAAAATTATACATAGTTTGGCCCAGTACTTTTCATTTTATGAACATTTTTTATGAAAAAAAATATCCTTTTCGTTCCATATGTACACCGATGAGATTTATGATTCGATTTACGTGTTTCTTTTTTTGTTCGACACGGAATAGCTGCCATGTGGTCCCCTAAAAATTTGAGATAGTTTGGAACAGTAGTTTTCATTTTACGAACATTTTTTTGTTCCCGTTTATTGTGACCTATATTTTTTAAGAAGCGCGGCACCATTCGTGGGTCCATCCATACATAGCTAGACACTAAAAAGTAACAAATAAAAAATAAAAACTTCGTTTAAAAAAACCGGCTTCAAAAACTAAAAACTAAAATATATAAAATAACTTATTTCTAAAACTATTATTATTAATATATATTATCTAAAACATCTTGAAGTCGGTGCAAGTAAAACATAGAAATTACTATATTTCGAAAATTACTAAGCACCGACTTTAAGATGTTTTAAATAATATATATTAATAATAATAGTTTTAGAAATAAGTTATTTTATATATTTTAGTTTTTTAGTTTTTTAAGTCGGTTTTTTTTGATAATTATTTTTGCGTTGGAATCAATACACCTTTAAAGTACTTTCATTTTAAATTCATTGTTATCGGATAGCATATGCGTAAGCCATTCAGACCCACAATGTCCTGTCACCTGTGCGTTGTTTTGTCATCTCTTAAGACATGCCGACCAGCTGCAGTAATGAGCATTTATCCACCGTTGCCTGGATAGATTGTCAAAGGCAATGAACAGTTAATCTGCCGAATTTATACCAAACCGCACAGCGAGCAAACCGCAAAAACTGGCAGGCAAATTGGAATGCTTCGACCACAATATTGTGTTTAAATCAGTCAGAAAATTTAACGTAATTTCATTGGTATTTAATTAAATACATTCTTCGTATTTTGTTACGCTATTTGGTTTATTTACCATGGAAAATATAAGGGAAATTATACCGTTGTACTATACCACCCTACTCTATTATTGGCACTAAGTCATATTATTCAAGATATTAAAAAAAAACTTTATCGACACCTTCAAGGCGATTCAAAGAAGTCTCGCATGACCGATTTAGGGTAAAGGATTAGCGTGGCCATACAAGGTGGGAACGCGGCAAGCATTTTGGGAACGCTCGCAACCGACAGCGATCTGGACTACATTTTTTACTTGTAAATATTTTTATATTTTTTATATATTCAAAAGTTTTATGAGCTATTATAATAAATACAATTGTAAACTAAAAATAATCTAAGTTATAAATATTACAAGCTATTATAGACTGTGTAAATCGCTGCCACATGGGAGCGTGTCCAGAAGGCTGGCCGCATTGCCGCGCTGCATGGCGATACTTATTTGTTGGGCGAAATATGAGCCAGCCTTCTGATCACGCGTGGCATCAAAGAGTTGCAAATCTCTTTGAAGAAACTCCTTGCTGATGGACCCACGGACCTAATGTTTCAACTCCAAACGGCACAAATATGTCCTAAGGTTCCATATTTATTTTTTATGTTGTTTTTTTGTAGTGTAATTTTTAAGATGTTCCATTTTGTAGTGTGGCCACAAAATAAAAAAATTTTGGGGTTTTTTAAATGTTTTTTATAAATTTGAACTGAACTGAAATTAAAAAAAAATATTGTAATCTGAATAAAATGATATACAACTTTTTTATACTTTTATATTTTGAAATATGACTGTATTTTTGTGTCATTTTTTCAATACAAACCTCATAGACATTTTATGTAATTCTTAATTCTTTATTGTACACAAAAAGTTACATACAAAATTATATAATAGTGGTAATGTACAAAGGCAACCTTGACCGTAATAGAGTTTTCTTCCAGCAAACCTGAGTCTAGCGAGAAAGGGATAAGCAAAAGACAGGGTTGTGTACACTAAAACATTTCATGATCCAATATTTCTAAGAGTTATTTCTTCATAGAGTTATCGATTTATCGAGGATTTCGACTCAAGCGAATTTTGTGAGGAAACATTCGACTTGTAGAGGTTAAGATTTACTCAAATAATCGAGTTGTAAAGATTGTAAAATTGCTATATTCGAGATACAGAAGTCCATTTTATTTTTCGAATTAAAGAGGGAAAATATTGTTATGAGCTACAGGACTCGAATTAAAATGCCATTGGAATTACTATAGAGTTTATTAGAACAAACACGTATAAAACATGCACAATTATGACTAGATACAACCAGTAACACTGCACGATTCAATAACACGCTCAAAGTCCGTCACTATATCGCTAATCGAAAGTACTACACACGTCTTGCTAGTATCGTAATCGTCGCTTGACTGCCCCACCCCTCCGTTCGGGTATTGTTTTACACTAAACTGAATAATACCGATAAAGTACCGCATTCACTGAATTAATCCACACATCTGGCAAGCTTCGACGCAATTCAATAACAATAAGGATTAGTTCGACACTAATGACAGCCATAAAACCAGTACCATAACAATATGATCTTTTTCTTGATTGCAAATTTTAAACATGAAGTAAGCAAAAGAACTCCGAATGCAGGAAAGGTAATACACTGCGTTTTACGATACCACGTGCGCGCATTTCTTTGTCGGTATGTCACAATATATACTAAATTTGCCTATAGGGAGTCACTAATTATTTCGACTTATAGAAGGTTCAGATTTTGAGCAACGGATGTTTTGGGGTTTCAGGGGAAGGAAGCACGATTTTATTCGAGTTTGGAGGTTTTTAGACTTACCGAGGTTCGACTTATATAGATTCTGCTGTATTTTGTTTTGTGTATTATTTTGGTGTTGTCGTTGAAATATACTAACAAACATGTAGTTATGGGAACAGTAGCGACATTTCACTGGCACTACTACCAGTACGGAATAAAGGTAAACACTAGTATTTACTGTATGAAATGTTAAACACAGTGTTTATAGTTGGAAACGGTAGCTAGCCGTAATTACCCATGATGTTTATTTACCAGCACTCAAAGGGTTTTTTGCTTACAATATGAATGTATCGTGGGTACACAGTTAGTTTCATTTTGTAAAATAAATTGAGTTGATTCATGGAATGAAATATGTTTCTGTGTACTGTTTATGAATATTACATGATTTTTTATTGCAATTTCTTTCATCTCTTAAAGCTTTTAAAATTGTGTCAATTTTTAATGTTCTTTTGCTAACTTCACACATGCATATTAGCTGTCAGGCTAATAAATTAGTGAGACAGAACCCGGAGCTCTCAGAGTGAAGTTAGTAGGAAGTTTCATCCGTGCAGGAACGGAGAAAGAATACAATTTCCTGCGGCCCGGCGGCCTGTCGTAGGAGGCGACAAAACAACCCACAGCCAGGTGGTAGAGCACTTGCCCGACTGGATGGCTACCACCCCTGGTCTAGAGTATGTCGCCATAACAACCTTGTGTTGTGTTCCGGTATTAGTGACCAGGTTCCAGGCTCCCTAAAGAGAGCAGCAGCGCATTCGTAGCACCTTTGGTGTTGCAAATGTCCCTAGGCGATAGTAACCGCTGTCCATCAAGTGGGCCGTCTGCCTGTCTGCTGATCTCTTGCAATAAAAAAAAAAAATGGAAGTCGATTTTGAAATAGGAAGGCTCTAAATAAATTTAATTTAGAGGCTATACTATAAAATAGTCTCGTACATTTCAGCCATTTGTATAGTACAAATCTTCGCCAGCCAATCACTGTCCATTGCTGGACGAAGGCCTCCCCAAGTCGACGCAACTCATCATAGACCTCTGCCTTTCCCATACAGCGCCTACTGGCGATCTTGCGCAGGTCCATCGGACTGGAGCGCTTCCGACACTACATTTACCGAGACGCGATCTCCACTCCAAGACTCGTCTGCTTTATCGGCCATCTGTGATAAATGTGACCGACCCACTGCCACTTCAACTTGCTAATTTTGTACTGTATAAAAAATAAAAACAGCCCACCATATAAATGTCCCACTGCTGGCTTCAGACCTTCCACTATAGGGGAACGGACAGTATTTTTGTTGTTTGACACTTCGGCTATCTCGATATAAAGGTTGCATCACGATGTTTTCCTGCACCGTTATTAGCACTCAGTAATTGTAACAATATGCACATTAGGTCAGAAAACTACCCAAGAGGTGCATAGGTTCCGGCCAGGATCAAACCCACGTCCTTTGAGTGCGGACGCGTGCGCTAGCCATCACACTACCACGACTTTTTATAGAAAAATAATACAGTACGAAATGTATTGCTATATTTTCTTTTATTCAGATTCTTATTTGTATGTCTTTCAAGACCACGGGCCATGAAAATGGCCCGGACTTTTGGAGGGCTTGCGTGGGGCCATGGGGAGGCCAACACGTAGAGGCCCCTTGACAAATTTAATGTAAATATGTGGCGTGACACTGACCGGCGATTATCCCTGTCTACACTATATAATAATGCACCCAAGGACAAGCCCCGGCCAGTGTAGGACTATTGTGGGAAATGAGGACAAAAAGTACCGGGCTATGTGGGTGAACTGTAAGTGGTACTAGCGGTCTGGGAATATGGGGACTATGACGTCTGCCCGTCGCAATGTTCAGGGAACATGGAAACATGGGCAGACGGTGACTCGCCACTCCCTGCACGGGCCCCTAAAAATGCCATAAAAGGCAGGGGCAACTTGGGTGTGAGTGGCTAAGGGGTGTAAAGAGGTGGGCTGCAGGTTCACCGAAGCTACTTCCTACATTAGGCCATTTATCACTTCCACCCCTGGAGCAATTATTATTTATTTTTCATTTTTAGTCGATTTTTTAAAATGTTTTTAAATACAAGCTTTTGAGATCTTGCATATCATGTATCAGTAGAGTGCTAGCCAAGACTCGGACGGGTCTATCTTGTTTAGTACAGGAGTTCCTACGGCCACCTTCCGACTCCATCATCAGATCAGCTCCATGGTACCATATTATTGCATTGTCACGCCATATAAACATACGAGCCCAAACACGACGGGCCTATCTTGTTTAGTACAGGAGTTCCTATGGCCACCTTCCCACTCCATCATCAGATCAGCTCCATGGTACTATATTATTGCATTGTCATCGAACTTTGACAGGTGTGCAAAGTTTGAATTAAATCTGATCGTTCAAAGTAGGACAAAATCGAGCTCAAAGCGGTCGGTTACAAACATACATACATACATACATACATACATAAATACATCATACATACATAGATACAGGTGAAGCTAATAAAAGAGTGTTTAAAAAAAACTGGCCGGCCCAAAGAAAACAGCAGCAGCATATTCAAGTAACTCGCACACAAAGCCCTTCCAAATTATTATAAAAACCAGCACCTACAGTCCACCCCTTTTACACACCCTGAAGAATCCAATAATGAATAATGAATAAATAAAGTATAAAATAATTAATGAAACATAAATGTGTACTATTTTTCCCTTCATTATCCCACAAGTACTACGCCATAAAAATTACTAACAGAACGTATTAATTTCAACGTCTTTAACTGTCATTAAATGAAAAAAGAATTCAAGTCAATACCTTAATTATAAAATAATTATAGTTCTGCTAAATACCTATGGGGATATTTTCATATGCTATAGGATATATGTTTTAAGGCTTCGATGCCTTAAGTCAAATCAGGCTAATTAATGCCAGTCTATCAAATTTCTTGCATAGCAGACTTACAGTAGCTTCTGAGAGAAATGACTATAATGTATAAAGACCCGAAGACAGACAGAACATACAGACAAACTGTTGGGAGTTTTTGGCAGGAACTGAAAGGAGATGTTGTGCTGTGCAGTTTTTCTAAAAATGTGTAAATTTACTCTAAAATTAACAAAAGTTGTGGGGTATTGATAGTTTTTGAGTAGTAATTATGTGTTTTGTGAGAAATGTGCACTGTATAGTCAAATGTGGCCTTTTGAGTTGTCACAAGAACTCCGTTGAATGACACTAGCTGATTACCTGTTCAGCTGTGCGGCACATAGGCTTAAGAAAATTAAGAAATTATATTCCATTTATACATGGCTCTGGCTGAATGCACAAACCGTGCCAAGCCATTATTGAACAAAGAAGAAGAAGAAGACAAACTTATGTATGGAAATGACAAAAGCATATTTTCTTTTTACTGAAATAGCTAAGGAATCACAAGGATAAGAATTTTGATGTGATACAGACATGCTAGAATTATTATATTGATTAGCTCTTACAGAATATTAGCGTGAAACGGTTATCCTTGAGCTAATCGTGATACGTATGATAAATGAGAAGCCACCTGATGGAATGTGGCTACCATCGCCTATGGGCATTTGCAAGACCAAAGGCGTTACAAATGCGCTCTTAAGGGAGACTGGAACCTGGTCACTAATGCCAGAACACAGCTGGCAGGCTTGTTATGGCGGTATACTCTAGACCAGGTGATAGCCATCCAGTCGGGCAAATACCCTACCACCTGACTGTGGGTTATACTGTGGCCTCTTGCGAGAGGCCGCCCAACCGCAGGAAATTGTATTTTTTCTCCGTTCCCGTACCGATAAGGATATTCATTTTCATTTCATCGTCTCTTATCCCATCTCTTCCAATCTATTCTTAAAGTTGGCGAGGATATATCTTCGCCTCTGGTTTTGCAAATGTGTTTGAGCTAAAGCATTGTTATCCTTATTAAAACGCCCGGGATCCTGAAGTCCCGATAGTATGGCTAAATATGGCATTAGGCATACTCAGTTCATCTTTTATCATTTTATTTGACAGGAACGGAGAAAGAATACAATATCCTGCGTTGGGATGGCCTGTCGTAAGAGGCGACAAAACAACCTACAACCAGGTGGTAGGTCGTTTGCCCGACTGGATGAATAACACCTCTGGTCTAGAGTACGTCGCCATAACAACCTTTAGTTGTGTTCCGGCATTAGTTCCAGGTTCCAGTATCCGTTAAGAGAGCGGCAGCGCATTTATAGCACCTTTGATGTTGCTGTCCATAGGCGATGGTAACCGCTTATCATCAAGTATGCCGTCTGCCTGTCTGTTGAACTCCGGCAATAAAAAAAATCTCAATTCGGCGTGAAAAGAAATTCGGTATCGTTTTGAATAGAAAAGCTTTTGTCAGCCGACAGACACAGAAAAACACAGTGCTGCCAACTGAAAAACTTTTTAAAGTAATTTACGTATAGCTCGCGTGACGACCACCGTTTCAGTGCTAAATAATAAATTAGCGCGAGCATAAAGCGTTGTATGAATCGCCAGTTATGGTTGTAGTACACCATCAATCGAATATCAGTTTTGTATCAGACTTTGGTTCAACTTACAATATGTATATGTATCATATATTTATCCCAATTTTTCTATTTTAATAATTTTTAACGACTTATTACCAATCTGGATTTTTAAATGAATATTTATAAATTGTTTATCAAACTTACATCCATCTTTATACAATATTGTAAATGATGAAAATGAAGTGACTTTAGATTAGGCATATACTATTTAATATTGTTAGTTTGTTACATATTCGACACATGACGTGGACATTATGATCATCATCAGCCAAATTCAGTCCACTGCTGGACGTAGGCCTCCCCAAGTACGCGCCACATATCCCGGTCTCCTGTCTTCCTCATCCAGCCCCTACCGGCGATCTTGCGCAGGTCGTCAGTCCACCGGGCTGGCGGGCGTCCTACCCTACGTTTGCCGAGACGTGGTCTCCACTCCAGGACTCGTTTGCTCCATCGGCCGTCGGTCCTGCGACAGACGTGACCGCCCCACTGCCACTTCAACTTGCTAATTTTGCGAGCTATGTCGGTTACCTTCGTTCTCTTAATAAGAGAAACACCTAAAATAGCTCGCTCCATAGCCCGTTGAGCGACTTTGAATTTGATTTTTGAATGTGATTGCGACTTTGACTGACAGCGGGACCAGTCCCGCTGTCAGTGTCCACGTCTCGGCACCGTACGTCATTATGGGTAGGATGCACTGCTCGAAGACTTTCGTCTTCAAGCATTGCGGAACGGTCGACGAGAAGACTTGATGAAGCCTACCGAATCTCATTATGATGATACATGCTATATATTTTCGTACTTTTAGTAATTGCGATGTGCATAATATTTTATCCCAAAATTTCAATTTCTTATTTATTGAATGACTAATATATAAATGTAAATACTAGTTTCTCAATTTAAGATAATAAATTTACTTGTAATAGCGGAGGATAAGTAAGTATACAATCATACAAATATCTTCATCAGTATTAAATTTTTAGAATATGTTAGTAAGTAAGTTTTGAAGCTATAATGTCATCTTTCTATCTTTTGTTAAGTACATAAATTCATTTTTTTTTCTTTCACTGTAGTGCTCCTTGGTGGCGGTTATTATAGAAATAGTCTTTAATGGGAGGCGGGGGCCAGGATTTACCTAGTTTGGGCTCCTGGGCTCCTGTCCTTCCCATTTTATTAAGTTTCTCAAGTTTTTGTACTCCATATATATTTTTTTTATGGGATATAAATAATAAAATTAATTAATTAATATAAACTATACATCTGATTTTGTTAAAAATTAATTTCACGTTCTGATGTTTACCGTAACCGATTGAGATTGCAATTTAAACATTAATATCAATTAACATTCCCACAGTCATGAATTTGAAGTAATATTGATGGTATAACAGTCCTTTATGAATCGCCAGTTCTATGCAAACACATGAAAGGTCCGTATTTCGTGTAAAAAGTGGAAAAAAACTAAGGGAAAGCAAAAGGTTTTATGAACTTTTATGTGGATTTCGCGCGACGTCCGCGGGTTAGTGCATGTTTTGGATAGAGCTGCGACCACGTACAGGCGATGTTTAATCCAAGATAGTGTTGGGAAATATCTAATTTAATTAAAACTTAATTAAATCAAAATGTAATTTAATAAAAAAATAATTAATTGAAATGAAATTTAATTAAAATGTAACTTAATTAAAATATAATTTAATTTATGTTTCTATCGGGTTTCACACACTGCAAACTTCAAGTTTTAGGCTTTCTCACGATGTGTTCTTTTATCCTATTGCAACAATAAGCATATGCTTAGTGCTATGCTCTGTACTACAATACGAACCTAAGTCACTTGAAAAATACGCAAGCACCTTAACGACGGAGCCTTCTCACATACAATAATAGACACAAAATACATTTTTTAAATTAATATTATCGATAAAATTGCTCATACTAATGTACATACATACATACATACATAACTTCACGCCAGGTCCCTTGCGGGGTAGGCACGAACAACAGAGCGCCACACAGGCCCATTCTTACACACCTCACTTGCTTCTTTGACATTCATAGCTCTTGTCATGCATGCTCGTCTATTCTTAAGGCTCCTAACATCACCTTCTGCTAACACATGATCAATTTGATCATGGAAGGTGTGTCGCGGCCTTCCGCGACTTCTGCATCCATCCACTTTTGCATTGTATATCTGTTTAGTCATTCTTTCATCATACATTCTTTCCACATGCCCGAACCACCGGAGCATTCCTTTCCTTACCTTTACCCCGATACTCTCTTTCAGACCAACTCTCTTTCTTACTTCGGTATTACGAACGCGCTCCGCGAGCGTCACTCCGCAGATTTTGCGCAGTGCTCGCATCTCGACCGCGTTTACTCTACTTTCATGCTCTCTATTCCATACCCAACTCTCGCTTCCATACGTGAGCGTAGGTACCAGAACCGCGTTATGTATGGTAAGCTGGGCCTTCTGGCTAAGGTTCTTAGCGCCTAGAAGTTTACCTAACGCTCCATTCACACTATTCCCCAAATTTACTCTTCTTTCTATGTCAGCGGTGTACCTTCCATCCCTGCTAAAAGCACATCCAAGATATACAAACTCATTCACTTGTTCCAGCATAACATCATCGACCATTATACTTGCATTCGTTCTGGTTTCTTCTCTTTCATATTAATGTACTTTTTAAAATATCGACCAATAGCAATATGCAAACAGCACGTAACTATTATGCCACCTTTACTACTCACACAAACTTTCCACTTTATTCAGTGCTGTGTTTACACTATTAGCATGATATAGTAATTTAATTTTATTATACACTAGCTGTCCCGGCAAGGACATACAGACATACTCGTACATACATTTTATATATAAAACGAAGATAGCTGTCCCGGCAAACGTCATCCTGCCCGGAAAAGCTTCAATCGATATTCCGACAGCAGCGCCACCTATCGGGTGCAATTGTGAACCAACTGAGAAACCTTATCTGGCTCATGCACAACAACTTTACCAAAGATCATCACATGATCAAATGTATAGTTTGCGATTCTATAAAAGACATACATACATTTATATTTTATTTATTTATTTATATATAAGAAGAAGATAAGATTATTATCCTGACGGCTTACTTTAGCATTAAACAATTTAAATCTCACAACTCTATCATTAAGACCCTATATAGCAAATCCCCTACGCAGTCATTACTTGCGTCAAATTAATTTTTTCCCAAAATATCAGCGCAAATTAGTTCCGTATTACTGAACTTTAAATTTTAATACCCTCAAAAACATAATGAAAATTATTCCAACCAAATTAAAAGCGGCGAGATTGCGTGTATCAATCACACCACACGAAATATTTGCATAGATATCATTTAGTCGCGGTACAGTGGGTTTTTTGTACGAAATTTTCAACCAAATACAATCACGGACAAAAGCCATTAATTAACAGAAAAAAACCAGGAGACGAGGTTTTTTTAAAGTATTTTCCTTAAGTACCAAGTACTTCCTTAAAGCATATACGAAGGGTGAAAATCTGTTGCTTTCAAGCTACGTTTTCAAATTTTGTCTGAAGAGTTTCAATTTTCAAATGACCCAAAAAAAAGCATAATTAACAATCTACGTATTATATAAGAGAGAGAGTTTGTCTGAAAAAGAGTGTCGGGATGAAGGTAAGGAAAGGAGTGCTCCGGTGATTCGGGCATGTGGAAAGAATGTATGATGAAAGAATGACCAAACAGATGTACAATGCAAAATGGATGGATGCAGAAGTCGCGGAAGGCCACGACACACCTTCCATGATCAAATTGATCGTGTATTAGCAGAAGGTGATGTCAGGAGCCTTAAGAATAGACGAGCGTGCATGACAAGAGCTATGAATGTCAAAGAAGCAAGTGAGGTGTGTTAGAATAAGCCTGAATGGTGCGCTCTGTTGTTCGTGCCCACCCCGCAAGGGACCTGGCGTGAACATATGTATGTATGTATTATATAAGATAAAGATGGAACGGAGAGAGAATATTAATTGCTGCAGACTGTTGTAAGAAGTGAAAAATAACCCAAAGCCAAGTGGCAGGGCATTTGCCTGTCCTGATGGCTACCACTACTGGTTTAGAGTATGACTTAACTTTGTCGTATTCCGGCAACAGTAGCCAAATTACATCCTCGTTTAAGGCAGATAGCACATTGGTAACACTGCTAATGTTAAAGTGGTGTTGCCTGTGGACATTTGTAACACTTTTGGTGTTATAAATGTAGCCTATAGACATTTGTAATACCATTGGTGTTATGAATGTATTTCTTGTGGATATTTGTAATAACTTTTGGTGGTATAAATTTGTTGCCTGTGGACATTTGTAACACTTTTGGTGTTATAAACGTGTTGCCTATTGACACTTGTAACATGGTTAGTATTATAAATGTGTTGCCTGCGGACATTTGTAATACTGTTGGTGTTATATATATGTTGCGTGTGGATATTTGTGACACCTTTGATGTTATAAGTGTTTTGCCTGTGGACATTTATAATACCGTCGATGTTAAAGTGTATAAAGGCGACGGTAACCCCCTTCCATTAGGTGGATCATCTGGTGGTGGATGAATAAAAAAAGAAGAATATCAAATGACTTCAACTGGAAATCAAGTCCTTAATTTTTCCTTCTATAAGAAACAAAGAAATTTTTGCGACATCAGTTGATGAAGCAGCATGGAAAATACTCAAATATGATGAATTAATATTTATGAGCAATTGAGTTACAAGTAAATATTGTCGAGGCAATTTTACCCTTACCGCCCACTCGTCAGCTGAATTGCCATCTTAATCATCTCATTAGACGGCTCCTTTGATATTCCCGTACTGAGGAACCAATTTCATAGTACCATAAATAAATTATTTTGATTGTTCTTAATGAAACCTTTCATATTTGATATGCATACTAATATTACAAAGCAACGAACATTTGCGACTTTGTCTGCGTTATGAAAATTCGCAAAAGTAACACAATCGTCAATGATGTCTGCTCTCATGTGACCGCCTGCCTACAGGGCGCGCAACCGGTGTTGACGCGTGTTAGGCGTCAAACAAACAAGCAGCACTTTGCTGTCAACAGAACCAACTTCAGCTGTCGACAGAAGCAACTGCTGCAGTATTCGACACGCCGACTGTTGCCCGCCATGTCGACAGCATTGTTGTAGTGCGCCGTGAACGTTGTCCACGTGTCGACGGCAAACGCCGACAGCTGCAGTTGCCTCTGTCGACAGCAAAGTGCTGCTCGTCTGTACGACGCCTTATTCTTCTCTACTACTAGCTAGATTTATTTCACAGAATAAGTGCTGATTTTTCTGTGCATACACAGCAACACTGATAACAATGATCTATACTCTCATATAATATAATCACGCCTGTTTCCCATGGGGGTAGGCAGAGACTATAGATCTCCATTTGCTACGGCCCTGACAAACAACTTTCCCTTCATCTGCTTTTATTAACATCTTCATATATACATTTATTTCATATTATTACGAGTTGCAGGACTCGAATTTAAATGCTGTTAGAATTATTATAGAGTTTATCGGAACTATACAAACACGTATAACACTAGTACAAATATAACCAAACACAACTAGTCTAAACGTAATGCAGAGTCTCGTAATTCAATAACACGCGCAAAGTCCGTCACTAAATAGATTACCGAGTGCACACAAGTCTTGCTTCGCTGAAGGTTATCGCTCGACTGACTCGTTTATAAATCGAGGCATCGCTTTATACCGCACGGATGTAATGTGTCTGCTCGGCCGCGTGGACCGAATTTTCTAGAGTCACACCTGGCTAATGATTGGCATAAAATATAACAATATACAATGGGCTGCTTTTCTAATCACAAATTTTAAACACAATGTAAAACAAAAGAAGTCCAAAAGCCCAAACGGTAATAAAATGTCTTTCTACAGGGCTGCAGGTGTGAATTTGTCTTTGTCGTCACCTCAGTCGTAACAACATGCTTTTTACCTGACCTCGCCTTAATACTTCTATTATTTGATCATGGTGTGTATGTCGTGGTCTACCGATACCAACCCTACCATTCACAATACTGTCATACAATTGTTTTGTGCTTACATTTTCATTTCTCTCTACATGCCTAAACCACATTAACATTCGTTCTTACAAGCTTTTATTTAACTTGCAATGTATGTATTTAAGTTCGGGTGCAACCTTGCAAGTTAAATTTGACCAACTTCCCGGTTTCCGATTGAACTGAAATTTTGCACGCGTATGTATATCACGTGACAATGTAATAATATGGTACCTTGGAGCTGATCTGATGAAGCAATCGGAAGGTGGCCATAGGAACTCCTGTACAAATGAAGATAGACCTGTCGTGTTTGGGCTCATTTTACTTGTCTTGTCTAGCACTCAGCAGCTACATGATATCCAGGATCTTAAAACCTGGTATTTTAAAACCTTTTTAAAAAAGCTTATTCTACTCTTGTTATTATATCTTCTATTAATCCACAACATAGCCCTGACCTTAAGCCGTGTAGCTTCTTTGCTATAGAGAATGCAAAATGCTTTGGAATTCGTTAATTTTACTTTTTGTGAGTACCGTGAAAATCTGCAGCTAATCATATTCGCTCCAGCTATGGTACCCTAAAACATTTGATTGAAAATATCATACATCTCAAAAACTACTTAGTCAAATCTGTTGGAACTAATTTTTAAATTAAGTTAGCTATCTCACACTCGGATTGTCAAATTTTTTGAAGACTGACTTTCTGTCTCACTTTTAGAAATTACTAGCTGTCCCGGCAGACGTCGTCCTGCCCGGTAAAAAATAGGGGTTGATCGTAGAGGGTTGAAAATCTAGGGTTGTATGTATTTTTGTATGTTGTATCATAAAAAATAGAAATTAAACATTTTGTCCAAAAAAAAAAAAATTTTGGGGTGGACTACCCCTAACATTTAGGGGGATGAAAAATAGATGTTGGCCGATTCTCATAGATATCGGATAAGCACAAAAAATCTCATCAAAATCGGTCAAGCCGTTTCGGAGGAGTATGGCAACGAAAACTGTGACACGAGAATTTTATATATTAGATTTTTATGAAGAACAATTTTTAGGCACTGTTAGATTATAAGAACAAATTTAATGAAATGAAATGAAATCTTTATTTGTATGAAACATGAAAATCAAGATCTTATGCTAGTGAGAACATGTTTCGCCATTTACTGGCATACACATTTTCTTATATCCTAGTAAGGTTTTTAAACATTTAGTTTTTATTTAATTGTCCTATATCATTTTGTTGCACAATTTTGTCACCTTTGTTTCAAATTTAAATACAAATATACATTTTATGAATGTCATTTCATTTATTTCATTTAAGAGCATGCTCTTGTCGGTGGAGCCTCTTCCAATCTTCTCTATTATGGGCCAGATGTTTTACTTCTGTGTAAGACACGACACCCACTTTTTCTTATATTTGGTCTATAAATGCTCGCCTTGGTCTTCCTTTCCCTCTCCTTGCTTCCACTTTGCCTTCAATTAACGTGCATAAGAAGGTGTCGTGTCTTAGCAAATGGCCAAACATCTTCCCCCTTCTTTCCTCTAAGAGTTTTTAATATTGTGCGTTTCTCCTTTACCATGTCCAGAACTTCTTCATTAGTCTTCTTCTCTTTCCAACTTATGAATGTCACTTTATTAATAATAACGAAATGCCAAATAAATACTGAATAATCATCGCATGTTGGTAATATAATAATAAAATAAATAAATGTTATTTGATCTAATTAAATAATTCTGATACCGGATAAAATATTTCTCAACGAGTCATGAGAATAATTTTCTTTTAAATCATGTATGTGATAATTTAAGTTCAAATATATATATATATATATATATATATCTGTTTGATGCCATTATAAATGAAAGTCATCCAGACTTGCAAATACCCTACCACCTAGCTATGGTTTGTTTTGTCGCCTATTACGACAGACCACCCGGCAGGAAATTGTATTTTTTCTCCGTTTCTGCACGAATAGGACAGAAATTGTCCCATACTATCTTTTTTTTATTTGACATAGTTCAGTTATGAATGAATACAGCGCCGCCGCACAGCGAGCGAGAGGTACTAAGTTTTAGTTTTTTAGACTCTTTTAACATAGTGGAGCATGGGGGGTTAGGAGAACCTCCCGAAGAGCTACACCCAGTACCGTGGGGTGTTCTAGTCCCAGGGACATCCCACCTTGTCGGCTTGCATCGAGGTGTCACGGCAGTCATACCCTTGTTCATCAATTCCGTGACGCCTCGGCACAATGCGGAGGGACGTTGGAGGGTTTAGAGAGTAGTCTGGCGGTCGGTGTTTGCAAGTTCTAACATAGAACCTTGTGTGCACCACCAGCAGCTAGGAGTCCCACATATCCCTTGGTGGCATATCTCTGCGCAATCCCCCGGCGTTGACAAAAAAATGGCTCTTTTTAACACGCTTTTATTAGCTTGACCTGTATGTATGTATGTATGTATGTTTGTAATCGACCCCTTTGAGCTCGATTTTGTCCTACTTTGAAAGATCAGATTTAATTCAAACTTTGCACACCTGTCAAAGGTCGATGACAATGTAATAATATAGTACCATGGAGCTAATCTGATGATGGAGTGGGAAGGTGGCCATAGGAACTCCTCTACTAAACAAGATAGACCCTTCGTGTTTGGGCTCGTATGTTTATGTCGCGTGACAATGCAATAATATGGTACCATGGAGCACAAACAAAAACATTTTAAAAAATCAACTACAAAATGAAAAAATAAATAATAAATTTAAAAAAAACTAAAAAAACACGCTTTAATAAAAAATCCAACTAAAAACAGAAAATAAAATTTAATAAATTTGGTTTCTAATGAATGGGGTCTTAAAAAAAAGCGTGGGGTGTATTCAAAGCGTGTTTTTCTTCTTCTTTAATATTTTAAAAATCCATGCATCAGAAACCAAATTTATTAAATTTCATTTTCTGTTTTTTAGTTGGATTTTTTATGAAAGCGTGTTTTTTTTAGTTTTTTTTTCTTAGTCAAACTTTAGACTTCAAAACTGCTACCTCTGAGGTGTGAAGGCTTAGAGGTGTACGGCCGAAAATGTTTGGTGCACACTTAAATGCCCTTATTATTATAGTTTCCACCTGTACCAGTAGTACGCGATAATTACTATAGTCTGCATGTCAAAAGACGAAGATGCGTGCGTAAAATTTGTCGGTTCCAATGGACGAGTGCGCGGCGGACCGTAAGGATTTTTGAGAATCCACTGCTCGACTAAAGAAGCGTTCATGGTGCGAAATTATATAATCGTAATTATTACGTCACGTGGAATAATTGAAGACGTGAGTGAGTGGATGAAGGTTATATGTCGCATATTCGGTTTTTTGCTTTTTGAAGATGAAGGTTATAAGTCGATACCAAATGACTTAGACCAGACCTTAGACCATAGATATAAGGCATATTTAAAAAATAAAGAGTTGAAAAAGGTGTTAAGTTCAGTTCAGTTTAAAATAAAAGTAAAACTTTTATCTCGATTTACTCAGAATTGGAATTATGCGACTTATCACCATCATCCACTCATGTCTTCAATTTATTGCTTACTAATTTGTAATGTTATAACTGATTAGTCTATGTAAGTGCCAAAATCTGTCAACACAGAAAACAGAAAACCTTTGAAGATGCATTTAGGATTTTTTTTATTGCAGGAGTTCAGCAAACAGGCAGACGGCCCACTTAATGGAAAGCGGTTACCATCACGTATGGAAATTTTTCCAATTTTTAGGACTTAATATGTATATCTTCAGTTACTTTGTGGTTGTATTCTCTTTTTTTTATTGTGCTTATTTATTAATTTTAATGTTTCACTTATATATGTCCAAAAAATAAACCTGTTTTCTTTCTTTCTTTACGTTTGCAACACCAAAGGTGCTACAAACGCGCTGCTGCTTTCTTAAGGAAGACTGGAATCTGGTTATTAAGACCTCAAGATAATGTGAACGCTTTCTGCGTGCACTGGAACACAAACCAACTTGATTGATATACTGGAATATATTTTTCTCTCTCTCTCTCACACACACACCAATAGAGTAAATAAAATTCAGGAAAAGTATTATTGAAGTTCTAAAAGCGAAGCTTTAAAGCGCCACATTCGACTGACCCCACATTACCGTGCATGTTGAATTATTTCTCTTCAACCCCTAGTCTCACATACATGTCGAACACTTCTGATCTTTAGATTTTTCGAATAAAGTGCCTTTTGCAACAAAACAAAAAAGGGGTAATTTTAATTTCTGTGACTTTTATAGTGACATTCTTTAAAGTGTAACGCAACATGATGAAAGGAGGGGATCCAAAAATGCAAATCTGAATCGGCAGACAACACGCACAGTGTAATATTTCGAAATCAAGTAAGTTATGCTTGTGTTATGAGAATTATAGTTAAGATTTAAATATAACAGACTAATATAGGGATCTTAGTCACCCGGAGGTCTTGCTTACGAAATTTGCTACACTAGGAATTGAACCCGAAACCTCTATGTTACAGTGACCTCGGCCAGCAAAGGCTTAGCCCGTTCAACCATAGATAACATCGGCTATATGGTCGGCCCTTTAAGGAAAAAAAATGTTTATTTTAAAAAAGTCTAGTATGAACAGCGCCTAAACTTTTGAGACCAAAACAATGAAACCACTGCAGTATAAATTTTAAAAAAATGTGTAGATGCAAAAATTTGATTTCTTCGAGAATGTGGAGCGTGACAGAGCATCAAGTGGTTTCCAAGAAAATTAAATAAACTGGCTTTTATTGCTGTGTTTAGCAGACAGGTAGACGGCCCACCTAAAATAAAGCGGTTACCACCGCCTATGGATGTTGTAACACCAAATTTTTTACCAATGTGATACCGCTCGATAAAGGGAGACTGGAATCTGGTCACTTATTCCGGGAGTGACCGGAACAGAACTCAAGGTTGTTGTAGCAGCATGCTCTAGGCTAGTGGTGGGGGTTGCTTTGTCGCTTCCTACAGCTAACCCAGGTGCAAGAAATTTTACTCTTTCTCCGTTCCTGCACTGATATAATAAAATTCACCCGACAGCTTCTGACATTGCAAAATTTTCATAAAAACACAAAACAGAGTCAATCAACAAAATGAATTACCAAAATGACTGTGCAAATTGTATAGAGTTGTCTTTGTGCGATATAAGCCTTTGGACCTTGAGCTGTACAGACAGACTGACAGACAATAGGCGATAAGGGAGGCCTACGGTCTGCTGTGGTTGGGGAAACCGGCATTGTTAATACACCACACACGCATACAACTTATATTAGCAAGAAGTTAAAAAGTTTTGGACATGGTATTTAAATTAAAACCTCTCTAAAGATTAGAGTGTCTACTTGATAACTCTTTAATCGGTTTTGATAGTCACGTGACGGCTCTTTTAGAGCCAAACGGTTCTGCACGTGACGATGGTAAGCTTCCTGACGGAATTACTCTAATTCCTCGGCGACGTGGTAAAATTCTGGTATGGAAAGCGACCTATGAAGACACGTTTACTACATCCACGCCATATCGTGAATCTGAGTCACTCAAGCAGTGCAAATCTGCAACCCTTGGTGAGAGTTATATGTTTGTGTCAATTGATGTTGAAACGCTTGGACCGTGCTGAAGCCATGAGCCCATTCAAAGATATTTCAAAATAAGTTATTGACTCTTCGGGAGATCAGAAGTCTGGTTCCTACCTCAGACCAAGGATCAGTGTGACAATCTAGCGAGATAACGTAGCCAGCCTTCTAGAAATAGAAAACACTTTATTGTTCACCACATACACGTAAAAGTAGGAGCAATGGGCGGCCTTATCGTTTTAGAGCGACCTCTTCTGGACTACACAAAACTTTTAAGAACCTTGCCAATGGACTTCGATGACCTCGGCTCAGTAGTTTACTTATAATCTTATGGGATTATAAGTAGAATACAATAAACGTTAAGTTTCCTTCACTGTACTAATTTATAGTTATAACGTATCTAATCTTAAAAACATCGAGGCTTACAGATTATTTTATGGTAATTAAATTGGCAGTCTATACACTAAAGGGTCACATAAAACGTCTTGCTCATCTTTGTCAGCGAGCATGGCTGAAAGGTTCCGCCTGCTCTACATTGTTCTATGTCGTATGGAATGTGTTAATTGTTCGAACATTTACCTTGGATATGATATCGGGTCATAACCGAACCACTGTTGGGATCACGTTCCCTCAATTTTAAGGGAAAGGAGAGTATATCCGCTACGCTTGTTGCGACGTCACGTACATTGAATAATTTATTGTTACATAATTAGCAAGGTTAAAACTGAGTAGTTCATGTACGTGCCAAAATCTGAGACAAAACGTTTAGAGATGCATCTAGAAACATCTTCAGAATATACATAGGTTAAAAATATTATCACGTAGAACTTAAGATTTTTGCTTATATAGGTAGTTTTAAGTTACACTGATTAAGCAAGTTAATTCATCTACAGTACAACATCTCATCGTCCTATTTTGTACTCCCCTCTTGGGCGATTGAGCCATGGGCTCTTACCAGTGCAATTTAGTATCTCCCTATCCAACGGGTAACCATCATCGACCCACCACACAACATTAATCAACCCCCACACTTGTCTTAATAAAATTGGCACGTTGCACATGTTAGGTCTATTACCCTGTTGCAAACCGTCATATTCTATAAGTCGAGGATCAATACCATCGATGTCTAATTCTTTTCTTCCACCGTCTCCCAATTATTTAGAGTCAGCACAATATGTCTTTTCCTTCCATACTCCTCTGTCCCATTATAAGTCATTATCCTTCACACAATCTATCCATGTCTTCTCGGGTCTACCTTTTTACATTTGTACCCACCAATTTTTCAGTTTAAATATGTTTCATTCTCTTTGTCGCATGATTGTCATCCTTCTTTATCGGCATGATTTCAGTCACGGGTGCAACTTTCAAAGATCTCCCTATCTACTCATTTCTAACCTGAACCATTCTTGTAACACCACACATCGATCTCAACGTTCTCATCTCAGCAGAGTGGAAACGTTTGTGGTCTATCACGTTAGTGGCCCAATATTTAAATCCGTATAATATGACCGGTTGTATGACAATTTTTTTACATCTGACCTTTTAGTTTGACTGACATTAGTTTACCTGTCTCCACTATAAATTCAAATTCAGTAGCTCTTATTCAAAAGAAGTTACACTTAAGGACATTTTATCATGGAAGTTCAAATTGAAATTTAATTCCTATTCTATGTACAATTATACACCGCTTCCCAACGTGTTATTGTTATTGAAGTAGTAGCGGCAAGAAACTCCCCAGCAACACCGCTATCTAAAATATAATTTTCTTCATATTTATTTATCTCAGGCTCATGTTTTAGATTTATCCTTCTCTATATCACAATTACTCTCGCAGTAGTGAACATCGATGTCTTATTCAGGTGTACATTATGATGTGCTGTCAATTACTAATCTCCCGTTGGCACTACGCCAGACGGATTCAAAACCCACCAACACTTAAATGTTATTTGCATTCGACGGGCGACCAAATTCAACGGCGTACGTGACATGGGTTGACAAACGTTCATTTTTTACAATATTATTTTTATTTAAATTCCACCGGTCAGATCAAGACTGGACTAATGTTTGCTTTAATGACCCTTGGTTCTTGGAAGGTCGAAGTTCAGGTCCTATATACGGTATATGATCCTGATTAAATTCTGTTTCAACCTTTTTTACAGTTTTCGAAATGAAACAATTTGTTCTGTATGAATTGTCACTAGCAGAGTTTTTCATGAGTGGTATTACCATATTGAAATCATTTATCTTGATTACAACAGCTTTTAAAGTCAGGTCGAATGGTGTGATATCGTATATAATAAGATGATATGATATAATAAGTTCATCTATATAAGTCGAGTAAATACATCGGATATATGTAAAACATTAATTACCAGCTACGTATAGTGCATTATATTTATAGTGATACAACATTAGAGTTATTGTGTGTTTGTGAGATAGTGTTTAAATAAGGTTTCCTACATATTTGTCAAGTATACATCGCACCCTTAGAATTGCAGAGACCTAATTAAAAATAACAAGGTATTCAATTTTGTACCTTATTTTTATGTAATAGATATTTAAATAAAATGAGCCAAAATGTTAATTTAGGTCCTTATAATTTTATCATTATATTAATTTAATTTTAAGGGTGCGATATATATATATATATATATATATATATATATATATATATATATATATATATATATATATATATATATATATACATGATACTACATATTTGTAGGTGCGTAGTAGTTCTTTCTTATTCTATGTAAGAACTGTGAATAATTATTTCTATAGTACATATTGTTACAACCTAGGCGTCAACAAAGACATACATTCCACGTACAAATCTGTAAAAGCACATTTTATTACCTTTTTGGCATTTGAACTAATTGTAATTCTTTTATGATAGTCTTCCTTTGTTATGTGCATAGAACAGCCCATTGTTCTATTGTACTCGTTTACAGCTGCTTGCGATTGAATCATTAGCCAGGTGTTGCGGATTACGTCGACGGGCACTTTTGTATTTGTGAGGTATAAAACGACGCTCTGATGAAGAGAGATGGCAGACAAGCGACGATTACGGGCGTGACGTGTGTACATTCGGGAATCTATTAGTGACGGACTTTACGCGTTTTATTGAACTACGACTTTCTGAATTACGTTAGGATTTGTTGCGTTCGATTATATTTGTAACTGAATTATACCTGATTGTATAGTTCTAATAAACTCTATAATAATTCTAAAGGCATTTCGAGTCCCGCTAATCTCGTAACAATATTATTTTTACACATTATACATTGTTAGCTGACGCTGGCGAACTGTATTAAATAATATACCTTCAGTGTCATTTTTTTAGACCGGTTTTTATCGCACAATATCATCGTGTCACTAAGGATTGCATGGTTGTTGATTTTAAATTTAAACTAGAAACTGTAAGTCGGCAAGCCTATACTCAGTGGAGTGTGAATCGGGAGTGCTGTTTTTACGAGGGGCGCACTTGCGGGCCTCGAAATATTGCGCGCTCGCTTTGATGGGGCATAAACTGGACGCAGCTGCGTCTGTAGATATATAGCGCGATTGTAGATAAATGATATTTGATAAATATAAACAGCGAATTAATTTGTTTTATATTTAACAAAATAATAACCGAAGCCCATAACTGTCTCACTGCTGGCCTCGGGCCTTTCACGGTAATGGAATGGACGGTATACCCGCCACACATGTCCAAGGCGGCTTGGCAGGTTTGACACATCGGTTATCTCGATGTGCAGGTTGCATCACGATGTTTTCCTTTACCGTTGTTAGCACGTGGTAATTGTAACAATATGCACAATTAGGTCAGAAAGCCTCGTAAGTGGTGCATGCATTCCGGCCAGGATCGAACCCGCGACCTCTAAGGTTAGGACGCGTGCGCTAGCTATTACGCTACCACGACTTTTATATTTATTTACACCAAAATACAGATAAATTATCAACTAACACAATAAATTAAACCTAATTAATTAATGTCTGTAATTTAGAGCAGTGGTTCCCAAACTTATTCTGTATACTATCCCCATTTTTTCACCTACTTAAAAACCACTATAACGTCAAATTAAATTCATTGATTATTGTGAGCTATATGAGCGGAGATTAATCATTCATCCTAAACGAGACTTTTAGTATAGCCCGCAAGAGTTAACTTAGACCTAAGCGCAGTAGGTAGTACACAACGGCGCTGAGGTCTCAAGTTAGTATTCTATGAACCAGCCGATTGATACAGGAATGCACAAATCGGGTTATTTAATACAAACTTTTTAAAACATGATTGTCTGCGGTCTATTATTTACGAAAAATATCTATCTAGGACATTCTAGGTATACAATAACTATGAAAATGCGACAGAGTATCTGTTGCTTTTTTCCTACTATTTGTTTGTGTCTACTTTCATTTCGAAACGGGGCGATAGATTGACATGATTTATTCAATAAAACAAGGCAGATATTTTCTTGCTCTCTTACCGCCCTTACTTTCGGCCTGCACCTTTCAGTTGTCGCTCACTTTATAAAAGGACGGTCTAGAGTATGCCACTATAACGACTGATTTATTGTTTTTTAAATAAAACTATCTATTATCATAAATTATGCTGAGATATTCTCTAAATAAACCGACACTTAGAACAATTATAAGTAGTTCTACATTAACAATTCCTTAAATTTAAATACTGATCATTACTCCTGTTCATTACTTATATTTATCAAAATTAAGTAATGTTTTGGTAACTTATTCACAAATGTTTAAAAGGCAAATAATCCTGTTCAACTGATTCGTTCATTAAGTTCTCTGAGTGTAGCTATAAACTTAGCACAAAGTTTATTATTTCAATTTGAAAACCAATTACAGCAATTACGATAAACTTTACATGATTTTGATTGATCTTAACTACTAAATCGATTTTCATGTTGGAAATTTCACGGATACAATTAACTCGATCCAAATTGCCAATAGTTACAGATTAATTGAGACGCGTAACCGTGGGAGGTGAGAGATGTGTTACTAATCTTGTAAAGACATCATTTATTGCTCTTTCGCGTGTTATTGGAGCACAAAACCTGATCAGGTATCGTGAACCATTTAAAGACATGTATATTTTATTAAATAAAACTGTACTCATTATTTACTGCAATGAAAAAAATTTATTCTTTAATGTACACAAAATGACATATAAGAGTTTTCTTCTAGCGAAAATATATATCATGTTATAAAATGACAACATGTCTTGTTTAATTATGAGTTTAAAATAAAAATAATTGTAGGTCAAAAATACGATTGTGCTCAGCGTGACAAAGCAGAAAGTCAAGTTTGTTTAGTCACGACTTTACGAATCATGTAAATGTTATTTTTAACATTTCATAAGTTCTTATAAAATATCAATAGTAGTCATCATCTCAGAAAAAAGGCTATTTTACATTATGCAAATTGTACATCGTTTTATACGGGCGTAGGTATAATAGTGTATTAAGGAATACGTATAATAAAATAAGGACTTGATGACTTCTCGCCCGTATGTCACGTTAAGTAGGCAAACTTTCACAGGTAAAAAATAAAAACTTCGAAAGTTGAAGTCGGTTTTTTTAAGCGAAGTTTTTATTTTTTATTTGTTACTTTTTAGTGTCTAGCTATGTATGGGTGGACCTACGAATAGTGCCGCGCTTCTAAAAAAAAATATAGGTTCCAAGAAACGGGAACAAAAAAATGATCGTAAAATGAAAACTACTGGGCCAAACTATGTCAAATTTTTAGGGGACCACATGACAGCTATTCCGCGTCGAACAAAAAAAGAATCATGTAAATCGAATCATAAATCTCAGAGTAATCGGTGTACATATGGAACGAAAAGGAAATTTTTTTCATAAAAAATGTTCATAAAATGAAAACTACTGGGCCAAACTATGTAAAATTTTAGAGGACCAATTGGAAGCTATTCCGCGTTGAACAAAAAAAGAATTACGTAAATCGGATCATAAATCACGGAGTAATCGGCGAACATACATAAAAAAACCAAAAAAACAACAAAAAAAACCCGACGAATTGAAAACCTCTTCCTTTTTTCAAAGTCGGTTAAAAAAGGTTCCAGTGCCATAAGTTCACATACATATTTCTAGATGCCACAGATGGCCATCGAACGACGATTAATGGTTAACTCAACCCCAGACAAAGTCAACGCAAAGCCCGCGAAGGACATTGAGAAACCACCGTTATGTGCGTAGGCTCTAAAGGCTCCAAACCTCGCCACCAACTAATTGTCCGTCGAGTAGAAATCGGGGCAAAAAGGTTTTCCTCGAGGGCCCCAACATCCTCGATGCCTCTGGCCAAAGATGAAGAAGACCATAACAACGTACATATTTGTTCTATGCAAATGTAATTTTCCATCAGACCGTCAATGATAAAACTGTCAACTGTCCTTTCCTTGTTCCATTGCCACCATATTTTTAATTAAAATTGTATGCAATAAAGTGTATAATAAATAAATATGCATACTTGCTAACACGTTTTACGTCTATAAGCTGTTTTATGTAAAATTTAGTAATTTAAAGAACAAAATTATAATATTACAGAGCGTGACGCAAGCTCCAAAAGTTAGTGAGCCCTGTTTCACGGGATATAAAAACAAAGACTTCTTCAATTTTAATCGCCAGTAGTTATGGTAGCAATTATTCCTATTCAATTGCATCTATTTTCGAATCAAACAAAGAATATACCGTTGAATATGTACCATGAAATGGGATTTTAAAATTTCCAAAATTGTAAATGGAAAGCAGCGCAAAAATATTTGGAGCAACTATCCTTTGTGTAAAATTCCAGTTATTATTGCCCAATTAGGGAGAAAGAACGGTGTCGTTGGCACTGTGACGGATGCTTAATTATCTTTATGTTGGTGGAGCACGTACTTTATAATCTTGTAAAGAAATGTGGTATTTTTTTCCTTTAATATAGTATAGCTTATGGAAGCATTTCACGAGTAACTAACTATTAAAAAAATTGAAGTTTCCGATTGCAGTCACATTATAGTATGTCATATCTATACATACTCACGAACTAGACACAAAGCATTTTGTGGAAAACCCGCTTCATAAGATATTGGTGTTGTGAAGATTTGAGAAACCCTGGGTATGTACTACTTCGAAGGTCATTCAGTTTCAAACGGGTATATGAAAATAAATGAGCCACTGCATTTCACACGTAGCTTAATAATCTTTTAAGTCTCTTAATTGGATTTCAAAAACAGTTAGAAAATCACTAAAAATAATTAATAATGTTTATTGTTTTACTACAAAGTTCGGCACAGTTCATTTTCAATTAAATTGAATTAGAAAATGCTCTTTATTGCGTTTAAACTCCATGATTTTATTTGTGCAGGAACGGAGAGAAAGAATTCAGTTTCTGGTCTAAAGTATGTCGCCACAACAACCTTGAGTTGTGTTCGGGCATTAGTGACCAGGTTTCCGGTCTCCACTAAGAGAACAGAAGCGCATTAGTAGCACTTTCAGAAATGTCCACAGGCGATGGTAACCGCCTTCCATCAAGTGGGCCATCTGCCTGTCTGCTGAAATAAAGCAATAAAAAAATATGCTAATTTTTAACTGAAAAATAATAACGTATTATCTGAATAGGTGACGGCAGTCTTCTTTTTTGTCTATTCAAAAAACGTGACTTAAATATACGTTCATTTTAATAATAGATAAATAATACTGTATCATTGTATACGAAAACGATCAAGAATACCCGGTCGCAGTTCAAAATATTGTAAGGAAAGCGTAATTCTTATATTTGCACGTTAGTTTTACAACCCTCCAACGTTCGGTATCGAAATATGCCTCGTCAAATATTCACTCTGTTGATATAAAAAGGCACCAGAAACACCATATAACAATTTAATTCAATTATAACCCTCTCGTTGAAGACTATAGGCGTTGGTTATTCGGTATTTTATGACGTAATTCGCGCCAAACTTTATGACGTGTCTTGATTATAATGTGGCGAATGATGGTGGAACCATGTAGCTAGTTTAAGAACGTTTAGAAAAAGCTAGAAAGTTCGGGAAGGAAAAGACAGACATAGATAGATGTTAGAAAGGGATAGATGTATAAACGAAACTTCGAAGGAAAAGACAGAGATAGATATTTAGAAAGGGACAGACAGTAAATAAAAGAGTAACGAAATTATGGGTTCTAGAAGATTCTTCTGGGTATATAAACTGCGTAAGGCGCGCCTACCGTGCGGTTTAGCGTTGAGTCCAGTTTAAGACGGTGAAGCGACAAGTGCGATACTAAAGAGTTAAGTGATAAATTTAGTGACAAGATTAGTGGACAGTTAAGTGAAGGAGAAGTGTAGCGTAGTTCGAGAGAGACGAACCGGAAGCGAGCTACATGCGGTAATATCGGAGAAGAGCGCTACAGTAGCAGGAGGTTGTCTACACAATCTCAGCGATGGTTTGTGAGCAAGACACCTTATCGTCAGGACTGTGCATCGTTAGTCATGCGTATAGGGGCAACCCTACAAAGAGGTATTGCGTGCGACTGAGTAAGTCAATAAAAGAGTTTAGTTAAAAACTGGTGTTTTCTTCCAATCCTAAGTGCGTACCCCGCGCGCACGTAACAATAATAACAACCCATAAAGGTCCCATTGCTGGGCTCGGACCTCCCACTATTGAGGGGACGGACAGTATACCCGCCACGCTTGTCCAGGGCGGCTTGGCAGGTTTGACACATCGGTTATCTCGATGTGCAGGTTGCATCACGATGTTTTCCTTCACTGTTGTTAGCATGTGGTAATTGTAAAAATAATCGTAAGCACATTAGATCAGAAAACTGCCTAACTGGTGCATGCGTTCTGGCCTGAATTCAAACCCCCGCCCTTCGAGTTCGGGACACGTGTGCTAATCATGTAATTTTTCATTATGTTTATATCTATCACGTTACATATTTCTTGACAGTGAAGTCCACATGAAACAAATGAGACAATTATCGTACTTTCTTGTTGTGACATAATAGTGATGTTCTGTGAGTAATATATTGCACAGATTATTAAACTATCGAAACTATACGTAAATAAATCCAAAGTAATAGAAATGCAAAATTTAAAAAAAACTTTATAATTTTTTAATAAAGTAAATAGAATGTGGTACATGGGTAGACCTCCTTTCGACCTATTCAAACTTTTCTTCGACATATTTAAATTCTTCCTTGAAATGTGACGGCGCGTTCCCTTTTTCGCACGTCACCTCAATCATTCATTGTCATATCACAAACTAAATTAAATCGCCCCGCAAATACAAATATATTATAAAGTAAATAAAGAATAATATTGCTCAATAATATAATAAAAATATAGGCTGAGTCTATTCGTACGGGCACCGTACGAATAAATATAATTTATTCGTCCAGTACCCGTACAAATAGTCACGTCGAATGGTTGAGTCTATTAATACGGGTACTGAAAATGTTCTTAAAAAGGCACGGCCAAAAAAAACTTAACCTAACCTAATTAAAGATTGAAAATAAGTATTTTACGAAGTTCTTCCAATCCATACAAGAGCATTACGCAAATACTCGTGTATACTTTGTAGTAACATATAAGCAGATCTTGTTCCGTAATATACAGCGTCAGTACACATAGGGACTAATCGTGAATTTGTCGGAAAATTATTTTTGGGTGGTTATAAAAAAAATAACCACGAAGGGTAAGGCGGGTGCGAAGCGAAGCGGAGCACTCGCCTTAGCCTTCTAACCTATATTAAAAATGTTCTGATTTGTACATAATAAATAAATGTGCCGTGTATCTATACCCCACCCTCATTTTAGAATTTATTTATTTATTTTTATTTTCATGTTTTCAATAATTCTTTAAAACATGTCATTAAAAAATAAAACTTTAACCTAACCTAATTAAAAAACAAGCTAATCATCCAATTCATTCTTAATTTTTTTTTAAATAATTGAATGTCTGTACGAATAAATATAATTTATTCGTCCAGTACCCGTACAAATAGTCACACCGAAAAATATAATACGCGCCGCAAATGTAAATATATAACAAATATAAAACATACTATAACCCGCACCACATACATTACATTAATAAACATAGGTATATCAAGTAAAATAGTGACCAGTGAAGTGCATAGTGGAGAAGAGGAGCAGCTTTATTTCATGCCCATTAATCAGGTGAGTGCGTGCTTATTCTCCGATTCCCATACAAAATTTTCCCAATCTCCTATTTTCTTACTTTGACACAGTTCGCTTCCCGCTAAACCCAGCGTCGCCGCAACTTATTCTTTTTACTTTATTATAAAAATGGCATATTTAATATATGAAAAATATGTCCATTGAAATGTGGATATATTTATTACACGATATAGTATTTTTAGAAAAAATATATGGATGAAGTTAAATTGATTAAATTTTTTATAACTCGTTACGAACTCTTTCCCATATTTATTTTTAAATTTATTTTAATCATAAGATAATTAAATTTTTGTTTATTAGTTACGAAATATATGTATTGTCACCAACGTTGTCCAGTGTATTTTTTCAGTATTATATCTAAATTCATGCCTACCATAAATGAAGTTTTTATTTTATTTTATTTTTTGTTTGTTTTCTTTTATTCTTATCCGTGCAGGAACGGAGAAAGAATACAAATTCCTGCGGCCGGGCGGCCTGTCGTAAGAGGCGACAAAACAACCCACAGCCAGGTGGTAGGGCATTTGCCCGACTGGATGGCTACCACCCCTTGTCTAAAGTATGTCGCCATAACAACCCTTAGTTGTGTTCCGGCATTAGTGACCAGGCTCCAGTCTCCTTCAAGAGAGCAGCAGCGCATTAGTAGTACCTTTGGTGTTACAAATGTCCATAGGCGATGGTAACCGCTATCCATCAAGTGGGCCGTCTGCCTGTCTGCTGAACTCCTGCAATAAAAAAAATAAAAAAATATTCGTTATTTTAACAGTTTCCACATATACATCAGTAATTATTGTGCATAAATTTATAACGAAAGTTTATTGTTTTAATTTGCTTTGTGGAGCTAAGCCGTGGCATCACTTAGAAGTACTTGCGCTAGTCGTGAAACCAGCATTATGCTGAGCAAAAGCCTTTTTAGGAGACCATAATTAAGTGATAGTTATATTATCATGTAAGGCTTTTTGTATCTTGTCCTAAATAAATATTTTAAAGCTGCATAGCTTTTATCGCGGGCTTTGAACGCGGCGACCGAATCAAGAAGTTCCGTAACGAAGATAAAACCTAACACCCCCCACTCCGCCTACCATGTAGCTCGGCCTAGCGTTCGCTCAACGTGTATGTATATGGTACGACTGTACGAAGCTCACACGGATCGAGACGAGCTGCTCCGAAATCGGACGAATACGTAAGCAGCTGTCTGTGAGAAAGTATATAGGTGTATAGGTATCTATCATATCTTTATAATGCCACACTCACCGCATGTGCGATCCGTAAGTATACATGTAGGTATGTATATATAAATAGTTGTACCTATGTATATATACATACCTACCGTGTATGTTACAACGGTGAATAGCTATACGCGTAAAATTAGGGTATAAAGTGTTTTAAATATGAATAAAATAGTGAAAGATAATGAGTGATAGCTTAAAAATATTTCACAAATAATTTCTTTCTTCTTTAGATTTTTATAACAAATCGAGTCGGTAACGCATTAGGACATTACCAATTGATCCGTCAACGAGCTATCAGAAGTAAAATAAATGTTTGGAAAGGGTATAGTCGGGTAAACTTAACAAAATTCCACGAGTATGTATGCCTTTTCATATATTCTGGGCCGAAACAAGTGCAACACACTGAAGCGTATGGCCCTGACTGAGATAAGGCCAATCGCCTTAGGGTAAACGCGTTTGTTGCAAACCACTCAGCGTTTAACATGTTTGTAAATCGAGTGACAGCTGTAAGGAAGTTCTCTGTATTGACGACGTGTCATCTTCATGTGAAAATTGTTATATTATGCTGTGTGTACAGTCGCGGTATGAAAAGGTTCGTCACCTTAAAGTTGGACTTTTATTAGAACGAGTACAAGAAACAGTCCCGCCAACATTTTAATACATGTTGCTTCATGTTACTTTTATAACATTTAGAAACTAAAAAAAGAAGATTGCAATAATGACAATGGCAGACACTGAGATTAACAATAGTGTTAATCATTAGAAACAAAGAGGATATAATCACTACGCTTATCATAAATATTAAAACTAATAAAAAGGATTTTGTTTTTTTATCATAACTACCGGCTTCGTTTGTTTGTTTTGCCGTTACATGGTTCAAAGCGGCGTCATACGTCCACATTGAGGCTGGTGAGTACCGAAATTTAAACGACGGTTAATCAAAAATAATCACTGTTTTTCCATATATTTTTGGCGATTATTTTATTTTAACCATCGGTTAAAAGTCAGTGCACACCAGCCTTAGTCTAACAAGTTTGTGATCGATGGAATGTTACAAGTCTGGACCCACCTTAATAATTGTACTCAGGTATACATTTAGATGGATGGGTGGAGTGAAAATATAGTTGCATAGTAAACTATATTGTTGACACCCTGACTAATTATTAAAGATATTTAGTAATTTTAATATTTTTTGGTTTCGTAGCCTCGTAGCCATGCAATACATTGACAGGATGTCAATCACTAGAGGTGGAGGGGTGCCAATAATCGCACATTTACCCTGTAAGGGCTCCGTGTTTGCTCTAAGGAACCCAAAAAAAACGAGGAGTATCCGTTAGCTGTTTGCAAGAGATTAAAACGGTAGGTATTATCATCTCATTAGTGGTAGCAAATGCACGCCCTTGACTGGGCTCGGTGCGCTGACTTGTAAACAAACCCGCTAATAATATGCGCGTGCGCATTTGTAATTTTAACTGACACTGAAATGCAGCTTTCATTGGCTATTTCAGAGTATAATATACTATACATAAATTAACGTCGAAATTAAACCGAAGTGCCCAGTTTGTAAATTAGTGGCATTGGCAATGATGTTTGTTTGTATGTTTGTTCCATTGTCTTTTGTTATAATAAACATTAATTAATTGGCAGATTAAGGCGGCAAGAATACAATTTCATCAATCAAACTTACAGTTAGGATATAGGGTACTTGCCCGCCTGGATGGCTACCACCCCCGGTCTAGAGTATGCCGGCGTAACAACTAAAAAAACGAGGAATATCCGTTAGCTGTTTGCAATTAAATTATGCAATTAAAAATTAGGCAAGTTACGCTTGTGTTATGGGTAATATACAACGGACCACTCTGGGGCCGATCCCAGACACCCAGACCATGGTAAATAACGGAGAAAATACGTTTCCGAAATTTACTATACCGGGAATCGAATCCGGAACCTCTGGGTTGCAGTGAGGTAGGCCGTCAAAGGCTTAGCCCGCTCAACCATAGAGGCCGTCGATATATAACCGATGATAACCGATTTCCATATGGTGGGCCGTCAGTCTATCTGCTAAACTCGTACTTTAGAAAAACAGTGAAACCATTCGTGGACACCCTACTAATGGGACATAAGAGTGACGTAGTGTGAAGCTTAGCGGCTATTTGCCAATCTATCCGCTAAAACACTTGTGTGTTCTCCGTCTCGTCAGAAGTAAACTAGGTGGCAAAGCCATGCAGGAATCCTTAACATGATTTCAACTCTTAGGATCGGCTTGGATAGTGTGATAACAGACTCTCCTAGAATATCGTCGTGAAAGGGTTCGTGTTTCGTGTGATAAGTGAGAGTGAGGTCCGATGCCCTACTTGCTCTTCTCTCTATCTATTCCATATGCCATTCTTGCTGTCTAATCCTCCCACCTTAACCATCCTTTTTTTTATAAAGTAGTGAATATCTTTTGATACCGTCATCGGGCTCCTGGGGAAGGGCCAAATGCAGCGCATGCATGGAGGCTGTGTGGGACTCTCAGCGACTGGTTCTCCACGTTTCAATCAGAAACAGTCGCGAGAAATTGATCGCTAAACTACCCACTAAACCTAAATGTGCGCCCCTGTATTCGTGCTTTTCCTCTTACTCTGCGACCCTCAATGCTCTTATTAAAAATATAATTAACGCTATAGGTCTTATTTATATTGAGTAAGAGGGAGTTCATAAGCTTCTTTATGGAGTTTAAAGTAGCCTCCAAGATCGCAAGAAAACTAAACATATTTAACAGATACTTACAGTGGTTCTAGCCGCTTTAGTATTGACTGGACTTCAAAATTATATTCAAAGACCAATCTTGCAAATGATCATGAAATCACAAAGAACAAATTAATACGCTATTTGTATCGAAATAAACAGCTTTAAATGGGATTTCAATTTTGATGTTGATTTATTATATTTGGCAGTATTAAGCATTTTTTGACTTTATATTTTACTATATCTCTGATGGTAAGTTAAACATACGCCTTGGAAAATGCATCCTGTATGCAATATCATAAAGGCACTTTGTGATAACCTAAATATATCTACCTACAGGTACTGTATAACTAATAAACAGATTTTAATTAACTAACGTCCAAGAGATGTGGTTTCTCTTTGACAGTTTAGTTTCGAAGGCACTTCAATCTGAATCCGGGACCTTTTGAAAGAGACGACAACTTGCACTGGATCTACTGAATACTGTACTGTTTTGCGGCTTTACACTTTCATGCTATAGTTAATAGTAATGCAGTAAAACAACTGATGTATATCACTAGAATTAGTACGCGGTTATGCTTGCATTTCTTTGACATTAGACAGACATGTATTTTACTGCATAACATTAAGGCACAGCTCAAGAAAAATAAGTAATCTACACGTAATATGTTTTGTTTCCACGTTACTAATGTAGAGAATTGCATAAAATTACTAATAATAAATTTACAATAGTCACTAGGATTTTTTGCAGGTGCATCCGTATACAAATCGAATTTTTATCACATACATAATTACACACATAATATGTTGTTTTTTAGGCTCCTATATCTCTCTCCTTTCTTTCACCATTTCCCAGCTAATTGGGATCGGCACAATATGCCGTTTCCTTCCACTCTCTTTTATTCTGACATACATCTTTTGTCACACCACAAATCATCATATTAAACTTCACGCAGTCCATCCATTTTTTTTTGGTCTCCCTTACATCTGTACCCTAGAACTCCTATATCTAAGGATATAAAATAATTCCTGATGGCGCATTTCGGGGTATCCTGTCTGTGTGTCACAGTTCATTCCCGTTTTTATGTTGGCTGTAGACAAACTGGCAAATAGGTTTACTTGATGGCAAGTGGCTACCATCGCCTATAGATACTAAGGAACCCGATGCGTTGCCTAGCTCGTTGAGACTTTGAATATTTGTTTACGTCCTTTTTGAAGAGCCTCATATAGCACTCTGGGAAAACAGCAGGAGGGACCTCAGTCTATAGCTTGCTCACGCATGTCATAAAGGAGAGAGCGCCATGTACAGTGAATGGTTTCCAGGTATCAAAAAAGTGTCAACTCTGAGTCACCGGCGATCAGTGCAGTAGGTAAATGGCAACGTGATACTTCCCATTGTTAAGACCACATATCATAAAAACACAGTGTGTTTTATGATCTGTGGTTAAGACAGTATCTAATATATATTAATCTATGTAGTCGTAAGGACAACAAACGGTTTGTATACCTGTCAAGGCGAAACATATAACTCGAGACTTAGCATAACATCTGCGCAAATGTCCATGTTTCAAACAAATAAATTACTTTGACTTTGGTAGAAAACGCTTACAAAGTCTCTTCTGAGACTTAAGTTAAGATTCTCTCTATTTCTTACCTTCTATTCCATCCAGCTATATTATCCTAAAGACAGAAAGCGCGTTGGTTTCGCCTCTGATGTTGCATAGTCTATAGCCAAAGTATACCACTTTCCATTATTTGCACCGTCTGCTTCTGTCCCAGTTTTGCAATCAACCAAAAAAGTGAGCGATCTGGGTTTAGTTAGATCTTGGATCTGGTATTTTAAACGTTACACCCGGACTTGTTTTACTGTTAAATCATTTTACTTTGGCATCTAGGGCGTGAGCAAGTTTATTAAATGCCAAGACCACTGTTGCTGGTTTAGATATAAACCTGCATCAAGTAATTATAGCTAATGTATTAATCTTATATGTGCCTAGACAATCCTAAGAGCGAGGGCACACGATGCGTTGCGGCGCCGCACCGGATTCGCAACCACCGAGACGAGGCGGGGAGGGGTGAATGCGTTGCGACGTCGGAGCGGCACCGTTCAGTTGTTTATGTGCCACACGCACGGGCACATAGTAGGGTCAACAACAGACGTCTCTTACGATCCACGGCGCCGCTGCGACATGACAAAGTTGCGGCGCTACACCGATCGTGCGCCCGTCAATACAGCGAAATCTTTGCGGTGCGGCGCCGTAACGCATCGTGTGCCCCCGCTCTTATGACATTGAAGGGAATTAGAAAACACATCACACATGTACTAAGCGGACGTCAGACAACGCACATAGCATATACAATAAATAATAAAATAAACATACTTAGAAAATTAATATTATACTAGGTGTGCCCGCGACGCCGTCAGCGTGGAATTTATTTTCAACTTTGAAACATTTTTCAAAATTGAAAATTTGCCTCCTTTTGAAACATTTTCATTGCTGCTCCGCTCCTATTGGTCTTAGCTAGATGATATATAGCCTATAGCCTTCCTCGATAAATAGGCTATCCAACATTGAAAGATTTTTTCAAATCACACCAGTAGTTCCTGAGATTAGCTTCCTGAGCGCGTTTAAACAAACAATGAAACTGTTCAGCTTTATATATTAGTATAAGATTTTATCCCAAGCGTCATTAACTATAGGAATTGCATCTGTCACTGTTATTTTCACAGAAGAGTTGTTTTGATTTAGATCAAGGGAATTGACCATTTTACGCATAAAACCAAACTGTAGGGCAGAAAGTTCGCCTTTATAAGACACTTGCTCTGAAAGTATACTAGGTAACGCTTCGTTCGCACTCAGAACACGAATGACCGACCTTTTCCATTTGTAAATTAGACATGGCCTCCTAGCAACATGCTTACCAGTCTTTTGAATTCTTAATTTATAAGCTTTGTAACTTCCAAGCAAATTTGCTTGGAAAACAGAAGAAACATGTTGTTTGTTTGCTACAACTCCATTAATTGTATGAAAAGTAATTCTGCAACATACTTCTTTATACAACTTATAAAAACATATATAAATTAAACAAGAATATAAATAATATAAAGAAAACCATTTTTTAGCAAGACGTGTTGCTGGGAAGTTTCTTGCCGCTTCTTCTTCTTAACAGCAATAACACGTTGCGATGAACATAGAATAGGAAGTAAAATTAAATTTTGATTCTTACATATGATTTTCAAAAAATGATTTCCAAACTCGTTTTGTATAAAAACATTTGAATTTGATAGTTTGATGACGTCTTACGGGGCGTAAAGGAAGGGATAAGGGCGAACAATAGATCACTCAAGTTCAAAAAAGATAATAAAACACCTGTAAAGGACCGGTGTACACCAATATATTGTTACGACCTATGTTCCGACAAAGGCAAATTCACACCTTTTCGGCATTTGGACTTCTTTTGTTTACTTTGTGTTTAAAATGTGTGATTACAAAAACAGCCCAGTGGGATTCTAAGAAATTCGTTCCACGCGGTCGGGCAGACATATGGCATCTGTGCAGTATAAAGCAATGCCCCAATTGAGAAAGGAGGCAGTCAAGCGATATCCACAAGCGAAGCAAGACTTGTGTACATATAGTAATCTATTTATTGACGGACTTTGCGCGTGTTCTTGAATCGTGCATTACGTTTGGACTGGTTGGGTTCAGTTATATTTGTATCTGTATTATACGTGTTTGTATAGTTCTACTAAACTTTGTAGTAATTCCAACGGCATTTTTATTCGAGTCCTGCAACTCGTAACAATATTGTGTAGTGCTAAATATTAAATACGTGCTAGGTCTTATATCTAGCAACACTGAATAAAATTGTTCTAGTGCTTTCAACGATTAACTGTTACTTGTATACTTCAGACATTAATACCTTTACAGTGCAATATGGGGCGATAAAAGATTGTACAACTCTAGTACCACGCTTTCACACTGACGTTGAGAAAACGAATACGCTTTGTATGTATTTTAATGAATTTATGTATATAATAAGCTTGTAAATAAGTGTAAGTATGTATATAATTTTTCTCCGTTAGATTTCGAGTCCAACAAGGAGAGACGATGGCAGCTGGAGGGTCCGAATCAACGTCGAAATTGAAAACCTCGTGACCGAGCCTAACATACTAGGGGAGATTAAATCTCACCTCCTTAACTGACTTAGTCACGGGGAACGGATGGTAAAGTATTGAAGCGTGAAGAGGGCCTATTTGAGACGATCGGTTGGGCTACGTCCGGTTGCCCCAAATACCGGTGGAGGGATAGAGTGGAGGCGGACCTGTGTGAGCTTCAACCCATTAACTGGCAAGAAATCGCACAGAACAGGAACAGGTGACGCGATCTCGTTTCTGAGGCCAAAACACATTTTGGGTCGCTGAGCCAACGGAGTTAGTTATGTATATAATTAAATTGTCCTATATTATGTTTTGTTCTGTTCTTTTTCTACAGTTGAACTCCTGCAATTAAAAAAAAATCACCAACGGGGTACTTGGTATCAACTCGTCGTGATGAGCTCTAAGTGCTCTAAGTGTAAGGCTAGCTTTCATTTGAGTCCATGTTATTGAGTCCATCTAATGATTAATCGAGTGTCGAGTTTCTAGGGTGCAATATTGATTCACTGAATCAATTTAGTGCTACATATCGATTAAAAAAGTCGATATTTTTGGGGCGATTAATCGATTTTAAATCGCCGTCTCTAGCGTTTAGGGCGCGACAGTGTGAAAGCGGTACAGGAGAATTAAGCAAACAGTTGTTTTACGGTAGCGGAGTTCGATTATATAGGATGAGAACAAAAATAAATTCGGTTTACTACCTTTGCCAACCCCATTGCAACAGTTTGCCCATTTTTACACTATTAAAATGTACCGCACTCTGTTTTATAAGGTTCAAGAAAAGAGACGAGATTTATAACCGGTACCTATATCTCAACCACCGTTCATTTGCCTTACTGTCGGTTAAAATCTATATATATTAGTGCACTAATTGGCATCTGCAATATTTTATAAACTACCAAAACCGTTAAAAATAATATCAATTAATATTTATAAAACAAGACTGAAGAAATTATTAATAGACAAATCATATTATTCCACAAACGAATTCCTTAACAACAAATTTGAAACAAAATTATCATACATACATACATACATATATAACTTCACGCCAGGTCCCTTGCGGAGTAGGCACGAACAACAGAGTGCCATACAGGTTTATTCTTACACACCTCACTTGTTTCTTTGACATTCATAGCTCTTGTCATGCACGCTCGTCTATTCTTAAGACTCCTGACAGATAGAAGATAGATATGTACTAATCGGTTCTGATACTCGTCGGCACCGCAAACCTGTATGTATTACCCTACATTATTTGTGAACTTGAAACCTCACTGGAAATACCTTATTTATTAACAAGGCCGCGTCGAGGCCTTGAATAGTGAATGTCAATGTAATAGCTTATTGTCTCTGTCAAGTGCGCATTTCAAACGCATAGATAATAGAGCTAATAGAACAAAATAACGCTTGTAACTACGCAGCTATCTGTTATTTTATCTAGCAAAGAGAAATAACTATTGAAATTTATTTCTACACGTTTTCAAATGTTGATACTGAAATAATAGAATAAAGTCTGGGACTACTGAGGCCCTCCATAAAGAATCGACTTTTTCATCCGATATGCAAACTGCTCTTATAACAAAAATCAAATTTTATGGGTGGTTAAAATATCCCATCTAAATTAAATTAAATATGCCTACTGACATGAAAATTGCTTGTTTAAATTTATTTAAAATCAGTCTGCAAAATTGGTTATTAAAGAAATGTTTTTACTAGGTGCATGATTATTTTAATTGGAACAAGACATAAATTAGGCTGTATATTGAATTTAATTATTTGATTTTATTATCTTTTGACTTACGTTTTAATTACGTTTTTTTGTTACCTCAAGGGCGGTAGTAAGTTTACTAACGAACAGGGCAACGCGAATGAAGTTTCTCGGACACTACCAGTTAATAAAACAAAGTTATGGAAATTAATAACTTATTTTAGTGTGATAATAAAACTTTTAACGGTTTTAAGCGCGGCATTTGCTTCTCTTCAAGCCATAACCGTTGCGAAACGGTATTAAATTAGATTAGGCTCCCATAGATTAAATAATAACCATAAATAAAAATGGAAAATAAATAATAAAATTGAACAAGTTGGTGGTAGGCTGAAAAAACTTTAATAATACTCATTCACACTTGACATCTTTGTCTTCCGTATTAACGGCTACTGAAAAGTGACCGAAACGTCGGAATAATAAATTTCAAATAAAATACCGCGCTGAAAACCGTTAAAACGTAATTTTATTATGTGTATATTTTAGTGTGTTAATTTTTTTTATTGCATGAGTTCTGTGGACAGGCTGACGGCCCCCTTAATGGAAAGCGGTTACCATCGCGTATGGACATTTGCAACACCAGAAGTGCTGCAAATGCGCTTTTGCTCTCTTAAGGGAGACTGGAACCTGGTCACTAATGTTGGAACACAAATCAAGGTTGTTATAGCGGCATACTCTAGACTAGAGATGGTAGCCATCCAGAGAGGTAAACCCTACCACCTGGTTGTGGCTTGTTTTGTCGCCTTTTACGACAGGCCACCTGGCCGCAGGAACTTGTATTTTTTCTCCGTTCCTGCACGGATATTGTGTAAAAATCTAGTTATTGTAATCATTTTGTAATATGCTAGTTTAGTATAATCTGATCATGCAGATCAGTAGTTCTGTACACTACAATATGAAACCACGAACTGTGGAAGCCCGGCTTTTATCTGATTTACCTTTTATGTACAAGTCCTTGCTCTAAACAGTCAAGCCATAAATTAAATTTACTTGCTTTATTTGCTTTTTTGCATGAGTTTAGCAGACAGGCAGACGTCTCACGGAATGGAAAGTGACTTTTTTATATTAAAGAAGTTTGCGTTTGACCACGATCACGTCCAACACTGGACGATGCTGGTTGAAGACGGAGCACGCTTACCTAGGTGGTACCTATTCACACGAGACTTGAAGATATCCGGATTGTACTTTTCGGGAAACACGGACTCTGGTAGTGCATTCCACAATTCTGCCATACGGGAAGTGGAGGCGAAACGTTTAGTGCGCACTGGTAGCGTTTCCACTGTTGAACGATGGCGTAGACCAGAGCGCCATGTGGTCCGAAGATGTATTCAACCGCACGCTCTCCGAAATGAATCCTATAAAAAGCGATGATTAGCAATCCGGCATCAATGCCATGAAGCCTTGAACTGACAAGCTGGTCGGTGCAAATAAACCCCTTGGCTCAATTAACTCTAACGCTTCAAGCTGGTATTGTATACCATTGCTTCAAGCTGGTATTGTATGGTATGCTACCATTACCTATGGATATTTGTAGTACCAGAGGTACTACCAATGTGCTGCCGCTATCTCAAGGTAGCCTGGCCACTAATGCCGGAACACAAATCAAAGTAGTTATAGCGATATACTCTATATACTCTAGACCAGGGGAGGTTGTCATTCAGACGGGCAAATGTACTACTACCTGGCTTTTGCTAGTTTTGTCGCCTGTTACGACATGCCACCTAAGTAGCCGCACCATTTTCTATAGCTTCTCTAACATACACAGCAGCCAGGCTCACGGACCTGACGAAAAATGGTGATGGTGGGCCTAAAACTTTGGCAACACCAGGGTTGTCACCAACGCTAAGAAATTTAAAAAACCCCATAAAATTGTCCTATGGGAAATCCACAGCTCATATAAGCTCATATAAATCCCCGCGGTCTCTGAGAAACGTTCTTGAAAAACGCTGCGTACATGAGCGAAGCGTCTCAAAGAAGTGATGATGAACGCAACGCTGATGAATTAATGGACAGCGTTCATCCTTAGCTTGTTCTGTGTTGAGTTTCAGTTGAATACGTTCAGTAGTTTCTCCTCTCATTTGCCAGTAGATAAAGCGATTTTTTTTTGTCAGGATCGTCGAAGTGGAGATTTGCAGTACCTGCCTACCCCCACGGGAACCAGGCGTGATATGTATGTACTAGAAGAGGCAATTACCTTCGTGAATAATTATTTTGAAGAGAAACGGTCTGTGCTATTAGGACGGATTACAGTGATAGGAGTATCGCTGGGAGAATGTAGAGAATGAGTATGTAGAGTTACAAGGAAACTATGTTAAAAAAAATCTTTGTTAGGTCGGAAACTTTTCAGACCCAGGTATGTCGTATTTCTATTTGTCCTGTGTATTTTTAGATATAAATATTCTTTTTCTTTCTTTCTTCTTTGGAATATAAGAGAAGCTGCATCAGACAATAAAGCGGAAGATGCAAAACACATCCCGGCCTTAATTTTCCATGAGTGCGGCGCGCAGACGGGCGCGCGATAACCGCCTTTATTGCCTACGTCATAACAGTCTACGTAATGCAATTTGACGCGAGACGTCAGTTTACGCGGCGAAACATATTTTATTAAAATTTTCCATCTACCGGCTTGGGTTTGAACGTCGTAAAAGATTACATAGCCGAGAATGGACTTTTGTTGTTTCAAAATGAACATTTACAAATTAATTACGATACCAATACAACTAACTAAGTAACTGCTTCGCCTCAACATCTCAAAATGAGACCTGGCCTCCAAAATAAGCATACTCCACTCCTTCTTGTTCAACGCTGTCTCCTGCCAGCCATAGCCATGAAACTCGCGCAGATCAACCTCCACTACGTCACTTCAGAGATATCTGAGCCGACTGGTCACCGTTCACTTACCATTAGGTGAGCTGTGTACTGGTTGGCCAGCTACGCAATAAAAGACAAGAAAAAAAAATGAACCATTTTTCGCGACAGTAACAATTCAAAAGTGTCTATACTGGTTCTTTATCTTTGCTTGTAGACACTGGCAAACAGTCCACTGGCAACTATTTTATGAACACTTACGTTATATTTTCTTAAGTTTTCGCGACTTGTATACATAATAAAACTACGTTTTAACGGTTTTAAGCGCGGTAATTTATTAGGTTTTGGTTTAACCGACGTTTCGGCCGCTTTTCAGTGGCCGTGGTCACGGACGACAAAGGTAATATTTGTCCAACGAGTATTGTTAAAGTTTTATTTAGCCTACCGCCAACTTGTTCATTTTAATTAATTTGTTTTAATTTTGTTTATGTATATTATTTACTCTATGGAAGCCTAATCTAATTTACCACCGCTTCACAACATGTTGCGGCTTGAAGAGAAGAAGCGGCACAAGAAACTCTTCAACAAATATGCCTAGTTCTAAAAATTTTATATAATATTAAAATGGGTGGAAGGAAAAATAAAAGAAAGAAATTATCATTCACGTTGGTTTGTGTTCCGTTGCACGCAGAAAGAGTTCACAGTGTCTTGAGGTCTGGCAGATGGTTTTTGCTGGGTTTGGGTCTTAATAGTTTTGATGATCGGATCCCAAACAGGTGGTACTTGCCAACCATCTTCTCTATTGAACTTTGGATGTTTTCTGATTTCAATAGCTTCACGCATAATTCCAGGTATGAAACGATTCTCTTTCGCGAGGATTTGTGGGTTATCGTATCTGATGTAATGGTTGGGTTTATCCAGCGTGTGTTCACTGATCGCAGACTTCGTAAACCTTGTGTGTTTCATGTCAGCAATGTGTTCTTTTACCCGTGTTTTTATGCTCCTCTTTGTTTGCCCAATGTATGATAATCCACACTCACAATCCTGATCACACTTACGTTATGTTTAAAGGTATCTACACATTTTAAAAATACTAATAAATTTTGGTAAGGGCGTTAGTTTAGGCGTTAGTTTTTTTATTGCTTAAGCACAGCAGACGGGCAGAGGGCCCAATTGTGATGAAAAGTGGATACCGTCGACCATGGACATTAGCCATAGCATAGGTGCTGGCAATTTGCTGCCAGCTTTGAAGAAGAAACTGGAATCTGGGCACTAATGCCGGAACACAACTCAAAGTTGTTATGGCGGCAGGGGTGGCAGCCATCCAGTCAGGCAAATGCGCTACCACCAGGCAAAAAAAATATAATTAAGCGAATTCAAATCACGAAAATCTCACAAACATACAACGCATGTACATTTCACCTAGATTTTATACATCGGAAATCATACATTTCTAGCTCATGGAAATATTTTGTTGCAAGTAAATTTTCAAGTTGCATAGCTAATAAAGAGACCAAGGAGTCAATGACGTTTACGCTCAGACAACTTACAAGCAAGTAGGCATAAAATGTTATAGAGCGTACCTCTCTGATTAGTTTCTCTACTCTATGACTTAAACACGTAGCCCGTCGGCGAAACTTAATGAGTGCGCTTTGTCATCCCGCCCTGCGGCAGACAATCCAAGACTTTGACACTATGTATACCATTTGTTAGCTTTAAAGCCAGTTTTTCTTAATAAGAATATAATTATGAGAAATATGTTCTTAGACAACAACAAAAACTCCTCAAGTTAACTCGAGCACAATAGTATAATTGACAAATACACACAAGTCCACCTTAGTCAAGCATGGCGAGTATACTACTAAAACTGACTTCTATTTTCACTCAAGTAAGTATCTTTCAGTAGTACAAAGTCTCTCTTCTAAGTAAATTCAAAACACGTATTTACATATAAAAGTAGTTTGTTAAGTATTTGACAAATTAAATTTAAATAAATAATTAATTTTAAGTGGATAGTTAGAAATATGTCGGAGGGAAGATATAAATCGGATAATTATTGATTGGATTTATAACGCACAATATTATTTGTTTACATTTTAACTACTTTCAAAATTTTTAATTCTATTTGATTTGTTAAATGTTTCTATATTAAAGATCGTTCTAACATAATAAAAGTTATGAATATTGTAATTTAACAAACGACCAATGAGAGCAGAGCTTATGGCTCGGAGCGTGGTCAGACGCCCTCTATACTTGAGTAGTATCTACTTCGGTACACGGAGGAGTTTTTGTGGCACATTTGGTTGATGGCAATAGGTCGAGTTGGACCTTGGAGTATTTTAAAGAAAGTGTTAAGTTAAGAAGTATGAGCGGGTGCCCTGAACCCGCTGCTCGGCCTAAACTATGTTAAAATGTGTTTTAAATCTAAATCAAAAGTGTATAAACCGTGGCTATCGTGTTTAATGTTCGCATTTTATCCTGATGACGCCCACTAAACCTGCAATAACTAAAGGAGATGTCGTGAGAACAAGGCCGTTCTGCGACAAATACAAAATATAATTTATTTTATGATTAGAAATTACGATCGTATATGAATAATAAAAATAGCATAGATCAAAGATGTTGTTGCTTTGTTTTTCTTAAAGTAGCACTTGTCAAACGTCAAAAGCCAAATGTCAAAACATTGACATTCAACTTGATCTACTTTTGTTTATGAGAGAATTACATTTAATTGTTTTTATTGCGAAAGTTTCTAATAGACAAGTATAAGCGAATAATTGAGTTGGAAACTCGAACGCGTGGTAACCATTTTTTTTATAGTGCAGGGGAATATCTTTGGATACCGGATGACGTCCGAGTTCTTCGGGGAAAGTGCCAAAATGCAGGCATAAGACCTGCATCGAGGGTGTGGGACTCTCAGAGACCGATTCTCAACGCTTGCTTCTAAAATGAAGCCTACGCGAGAAACGGCCACCAAACTACCCACTAAACTTAACCTGCGCCCCATTTATAGCACTTTTACGGAGCGTCACGGGATCTCGTACAGAGGAACTGCACTGACGCCCCTACGATTTGTAACTGAGCCACCCCAGGGAGCAGGGTGACCCCACTTCGTACAGCAGGGGGAAGTCCACTGTCACCCCCGTAACAGCGGCCCCCTGTGACGGTATCTATGGGAGAAGAATGAAGTGCTTGCGACCGCCGGTCCGCCTCCTGCGGGCGGGGTCTGCGTACGCGTTCTTTCTCGCTCTTTCAGCGGCCTCCTTCTGCGATATGACTGATTCGCAAAAGGAGAAATGTTGACCCTGGAGCATCGCTTCGACCATGCTACGAAGTGACCTGAACGCGTGGTAACCATGATCATGCTATATTAAGCAAAGTAAAGAATACAAAATTTCTACAAATATGAACGTGGTAGTGTATCCACTACAGTTTAAGCATTTGGCGATGCGGCGGCGCGGCGGCAGTGACATGGCGATGTTACTTGCACGCGCGCTTAGGATTTACACGCTCCGTCTTTAAACATGACCCATATCCACCATCTTAGCGTAACCAAAACCCATTTTAGATAAGAAACCCAGACATAATTATATCGAGGAAATTGTCTTGTTCACACTAATCGATTTTCAGCCCTTTGTCGTCGTGTAAACAACCTTATCGATAACTAAAGCGGGTGTAATGAGCCGTTCAAGGGTATTAAGGTGCCTTTTGTGTCGTATATTTGTAACTAGACTTAAGCTGCCTTAGTTAAAATTCAGCTTTTTATATCGAAGGACATATTTAATTTTCCGAAATAAAATATCGTCGAGTAATTACAATATCTTATATATAAAATTCTCGTGTTAGTTACCATACTCCTCTGAAACCCTTTGACCGATTCTCATGAAATGTTGTGTGCATATTTGGTAGGTCTGAGAATCGTACATCTATTTTTCATCACCCTAAATGTTAAGGGTTAAGTAAGGTAGTAGTCCACCGCTATTTTTTTATTTTTTATATATATAATATTTTTTAAATTTTTATGATACAGCATTAAAAATACATACAACCCTAAATTTTCAAACCTATAAGATCAACCCCTATTTTTATTTGTTAAATATCGATTGAAGCTTTTGGACAGCTAGTTTTTTTATAAATTCGTTTTTAAAGTAGTAGACAGAAAATCTATATATAGTTATATAAAAATCAATTGCTGTTTCTCGCGCTCTCGATAAAGGCTAGACTGATTTGGCTAATTTTGGTTTTAAATTATTTGTGAAAGTCCAGGAAAGGTTTAAAAGGTGAGTAAATATGAAAAAAAATCTGGGAATATAGTAAAAACAACAATTTCGCTTTCCCTTGGAAACTATTCTACCCGGCAAAGATTTGATGTTCTCCCGTCGTTTAGAAATCAATTAAATTTAAAAGTCGTTAAAAAATCGAATTAAATTTAAAAGTCGTTAAAAAATCGAATTAAATTTAAAAGTGACATTTCTTTTTCATTTATTTGGTTTTGAATGTCAGACGTTTCATGTTCGACCCGTCGTTCAGAAATCATTTTTTTATTTATTGATTCTGAGGCGGGATGATCTAACGCACGGCACGCACGGGTCTTCAATACGGGTCTTCAATGATGGCATCATGAAGGAAAAATACTAAGGAATAACAAAGAAAATGTAAGTAATATAGTTTCTAATAATTAATAATATATCTTGAGCTGTCAGTAGATTTTTATAGCTTCAGTTCAGCAGACATAGACGGTCCACGTGATGGAAACCGGTTACCAACGCTGTACAAAGTATAATAGTCAGTATTGTACAGGTAAACAACCGCGGCCGAATGCTTAACAACATTTATATTCGTATATTTTCGGTAACAAAATCAGTGTCATTACAGCGCTTGTTGGATTTAGTATTTCTTACATTTTACCATTGCCTCCTAAACTACAGCTGCATACACACTACAGTTTCTTCATCCATAGGTCGCTCGTTCTTATCCGGCTCGAAGGACCAAAAAACTGTATTGTGTATGCAGCTTTAGTTTATTTTAATTCTACTGTCTACAATAATCATATCCACCGAATCATAGACAAATGAAGGATAATTCACCAATCGCCGCGAGTTACTTCATTTAATCCCAAACAGTGTACGGATAAAACATTCTCATTTCGACGGAGAGTACCAGGATTTTATCAATAAAGGTATCCATGTCGCAACAGAATAGGACTGTCCGCTGTCTGCCGAAGCGTTGTTTATATTCGACACTTTTAATTTGGATTCCCTCGCCTTTCTGTCATTTTATACGTGAAGTTAGATTACGTATGGACTTTGATAGGAATTGCATGGAAGACTTGTGAAGGATGTATGGTGATGATGATGATGGTGATACCAGACAGCCCCAATTTTGTTATGACCATATCCTTGTAGCATTCGATTGCCCAGCGAAGGCGATCTGGGTAAAATTTTGATCCTTTTCAACGCTCTAGGTTCTATATCCAGCAGTAACGATATAAACACTGTACGTACCTGAGTCTGCAGCTAACACCGTTTTCGAATATGGAGAGTTGGGTGGGATATCACTTGAATTTTGCGTGCGCGCTCGTATTTTTGTGTCAATCGTTCGATCGCCCTTATTGCATTTGTGTTGCCACTCTCCGCTTTGATCAGTACGTAGTGTTGACAGTCAAAAAGCTGATGTCTCGATATTGCTAGAGAATTAAAGCACTTGTGCATCAACCAAATCAAAATTAATTCGATATGGTCATTCTCTATAGCAATAAGCTGAAGACAACCCTGCAGCGAGTAGGGTTCTGCAATACGTGAGCACATGCACGGCCACTCGCATCGATAACAGCAATCTTAGCAGTATATAAGGTTGCCCGCAGTCACACAAGACTAGCTTAGGCGTGTTTTTGGAGAGTTTCTTCCGCCGCTTCTTCTCCACCAGCTATAACACGTTGAGAAGCGATAGTAAAGATAGGGCGGAGGAAATCTTGTCTCCATTTTTTCACTTCAGCTTGTTGGCTTGATCAGATAGAGTCATCCTCGCAGCGGTCGAGCCGAGGTCGAACCTCACAAACATGCCTACTCGAGCACGATGCTTTCACGCTGAATACCTCCACTCCCACGAAGTCGGGAAGCCCACCAAAATCTGCAGCATCTGTTAGATCAAATCAAAAAAAATATTTATTGAGTAAAAATATAATTCACAAATTTTTGAAACTCATTGGTCCCCAAACTAGGTCGACCTGTATCTCGGGGACCTCCTGCCTAATGGTACAATTCTGATTGTGAAATTATTGTAGTTACATTCATCTAAAAGAAAAAAGAATGAAATATGTATGAGTGCGTACGTGCGTGCGTGCGTGTTATGTGCGACTTGTGATATTGTGAATTTTTTTGTATAAAAAAAATAAAGATAATAATTATTATCAATGACATAAAAATGACATTTCGGGATATACATACTAGTGGTATATATATTTATTTTTAACAATTGTTCTGTCCCATCATAGTCAAGAGTTAAAGGCCAATTATTTAATTTTAACCTACACTCTTGCTATGTAAAATCATAAATTCGTAAAATTTTGTTGTATAAAAATACCTATATACCTAATAAATAAAAACAGGAGTAAATAAAATTACAATAGCGACTGAGAAGATTCCTTACTACCATATCGATACTTAATTGAGGTGTAGGTAAGTAGTGTTTAAGGGAAATGTTAAAATTGCCGGTGTAACGGCACCTGGTTGTTTAATTAAAACGCTTGTTGGGCTGAAGTGAATCACTTCAACTTCAATATAAACTGATTCATCTATTTATACAGCAAAAGATTTTGTAACGGAAATACTAAACAGGAAAGACAATTTAAACCAAAAATAAAAGTTTTTAAAACTAAACTAACTAATATATAAAGCTGAAGGGTTTTGTTTGTTTGTTTGCTTGAACGCGCTAATCTCAGGAACTACTGGCCTGGTTTGAAAAACTCTTTCAGCGTTCGATAACCTATTTATCGAGGAAGGCTATATCATCGCGCTAAGACCAACAGGAGCGGAGCACTACTGAATAATGTTTCAAAATCGGGGTTTTTTTTAGCCAGCCTTCTGGGCACGCTCCCCGTTGACAGTGATCTGCTAAATAATGTATTTTAGTTTCAATGCCTTTGTTTATTTATTTATAATTATTAATTATTTTTCTCTAATATAATATTCATAACTAGATAAAATTATTTTATTCGCGTCTTAGCCAAGCGTAGTCCATCAATCCCCTCGTAGGTACATGATTATATTAAGTACAGACACAATAACAGATAGCTCAGTTTGGGCTATAAACTGTGTGTAATAGACACGCGAGACTGTCAAGAGCACTCCCGACACTAATTAGTGGATTCCGATACACGCTTTGTGAACGCCGCCCTTTGATCGCGCCGCTCGGCGCGCGGATCATCCATCTGTACGCAACGGCGCCCGGGATCCAGTGGCCTGAGTATTGTTCCCATTTGTAATATATACTGTAGGTATTCGGCTGGTTGGTATTTGGGAAATGTGCAATTTAATTGAAAATATATTGTACACTAGCATGCCAGTGAAACTAGATTCTATTTTTTTAATGCTGGTGAAATGCGGTTTCCGTCACCTAAGGACGTTTGCAACATCGGAGATGTCACCAACACGCTGCCGGCCTCGAAGAAATTTTATGACGACCTTTTTTGAAAAACTCCATATCGTTGCGCTGTGGGAAAACCTCGTCTGGGACTTCATTCCAAATCCCCACGGTACGCAAGAAACGTTCTACAGAATCGTTGCGTACCTGAGTGAATCGGCTCAAGGAAGTGGGGGTGAACTCCCAACCGATGGAGAGCGGTGCGATGATAGAAAGAGGACTAAGGCACCATTCTAAACAGCTCTTCGGAACCCTCCCCGTTATACAGTCGGTAGAATACGAAACTCAAAGTACAATTTTTTTATAACTATGTAACATGTCAAAAATAACTAAATAATTCAAAGCTCCGCTAGTTATATTTTTAATTGCCATTTAAAATATAACACTAATTCACATCAAATAATATGTATTTTAAAAGTCTAATTTACTACATGTTGATGTTTTCTTAAACGCCGCTCTATTTATGGCCCCATTAAAAGACAATTAATATACTAATTTAAACCATTCTCTTGGAATTCCACCACATATGGTCCTTTGATGAACACACCGACCCGTCTTCGCAAATACTTCTTTTTAACCGACTTCAAAAAGGGGTAGGTGCTCAAACCTTGTTTGCTGAAAATGCGGTGTATAAAGTCTCAAAATATTTAATAATGTATAAGGTATTGTTACAACCTAGGCGCCGACAAAGACAAATTCCACGTACAGATCTGTAGAAGCACATTTTATTATTATCTGTCAGCATTTGAACTTATTATATTCCTTTTATGATCGCCTTGTTTTGTTCATTTATTTATTGGCAAACGTTTCTGCTTCTTGTGCAGAAGAGCCTATTGTCCTATTATAATCACTCATTAGCATAATTAGCGAGGTGTTGCGGATTCTTTTGCATTTGTGAAGTATAAAAGGACGGTCTGATGGAGAGAGGGGGGACAGTTGAGCGACGATTACGATACGGGCGTAACGTGTGTACATTCGGGAATCTAATAGTGACGGACTTTGCGCGTTTTATTGTATTACCACCTTCTGCATTACGTTTGGATTTGTTGTGTTCGGTTAAATTCATACATGTTTAATACGTGTTCTAATAAACTCTATAATAATTCTAATGGCATTTTAATTCGAGTCCCGCTAACTCGTAACAGTATGTAATTACGTCGCTATTTCTTCAAATAAAGTTTTTCTTTCTTTCTCAATTCTACAAGAGGTTGACCCGCGGGTTAAACTCTGGTAATACAATAAGGTATCTATAAATTCTGTACTGTGTATATGAATAAAGCTTTATTATATTAAATGTAGACATAATCCCCGGGGACGAAAGGACGGCCAACGTTTAACCCCATACACTGCTTGTACTAACGAGCGTTTTATCATAGACTAATTAAGTCAGACTAGACGTATCCTTACCGCCATTTGGACGGCAACATTTGTACCTAAGTAGGTATATTTTTATACTTTCCGTTTTAATTAGATTAAATTAGTTTCTGATTCAGTGGGGTCTTGTCTGAATCAGAAACTGAAAGTCTTAAAACAAAATAGTAGTTTAAAAAACTTTTTGCAACGAAAAATATACTTAGGTTAAATTGTCGCTTATGATAAAATGGCTGTAAAGGCTCGATATGTATTAAACATTCTTCACAAATCAGATCCTGAAATGGTGACTATGGGAAGGTCTCGGGAGTTAAAAAACACAATTTGAAAATCGGTTCACAATTGACAGAGAAATCGAGTATACGATCGAGCATCGAACATACAAAAAAAAAACAACAAACAGACGAATTGAGAACCTCTTCATTGAAATCGATTAATAATAGATGAAATAAATTTGTTTTATGTAAGGTAAATTTTATTATTATTCAGTAATTTTATATTATATTGTCGTAAGAGGCGACTAAATGTTGAACAATTTTTATATTTCAACACTAAACAACCCGGAAACAGGTGGTAGGGTATTTGTCCGTCTGGATGGCTACCACTCCTGCCCTGGAGTATGCCGCCGTAACAACCTTAAGTTGTATTCCAGTATTGGTGGCCAGGTTTCTTTCTTCTTTTAGAGAGCAGCAGTACATTTGTAGCACCTTTGGTGTTGCAAGTGTCCATAGGCGATGATAACCTGCATGCATATTAAGTTAATATGTAATTATGTGAAAAGCTAAAAAATCCTGACAATGCTTACAATCATGAAGACCACAAAAATATGTTAAATATCTATATATTAATACGTGAAGCTAATAATGTTTACAATATTAAATTTTTCTTAGTTTATATAATTACGTTTTTTGGTATAAATTATATAAAATAGCGTCACTTGGCTTGTGGCGTGTAGATGTTGATTGTGCAAAGAAGAAATATGGAATGATGAATGAATAAGGTGGCGTGCCTACGCCGTCTTGGGATGGTGGCCGATCCCTTCCCCTCTTCTATTGCTCTTGAAAGAGAAATCGGCCGTACCGGGAACCTTTGTCGCCACCATCTGTGTCATGGCGTGAACAGAGGAGTATGAAATTTCGCACACTTATAGTTTATATAGAGAAGAAGCTAGTTTTTCAAAATTATGCATAAAAATACATTAAATCAATAAAAAAAAACATTACACACACTACAATGTATTTGACACGCAGACGCATATATTATCTACGCAAATTGCTATTGCGCCTGGCCGCCATTGGTGACGTAACCTTTTTTTTTTATTGAAGCGAGGGACAATAACTAACCGATTTACGCACTCTCTGGGCCGTCACTAAGAAACGGCACGCATCCACAGGGGGTGGTAACGCTAGTAATTGTATGCTTTATTTGCGTTCCATCCGCGATGGATTACACAGAGGAGTGTGGAGACTCCGAGTGATGCCGCACGGGCGAGCAATCTCAATACCCACTAAAAACCCCCTCCTTCCTGTCGACCCTGCGCTTTTGTTTGTGATGGAAAGACTGAGATATAGAACATAGTTACGCAACAGTCGATCCAGCGCAATAAAGTGCCTGAAGTGTGCCCTGGGAGAACACACTCCACTTCGAGACGGGGGTAGTTGTTAAATCCCTTGCTTTACCTAGTAGCTAAGGGCCCCCTCGTTCCGGAACCTAACTCAGGGAGGGAAGTAATGCGCGTACCTGCCTCTCCGGGTGCCAGCTGAAGGCCGGCGACCTCGAGAAGAGACCGTAGCACGCGCCGAAGGACTTCGCTCCCTATCCCTTTCTGCGGCCTCTTTGAGAGACATTACTGCCTCGCAAAAAGTAACCGCAGCATCCCAGCGGTCTGGTGACGTAACCTTAGCCTAACACTAAATAACGTTAGCATCACTGGCCGACGAGTACGTGTACATATCGAGTTGCAGTTGACGTCACGCGAATGGTAATTTGACAAGGTTCCAGTGCATTAGCAATTTGCGGGGATAATAAATATACACTTTTGTTTATTGTTCAAGTCAAATTAACATTGTTGCCTTGGCGAAATCTTTGATTATACAAGTATAGTCTTTGATAACAAGTTGTTATGGTCGAACTTCCACCACGGGCGACCACTAGTTTTAAAGAATAGGCATTAAAGTAGCACACTACGCTACATGGTAATCAACGTAAGTTAATCTATGTTTAACTAAGATAATCTGGCTAGGATTTTAGAGTAAACGGATTCTATAAAAGGGAATTCATAAGTCCCTAATCTAAATCTCAATTGTAATTATTAAATTTTAATGTTTAACTAGGGCTCAGCTGTTATTAACCGGTTATCATCAAGGAGATAACTCGGGGGAGCAGGCAAAAGTGCATTGCATCATATTATTGTAGGTTAATACCTTGAATTTATTATCACCTACTGTTTTTGGAAGGAAGTTCCATATCGCACGTTACTCGGCGGATGGAAGCTAGACGGAAAAAAGTGTTAACCGAAATTAAAGATGCTGACCGCCGCGGTATAGTGTATGCCTATTTACGTTATCTTTGGATTCTGCCCAATACTACTGTACTTTAATGTTGGTCGAATACTTTGATGGTCTCTGATGGTACCTGAGAGTATCTGGTGCTCCTGGTGGTCTCTGTTGATCTTCGATGATGTTCAATTATTTTCGATACTATTTTTGTGTACTATGTACTTTAATTATTCTTTATTGTTTCATATTTGGTGACAGAAATTTAAGTACTAAAGAGTGATACAAGGCTGTTTCTTTTTAAATGTACAGTTGAATGGGAGCAATAGTCATTGGATATCAAATGTTTTTAACAGATAATTATGTGCCTATATTGAATATCTAAAGTGTTAAGTAGCTTGTCTCGTGCATTCATGTAGTGGACTATTTAGTGCGGTTTTGATTTGATCGGTCCAGCGCATTGGTGATCTACCGCGCGCCCTCGTGCCCTCCATTTTGCCCTGGACTACGAGTCGCTCCACTGACGTGTCCTCTCGTCGTGTAATATGTCCAAAGAAAGTGAGAATACGACCTTGAACGATGGAAGAGAGACGCTGTTTTGTGTCGAGTTCTTCAAGTATTGAGACGTTGGTTCGAGTCCGAGAAGAATGACGACGAATTGTAAAGCTTGCCACCACCCCTGTCATGAGGACCACGACCACTCTGCCAAGAGTGTGACGAAGAGTGAGAGAAGAAGAAAGTGTTAAGTGAAATGGGTTTTCTAGAGCTGTGAAGAGAAAATTTAAAACTTCAATCTTCTTTGTTTTTTCTTAATTTTTCGCTACATACACAGCATTTAAAATTTTTATGCTATTATAAATAGATGAAGAAAAAGCTTGTAAATATATATTACTAGCTTTAGTTAGATAACAAAATAAAGACGTGAATCCGTATTAATAGCCAAGAATTCAAGAATTAAAATTAATTTTGTACAGCCTTTTCAATTGGAAGCCATAAAAAAGGCGACTTTAACAATAAATCGCTCCGAATTTCGCATTGAATGAAACGTTTAAAATGATCGTTAAATTTCGTATTCTTGAACGACTCCATTATCTAATTCGTACGGTTTCTTTACGGGAATAACCATTAATCCCGGAGCTCATGCTAGCTTTGTGAGGTGGGGTGCCACTGATAGCGGTATTTTATGGTTGACTGATTAATTACACAGCTGAATATTATATTTTCAAGTACAGAGATTGCAAATATATTCATCTTATTACTACATTGGCTTTGTTTTTAGTATTTTTAGAGTGAATTAGCATGAAGCTACACTTTTCCTACATTCAGTTGGATTCTATTTCATTATTATCTTTGAATTTTTAGTATGGAATGGACAGTGTTATAACCAGGACCTAAAAGTGGTTGTGGAATGGTCTCAGGCTAGAAGGAATTGTTAAATCTTGGCAGTTTACTGTTGGTTTTACATAGAGGAGAGAATATTTCCCAAAACCGTTATACAAGAATACTTATAAAATGTACATATATACATAACTTCACGTCAGGTCCCTTAGAGGGTAGGCACGAACGACAGAGCGCCATTTAGGCTTATTACACACCTCACTTGCTTCTTTGACATTCATAACTCTTGTTATGCACGCTCGTCTGTTTTTAAGGCTCCTGACATCACCTTCTGCTAATACATGATCAATTTGATCATGGAAGGTGTGTCGTGGCCTTCCGCGACTTCTGCATTCATCCACTTTTGCATTGCATATCTGTTTAGTCATTCTTTCATCATACATTCTTTCCACATGCCCGAACCACCGGAGCATTCCTTTCCTTACTTTCACCCCGACACTCTCTTTCAGACCAACTTCTTTCTTACTTCGGTATTACGAACGCGGATTTTGCGCAGTGCTCGCATCTCGACCGCGTTTACTCTACTTTCATACTCTTTATTCCATACCCAACTCTCGCTTCCATAAGTGAGCGTAGGTACCAGCACCGCGTTGTATATGGCAAGCTGGACCTTCTGGCTGAGGTTCTTAGCGCCTAGAAGTTTACTTAACGCTCCATTCACACTATTACCCAAATTTACTATTTTTTCTATGTCAGCGGTATACCTTCCATCCCTGCTAAAAGCACATATACGATATTCAAACTCATTCATTTTTTTTTTTTTTTTTTTTTTTTATTGCAGGAGATCAGCAGACAGGCAGACGGCCCACTTGATGGACAGCGGTTACCATCGCCTATGGACATTTGCAACACCAAAGGTGCTACGAATGTGCTGCTGCTCTCTTTAGGGAGCCTGGAACCTGGTCACTAATGCCGGAACACAACACAAGGTTGTTATGGCGACATACTCTAGACCAGGGGTGGTAGCCATCCAGTCGGGCAAATGCCCTACCACCTGGCTGTGGGTTGTTTTGTCGCCTCTTACGACAGGCCGCCGGGCCGCAGGAAACTGTATTCTTTCTCCGTTCCTGCACGGATAAAAATTCATTTCACTTGTTCCATTCAATCCATTCAATTCAAATTCACTTGTTCCAGCATAACATCATCGAGCATTATCCTTGCATTCGTTCTGTTTGTTTCTCTTTCAAACAACATGACCTTTGTTTTCTTCGCATTCAAATGTAAGCCTCTCGCCTGATAGCTATCTTTCATCCTTGTGACTAGTGTTTGCAGTTCTGATGGCGATTCGGCTAAAAACACGGCATCATCCGCATAAAGCAAGCTGCTAACAACTAGATCACCCAACCGCACCCCAACATCCATCAATTTTAATCTCTGGAGACAATCGTCCAGGTATAGGATGAACAGCAAAGCCGACAGCACGCAGCCCTGCCGGACGCCAATTTTAAACTATAGAGTAGAATAAATAATTATTCTACTACTAGCATAATTGCTAAGTGATGTAACGTATGATTTTTTAATTAAATATTATATGTACAAACTATAATTTTAAAGCCTTAAGAATAGACGAGCGTGCATGACAAGAGCTATGAATGTCAAAGAAGCAAGTGGGGTGTGTAAGAATAAGCCTGTATGGCACTCTGTTGTTTGTGCCTACCCCGCAAAGGACCTGGCGTGAAGTTATGTATGTATGTATAATTTTAAACAATAGATTCTTTTATTATGCAAGTAGCCAAAAGGTTTTGGCAGAAATCAATATGAAATAATTTTTCTGTAAGATATAATTTTTTAAACCACAAATTGTATGTTAGAAAAAATACATGACTTAATATGTCCACAAAAATCTATGTTTTAGCTGACGATTAGTGATGAATTTCAGACAAATTTTGCCTCAAATGTGTTTATAACTTGATCTAAATAAGAAAATCTTGATAAAAACATTTTGGGGTACTTCATAATTACGATAAACAACTTTTGAAATATTTTTAAAACGAAATAATATAGAAAGTTCCCTTCTACGCGTTCGTTTCACACACAATGTTCACAATATCACAACGCACAAATTATAAATTGTATTCGTATAATTTACCGCTACAACAGCGACCCCACACGTGTAGTGGCTATAAAATAAATCAAACAAGTTTATGGCCCAACTATTCTTCCATTAAAATATGTTGAAACGCTTAGCCAAAACCGACGGCGGAAGCGAAAAAGCGACGGCCATGGCAAAAACTGGACTTACGGTCTCATGGTTTTAGCAGAATTGAATATTCTTTATTATCATGTTATATCAATGTTATACAGAACTGTCGGTACTAGTGATGTAACGAATATCGAATGTTTCACGTTCTCCAATATTTATTTAATTTGTTTGGGAAACATACACTAATTACATACATACATAACTTCACGCCAGGTCCCTTGCGGGGTAGGCACGAACAACAGAACGCCATACAGGTTTATTCTTACACACCTCACTCGCTTCTTTGACATTCATAGTTCTTGTCATGCACGCTCGTCTTCTTAAGGCTCCTGACATCACCTTCTGATACACGATCAATTTGATCATGGAAGGTGTGTCGTGGCCTTCCGCGACTTCTGCATCCATCCACTTTTGCATTGTATATCTGTTTAGTCATTCTTTCATCATACATTCTATACATACACTAATTAATATTCTTAAATATAAAACACATAATTAATACATATATAAATCAAGTTTGCACTAATAACTAATTTATATAATGACAATTGGCTCAAACAGTTAATTACAATAGTACGAAAATTACATAAAATGTCCATTTAATTTAAATGGAGTCAATATTGAACTAAAAAAATGTTTTTCAATTCTAATAAATCTCCAACTTTCACGAATATTCATCTCCAACATTCGCGAATATTCATCTCCAACATTCGCGAATATTCATCTCCAACATTCGCGAATGCGAACACCAATTGACGTTTGGAACAAAACGCATATTCGTTTGATAAAAATTGACGGATGAATTTTAGAACATTACATCATTTTCCTCCGTATACCGTAGCCGTTGGATGCTGTATATAGAATCATGCATTATCATTCCATACATAATTTCTTCGTTTAATATTTTCTTAAGTTTTGTCAACTGCTATAAAACTACGTTTTTAAGTGCGTGAATTTATTTCTATTTTATTATTCCGTCATTTCAGCCACTTTTCAGTAGCCTTCACAGAAGACAAATATGTTTGTTTGAACGCGCTAATCTCAGAAACTACTGGTTGGACTTGAAAAATTATTTCATTGTTAGATAGACCATTTATCGAGAAAGGCTATAGGCTATATGTCATCACGCTAAGACCAAACTTTTAAACTATTGCACTCGGACGAAGTCGCGGGCGGAAGCAAGTCAATTATATTACGTATGCCGTGTTGGCATAAACAGCAGTGTTAAGCTATGAAATGATTCAGTCAAGATATTGTTACCAGTCGCGAGACTTGAATTAAAATGCCGTTAGAATTACTATAGAGCTTATTAGAACTATACAAACACATATAACAAAGGTACAAATATCACCGAACACAACAAGTCTAAACGTAATTCAATAACACGCGCAAAGTTCAACACTAAATAGATTACCGAATGTACACAAGTCTGGCTTCACTCGTGGTCATCGCTCGACTGCCCCGTCCCTCAATTGGGGCACTGCTTTATACTGCACAGATACAATATGTCTGCCCGGCTGCGTGGACTGCACTTCCTAGAATCAGTTTGTACTTTCAATCCGAGACACCTGGCTATAATGATCACAATACAACAATAGGCCGTAAAAGATTACAATACACAATGGGTTGTTTTTTTTAATTACAAATTTTAAACACAAAGTAAACAAAAGAATTCCAAATGCCGAAAGGTAATAAAATGTGGTTTTACAGGTATGCAGGTGTGACATTGTCTTTGTCGGCGCCTAGGTCGTAACAATAAAAAAGGTTTTTATAACCTATATTCAATTTTGAAGACCAATAAAAAATCTAGTTATTATTACTCAAGATCAATTATTACTGTATATCACATTAAAACATGATACTATTGCACGTAATGACACCGAGGTTATCAACTTGAATGATTGATTGAAAACTAAACATCATTAAAAACATTAAATAATTAGTTGAAGTTCAAACTTTGATCTTACAGATGGTTATTCAATCTAATTACTAAAGAGTGACATTGAAATAGATGCGGGTATATTAGAAAATTTACGTCGATCCATTTTAATTACACTGTACCTAATATTTTATTAAGTTTTCGCTGTATACATAATAAAACTACGTTTTAATGGTTTTAAGCGCTGTAATTTGATGTTTGCTATTATGACGTTTCGCTTTTTCATATCCGGCTCGAAGGACCAAAAGACTGTAGTGTGTATACAGCTGACGTTTTGTTCTATGTTTGTATTGAAGTGAAGTTTAGAATTGTTGTGATTTGAAACTTGATAGATAGATAGATTATAGTTTAGGAAGCAAGAGTAAAATGTAAGAAATACCAAACCCAACAAGCACTGTTAATATAACTACGTTTTAACGATTTTAAGAGAGGTAATTTTATGTTATTACGACGTTTCGGCCACTTTCCAGTGGCCGTGATCTCGGAAGACTAAGATGTCAAGTGTCAACGAGTATTGTTAAAGTTTTATTTAGCCAACTTGTTCATTTTAATTATTTAGTTTTAATTTTGTTTATGGTTATTATTTCGTCTATGGGAGCCTAATCTAATTTACCACCGCTTCGCAACGTTTTATGGCTTGAAGAGAAGACGCAAGAAACTCTTCAGCAAACGTGTCTAGCTCTAATAATTTTATATAATATTATATTGTTACGAGTTACACGGGAATCGAATTAAAATGCCGTTGGAATTACTATACATTTTATTAGAACTGTACAAATACGTATAACAGGTACAAATATAACTGAAAAGACCAGTTCACACTGCACGATTCTATAACACGCGCAAAGTCCGTCACTATATCGGTCATCAAATGTTCGTCTTCGTATCATAACCGTCGCTTGACTGCCCCACCCCTCCTTTCGGGCATTGTTTTATACTAAACTGTATAATACAACAAAGGACCGCGTTCACTAATCCGCACATCTGGCAAGCTTCGACGCTAAATGCAATAACAACAAGGATTAGTTCGACAACAATGACGGCCATAAAACAAGTAGAAAAACAATAGCATGTTTTTCATAATTACAAATTCTAAACACAAAGTTAGCAATAAGATTCTTAAATGCGTGGAGGTAATAAACTGCGCTTTACAACAGGCAGGTGTGCGCATTTCTTTGTCGGTATGTAACAATATTATAACTACTTAGGTATTTTTTAATATAAAAGCAAATCACTACAATTTTAAAATGTACCAAATGACAATATTTTGAAAATGAACGTAAATAAATATCGGTAAACAAATACACACGTTCTACTATATTTCGTTATTTACTGGTTGGTTTTGATTTGGTCTAGGTGCTTAGGTGGATTAGGCCCCATAGTGAACCGTTGAATGTAGTGCCCGATCCCGGAGACCCAGACCATAGTAGATAACGGAAAATTCGTTTTCACAAAATTTACCATGCCAAAATTCGAACCCAGAGCCTCTCAGACTGGCCCGAAAAGACTTAACCTGCGCTTAACGGCGCTGGCGTGCGCGTAGGAATTTCAATGTTTTTATCTCAGGTCATTATATTTCTTTGTCCCAGAAGTCCCTGTCTCCTTTTAATGATTTTTTTAATAGTCAAATCTTTATATACAAAAAGCAATACATATATCAAATGAAGCACTAAATAAACATAAAATTAAATAAGCAAATCTTAATACTACCGAATAAATATTGTGAATATAATTTGAGCAATGAAATTAAAGCATATTGGAATTTAATATGAATTAATTAATATAAATGTAATTAGAAATAAATTGGCGATAAGGCCTTACGCACTCGATAGTCTTGATGGTTGTAAGCAACATAGAACAAGTTTCATGTAAATAATATATTTTTAATTGTATTATTACGCACTAAAAAGGCCTCGGTAGACCATTACAGCCTATATATTGAAAGGCCTTATGTATGATTACAGCCCATTTCAAATAGGACAATATGGCAGATGCATCTATGAAATGTAACTTGTAGTGCTATCGAGCGTTGAAGGAAAAAAAATGTGCCTACCAAAATATTGGGATATGGTGAAATAAAACACATACACACACATACATACATACGCGCATACACACATATATATATGTGTTGGAGGGAAGCTATAATTGAATGGATTATTGTTTGGATGTATGACGCACAATGTTATTTGTTTACATTTTAATTGCTTCTAAAATTGTTAATTTAATTTGGTTTGATGTCTTAAATGTTTCTGTAACTAAAAGATCGTTCTAACCTAATAAAAGTTATGAATATTGTGATTTAATAAACGACCAATCAGAGCAGAGCATATGGCTCGGAGCGGGGTTAGACGCCCTCTATACTTTGGTAGTATCTACTTCGGTAGACGGAGGAGTTTTTGTGGCACATTTGGTTGATGGCAACAGGTCGAGTTGGACCATGGAGTATTTTAAAGAAAGTATTATGTTGGAAGTATGAGCGGTGCCCTGAACCCGCTGCTCGGTCTAAACTATGGCAAAATATTGATCGAATCTAAATTAAAAGTGTATAAACCGTGGCCTTATGTTTTATGCTCGCATTTTACCCTGATGACGCCCACTAAACCTGCAATAACTAAAAAAGATGTCCTGAGAACGAGGCCTTCTCCGACATATATATATATATATATATATTATACTAACCTGTTACGTAATCTAACTATATACTAGTACAGTGAAAATAGCTCATCGAACTTTTTGGGTAAGGTTCCTAGAAGGCTACGTTACCTCGCTGAATATTTATTAATAGTGTTATACTGAGAATAAGATGTTTATTTCTATATTTACATAATACCGTTCTACTTGAAATAGTCTTTGATTTCATTTAATCACGTTATATACATAATTATAAGTGTACTTCATGTGTATGTCCCTCAATAATTAAATAAATGTCACACAACATGTTTATAATGTGCAATTAAACGCAACACAATCATTTAATTTATAATTAAAATAATTTAAACATTCATTCGGAGATATTTTTCACATGAAAAAGCTTTATAATTATTTACGCACAACCTACATGATATTCCTGATTTGTAAAAATATAAGTATTATGTCACATACATGGACTACTCAAAGTGTTTACCTTGTTAAGTTGTGAAAATTTAAACAAGACCACGTACGTGATAATTCATCAAGCATTAAAAATAAATTATTTTCAATGAGATTTAATTTGCGATAGCTCTTGCTGCATGATATCATCCATGTTATCTGTCAGTTAGGAGCGTATACGATAAACAAAGTACGGCGCAGTTAATATAGATAAGAGTTTGACTTAACCTATTTATTATTAAATTGTTATTATTTTTTATTAATTATTATGTTATAAATGCATGCTAGTTGTTTAATTTTCCTATACATAATAAATAATCTTTCGTGAACCTATAATAGTCGTGGTAGAGTAATGGCTGGCGCACGCTTCCCAAACTCAAAGGGCGTGGGTTTGAACCCTGACCAAAACTCATGCACTCATGATATTATTACAATTACCACATGCTAACAACGGTGAAGGAAAACATCGTGATGCAACCTGCACATCGAGATAACCGATGTGTCAAACCTGCCAAGCCGCCTTGGACAAGCGTGGCGGATATATTGTCCGTTTCCCTATAGCGTGATGATGATGCAATGCATGCAATTTTTAGATTTTTTTTATATGTTGGAGCATCTTGCAAATACTGCAGAACGGATTTAAATGAAAATCGTCATGGAGCTAGCTTATATCTTGGGTGAACACTTAGGATACTATTGGTGGTCCCCCTATTTATCAAGGGAAATCCAATTGAAGACCAACGCCTTCACGGGGAATCGTGGTCTGCGTGTGACATTCACCTCGGTGGGCGAATTCCTCATTTGTAACTAAATACCCTCCTTGACCTTGATTATATGACCTCATTTCTTTAATTCCTTGACTTATGAATGTTATTATTATGATGACTGTTATTTTTTGACATTTATCAGCTTTTTTTCATATGTTCCTATGTGAGCAAAACATGTGTACATTATAACATTATATAACTGTTTAATCATGTTTTGAACAAATAAATTGGATTTGATTTGGTTTGACCTCGACAAGGTGGCAGTACCATCCCCTCAGTAATGCTATTGCCACGCCACAGTTGGGGATACCCACTGAGGTCTTTGGGTTTTTTTTTAATTGCAGGAGTTCAGCAGACAGGCAGACGGCCCACTTGATGGATAGCGGTTACCATCGCCTATGGACATTTGTAACACCAAAGGTACTACTAATGCGCTGCTGCTCTCTTGAAGGAGACTGGAGCCTGGTCACTAATGCCGGAACACAACTAAGGGTTGTTATGGCGACATACTTTAGACCAGAGGTGGTAGCCATCCAGTCGGGCAAATGCCCTACCACCTGGCTGTGGGTTGTTTTGTCGCCTCTTACGACAGGCCGCCCGGCCGCAGGAATTTGTATTCTTTCTCCGTTCCTGCACGGGTGAACCTCGAATGTCCGTTGTTCGGAGCTTGACGGTCGATGGACATCCCCTATACGAACTGGCCTTTTCTTTGAGTTGTGTTCCAGCATTATAGCAGCAGCATATCTGTGGCACCTTTGTTGTTGCAAGTGTCCATAGGTGAATATGTGGGCTGTCTGCATGTGTGCTGACCTCATGCAATGAAAAAGAAAAAAAAAATGTATAAAATATTAATTTTTGCTTTTTTTGAAGGGGGTTTCATTTTGCTAAAATATTTTATTAAATTCACTGTACAATCTCGTACATACATACATACATATTGTTACGCATATTTCCCATCCGGGTAGGCAAAGACTATGGGTCTCCACCTGCTACGATCCAGACAAACGGTTTTCGCTTCATCAAATTTCATAAATCTTTTCATACATAGACGCTTTTTTAAACTACTTTTTATCTGACCTTTGCTTCAAAATATCTTCAATTCGATCATGGTGAATACGTCTCGGTCTACCGGCACCAACTCTACGAGTCACATTTCTGGCATAAACTTGTTTTGTAATTCTGCTTTAATTCATTCCCATTACATGCCCAAACTACCTTCACACTCCTTTTTCAACTCTTGTCACTACATCTTCTTTCAATCCACAACGTTCCCTTATCACACTGTTTCTTATCAATCACTTACATTAACCTCACTTATACTTCTCAAAGCTCTCATTTCAACTGCATTTATCCTACTTTCATGCTTCTTCTGTAATCTCATACATATCGAGGGCTTCATAACAAATGGGCCTAAAGACAAAAGTGCAGTTTTACACCAGGTACATAATTGTGAATAAAACAAAACTTGTTGATTGTATAAGGGTGAAATTTGGATTACCTTATTTTTAGGTATACTCTCATACTGGTAGGACTTTCTAACTTGTAACATGCACAATTTTTAGTCAACAACAAAAAATGGCATTTTTACGTACGCGCTCATTTGTTACGAAGCCCTCGATATATTCCATTATTATACACAGCTTAGATAGATAAATTACTATTCATGACGTACAATTGAACAATCTTAAAAATGCAACAGATTATAGTCACACTAACGTCGAAACAATGTACAAAATGCGATTAAATTCCTCCACGACGATAAAATACCAAAATTATTGCATTTGATTACTTTTATCAGATATCCTTTAATATATTTAAGTGGATTATACCACACGTCCGGGTAATAAACAGTGGAATTTTAAGTATGTACTCACAGTATCAGTTAATTGTAATTTGTAAACTATGACAGACCGCTTGGCACCTTTGCGATTGCACAAGAATGTGAATTGTATGTGCTATTAATCACGTAACTGCCAGTAGTTCAGTAGACGGACAGACGACCCACCTGATGGAAAAGAGTTACTATCGCCTATGGACATTTGTTACACCAAAGATGCTCAAAATGTGCTGCCACTCTTAAAGGGGACTGGAACCTGACCACAATTTTTTTTTCCAGGGGAAATCCGTTTGGGGACCGTAGGCCGCGCGAGAGGGAAAGGTCGCGGCCCGTGTGTGGGATTCGCCGGGTCGGGGTGGCACTAGCACCCCACGTTGAGATGTGGGGAACTATTGCCACGCCGCGGTTAGGGATACCCACTAAAACCCCTGAGCGATCACGAGAGTCCTTTGTCCAGGCTGTGGGCTCGCTCGCGCATTCACCACCAGCCTGGACGGACGGTGGCCGGCCCCTTGCGGGCTGGCCTCTCCATTTGGTAGCCGGAGGTTTGGGTCTCTCCGGCTTCTCTACCTCACCGCGAGGTGAGAGAGAGACTCCTCTCCGACCTTTATGTGCGGGCGGGTCCGGTTTCCCCGACGGTCGCTCGCACGGCCGTAGCCTACGGCGGCTGAACCTGACCACTAATGCTGGAACACATCTCAAGGTTGTTATAGCGGCATGCTGTTACCAGGAGTAGTCGTCTAGACGGGCAATAGCCTACCAACTGGATATGGACTGTTTTGTGACTTCTTATCTACTGTTAAAATACAGGCACCTCAGAAGTTATGTTACATTTTGATTTTTTTGACACCATGTGTTTTCATTCGGGTATCACTAACATCTTCTTTTTCTTTTCTTCTTCTAACATATAAAATGAATGTTTGTCGGTATATCCTTAATAGAATCGTAAACTATACAATTGATCCGGTGGTGACGTTTAGCAAAGTTGTTGTTCATGAGCCAAGGAAGGTTCCTGAGTTGATTCATAATTGGACCCGGCAGGTGGCGCTGCAGTCAGCATATCGACTGAAGCTTTTCCGGGCAGGACGACGTCTGCCGAGACAGCTAGTTATATTATATTAATATATTTGTTTGTGCTTGTTTCAATAATGAAAACAGTCCACTGCCGATCCTAATTTATATACACTTATGACAGTTCGCATGGTTGCAATAATTTGTATTATTTATCCGTCTCTGCACGGATGAATTCATATTTATTGCTTGAGTTCAATAGACAGGTAGACGGTTTACCTGATGGAAAGCAGTTACTATCGAGCGTGGCATCATAATAAAAATATAAAATTCCAATATAGCTTTACCTCATCAATGATAGGTACTATGGGAGCTGCGTACGTCTTATCTTCGCAGCGGACAACGCACTACTGGCCACTGGCCAGCGCCAGTGTTGCCGCTTAGGAAGAAAGAAAGTCCCCAGACCTCAATCAAAATGTCCCTAGATTTTAAGAAAAAGTACTCAAAAAACCCTAGAAGTCGCTAAATATTTTAAAATTTTTAATTTTAAAAATATGGTCCGAATAAAAGCAAATCTGTATAATCAAAATTTTATTAAACAAATCTCTATAGATCTAAACAATAAAAAATATCTTCATCGATTACGTCATCTTCGACTTCAACTACTTCTAATGGCGTTGAAGAAGTGGATGGTACCACCGCAGAAGTAGATGTGGATGACGCACTTGGCTTTTTAATCGTTTTTGTAATTTGGGCCAGGACATGATCTGGCAAAACATACCTATGGCAATTTCGTTTTAAAATCTTTAAATGATTCCTAACAATAAGAATAGAGTTTAAAGTGGTTGAAGCCAGTTTGTTTTTTATAATATTCATCTGACTGAACGAATGTTCTACTTCTGCGTTGGAATGTGGCAACGACAGGACTGTGATGGCTAAATTTGCTATGTCTTTCTAGTGTATTAAAACCTACAGCGTTTTTGTATTTTAATACATCTGCCCAAAATTGTACAGTATCTGTAGTTATGTCCTATTTTGGTTTTTCCTGCGTTGGTAGGTAGTCAGCTTTGCAAACGAAAAGCCGCTAGAAGTCGCTATATATTTTTGTCGCTAGATGGAAAAAAAATGTCGCCAGACACATCTAAAATCCGCTAAATCTAGCGACAAAGTCGCTAAAACGGCAACAGTGGCCAGCGCAACGCGGGAGCGCATATACTAATAGTTGCTCTATCTCGCTCGCGTATCATCCGTCCCGCTCACACACTGTGCTATACATTGTACTAGCAGTACGGCTTGTTAATATTTGTACCTAAGGTTACCGTTTCGAAAATAAATCAGTTCACTTCAATTTACATCTACACTTGACAGTGATTACTACTCTCTGCCATCTGAAGTATTAGGTATTTAATCAGTAACTTCGCTACAATACTGTTACATACCGACAAAGAAAGGCTGGCACATCTGGCTGTCGTAAAATGTTCTTTTGTTTACTTCGTGTTTAAAATTTGCAACAAAGAAAAACAGTATATTGTTGTCGTACTTGTTTTATGGCCGTCATTAGTGTCGAAGTAATCCGTGTTGTTATTGCATTGCGTCGAAGCTTGCCAGATATGCGGATTAACTCAGTGAATGTGGCCCTTTGTTTTTGTACAGTTCTAATAAACTCTATAGTAATTCCAACGGCATTTTAATTCGAGTCCTGTGTAGCTCGTAACAATATATTTCTCACGTCATTGCTATTACCATAATAGTATACAAGTAGCCATATTATGACCATATGGTTTCCAATATATCCAGCTAAGGTCATGTTTTCCATATTAAGTAAATTCCGTGAGGAAATATTCATTATATCGTCTTCAAATGGTAAGACGAGTGCAACTTCCGCATTAATCGTTTACACGTGTTACGCTTATGACTTTGAAATATGAAAGGTATTTGATAGTTTAGTTATTTGAACATCTATATTTATAGATATAAGCTTCGTTCGCGTAGATTAAATATAATCATTTCATCACCTTAGGGGTCCAATTTCCAAAAACGCTACTACAATAGTATTTTACTAATTATAATAATTTCGTGCTACTTAATTTGAAAATGACGAATTTCAATACAAACTTAAATGCCCTTTTTCATCCCCTTAGGGTTTCAAATTCAAAAACCATCAGAGACGTATATTTATTTCTAACCAGAAGCAAGTATGTAATTTCGGGGTTCTTACTTTGCAAATGACGGATATTCATACAAATTTCATCGAATTTTTCATCGCATTAGAGGTTCAATTTTCGAAATTCCTTTCTTAGTACGCACGTACAGAATCAAAAAAACCCGCATGCATAATTTCACGGTCTTAGCCCCAGTAATTTGGGCTATGCGTTGATAATATCAGTGTTTGAGGTCAAATACTTATATATTCGTATATGCATAGATAATAATTCTTCTGTACGTATGTATATCGCTGAACTCCTGTTACAGCACGGGACCGATTTTGATAAAAAAAATTGTGTGATTGAGTGGGTGCCTGAATGGTTGAGATACATAATTGGACTCCGACGGTGGCTTTGGATATCGGGTTTCAAGATTTTGGATAATTTTTTTAGTGTTTGGGTGGGTGCCTGAATGCTTTATATTTACAATTGGAGCCCGTCGATGGCCCTAAAATCGGGTTCTAGATTTTTCATTTTTTCAATACAAGACAACGTTTTTTGGGACAATGAGTACAGATATAATTCGAGCATTTTCTTATACAAGGGATCCTCTAAAAATAAAGCACTTATGAATTTTCCCATTGATTTCGGATATTACGACCTTTCTTTGTTTCTTCCCGAGTATTATCTAACGACAATAATATTATATTTAACGGTTTCGACACTTCGAATTCTCCGTTTATTTAAGGGAATGCGTTCACAGGTAAGTATCTGGAATAGTTCAATTAAACGTAAAATATTTATTATAGTAGATAGCTATCTAGCCCTTTTTGTTGATCCTTAAAATAACAATTGTATAACCCTGTTGTTAATTCCCTTTTTGAATAGCAATTTTGAGAAATAATTTTTTGAGCCTCAATATATTTGGCAAAATAATAAAAAGTAAGAATACGTTATGTTCCAAATACGTCAGTAAATAGAAAATAGACGAAACAAAATATTTTTATAGTTATATGCCGCAATTCGGCGAATGAGGTTGGCGCTCAGTATATTGCTGTGTCGGAAGATATTCCGGCACAGCACTGATTTTCAGTGCCCACTACTGAGTCTACACAATACCTAGAGATCCGTAGAAACATTAAAATAACAAATTTAAAAAATAAAGATAAAGTAAGCTATACCAGTATTGTCATCAAATGATAGGCATTCTATCAATTTATTATTAAAAGGTTAAGAAAATGTTAATCTTAATACAATATTATATAATAAAATTATATTAGTATGTCTTGACAGACCAGGGGCCATAAAAATGGCCCGGACTTTTGGAGGGCTTGCGTGGGGCCATGATAAGGCCAACACGTTGAGGCCCCTTGACAAGTTTAATGGAAATGTGGCGTGACACTGACCGGCGATTATCCCTGACCATATAATAATGTACCGAAGAACAAGCCCCGGCCAGCGTAGGACTATTGTAGGAAATGAGGACAAAAAGTACCGGGTTATTGGGGTGAATTACTAGTGGTACTAGGGGTCTGGGAATTTGGGGACTATGGCGTCTGCACGTCGCAGTGTTCAGGGAACATGGTAAAATGGGAAGACGGTGACTCGCCTCTCCCTGCATTGGCCCCAAAAAATGCCATAGAAGGCAGGGGCAACGTGGATGTGAATGGCTAAGGGATGTAGAGAGGTGGGCTGCAGGTTCAACGAAGCTACTTCTGGCGTGATGCTATTAATAAAATTATTATTATTAAGATATTTTACAGCTGCAAAATATACTGATGCATTTTCTTTTTATATGAAAGTGTATGATATGTATTAAAGGCAGTTTTGATAGAGTAATCTCGTTGGTTTTGTGAATATTGTTTATGTGAGCAGGCAGTACAGTATAAACTCTATATAACGACACTAAAGGGACTGTATTGTATGGCGATATAGAAAGTAGTCGTTAAATGGAGAAGTCTATTATTTTTGTCTGACGTCATTTGCTACATCAGTAATTTTGTTGTAGTTTTGAAATGATAACTTCTTATAGGAGGATAAGCCGCTTCGACACGTAACGCGTTACGGATTCAGTCTGTCTGGCTTCCCTTTCTCTCACGCATACAGCAGCGGTAAAATAATAACCTAAGCTTTTTCAAGTTAAATAATTTCAATATTAAATAGTTCCACTTAGATTAGTTTAAGTTATCACTTCTGTCGGGCGTCCCACGTTTTTATTATAAGGTATTATGCACAGTATAAAATCAGTTATTCTATCAACTTTCTAACACTATTAAGACTTCTTAATATCTTAATTATCCGTGCAGGAACGGAGAAAGAATACAATTTCATGCGGCCGGGCGGCGTGTCGTATGCGGTGACAATACAACCCACAGCCAGGTGGTAGGGCATTTGCCCGACTGGATGGCTACCACCCCTGGTCTAGAGTATGTCGCCATAACAACGTTGAGTTGTGTTCCGGCATTAGTGACCAGGTTTCAGTCTCCCTTAAGAGTGCAGCAGCGCATTTATAGCACCTTTGGTGTTGCAAATGTCCATAGGCGATGGTAACTGCTTTCCATCAAGTGGGCCGTCTGCCTGTCTGCTGAAATCCTGCCATAAAAAAATACGTAAATATTTAATATTTATTTACCAATAATGGTATATAATAATATGATTACAATTGTATAGTTTGTCCGAGAAGAGTGAAAGTGTATTCTTCCAGGCCCAGGATATTTTTGGTTTGACTAAATATTTCACGCCGACAATAAAATATGATAATATGTTTTTAATTACTGACATAATGCTACCTGCTTTAAAAAATATGGTAAAAAATAACAAAACAAAAAAATGGCTCGTGTATACACGCCATAAGTTATTTAGTGCTATCGTAAAAGCCAATGGTGTCCCCTAACAACGTTCGATGGTTAATGTGGACATGAAAAACGAATTTCCGAACGTTTAATACCGTGTCAACGGAATGGTTGCAACCGCAGTTTTCTGGTTAAACAAATTTGGTTTTATACTGTACATTAAGGTGACCCAAAAAAAAATTTTTTTTTTTCAATATTCTTTTTTTTCTTTTAGGTGTAAAATAATTTTTGTGAAAAGATGAGCCCTTAATATTAATATTAAGATTGTCCTCATCGCATTTTTTTTAATTCCCATAAGAATAACACAGGAAAATATTTTTTTGCTTCTTCTGATTTTTGTACCGTTCATACGACTGGTTGAATGATAAATCGCTGTTCCAATCTTTATAGAGAATTGAACGCTCTACAAAAAAGGTCTGATAACATTTTTTGATTTGTCGATTTTTGATTTTTGGCTACAGTCCGACTCACGCCTTCAACACGAACGCACGACATACGTGCTCGTGTACAAACGCTAGTTTTCGCGCTCGCTGCTTGCCTTCAAATAAATCCTTCTGAACTGTATTATATTTGTCAAAAAAATTGATCCTTATTTTGACACTGAAACCAACAGTTTCGGTGTAATTTATAAAATTCGATCAAATTTTTGAACAATTGAACTTTGATCTTGAATAACTTTTGAACGCGCAGACAAATCAAAAAATGTTATCAGACCTTTTTTGTAGAGCGTTCAATTCTCTATAAAGATTGGAACAGCGATTTATCAGTCAACCAGTCGTTTGAACGGTACAAAAATCAGAAGAAGTAAAAAAATATTTTCCTGTGTTATTCTTATGGGAATTAAAAAAATGCGATGAGGACTATCTTAATATTAATATTATGGGCTCATCTTTTCACAGAATTTTTTTTACACCCAAAAGAAACTGTTGAGCCTGTTTGGAAAAAAAATAAAAAAATATATTTTTTTTGGATCACCCTACTGTACATAGATAAATAAATAATAAATGAAATGGCTGTGACTATATTAGATATATTTTAATTTATTACACAATCAAATAATATATAGATAGATTAACGACAAACTCCCTTAAATGACGAAATCACTTGGCTTTGGTGGCTTAGATTGTTTTCCATCCCTCTAGCATCTAGGGTGCAGAGGCGTCTTCACCCTTGTTGACGAAGTGCACTGCTTCCCGGAGTATTCGCAAGGACTGATGCACTAGGATCAACGAGCGTGTTCAACATGTTTAGTTCTAACGATTTATATAATATACTAGCTGTCCCGGCAGACGTTGTCCTGCCCTGAAGAAATAAAATTTTGAACCCGATTGCAGAGCCACCTAATGGATCCAATTGTGAGATAAAAACTATTCTATCTTTTAAGTTGGATCAAACTGCACACGGTGTGCAAATTTGATTGAAATCGGTTGAGTAGTTTAGGAGTCCATCGCGGACAAACATCGTGACACGAGATTTATACATATTAGATTATTCTTGCACCCATTTTAATGTTATATAAAAATGTTAGAACTAGGCATGTTTGCTGACGAGTTTCTTACGCCGCTTCTTCTCTTCACGTCACAGCATGTTGTGAAGCGGTGGTAATTTAGATTAGGCTCCCATAGAGTAAATAATAATAAACAAAATTAAAAATAAATAATTAAAATGAACAAGTTGGCGGTATGCTAAATAAAACTTTAACAATTCTCGTTGACACTTGACATCGTTGTCGTCTCTGACCACGGCCACTGAAAGGCCGGAACGTCGGACAAACCAAAATAAATGAATCACCATGACAAAAACAAATAAATAACCGCGCTTAAAACCGTTAAAACGTAGTTTTATTAAATTTACTGTTTTTAAAAACAATTTACTCTTAATGTATAAATCAGTTTTTATCCAACCACATTATGCACACACTAAAAGATGGTAGTGTACAATACTGTTTCGACCTGAGCACCGACAAAAGACAAATTCACACCTGCCTACCTCTAGACGTTTAGTACCTTTTCGGCATTTGGACTTCTTTTGTTTAATTTGTGTTTAAAATTTGTTATTAGAAAAACAGCCCATTGTGTATTGTGACCTTTTATGACAGTCATTAATCAAGTGTAATTCTAAGAAATTCAGTCAACGCCGTCGAGCAGAGGTATTGCATTTGTACAGTATAAAGCAATGCCCCAATGGAGGTATGTGGCAGTCTAACGATAGCCACAAGCGAAGCAAGACGTTATTGACGGACTTTGCGCGTGTGATTGACACACACACACAAACATGCAACCAAACACACATAGCAGTACTCTAATATACATATCATATATGTGAGGCATGTTGGTGATCCTTAAATAAATTAGTATCAAAATAGAATTGAATAAAAAAACTAAGTATAGACATAACAAGGCCTACTTACATTAATTAATTGGTTTATTAAAAATAAATAAATTGCGAAACCAATTGTCCCTGCCAAGTTGTAACTTTTCTTTTTAAAAATAATTGGATTTCAAAGATATTACGTTACAAGAGGCTTTTCCGTCGTAAACTTGCGAGGAAAGTCCTTTATTTGTTCCGAGGACTAATTTCCGGTTACCATGACGACCTCTCTTAAGGTCTTAATGAGCAATTAATTAAATTTCCCTCATTAAGGTGAAATCTAAAAATGTACAGTGAAACCAAAGTGAGAATATCGACTATATTAATTTCTGATTACTCAACTTAAAATCTATATATAAATACGTGAAAAAAAAACTTTGTACCGCTTTTTATGAAATATGCTCGGACGGAGGAGTATGAAATTTCGCACACTTATAATTTTATATATAGAGAATATTATATATTTATATAGAGAAGATGCTAATATATTTTTTAATTATGCATAAATAATACATTAAATCAACAAAAAAAAAACATTATATATCAAATCAAATCAAATCAAAATCATTTATTTGCGTAAAAACATGGTTAGTAAAAATATTGGTTGATAATATGTTATTTTGTTTCACATGTTTTTGCCCTTTCAGGCATACAAATATATATAATACATACACTACCATATATTTGCGACACACACGCATAAAACGTTTCTTGTGAAAGTCAAATTAACAGTGTCGCCTTGGCGGAATCTCTGATAGTAGAAGCCGTTGACATTAATTATTATGGTCGAAATAAATACCGAAAATGAAAATAAATAAATTTATTTCAAAATGGAATCTTACAGATAACATATTAAAAGTCATGTCATTTAGTTATTGTTTAAGGAGAAAAAGCAGCGCCACAAACTCTTCAGCAACATCTTTACTTCATAAATATTGTTATTATTCGGTTCTTAAAATTGTCTTGTTTATGTATGTTCTGTGAAGCCACTGTTTAAAAAAGACAAACTTAAATTTTGAAGAACGTGTGATGACTATAGTCCTTAATAATATTAAAAAACATATAAATTTGAGTTTACTTTTTCTCCTTTCATGTCTTAACACCGCCACTTAGAATCACGAAATTTTGCATACACGTTGTCAGAGGTATACAAAAGGATATACGATACCTTTCATCTAGAAAAAAACTACTATTCTTGAGGAATAAGGGAATATAACACAAAAGATGGCTAGTAACTAATAACTTTTTTTAACTAATACAGAGTCGTGGCAACGGGAATGACGATAAAATGTGTTGGTTTTACGGTCAATTCTTCGTTCGATGCCATTACGAGTATTTAATAATAGTTGTTTTGATTCAACAGTAAAATTTGACATTTCAAAGAATTATAACATACCTTCTTTAACAATTTTACGCCTATTTGATACCTTTGATATCAGAAAGAGATTTTTTTCTTTCTTCATTTCATCACTTAGGTTACTCCATCAAAATTGAAAAAGAAGTATTTTCTTTTTTTCTGGAATTAAAGCAAAAATATCGGCTTAAGGTTAAAGAATAGACAGTAAGATGTAGAAAACCGTTTTAATGTAGTTCGCTGAAACTCGAAACGTGGTGCCACTGTATCGAATAATGATCAATAAAGGCTCCCAAAACTTTTATCAAAATTAATGTAATATTTTTGTTACAAACATTTTGAGATTTTAATTAAATTTAAACTTGATAATGAGTGATTTAATTATCAATGACGTGATATATTAGATCTATAGGTTTAATCACCGAAAATGTATTTATATAGGAAAAATGGAAATATTTGTATATAATTTTTTTGTTCATGTGTATGTCATTTAACTCCTCCTATACAAATACACATTATGTCAAATACAGAACCCTTCATAATTAGTGTTGCACCAGACAGTACTAATCAATATAATTTAATAATATTCAGAGCGCTTAACTCGCGATGGCTGCTTCGACCACTTCAAGCGAAATGGTATTTTTAATCCTGCCATCGTAGAAACTAATGTCTTTGTCGTACGTCCAATAACGAACTTGGTCGGAACTTAGGTGACTTTGTAGGTGTTAGATAATGCGTGCACTTTTGAATACTAGTGCGGGCCCAATTTCCTTATCGATAATAGGACCTATCGATAAAGTAAAAATGCTTAATGAATATCATAATTATTTGCATGTTTTGCATTGCATCTGATGGAAAGCGGTTACATTCGCCTATGAACATTTGGGACACCAAAGGTGCTGCCATTATGCTGCCACTCTCTAAAGGGAGACTGGAACCTGGCCAGTAATGCCGGAACACAACTCGTTGTTATAGCGGTATACTCTAAACTAGGGATGAAAGCCATGCAAATGGGTAAATACCATATCTGGCTGTGGGTTGTGTTTTCGTTTCTTACGACAGGTCGCCGGGCTGCAGGAAATTGTATTCTTTCTCCGATACTGCACGGATAGTTTGTGACGCTTTCTGTCTACCTACACGCCTTAACTGTGCAGCAGATTGTCATGAAATTTAACATAAACGTTATCAAGGTTGTAGAAAATGATACAGGGTAATATTCACTCAGAAAAAATACTGTTTCCTAGGAATAGATGAGTATAGCCGTAAAATACGAAGCTTTGGTCGTGTTGTATTTGTATGTACTGTGTAATAATTATACAATTATATTCTTTATTTAGGGATATGGGAAAGGTGATAATTCAGTTATTTATGTTTAGGAATTTTCTATAAAATGTTTAGTTTAACTCATTATTTAGTAGAAGAATATCATACTAGATTATAGATTTCTATAATGGTATATAATTACCTCCTTATTCATGACACTTTTGTTATTTAACATAGCATAACATCATGCCAAAAAACCTTGAAACGCCGCAAATATGCATCCATCGGTGATGGGTACGTATTTGTGGCTTTCGGGGTTGAGACTTTGGGGCCATGGGGACTTGAGGCTTATCAACTTTATCGAGACTTTCAAGGCGATTGAAAGACGTCTCACGTGACCAAAGGGCTGACCTATATTTAGAACAACGGATCAGTGTTGCCATACAACGTCGAAATGTGGCCTGCATTTTGGGAACGCTTCCCACCGACAGCAATCTGGGCTAGATTTATTGACTGTAAATATGTTTATAACGGTATTATTTTTATAGTGTAGTATAATTTTAAGATAGGAAAGTTTTATAAGAGGTTTATAAACGCCTTAAAAAGAGATTACGAGTAACACTTTATTATTTTATTTAACGAATCTATAAACCTCTTATAACTATTATGAATAAGAAGGTGCAAGATTATGTGTGAGAATTGTGTGTTTGCTTACAGTATCTTAACTATGTAATTAAATGTGACTTTTCGAGCTATTAAAGGAACTTGTTATTTAAAAATTTTAAAACTTATTATACATATACTTATACAACGTGTTTCATTTCATATGACAATAAATCATAATTTTAGCAGTCTTACTCCATACAAAGTTTTTGGCACTATTAAATTAACCGTAATATCAAAATTAAAAAAAAAGCAATTTCGAACAATTTAATTACGATAAAAAGACAATAAAAACAGAACATCTTGTAAATATTGGTTCACTGACCTTGGTAAGAATGAACATCTTCCGCGTTAAATGATGAAGAGACTAGCTGGCAACATGATACATTTGGTCACTAACCTACCGATTTAGTCACAATAACAGATACATGTTGTTGTAAAATTCTGAAATGCAAAATGAGGTCCTGTGGGTAAACCAAAGAAGCTACCTTGATTCGTTTTTGTATTTGGGTAGAGTACGTCATGACGAAAACGTGGTCTGATTTATTGTCGTAAGGTCTGAAACACGCTGTATATATACTTAGTAACATGATTTTAACTTTTGAGATCCAGGATATCATGAAGCAGCAGAGTGCTGGCCAAGACAAGTAAAACGAACTGAAACACGACGGGTCCAACTTGTTTAGTACAGGAGTTCCTATGGCCACCTTCCGACTCCATCATCAGATCAGCTCCATAGTACCATATTATTGCATTGTCACGCGATATACACATTTGTGCAAAATTTTAGTTCATTCGGAAACCGGGAAGTAGATCAAACTTTACTTGCAAGATTCCACCCGAACTTACATACATACATCCATTGCAAGTTAAATAAAAGCTTGTAAAAAGAAGAAAAAGTCACGGTCCATGTGCGAGTATGTTATATTTCTAACACTTTTAACGTTTGCATGATTTTGATATGTCGATATTACAATGTTACACCCCTAGTCGTTAAGACTGCGCCGTCTACTGGATACCGTCTTTGCTCTCTTAAGACAATTTCCAAGAGTATGCGCCATTGCATCCAGTTAAAGCATCGTTTGGGGATTCTATTCTGGTATCCACGTTTAAAATATCAGAATCCCTACTACGTTATAACGGATTTGAATCGGACAAATCTGCGCTGCTACGAGCTGTTTGAAACGTAAGCTTTAATTTTATTGCATGAGTTCAGCAGATAGGTAGACGACCTGATGGAAAGCCGTTACCGTCGCCTATGAACATTTGTAGCATCAGAGGCGCTGCCAATCTAAAGGGAGACTGGAACCCGGCTACTAATCTTGGAACACAGCTCGAGGTTGTTAGCGACGTACTCTAGACAAAGGATGGTAACCATGTGGTTTGTTTTGTCACCTCCTTACAACAGGCCGCCCGGCTGCAGTATTATTTTTGTATTTCTTCTCTGTTCCTGCACGGATATTGCAGGATATAATTTTTTTTCAAACAAATTTAACCTTCTACAAGGGCCAAATTTAATATGATTTTTAAAATACCTGCTGTCATCAAAATTACCGCGACAAAACCAAGAGAATTATGTCGTCCCTTTTCTTCTAATATAAATTCTAAATAGTTAGAGGCAGAAAGCAACAGTTCAACGTTCATTTCAATTATCTGCATTTGACCAAAAATGTCTGGTGATTCCGTCTTACAGGTATTTCTCCTCTGTATCTGTAATAACATGCTGCAACTGACGATGCGCGCGTTGGTACGCGCAGTAGACGCCTGGGTTCGCGCGAACGTGCGCGCTTCGCACTCGCAGACGCGCGTATACCGTAGAAACGAGCGAATTCACCCGATTTTTTTTTCCTGTGTAGAAATATGTGCTTTACCTTGTAAGAGTAAGGGTGAACTTGCTGTGTCAACTTTAAGATTGACGTTTCAATTCTGCTCTAGCTTGAACGAACCCTTACTTTTATTTTAGTTTAACTATCTTATACTAATATATAAAGTTTAAGAGTTTGTTTGTTTGCTTGAACGCGCTAATCTCAGGAATTACTGATCTGATTTGAAAAATTCTTGCAGTGTTAGATAGCCCATTTATTGAGGAATATAGGCTATATTATCAAGCTGAGACCAATAGGAGCGGAGCTCCAATGAAAAATGTTTCAAAATCGGGGTTTTTTAAAAAATTACTTTTTTAACAATACCACGCGGACGACAAAATGATTGTATTTTTTCTTGATCTGAACATTTCTTTATTTGTTAAAAGCATGACACGATAAGTAAAGAAACAAGTAGGTACAATTATCTTTTCTACCAGAATACGCCCGCAGTTATCTGTCAGGGCTATAACGCAGTTTTATCTCAACTGCCACTAATACAATATTATCGCGCTTTCTAACATCGCCACCCCGTTGCTATTGATTTTATAGCGAACTTACATTCCACGATTTTTGGACTTGCTCTCATGCGAAGTAAATTCTGAAACTAAACGACTAGTTACTAAAGCTTAAAGGTATTATAGTATATATAAACGCTTATGTATCTTGGTATTTCTTAGAAGATTTTTTTTTATAAAAGTTTAATGAGTTGTTTTTTATTGCAGATCAGCAGATAGGCAGACGGCCCACTTGATGGAAAGCAGTTACCATCACCTATGGATATTTCTAATACCAAAGATGCTACAAATGTGCTGCTGCTGCTCTCCTAGGGGAGACTGGTAATGCCCTACCACCCGGATTTGTAATAGTGAAAACACAATTTAATAATGTATATATAATTTAAGAGTGTATACTTGTATATGTAATCTCTTTCATAATACAGTGATTAAATTAAATAAAAAGCATTTTCCAAAAAAAATACAATAGACACGTTACGTTAAATCCGGATGGAGGATATAAAATTGTGAGCAGGGCCTGGTGGACTGCAGATTCTGATATACATAGTATGAACGGCAAGAGGGCATTTCCATACAAATGAGTTTGGCTGGAAATTATTTCAGCGGACGGAGCCGTGCAATGGTTTCGTTTAAAAAACCAATGTCAAGAGTGTGTTGTACGTTCACTTTTGGGTTCTTGGTATGGTAATTGTATGGTACCCCATCTTTACCTGGGGATGTAAGCAGATCCTCACCTACACACAATTACCACGCGTAATCTGCTTTTCAAAATTATTTGATATCATCTTACCTCGATAATTGAAAACATAATTGAAAGAAAGAAAGTAAGACAATATTTATTTCCAATTGCGGTACACAATACAGATAAGAAATTATATTAGATACAACAAATTAAAGCCGCTGTTTAAAGCATTATGTTGGCACTGTTTTATAATTAACTAGCTGTCCAGGCAGACGTTGTCCTGGCCTGAAAATAAATTAGAATCCGATTGCAATGCCACCTACCGGGTCAAATTAAGAATCTAAACCATTCTCGAATCCATAACATAAAAATAATTATCGAAATCGGTCCAGCCGTCTAGGAGGAGTTCAGTCACATACACACGCACAGAAAATTTTTATCTATAAAGATAGATTTTTGGGCCAAAAACCGCCGTGAGCGTCCTCAGAACATTCTCCCAAAGTTTCATCACAATCTGATCAATGGTTTAGGAACACACATTGGACAGACATTATTTTTTAATTATATCGATTTTTTGTGCCAGAAACCCTTCTTGGGCTCCTCTGGAGGCCGCATCGAGCGTCCCAAGTACGTGCCACATATCTCGGTCTCCCGTCTTCCTCATCCAGCCCCTGTCAGCTATCTTGCGCAGGTCGTCAATCCAGTGCTCTGGAGGACGTCCTACGCTACGTTTGGTGAGACGTGGTCTCCACTCCAGGACTCGTTTGCTCCATTGGCCGTTGGTCCTGTGACAGACGCGACCGGCCCACTGCCACTTCAACTTGCAAATTTTGCGAGCTATGTCGGTTACCTTCGTTCTCTTATGGATAGCTATGTCGTTTATCTTTGTTCCCTTACGGATAGCTATGTCGGTTATCTGCGTTCCCTTACGGTTAGCTTTGTCGGTTATCTTCGTTCCCTTACGGATAGCTATGTCAGTTACCTTCGTTCTCTTACAGATAGCTATGGCGGTTATCTTCGTTCCCTTACGGATAGCTATGTCGGTTATCCTCGTTCCCTTACGGATAGCTATGTCGGTTATCTTCGTTCTCTTACGGATAGCTATGTCGGTTACATTCGTTTTCTTACTATATAATATGGATATTATGTACACTATTTTTTTTTTAGATGGATTGTGTGAAGAACGACATGAAGATTTGTGGTGTGATAGAGGATGTATACCACAATACAGAAGTACGGAAGAAAGAGACGTATTTATTTAAGAGCCAACTTTTGTTATCATGTCTTTTGTTTAAATAGCTCCAGGGAACCCTAAGCCTTATGCTCCTTTTTCAGGCCATTTGCGAGGCTGGTCACTTCACTACGCTATGTTTGTTTTGGGCACCGCTGTTAAGTACAGCCGCTAGTTTTTTATTGTTTTAAATCCAATTGGAAACGTATATAACGCATTTGTATTTAAATTTTAAAATTGAAACATCCGAATTCTGCTCCGTTACAAAAAAAAATGATATACATTTTAGCGTCTACAAAAAAGGCCCAGTAAATTTTGTACGGTACTCCAAAAGGAGTACAAAAAAGAGTAAAGAAAGAGGTAATAACCTGTACAAACTTATGACGTCATAAGTTTCTACAAGTTAAAAAGTCAAACACTGCAATATTAATCGGTTCAGAAACAAAAAGTGTTAACGCTGATCATACCATAAAAAAGGTTTTAATTACAAGATTTGAGATCTTGGATATGATGTGGCACCAGAGTGCTAGAGAAGATAAATAAAACGAGCCCAAACACGACGGATCTATCTAGTTTAATACAGGAATTCCTACGGCCACCTTTCGACTCCATCATCAGATCAGCTCCACCATATTATTGCATTGTCACACGATATACATGTGCGTGCAAAATTTCAGCTCAACCGGAAACCGGGAAGATGATCAAATTTAACTTGCAACATTCCACCCGAACTTACATACATACATACGTACATACATACATACGTACATACATACATACGTACATACATACATAGGTACATCCGTTGCAAGTTAAATAAAAGCTTGTAAAAAAATATTTACACGATGAATTGATAACTTCATCCTTTTTTTGAAGTTATTTTAAAATACAGTAATTTCTTTACAATTAAAAAGCAAGCCAAATACAGACTGAAATTTCCAAAAAAAAATTAAAACATAAGCAGAATAGAAAAGAAAAGCTGTCTCGGAAGCTTGTATTGTAGAGCAAACCGCGCTCATTTTATTAAAAAATATGAGGGTAGTTATGCACCGTGTCCATTGTAATGTGTACAACATACATCGCTGCACAACTGCAGCGTTTATTTTTATCGCCGCTTTCAACTGTCGCAATGTATGTTTCAACCAAATTTGATTTATGAGACCACTCGTACAACTATTGCATTTTTAATAGTTGCAGGTAATATATTGTTTTGATGGTTTTTTTAATATTTGTAGAAATAATGTTTGTTATTATTGAGTAATCATATGATGGAAGTAGCTAATAACCGTATGTCAATGTAGAGATATACAATGCAAACTCCTTGTAACGTCACTCTATTTAACAACAAACTCCGTTAAGCGTCGAATTCACTTGGTTGCCTTAGCGTGTCTTCCATACAATGATACACTCTATATAGCTGTCGTTGTTGAGAGTGGGTGTAATGCTAATTACACCCACTCTCAATAACGACAACAATTAAGCATTAAAAAGTACCTTTAAAGTTGCCAAAATTAATAAAAATTGCGCAGATGTCAAAATTAAAACTTATTAAAATGAACAAGTTAGCTGTAGGCTAAACAAATATGTAACAATGCTCGTGGACATTTGACATCTTTGTCTTCCGTGATCAGGGCCACTGAAAAGTCGTCGAAACGTCGAAATAACCAAAATTTTTAGTCAAACCTAGAAAAAAACACCTAACTTTTTAATCAAACATCGAACTTAAAATAATCTGTTTCGGGTATATAAATAAGCCACTCCTAGGATCGACAAAAAACCGAAAAAAATTAGTCAATGGCAGAAAAACGTCGTTTATTTGGACGTTAACTAAGACTTTGTGTCAAACCTGAGGTTTGACTAGTCACACCTAGGAGCGCCAGAGCTACGAGATTTGACTATAACATATTATATACATGAGTTATCTGTCATACATGTAATCATTATCATAAGTAGGGAAATTAGACAAAACTTTATTTTGTTGAAATTTAAAAATAAAATTAATACTTAGTTCAAAACTAATAAACCGCTCCATTAGCAAATATATAGTTATTTTTAACCATCCGGAGCACATCCAACTTCGTAACTTAACTCTTAAGTGAACTCGAAGGCACTTTGTTTTACTTAAACCGGGGTTAACTTGAACTTCCAGCTATCTGCTATTAGCATAAACTTTGTGAAATTCCTTACAAAGTATTAAAGTTTCTTTATGAAATTGATAACGTAGTACTGAAAAGATTTTAATGCGTTTATTTTTTAAAGTTATTTCCTGGTTAAAGTAATTTTCCTACTACTTCATTTTTTCATGTATTTTTTATTCCTGGAGTATATTTAACATTTTACAATTTTGTTATTGTTTGTGAAGTGATAACTTCTTATGGGAGGGTACACCGCTTCGTTACGTAACGCATTACAGTGCCAATATGTCTGGCTTCCTTTTCTCTCCCACATACAGGAGCGGTAGGCAGGCTCCTCCTCTCTCACTCTAACCCACAGCCGTATTTCGGTAATCAAATTAAATAATGATACTAATGACATACATACATGTCAATGACAATCCCGTAATTTTAATGTGTTTCTCTTATAGATATTTTCACTTTCGCTAGATGGCGTTGTTGGTATTTTGAATTGAAAATTGGAATTCAACGATTCTAAGAATAATAACATTCCCACTTCGTGATATACATATTCCTATGTAATGCGAGCTAAGCTGTGGCCAAAGGAAGGAAACACCAGTTCTCTTATCTAAACACTTTTATTGACTTACATAGCCGTACATGACTCTTTTCCGCAGGGGCAACCCTACACGCACAACTAACAATAGACTGTTCCGACGTTAAGACGTCTCACTCACAATACCATCGCCGATATTGCATAGACCACCTCCTGCTGCTATGGTGCTCACCTCCAAATTTTCCGCTTGTGGATCTCCTCTTAAGCTATGCTACTCTCGTCTTTCACTGAACTGCCCACTATACTTTTCACTAAATTCACGATTAAACTCGTCACTGTCTTCTATTAAACTTCTTTTCCAACTCTTCCGTATCGCACTTATCGCTTTGCTGTGTTGAAATGAACTCAACTACCCGGTAGCCGCGCCTTACACTGCTCATATACCCGGAAGATTCTTTCCTCTTGTCGTTATTCTTTTATTTACTATCTATCGTCTTCTAAACATTTATATATCTCTGACTTTTTCTTCCTGAACGTTCTATTCCAAAGCTTTCGTTCATCATCTCTCCCTTTCTAAAATGTATCTGTCCTTGTCTTTTCCTTCCAGAATCTTCTACCTTTTTCTAAAACATCTTAAACCAACAAGATTGTTCCACCATCACCCGCCGCATTATTATATAAGTTTTGGAAATTTCCAAATATGAACCCATGGCGAAGTTAAACTCGAAGGATTCTTAATCAAATACAAATCGCGCGATTCAACACAGCTTTATTACACTTTAAATCATATTTAATGTTGTTTAAAACCTTTTAATGTGCCCCCGGAATACGTTCCTGTTGAGAATACATTAAAATCAAGTTACGTTGAATATATTGGTTTTTGCAGCAATTTGAACCTTTTAAAAAAAGTCGCGATGGAATCTGTGCCAGTATTATGGAAACATGAATAAAGCGACTTTGTGACTTCGCATGAAGAAAGAAAGAAAGACAGAAAGAAAGCCTTTATTTTCTAGGAAGGCGACAATACAAGGTTATAAAAATATTTTTACGTTTCTATGGTTACATTTTTAGATGTTGTACGCCGTATTTCCACCAAATGTGGTCGGCCATTCAGCATGAAGCTGTGCTGAAAGTTGCTTCAGTCAGTGCCAGACCGGCCTCATTAATTAAGATTTGACCCATCTTGGATAACTTATTTAAAGAATAACGTATTCAATTAATGCTTAACGATATACGTACATGCTAATGTATAAACTAGGTTTTGTTTTACAAAAACTAAAACGACTTCAACCTAAAAAGCAAAAAAAAAATATAACATCTTGAAGTCGGTATATTTTGTTGTTATTTTTTTTTTGTTCTGTTCTTGTACATCTTTCACGTTATAGTTAATATTTAGGTTTTGCTTTTTATCTCCTTAATTATGAAATGTATATATTATATTGTCTTATTTCTTTTTAGATTATTAATTATTTCTTAACCATTCAATTAGATTAGTCATTTCTATATTTAAGTCAGCATTATGCTTTGATTTATCTATGCAGGGGACAACTAATGTAATATTATCAGCGAAAAGGGAACAATGATTTTTGGTAATACTTGGAAGATCTTTATAAATATGATAAATAAACGCGGGCCAAGAATACTGCCCTGCGGCACGCCTTATTGATTTACTCTCATTTCTGATTTAAAACTTTTTTGTTCCATACTATTATCCATAAATTCAACTTCAGTATACTGCATGACTTTTTAGTGGCATACCTCTAATTCCATATGACTCGAATTTATTTAAAAGAAGTTTATGTGACACTCTGAAATGTTTTTGACATTTCGAAAATTATAGGATAGTGCAAAATGAGGCTAGAGATCAAATATACGAATATGGACGAACTAATTAGCAAGAGACTGAGATGATTTTAGGGCGTTTTGTGTTAAAATTGTGAATATTGGAAACATAAGAAATAAGTAGATATATAACTTACATTTGTTTAGTATACAGAATATGTATACCAAGCGTAGCAAATAGAGTGTAAGGAAATGAAAAAGCAAAAGCACCCAAGAAATAACGAAAAAAGTTTCACTCCTTAGAAAATAAGAAAAATATAGACAATATATAGCATAATAAAAGTAATAATTAGTATGAAACATGTAATAGCTCAAGAATAGTATAGTATAAGTACAAAGATATTAAGTAGAAATACTTAGGCGCAAAATCTGTAATAAAAACTATGTATTTATTTAAGTTTATGGTAATTAAAAAATATATAAAAATAAAATTAAAAGATTAAAAAAAAGAAAATTAAAGAACAAAAACAAAAAACACAAACTGGAAAAATACCCCAGACAAGCGTGAGCATCAGGAGATGAAGAATAAAACAAGACAATGCAAGACAAATAAGAAAATACATAGCAACGCGAATGAAGTTGGCACTTTTCGTTTATTATGAAACCAAAAAGTAACAAAGTCATTAAAATACAAATAAGTATGCCGAATAATCAGCAACTAACAATAAAAGTGATTCTATTGTCACTATATTTCAATTAACCAAACCTTTTATCGCTATGCAATGAATAAATTGCACCGAAAACTCATTATTTTCCAACATTTTCAAAATAGCCCACACACTATACATCCTGTGTGTAATTAAAAACTAATTTGATATGTATTCGAACATTTTACGACGTAACAAAAGCGCATTAATCCTTGATAACGTAAAGCACTTGATGCACTTTAGGTTTTAAGGATGCTTTGGGCGATGCGAAAAACCTTTGCCTGAGGCCTCATTAGTGCGTTGCCTCGTCGCAGCGTCAACGCTGCGTCGTTTTATGCATATTTGTTTCGGGTTAAAGAACTTTATTTCTCATAAAAGCGAAGATTTTATGGCATTTTGTGATAAACTGTGAATATTGTAAACATAGAAATAAGTAGTATAAAGAGTAGTAATAAATAAATGAAATATTAGCTGCCGTTTAAGGCAATAGAAAAGTAAAGTAACCAAAGATGTCACAAAACAATGGTACTGTTTAGAAATATATAAACAAGGAAAATGTAGACAATATATATAGCATAACTAGCTTCTGCTTAGCGTAAGCGTAAAAAAAGACACGATTTTGAAACATTCTGCATTGGGACTCCGCTTCTATTGATCTTAGTGTGATGATATATAGCCTTCCTTGATACATGGGCTATCTATCACTGAAAGAATATTTCAAATCAGATCAACACTTCCTGAGATTAGCGCGTTCAAGCAAACAAACAAACTCTTCAGCTTTATATATTAGTAGATAAGGTAAAAGATAATATTTATTCGGAACCAGTGTTTCATAAATTTAATCCGCCAGACATTTGATGCAATCCCGAGACAAAGCCTCGCGACAGAACAAAACAACAGGTATTAAGGTCGTTGGCACATTATGCAGACGATATACCACGGATCTGTTATACGATCGCAGTTTTGACGCGTAAGCTTCGATAATAAAAAATGAATGTAAACGTGATGGAAGACGCGTGGAAGCGTTTCAGGGTCAAATTTAAGAAATTTTTGAATGTACACCAAATTGTACAGGCTAATCTAAGACAGGACACAAGTGCTATTTGAATTTGAATTTACATTAGTTTTATACATTAGTTTCTATTATATTATCATTCTTTTAATGTTGTCTTTTAATATGTTATAGTTTTTTATTATTATTATTTTATTGCATTGTACATACATACATACATACATAACTTCACGCCAGGTCCCTTGCGGGGTAGGCACGAACAACAGAGCGCCATTTAGGCTTATTCTTACACACCTCACTTGCTTCTTTGACATTCATAGTTCTTGTCATGCACGCTCGTCTGTTCTTAAGGCTCCTGACATCACCTTCTGCTAGTACACGATCAATTTGATCATGGAAGGTGTGTCGTGGCCTTCCGCGACTTCTGCATCCATCCACTTTTGCATTGTATATCTGTTTAGTCATTCTTTCATCATACATTCTTTCCACATGCCCGAACCACCGGAGCATTCCTTTCCTTACCTTCACCCCGACACTCTCTTTCAGACCAACTCTCTTTCTTACTTCGGTATTACGAACGCGGTCCGCGAGCGTCACTCCGCAGATTTTGCGCAGTGCAGATATTGCATTGTACATTATGTATTATTTATTATATGTGTTGTATTGTCCTTCGTGACTTCACTTGCTGGTCCCAGGCGGAAAAACAGCGCTGGCCTTAATTGGTCAGCATATGCTGAGACTGGGTCCAATTTTAGGACTTATTCTGTTTATATTAGTTTACTGTTTGATATTACTCTATGTTGTATTTGTCCTAAATAAAATATATCTTTCTTTCTTTCTGATACATGTGTTTTGTATTTATTGCTGGGGTACAGAAGACAGATCGACGACCTGATGGAAAGTTGTTGCCGTTGTTAGTGGGCATTTATATCAAAGATGTTACCAGTGGGCTTCCAGCCTCAAAGGAATTTTTTGACTTTTAAAAAAACCCCATATCGTATCGCCGTGGGAAAATAAATAAGTATAAGCTGTTTTCAATTTCAATTTTTTTGAAAATTTGGGAGCATTATTTTTATTTGCTTACCCTACAAGGGACCTGGCGTGAAGTTATGTATTTATGTATGTATTATTTTTATTTGGTAAACGATCCTCATAGTAAAATGCCACGGGGGTAAATTTTTCTTAGAAACTCAGCTATACCCTTTAATACTACCTTCTTGAAGACACACAAGACTTATACTTGTAACTTTGTTACTATAGAAAATTCATATAGATATCTAGCCTTGGTAGTTCTAAGACCGTAAGACGTACAGACCGACAGATTTAGAAGTGAAACAACACTAATTCCTCTTTATTTCTAGATATCGGAACTGTAGTAGCTCTCTAATTGGTCCTCTCTTTTCTCTTTCTTTGTGATGTGACAGAAGATGTATATTAGAATGGAGTATTGTGGAAGGAAAATACATATTGTACCGACTTTAAATAATTGGGATATGGTAAAATAAATGTAAGTTTTTTCCTTCCATACTCTTCTATCCTAGTATACGTCCTCTGACTCCTCTGTCACACCACGAATGATCATAGTTATCATCCATCACACAATCTGTACATCTCCGACTTCAAAAAGGAGGAAGTGTTCTCAATTTAGCTGTATGTTTTTTTTGTGTAGTTGTTACGCGATTTCTCCGTCAATTGTAGACCGATTTTCAAATATTTTTATTCATAACTGTATACTCCTGTGGTGTCCGTTGTCACCAAGTCAGACTCTGATGGTTGGATCCTAGGATGTGGACTATGGGCACGTACGATTTTTTTTGAAATTAAAATAATCTGTAACTAAAAAGTAGAAAGTAAAACTTTCTCTGACAAAAACAATAAACTGACTTCAAGATCTTTGGAAAATATTTTTTTGTTATTTTTTAGTTACTCTTGACTTTGTTTTTTTAACCGATTTTTAAAAGGAGGAGTTTTTCAAATCGATTGTACGTTGTTTTTTATACTTTATTGCTTTGAAGATAGTTTGGTTTTTTATTATTTTTTTTAGATCTACCTGAGTGGTTATACCTATAAAATATCAAGATTAATAAAACACGACATCGCTGACACGTTATATGATAATCGGTACATTAAGTTTGAAGTTAATTTAGCATAAGTTTTTTAATTATCTATTTTGACTTTTATTTAAGACAATACAACGTGTGATGTATCTCCAGTAAATTTTCACGGTCTGATAAATAATTCAATTATTTTGGCTTTTAAAAAAATAACTTTAATACCATGTCTTAACAAATTATAATTTTGACTTGAGCTTGTAAGTAAGAAATGAGTCAAGATGCATAATTGCTTTTGTTACAATCGAGTAAATGAGGTTTTCATGCAATTTTCTTTGTTCAGATGTTTTATTGAGATTTTTGCATAAATCAAATGATAATAATCATGATATATTTGCAGCAATTAAGTGCACATGGTCTTTGGCGAAATTAGCCAGGTTAAGTTTAAATTAATTAGGTTTTTCATGACAGGGTTCATAAACTTCTTAATTGACATCTGTCAGAGCAGCGGAATTATAATTGGGTACTTCACACATATTGTAATAAATACTAAAATATGACTTGACGTTTCATCCCTCCTCATTGCACTTTAGTCTTCATTTCAATTTTTTATAAATTCGATCGTTCCTTTTTCCAAATTTGGTTAGTTTGGAATTTTGGAAAAATAGTAATGAAAACTATATTGTATTTTTGTGAATGTTCTTTTCATAATAAACCTGCGTTTTAACGGTTTTCAGCGCGGTAATTTATTATGTATACAATTCGCAAAAACTTATAAAAAAATTATTATTAAAATATTATGAAAATATTGTTATTTTCATAGTAAATTCTACACATAAACATTACTAGCTGTGCCCGTGACGTCGTCCGCGTGGAACTTGTTTTCAAAATCCCCCGGTTTTGAAAGATTCTGGTGCTCCTCTCCTGTTAGTCTTAGCGTGATGATATATAGCTTAAAGCCTTCCTCGTTCCTCGACTCGAGTATGGGATCGTCGACAATATGAACGGCTCGACGCTGAATTCTGTTCACGGGATTTAGCTGGTAGGGTTCCCGACCCACAAGTGTGAGAAGTGCTCTATATGCGGCCTCGCCTGGGGTTTGTAATATAATAAAATAAGCCCTATTAAAATAAGTAAATAACCTATGTACACGTACCAGAAATTTACTGGAAATCTTTCTGTTTATGTATTACTAGCTTCTGCCCATGACTTGGTACCCATGGAATAGTTAAAAAAAATAAAGTTAATAAAAACCTTCGATTTTGAAACATTTTTCATCAGTGCTCCGTTTTAATTGCTCTTAAAGTAATGATATTATAGCCTACAGCCTTCCTCGATAAATGGGCTATCTAACACTGAAAGAATTTTTCAAATCAGTCCAGTAGTTTCTGAAATTAGCGCGTTCATTCAAACAAACAAACAGTCAAATTCTTCAGTATTATAAGATTTGACACTATTACTATTAAGATTATCCATCAGCAAAGTTTTCATATCTCATGAGAAAAGTAGATTCACCAAACTGCAGTACCTGTGGTGATTTGGAAGATATCCAACATTTGCTGATGAATTGTGTCAGAAACAAAAAGGAAAGGCAGGCACTGATGAGAGACTTCAATCTAAATCCTATGGATGTTGGTGTAATTCAAACAATTCTGTCTGAGCCCACATCAAAATTATCTCAACGGCTGGGTGGTTTAATTGGAGTCCTTCATCAGTGACGGCCTTTGTTTTTTAATGTAATGTATTTAGAGTAAGTTAGATTAGGTTACGATGGGGTTGACGTATCCGTGTGGATAAAAACCCCCCCAAAAAAAAAACAGAATAAAAAAAAAAAAAGATTTGACACAGCACAAAATATTAAATATATAAGTGATATATTTTCGGAGTTTATTTCTTAAGAATCGATTGTAGTGTAAGGTCCTCGACATGGAATTTCGTAAACGAACGTACACACACAGACGTAAGTCAAAATCGTTGTTTTTTGGATTTTGTATATTTTTTTCTTTTAACACCCCTGTTGGTTGCGCCGAGGAACACCTCCTTCTAAATTCTTCCTCCCCATCCTCGCCATCAAGAATAAAATAAAAGTTTAAATGAAGAATGCGCTAAACAAGAGATATTGAGAACAGAACTGTCACGGCTGTCACCGCATATAAATTACATAATTGTTGGAACACAAAATAAAGACAATAAACTATTATAATCACATTTAATTAACATTAGCCACGATCCTAGTGAGAGTGTGAGCCCCGCGGGACGAGCGCAGTGTGCCGGCGGACTGGTGGCGAGGTGAGTTTCCCTCGCTTCTTCTTCCCGTCCCTTCGCCTTCTCCCGGCCATCGCATCGTGCCCGCACCTGTATTATAGTAAAAAAAGAACATTCAAATCGGTCAGGCCGTTTACGTTGATTAAAATAATTTAATTGTTAAAATATATGTCACATTAACATTAAACTCTCCTATTAGCTTGCTTACCAAAATGAATTTTAGCAAAGCTACCTACTATCATATTTATATCAGGCGCTCCGATAGACTTATAAGATTTTAATCTTTAATTAAATGTTTGTGAGTATGTTTTTTGTTTATATATAGTTATATATTTTCTGGTGGCTAAATATTTATCCGTCTATACGTATGGTTTTTTTATTATTGCCTGAAGTAGGCAAACAGGCAAACGGCCTGATGGAAAGCGGTTTCCGTCGCCTATGGACGTTTGCAACACTAGGGATGTTGCCGACGCGTTGCGACCTCTTAGAAATTTTATAATGCCCTTCTTAAAAACTCCATATCACAGTGCAAGGGGAAACCGCGACGGGAGGGTTATTGTTTTACGGGGAATTTCCGTCTAGGTCATTGTTGTAAGCGGAATAAATATTCTAGAAAACCTATGCGTGGTTGAGCGGTTCTTGTAACGGGCTCTTATTCGACCGCATATGGACGCTGCCGCCGCGCCCGTGCTCATTTTTTTAAAAGTAGAAAACGGCAGTCGTGCGTCGGAGTTGACACACAGAACTTTTCTATAGACTTTTAAGGTATATTTTTTTTTTTTTATTGCAGGAGATCAGCAGACAGGCAGACGGCCCACTTGATGGACAGCGGTTACCATCGCCTATGGACATTTGCAACACCAAAGGTGCTACGAATGCGCTGCTGCTCTCTTTAGGGAGCCTAGAACCTGGTCACTAATGCCGGAACACAACACAAGGTTGTTATGGCGACATACTCTAGACCAGGGGTGGTAGCCATCCAGTCGGGCAAATGCCCTACCACCTGGCTGTGGGTTGTTTTGTCGCCTCTTACGACAGGCCGCCGGGCCGCAGGAAATTGTATTCTTTCTCCGTTCCTGCACGGATACAATATATATTTTAATATAAATAAGAATGTGTTTGTTAGTTCGATTCGTTTAGACGTGGTAGTGCCAAGCTGGGATCAGTATATTGATTACAACACGCTGGATCTACTAGATCAGTGTGATACCACGCCCTCACAGAATACCGGCGTGAAATGTTTAGCCGAGTAAACCCTGTATCGTACGGTGAGTACCTTCATCCCTACTCAATATTTAATACTTCGGCTTCCTATTCCAAAATTAGCTTCCCTTGGCCGGCTTCAATCTGAGAGCGCGAGACTCAGTCTATCTATTATGTTCGACTGAGTTGCTGATTTATTCATTACGAAGTAATTTTATAGGTCTACAATAAAACTGCATAATTAACTTGTCTTTAGAGCTGCGCATGCGCATGTTGTTAATATGCGCGTTCAATCGCGATAAGATTTATATGGCTTCATAACAATAGGGAAACTGAGGTCCTAACTGTATTGAGCAATCAGAAAAGCGCGTATAATGCTGGTTTCATTAGTCCATGCATTACCTAAGGTCTGCACTCTTAAGGCTGGTATTTTATATTTGCAAACTGGCAAGCGAGTCCACTTAATGACAAGGTAACTGGAACCTGGCTGCTAAAGCCGGAACACAACTCAAGGTTGTTATAGTGACATACTCTAGACCAGGGGTGGTATCCATTTAAACGGGCAAATACCCTAACAACTGTCTGTGGGTTATTTTGCCGCCTCTTACAACAGGCCGCCCGGCCGCAGGAAATTACATTCTGTCTCCGTCTTGTACGGATATAATTCATTCATTTGATATCTACAACACTAAGGGAACCGTCGCCTATTTCGTCAAGATTTTAAATATCTGATTATGCCCTTTTTGAAGAGCCCCATGTTGTAACGCTCTGGAAGAATCGCAGGAGGGAGTTGGTATTCCCATAGCTTGCTATCTTATGGTGTAAAGATGCGTGCGCCCTGTTCAATGGATGACTTTCAGGTGTAAAAGAAGTGGGGATAAACTCCCGTAGTGGCTGTTAAATCAATACATATATACATATACAATTATATATATATAGATAGATAACTCTTTATTGCACACCAAAACATACAATTACAAAACAGACAATATTTACAATATTTTCTAGGCAATACAATAGGCGGCCTTATCGCTCAAAGCGATCTCTTCCAGGCAACCTAAATGAAAAACAAATTCGAATCAGGCGATGTAGGTGGTGCAGGAAAAAGGCAATGGACACATAAACACTCAAACTAATTTAACAAATAAATATACAAATACATACATATAATATACATAGTTATAAATATAATATACAATAATATACGTATACAATAATATATTACAAAACACATATGTTATTATCTAATATATATAATTTTCGTTGCCATACTCCTCCGAAACGGCTTGACCGATTTTGATGAAATTTTTTGTGCTTATCCGGTATCTATGAGAATCGGCCAACATCTATTTTTCATCCCCCTAAATGTTAGGGGTAGTCCACCCCTAAATTTTTTTATTTATTTTTTAGACAAATTTTTTTTATTAAATTTATTAAACCAAGCCACTAGCAACAACTAGTCTATAATATAATAAGTCTGTAGAGGAGTCGAGTTTGTGCATAAATTTAAACAAGAAAAATACCTGGGGGTTTGTGGGTAGAACAAAAAATGGGTAATTGGTGCATGTTTAGGTACTGGCCAGCAAGCAAATTTACGAACTCATTTCTCACTTTATTCATTATTATAAGACAAAAAATGATGAAAGGACTATACTTTACTATTATAATTTATTATCTTGTGGATAGTATAACCTCAAAGTATTACAGTATTGTGATTGGTAGTATAGGTAGGTAGTAGGATGTGGGTAGACCGCGACGTAGACAATATGATCAAATAGTTGAAGTGTTAAAGAGAGATCAGATAAAAAGCATATCTAATAAATGTGCGTGTATCAGATGAAGCGATATTTGTCAAATTCGTCACAAGTGGAGATCCATAGTCTCTGTCCACCCCAGTGAGAAACACGCGTAAAATACACATGAATGTAGTAAACCCTCTAAAAAATTTATCCTAAGACTTTGGGGATAGAAATAGTTGAATATTTTCGCGAGGAAATCAAAACCCTAGCACTCAAGCAATCAAGACCCTTCACAATACTATCAGCTATAAGGATCTAGGTGAAATTAACAATTAGGTAGCAATTAAACGAGTTAAATGCATTTTATTATCTTGCAATATATTCACGGGATGTTATCTTTAAATATAATCTTGAATGATTTATTGCATGAAAAGCCAGGGTTAGTGACTCAAGTATTAATATATAAATATTATTTTATGATAATAATATGTTGTCTTTAAATACTTTTACATCTTAGCCCCCCGACAAAAACAAACAAATTCCACCTGCATTTCTGGAAAAACACATTTTATTACCTGTCGGCATTTGAACTAGTTGTAATTCATTTATGATCGTCTTCTTTTGTTTACTTTTATTTATTGGCATACGTTTCTAGAAAACATGGTCGATGGCGGCCGGATTATTAGCCAGGTGTCGCGGATCATGTCGAATACGATACGGGCCCGTTGCATTTGTGCAGTATAAAACGATGGCCTGATCGAAGGAGGGGGCAGTCGAGCGAGAATCACGGTCAAAGCGAGACGTATGTACTACAATCGGGAATCTAATAGTGACGGACTTTGCGCGTTTTATTGAATTGCGACCTTCTGCATTACATTTGGATTTGTTGTGTTCGGTTCTATTTCGGTACCTGTGTTATACGTGTTTGTATAGTTAATAAACTCTATAATAATTCCAACGGCATTTCAATTCGACCATTTTACGTCAACACTTTTGTCGTTCGCTGTCGTTCACTTTTGTAGTGACTTTTGTAAAACTGAACCGTTGGCAAAGTTTTCTTGTTGTTTATTTGTTTCCTTAACAAATCTCTATTTATTTATTAATATTCTTTTACACAGAATAGAGTCAGCCCAGCCACGTGGCGAGCAGAGGTATAGTTCGATGCAAACTTAAGTTTGCCTCCATTAATGACGGCTCGGAACATCGCACTTTCCGATGCGGAGAACGGGAATTTAGGTATTAATTAAAAGGACGAGGTCGTCGGAGGACGAAGTATATCCTCGCTCGCTCGCTTTCTCGTTTACCTAACCGATTTGAAAAATTGTTTCACTGTTGGCAAGCTACACTATCTGTGGGTGACATAGGCTGTATTATATTTACAAAAAAATTAGGGATCTTTACTAAAACTCCAATAATGTAACCCAAGGTGTAGAACAAAAACTTAAAATCGCGTGCGCTGCGAAAACTATTGATGATAGAATAAAATAATGTAGGTACTACGACTTTGCAGAACACATCATTATTTACAAAAAGTGTCGCGACAGCATAAATAAATGTCTAGCAATTATAGTTATGCCACAATAAGTGTTCTTTTATTTTAAAAATTTAATTAAAACGCCGCCGCTAAAAAAGGTTCTTTATTTGTATTTTATTAGTCATCCTTATCAAAATAGATTACTTCATATTCAAGACTGCTTCAATATATTTATATAACTTTTTGAATTATTCAATTCGGACATCCCATTCGAAAGATATCACGAGTTTAAAAATGTAAGCATTTAGACCACGATACCGTGACGCTTTTTCGTGGCAGAAAAATCGTAAACCCCGTCTATAATATAGACGTTTCACTTTACAGATGTAACAATTTTTTTCATCATCATTAAAAGTAAGTTAGAAACAAATTTAGAAAAGAACATCTATTTTATCATATAAATATAATACAACATTTTATCTGACACAACAATTTATAGGAAATAAAATGGCTGCAGGCGTGCGGTGGCGTCGCGGCAGCAGTGCGGCTCAACGGCGTTTGTGGGACGTTAATTTGACAAGTGAAGGGCGCATTCGAGCCACGTCGCCAAGAAATGGATATGTGCGGGACGTACGAGCTTCTATCTCCGTATACCTAGTGCTTCAAGCAATCATATCAAAGGGTAAATGATTTAGGGCCTGTTCATATATCTATATATAGAGAAGAATTAAATAAAAATTGGTGGAAGGAATCCTTTAATTATAAGTTCATTAATCAGTTGCTGTGCAGTTCCTTAAAATGTAACAAACGATTATAAGTAAGACCATAGATATTTAAGAGAAATACTTCAATAATATTATACCACCTAATTTATCTACAAAGATTAATAAGTAATTTAAATATAACCTAATGGTCTTACGTATATTCGTTTGTTAAATTTTAAGAAACTGCTCAGCAATTGATTAGTGAAAATCTTACCCATAAACTCCTCTTTAGCCGAATATTTTAGGTACCACTTACGTTAATCATTCAAGTTTCATTTATCTGTGCTCCTCTTAAGTAAACTAGAGTTAATACACGTTTATAAGTGGAAAAAAGGTATTAATTGATTAGGATCTGATTCTGATTCTTTTACTTAAGAGATGCCTAATCGTTTCTTAACGATATTATAAGTAAGGCCGTAAATAACTAAAAGTGTATGGCCTTACTTATAGTTGTTTGTTAAATTTTAAAAAACTGCCCAGCAACTGATTGACGAAAATCTTACCAATAAACTCCTCTTAAGGTTAAGAGCCGGTGGTGGAGTAACTCGTAAATAACCAATATTTAGAGGTAGTTTAAGTGAGTGGTTAGGGATTAAGAGTATCTTATTTAAGACATGGCTAATTCTTTCTTAATGAAATTATTGTAAGTAAGGCCCATTGTTATTAAGAAAGTGTCTATTGACACTTTTCTTATTGTCTCTGTAAAGGCGAAGACACTTTGTTCATGTGTTCTTTATTAATAGCTAGCACATTACACTTTGCTTTATGTTGATTATAGCACTATTTCAAATAGTTTAGACCTTTTGAGCCTTCTCGTTATATCCGTGTTGTCATGGAGCTGGATCTCCTCGACATTTACGTGACGATGAGGACGATGCTCTAAGGCTTCTTAAAAAAAACCCAAGGTCGATATTAAAATTTCCATCATCACGAACTGACGTCATTGCAAAACACTCATGTCATTCACTGATAAAATTACCCCCGATTTTGACATCGAATGTTGTTGATAGGTGCATATATATAATTGTAGATATGGCATTTATCGATTGTGGTCGGCGTCTTGCTGTCTACCGTCACGTATGCAAGCTAAGGCTGAGGTCACAGTAGTCCTAGCAAATTACGCGACAGAAACGCGGCTATCCTGTTGTGTATTATATACAAGCACTAATAATAAGAAAACGCTACAATGCAAACGGAGTTCTTAACCTCTTAAGTCGGAAAAAACAAAAATTTGTTGCCGAACTGTTGTCACACACGGCTAATTGTGAAGCACCACAAATTTGTGTTCAAATACAGACAATTGAAACGAACGTTAAACTGTTGCTTTCTCCCTCTAACTACATAAAATTTGTATTGGAGTTAAAGAGATGATATTTATATAGTTTGGCCCCTTTTAAGGGTTAATTATATTTTTGTAATATAGGTGATAAGTTAGAATATTAAGTATTTAAATATATTTATAATATTTGTACCATATAAATATCATTTTATATGTTATGGTCTTCTATGAATAATTATAATATAATATAAGTTAAAATCAAACAATCAAAAAATTAAATTGTGAAGTGTGTGTAAAGAAACATATCTAAATTTAAATTGTGTCATTTAGTATTTTGTTAGATTTAATGTTTTACATAATTATAAGATTGAAACATTAGTGATTATAACTAAAACCAAATAAATGAACCAAATACGTAACATGACATTTTTGTGGAAACTTGGCTGACATGTATTAGTTATGTTTTTATTTCGTTATGTTAATTGTTGTATGTTTTCCAAATAAATAAAATAAATAAACATAAAACGTGGAATCGAATAAGTAATTGCATGATTCAAATCTGCAGCAAGCAGCAAAATTTAGGTCCGGTGCGAAATCAATTCCGCAGGGCGCGTTCCCATGGAGTTCTCATGTTTTTAAACACTTTTTTTTATTGTAGGAGTTCAGCAGACAGGTCCCACTTGATGTAAAGCGGTTACCATCGCCTATGTACATTTGCAACACCAAAGGTGATTAAATCAAAACTAATAAGGAAAGGGTACGAATTGTACATCGAGAGAATTTAATAAATATATTAAAATTGCACCATTACATTTGGAGGAAAATTTTCTATGTGACAAAGTCAACAATCAATTGTTTGTTGGTGTTGCCAACATGCTGGGCCGCGGCGGTGAAATCAAGCACCACACCGAATAATATTTTGATCTTCATTACCTTTTGGCTAATAATGTAATAGTTTGCCTTGAAGCCAGCATACTGGTCACACTGATCAACTTGTAAATATATCATTGCTCTGAACACTGCTGAGAGACATTTATACAATAAAATTAGTTATACAGTTAAACCTATGAACATTAAAAATAAACAAACATAACATAAAAATAATAACTATAATTATAACTTTAACAACAAAAACACAAACATCATTGCAATAATAACTAAAATGTAACATTATTCTAATCTAACTAACGTCTTTTAAGCTGCTCATAAATTGTTAAGCAGATTCTACTTCATTTTAAAACGTACTAATTCTTTATAAGTTATGTTTTTTACATGGTTGTACCTGTTTATTGCCCAATAGTTTTTATTTATTCTGGATAATAAAGCTGCAACGTTTAATAAACTAACTGCATGAACCCTGCCACCTACCTTAAGAAAATTTTCTCTATCAAGGTAGCATTGTAAATACCCTATTTGATGCGAGGTTAAATTATTGGAAAACCTAAATATAAAAGCCCACACGCGCGGCATATTATAACAATATTTATTGACAAAAGAATAAAATTTAGTGGTTCTGTGTAACTTCTGCTCTAATTTAAAACACCTATACAAAACTAAATCGAAAGAATCCCCAATAAAATCATTTATTTCGCTTACGGGAAACTTTATCGGCAAGTCAACCTGCAATTTGTTATCACGATGCAGAGTTGTAGTGTCAAACATAATTTTACATAGCTCTGGTTCTGAAATTAGTTCATTGCAGGTTTCAGTTCTATCTTCTGTTTTCAAAGATTTGTCTAAATTTTCTTTTATATTGGATTTACCATCCAAACATAGTAAAGAAACCTTACTTGAATTACAATCGGACCGCTGTGGCAAAGCTCCAGCGACTACATGCCCGAATTTCGTATTAATAAAGCGAGGTTGCAGGTGTTGATCATGAGTATCAAACTCATATTGTGAAGCAAAGTGATTAAGCAAATTATGTTGCTCCGGAATCATCACCTGGAAAAATATATCAGCGCCTATTAACATGCTAATATCAGATGGTATGCCAAAATCGTCATCTGCCAATTGCATTCCAGAAGGAATGTAAAGGGATGAAACATCTACCTTGGCTTGAGGAATCTTGGATGTTATTTTGTCCAAGACAAGGCAGTCAATTGTCACCTTGTATGGTGAAGTAAGTGAAAACACTTCAAGAGGTACAGAATAATGCACGGCATTATTTTTGTTGCTGACCCCTATTATGTTAGTATTATTCTTAGTAGGAGTAATGCCTAAGAAATTGAAATTTATTAACTTGCTCGTTGCAATCGATATTTGCGAAGCTGAGTCTAATATTGCCTTTATGCGCACCTCCTGGCCACTTTTTGAATAAAGTTTGATCTTAACCGTTGGTAACAAAACGTTATTAGAAAGATTAGATATCAGTGACACAGTTGGTTGCGAAGGTAAGACCTCTTCGTGAAGCAAAGTATTGTGTGCCTGCCTGCATATTTTGCACCGAAAGTGATATCTGCACTTACCCTGGTGAGCATTCAGACACACCTTGCATAATCTATTATATTTAGCAAAGCGTAATTTATCAGATGTTGCCAGAACTTTAAAATGAGAACAAGTGTACAATTTGTGTCCAGAAGACTTACAGTATAAACATGATCTGGATCCAAATGTAGTAGTCTTATTTATAGCTACCTTAGGATTGTGGATTTTGTCTGAGGATGACGAAGACTGAACGTTTTCCATCGCCATGGCCCTCTTATCCAGGTATGACAATAACTTAGCTACAGTTGAATCCACAGTTGCATTCCTATCTAATTGATAGGCCATTAATGTATATGAATCTAATTTTCGATACAAAACCGCTAATAAAATGGGATCCCAAGTGTCTGTTCGAATGTTTAAATTTTTCAGAGCACCTAAACATTGCTTTATGTGTGACACAAACTCACGAATATTACTTGGTGTTGATTTAAACAAGGAGGGCATATCGAGTAGTGAATTAATGTGTTCGTTAATAATTTTGAAAGTATGGTTATAACGGTCATTTAACAACTGAAGGGCTTCGTCATAACTATTTGGAGCCAAAGGGAGGTTTTTAATTAAATCCAGTGGCTCTTTTTGTAAAAATGACCTAAGGTAATATAATTTTTGAATCTTATCTATCGATTTGTCCTGATGCACTATTGCTGTGAAGAGATTGATGAAGGGTGTATAGTCACTATATTTTCCCGTGAAGCTAGGTATATGAATTGTTGGCAGCTTCGCCTTAAAAGTTGAACAGTTACCTGCATCGGCTTCAGAATTAGTGTTTATGCACTCATTGAAAATCTCAAGCGCGTTAAAGTATTTTTCTTCAATCTCTTCGCTATTGCCATTATCATCTTCGTCATAAAACAAAATTTCTTTATTATAATTTTCAAATTCAGTAAATAATTGCTGCAAACGTTTTTGTTTTGCCTTTAAAATCGAATTTGAAGCAGTTTGAATTTCAACTGTATTTTCCAAAAAACTAAATATTCTAGTGATGGAGGACTTAACATAGCCTCGAGCCGCTCTTAATTTTTTAAGGTCTTCCATTATAATTTTGAAAATCTAAACTAAAATATATAATTCACAAATAAATAAAATATTGTTTGACGTTGAAGTCTATCAAGGAAATTATAAATATACTGTCACTAAAAAAAAGAAAACCGTGTCAAAGTCCTGTTTCAATCTTCTTTGGTGCGAAAGAAATGTCCGTAAAACAGCATGCACTGTAATCCTGCAGTAACTTTAGATGTCGCTATCTTCTATGAAGTGAAATTTTCCTTGATTTCCATGTAATCTGAATTTCAAAATGTCGGCCAAACCTTGGATGAAAATTTTGACGTTTCCTCTTGATGGTGATGTTATGCTCTCGATGGTTATTTATTGCAGCAAACGGGAAAATATGTTGCGTTCGCTGTTTACCCTTTTTGTAGGTGGATGCTGGAGAGAAATGTTGCTCCAACTTCTATTGCACCTATTTCGCCTTACGTGTATTATTGGATTTTACTTGCCAATGTGCTGGTGTTTATTTTATTGCCGAAAACGAAGGACCAAATGATTAAATCAAAACTAATAAGGAAAGGGTACGAATTGTACATCGAGAGAATTTAATAAATATATTAAAATTGCACCATTACATTTGGAGGAAAATTTTCTATGTGACAAAGTCAACAATCAATTGTTTGTTGGTGTTGCCAACAAAAGGTGCTACAAATGCTGTTACGAACTCTTTCGTATTTATTTTTAAATATGTTCTGTTAGTTAGGAAAGTGACGTTTCTGTTTATCTTAGTTACCAATTATACATGTATTTTTCACCATCGTTGACCAGCGTATTATTTCAATATATTCTTACTAAATTCATACAGTCCCTAACAAATGCACTGCTACTCTCTTAACCACTACTACTGGAACCTGGTCACCAATGCCGGAACACAACTCAAAGTTGCTATAGTGACATACTTTAGACCAGGGGTGGTAGCCATCCAGTCGGGAAAATGCCCTCCCACCTGGCTGTGGGTTGTTTTGTCGCCTCTTACGACAGGCCGCCCGGCCGCAGGGAATTGTATTCTTTCTCCGTTCCTGCACGGATAAAACACACATTAGAAAGAAAGAAAGAAAGAAAAATATTTATTTCTAAAAATGCGACACTTTAACAATGATTTATAATAAATAATAATAATAATAACATTGAAATTGTGTGCCGCAATTCGCGAAATGAGGTTGGCACTCAGTTTTTTGCTGTGCCGAAACATACTCCGACACAGCACTGATTTTCAGTGCCCACCTCCTTAATTACAAAGTTATGTGACCCCAGTAAAAGCAAGTTAAATTAAACTAAATTATAATCAACATATAAATAAAAAATAAAAAAAATCTAAAAATAAATACCTAAAAAATTAAAGTATCCTAAATAGAGCACTTATTATATACACATGTTATATAATATGAAACATGTGGTAAACAAAAGTATAAAGATCAAATCACATTCAGGCCAAATAACATAATATTTTGATATTCGATGTAAATAAATCACAAAATACTTTATAAATTATTAATTTGTATATATTATAGTATAATGTTATATTTGTAGATCTATGCATGCAATAAATATATAAATATTTATGAACTAATTAGTTTTTATTATATGTGGGGTCTTCTTTTTGCAACTTAAGTAGGTTTCTCTTATAATGAAATTTGAAAGAATGTAGTGTTTTAAGGTCTCTTATGGGTGGAGGAATATCATTCCAGCATTTAGTAGCAGCATATTTGAAACATCCTCTAAATGCGCTAGTCTTATGCTACATTAAATATTAATTTATATTTTGACTATTTATGAAAAACTGCACGTGCGTAATATATGATGATTTTAATAGCAACGGAACGTAGTGTTACATACTCTTTGAGCAACGGAGGGAAAAAAATATATAGATACAATCAAAAAACATCTACATTCTAAATTCAAATATGTATTATTGGTGGCCAGTACTGTGCTACACCAAAGTAATAAATACTTTTTGTTGGAGATTCCAACACATGTTAAAAAAAACTGGTAAAATCACTCTGAAATATTCGCAGTGTACCCACTGCCTTATCTGAGGTATACAAAATAGATGGATTTCTGTGCTATAAGGCATCTGAAATTGGATCGCTAATCGCAGGCTAATGAGGCCTCTGCCTAATACTTACTGTTAATAGTCCGTTTCATTGTAATAGTCATCGTTATGTTTTTAGATGTTTGCAAATGAACATGAATACACGTATTCTGAAACGTTTCACGTGAATTTGTACTCCTAGTACGTTGGAGTCGTTCCAGTTTTGGTCAGAGCTAAGTCAAGGTTTTCTCATAGGATTACGATATGAGGTTCTTCAAAAAATATGTCATATCCCTCGAGGCCAGCAGCACGTTTGCAACACCTCTAATAATTAATTGTGGCTCTGTGCTTAAGTGGACTAAGCCTCGAATTTATAGGGCATAGATTCGAAAATTTTATCTTGCCAAGCTTGTAAATAATTTATGGAGATATGTTGCAGCAAAACAAATAAAAAAATGTAGTACGTCATGTCTTTATAATGACTATAGTAATATTGTTTTCTTACTTTTATTGTGTCTCTGTCTTATTGTATATGCACTGTTTGCTACAACTCCATTAATTCTTCAAAAGTCATTCTGTAACATACTTATGTATGATTGACGGCCTCTGTGGTTGAGCGGGCTAAGCCTCTGCCGGCCTACCTCACTGCAACCCAGAGGCTCCGGGTTCGATTCCCGGTATAGTAAATTTCGGAAACGTATTTTCTCCGTTATTTACCATGGTCTGGGTGTCTGGGATCGGCCCCAGAGTGGTCCGTTGTATATTACCCATAACACAAGCGTAACTTGCTTAATTTGGGAATTTGGGGATATACAATGTGTGTGTTTGTCTGCCGATTATTATTATTACTTATAAAAAAAGAACTTGAGATATAAATAGAACAAGAAATATAAAGAAAAATAATTGTTAGCTAGACGTATTGCTGGGGAGTTTCTTGCCGCTTCTTCTCCTTAACAGCAATAACACGTTGCGAAGCGCTGTACATAGTCTAGGAAGTAAAATTATTTTTTAACCTATATGTATGACCTAAAAAAGTTTTCCAGTGGAACTTATTTTGAGTAAACACTTTTGAATTTTAATTTTAAAAAATACCATAATATTAGACGTACAGACACGTATTACACAGTTCTTACAAGTATAGCAGAATAGGTACAATAAAACCAAACCGTAGAGCAGAAAATCGTTATCACATAAATCGCACAAAGTTCGTCGTTGTAAGATACTCATTCCGAAAGTGCACTAGGTAACGCCTCGTTCGCAGTTAGAACACCACTAGCACATTTCCCGCCACACCAATTTATCCATTTGTAAATTACACATGGCCTCCACCAACATGCCGTCCAGTGGTTCTTGAAATCGTTAAATGGTCTTCTTAATGGCTTCCAAGAATTCGTATGAAATACCAACGTGGAACAGAAGGTTTTATGACGTCGACGAGATTAGCACGAACAATAGATGACTCGAATTCAAAGGTGTATATGTATATGTCGGAGGGAAGCTATAATTATTGGGCGTATTGTTAACTGGATGTATAACGTACAATATCATTTGTTTGCATTTTAACTACTTTTAAAATTCTAAATTCTATTTTATTTGATTTGTTAACTGTTTCTATAACTTGAAGATCGTTCTAACCTTATAAAAGTTATGAATATTGTAATTGAATAAACGACCAATGAGAGCAGAGCATGTCTTGAGCGGGGCCAAGGACGCCCTCTATACTTGAGTAGTATCTACTTCGGTTGACGGAGGAGTTTTTGTGACCCATTCGGTTGATGGAAATAGGTCGAGTTGGACCATGGAGTATTTTAAAGAAAGTATTGAAGCTTGGAAGTATGAGCGGTGCCCTGAACCCGCTGCTCGGTCTAAACTATGTTAAAATGTCTTTTAAATCTAAATTAAAAGTGTATAAACCGTGGCCTTATGTTTTATGCTCGCATTTTACCCTGATGACGCCCACTAAACCTGCAATAACTAAAGGAGATGTCGTGAGAACGAGGCCGTTCTGCGACATATATATGTAATAAAACACCTGCAAGAGCCATTTCGCATGACTAGTCCACAATTTCCTGCGGTCGGGTGGCCTGTCGTAAGAGGTAACAAAACAACCCACAGCAGGTGGTATGCCATTTGCTCGACTGGATGGCTACCACCCCTGATCAAGAGTGTGTCGCCATAACAACTTTGAGTTGTGTTCCGGCATTAATGACCATGTTCCAGTCTCCCTTAAAAGAGTAGCAGCGCATTTGTAGCACCTTTGGTATTGCAAATATCTATAGGCGATGATAAGCGCTTTCCATTAAGTAAGCCGTCTGCCTATCTGCTGAACTCCTGAATAAAAAAAACAAATTACGAGTTATTCTTTCCATGTCATAACATAAACCATTTGCGTTAAATTTTTATCCGTACTTGACTTTGATTTACTGGCTGTAGATTGGGTGTATACAGGGTGTGTTCTTCCACTAGTAAAAAAAAAACTTTGCCATACAAAGTACATAATCCTTCGGGCGTTCCAACCCTCCACACGTACTGGCAATGAAAGGTGCAATTAAAGGAATAAATATTAATTATCCACTGAAACCGTTAGCACGCGAGTGTTGGCACGCGACCTCGGCGATACAAAAATGACCCTCTATGTGTTTAACCTAATGAGGTACTTTGAAAGCATTCAGTTATTAATCCCCGTTGACTTCAGAATCCTATTCTATCCTTTTTATATTATAACCATATTCGTGCAGGAACTGTAAAATAATTAGAGAACTGAAACATGATTCATATTATTTAAGAAATACCCACAGATTATTCGAAAATGAAATTCTATTCTGGCGACCGAAGGTAGAACTTTCCGGCAGTGTAAGCTACGTTCTATAGACAAAATAATAAAACAAAAAAAACGGACTTAAAAATAACTAAAAAGCAAAAAATGAATATATTTTACATCTTGGAGTCAGTCCGAATAAAATATAAAAATGTGTATTTTTTTATATTAAGCATCGACCTCAAAATGTCATAAAAATATTACCTTTGGTTTTTGGTTAGTTTTGAAGTAATTTATATTTTTAGTTGAGTATTTCTCTCAATTTCCCTGGAGGCACCAAGTCAAGACTTGGTGACAATGAGAACTCTTCCAGATTATACTTTTTCGAATAACAAAAAGTGACAATCGGTCTACAATTGACGGAGAAATCGCGTACAAACAGACAAAAAAATCTATACACCCGAATTAAGAACCTCCTTCTGGGATTCAGTTAAAAATAATATAAGCAAGTATCAAATCATACCTAAATCAAATTTTTGACCCTTTTATCTGAGTATGAAAATGTTTACTGATGTTAAACTGCAACCAGTCATTGCATTCTAGTCAACCTCTCTCCGGACAATCATGTTCCGGAGAAAGAGGAAAAAATGGTGCAAATCTCTCGTGGTGAATTTTCTATGTTTTCCTTATTAGTTTTGAGTAAGGAAAAGGTAGAAGAGACGAGACCACACGAGAAGGAGGAAAAGAAGAAAAACACTTTCCATTAGATGACCTGTAAACCTATTTGAAGTATTCCAGGAATAAAAAAAATATATCCGTGATCGATTGGTAATAAAACAGGATTATATATATATAATCCAATGATTGTAACATTGATTTAAAAGCGTTTGCAACATATTGCAACACAGATAAATAATCTTATCTCATCCATCTGTGAGTTCAACGCCACGAAAGGACGAAAGGACAATCTTTTTATAGATTTTATCGACAACATTAAAAAATTCTTAAGGCTTGTCGTAGTTCAATGAACTGTTAGCGATTGTTACCACGACTTTAATTTGTTATTTCATTTATTTTATTGAACTGCTACATGATGAGAAAATTCCACGATTATATCGTAAGTAACATTTGGACCTGTCGTGGTAACGTAATGGCTAGAGCACGCGTCCCAAACTCAAAGGGCGCGGGTTCGATCCTCGCCGGAAAGCATGCACCACTCAGGCTGATTTCTGATCTAATGTGCATATGGTTAGAGTTACTACGTACCAACAACGGTGAAGGAAAACATCGTGATGCAATTTGCACATCGTGATAACCGATGTGTCAAACCTACCAAGTCGCCCCGGACGAGCGTGGCGGGTATACTGTCTGTTCCCCCAATAATGGGGACCTGAACCCAGCAGTGGGACCTTTGGGCTGACATTATATTAGGGAGCTTTCGATACGCAGCCTCAAGGTGCTGGAATAATATTCCACCACCCATTAGAAATCTGCAACATATTAATGGGTTCAGAATTAAATGAAAGATATTTTTAAAAGAGCACCAACGTTCACAACAATATCTAAAACATGACACAAGTGGTATTTAATTTAAGTGTTATGTGAGCCCAGATCACCGTCTTCTATGGGTAAGGTGCCCAGAAGGCTGGCTACGTTTCCTCGCTGGATCGCCATACTGATCCGTTGGCCGAGGTGATCTGGGCTCAGTATTCTACTTATAGTCTTGAGGGACTATGGGTAGAATACAATACAAATAAGTTAAGTTTTCTTACATTGTAGTCAATAGTGTTATGTTGATTCTTTTATTTAATTTTTGCAATACTCGTATATACAATACTTATATATTTATTCATGATTATTTATTTCTCTATTTTTTGGATATACTACGTATGATGTGTGTATGTATGTGTATATATTATGTATGTATGTATGTGTATATTATTTAAGATGCAATGCTTCGCAATGATGTAATGTCTGCCGTGACAGTACCTTATGGGCTCAGCGGAACATCAGCGCTGGTTTTAAAAGACCAGCATTATGCTGAGTCTGATGCCCCTTTCAGGACAAGATTATGTTGTTAGTTTTAATTTTTTTTAAACAATTGTAACTACACTACACCAATGTAATTTGGCCTGAATAAAATTATTTTCTTTCTTTCTTTCTTTCTTTCTTCTATTATTATATAACATTTGGACCTTATTATATTTTTTGTAGCAAAGGGTATTTTATACAATTTTGTTTTAGATCCTCCTGTTTTTAATTTTATAGGCTCTAATCTAACTAAAACTGAGAGTCATTAAAAAAAAATAATAGTTTAAAATACCATTTGAAACAAAATACATACATATATACTTAGGCAAAAAATTCGATTCATTTAAATTTCAAAATTACATATATTCTAATACAATAAAAGAAAACTTAACTTATTTGTATTGTATTCTACCCATAGTCCCTCAAGATTATAAGTAGACTTCTGAGCCTAGGTCACCGTCTTATATAATTATATCTAGCACATAATAACATATATTTTTTAATTTTTTATCGTATATTTAATTCAGGTTTTTAACAAACTTCCCGAAGATTATAAACATCTACCCACAAATATATTCGGACGGTGACTTTACAAACGGCTGTTGGATAAGTGCATTTACTCCGTAAACGAATTTTTAGGGTAATTTTTGACAAATTGTATATGATTGCCACAAATGTATATATTTTTTAAATGTTGTATTGATTGTGTATTTCTTTTTGACAATCTTAGGTTGTGAGATTTTCTTCTTCTTTGTTTTTCTTTATTCTTATGTCACTTCAAATATGTTTAAGAAATAAATGAATTAATTTTAATGTGAATATGAAAAAATAGGTAAAATTAAAGCAAAATTTTTTTTTTGGCTGCGTTTGCTTAACTAGACTCTAGGTCTGAATAGCAACAACCATATTATATAACATCACGAAGAAATGGAGGATAACAAATTTTCCATAACACAGCAGAGCGGTAAAACGCTTGTTTCAATTCACATAAACAATTAAAACATGTCAAGCAAGTGCAATTTGCTGCACAATTTTCTTTAAACTTGTTATGTGATTATAAACACAAGGAAAACCGGAAAAACATGACGTCTTCCGATTTACAAGGAAACAATTGAAAATGTGGCGTTTTCGAAACCTGTATAGACGCGGAAAAGCCTGATAAGTGTGTTATTATAAACTCCGTAAGTGATACGGGTTCAAAGACTATTCGTGTTAAGCGAGATTTTGTGAGATTTATCATAATGGATGTTTTTCCATATCAAGATTTTGTTTTTTTATATTGCAGGAATTCAGCACACAGGCAGGTGGTCCACTTGATGGAAAGCGGTTTGGTGTCACAAATACCACAAATCGCCTATGGACATTTGCACCACCAAAGGTGCTACAAATGCGCTGCTGCTCTCTTAAGGGAGACTGGGACCTGGTCACTAATGCCGGAACACAACTCAAGGTTGTTATGGCGACATACTCTAGACCAGAGGTGGTAGCCATCCAGTCGGGCAAACGCCCTACCACCTGGCTGTGGGTTATTTTGTTGTCCCTTACAACTTGCGGCCGGCCGCAGGCAATTGTATCCTTTCTCCGTTCCTGCACAAATAAACCTCAGTCAATTAAACTTAAGGAAATGTAACGAACCTGTAGACATTTTTTTATATTAAACAAAACTATCTGTGTTATTATGTAATAAGTATTAACCAATAATATAGTATGTTATACTTATAATATATATAATATATATATATATATATATATATATATATATATATATATAATATATATATATAATATATTAATATATTTTTATTTCTTTTTGTGCAAACATTACACTATTAACTCCTCCGCCGGCCCTGGCAGGCTGGCTTATAACCGAGTTAACATTAAATATACATTTTATCCTCATATGTAATAGTTTCCTTAGTAGAAGGATTAGCAAAATAGATGGCGCTGCAATCGCATAATATTCAATTCACTAAGGCCGGCTCCACACGTTGGCCCCAACGCTTGTACCAACGTTGGTCGGTTAATTTGGTGAAGCGTACACACGTTGGCTTTAATACTAGTTCCTTTCCGCCAAAGCCAATGTAAAGATTGTCCGATACCGAAATTGAAATTTTTCTAAGCGTTTTTACAGTACTGAGTGCGTATACGACATATTTGTTATTGAAAAAAAAGAAAAAGCCACGTAAAAGAAGATGGTGGATGACGTACGCACTAGTTGCAACACGCAACAGGACTGAGCAAATCGCCAATATGTGGACGGATCGCGAACGTTGGCATAGATTCCTTTGATAAAACCGACACTCGCTCGCCAACTACCAACGGTCGCTCCGACGTTGGGGCCAACACTATTTCCTAGATCCACACGTTGGGCGAGTGGCGTTGGGGCCAATGTTGGGGCCAACGTGTGGAGCCGGTGTAAGGCTACGTCCCAGAAGGTACTCACTGATTTGAAAATCGAGCATTCTTTAATATCAAGAAATAGAGAGAATTAATGCTCTGTGGTCAATGCCCACTTCGACCCACCGCATGAAGTGGGTCGTTGTGGGCGCTGCGAGCGAAAATGATGACGCCATTACTGATTTCGCCACCCGTGGTCGCCATGTGGAACGGCAGACGAAGCATTTTGGGCGCTGTGAGATACAAAAGGAACGCGTCCAATGAAACACCTACATTGTCATAAGCACACGCTTTTAGATTTTGCTTAGGGTTCATGTGTATTAAATGGACTTGGATTCTTTGCTATTATAGTGAATTCAAAAAAATACTTATAAGTGATCCGATACCACTTCCAAAAACCTAAATTTTTGTTTTTTATTGGAAAAAACTTTTTGTTGTATGCATAAAAAGTTAATCAAGTTATGATTTATTTTTTATGCATACAACATTATTTTTTTAGAATTGTGTTGCCAGAAATTAAGACTTTTTTAAATGTTATTTACCTGTAATTTTAGTATATGTGCCTGCTATTTCGTTTTAATATATTTTTACATGATTCACTTTAGTCTCCGTCAAGATCGGTCTCGAGACTCTTTCGAGTGTTTTTCGCTATTTCGTATAGTATAGGACTCAGCCTTCAGGGCCCACTTGAAAAATATACCTGTATACTTCAGTTTATTCTTTTACGACTCGTATATTGCAGTAAAAAATATTATTTTCATAATAACGGTAACAATTGCAACTGAAAAACTAATCGATTACACAATTGATACTTAGTAATTACAAAATGTAATTACAATGATTACGGAAAGGATTCTTGAGTATTTTATAACAATAGGAAGGTCCCAGAAAAAATAGCTTGCCTTAGAAACACAACATACCTTTTTTGGTCACTGGAAGTCAATTATACTGTATCTCATTAATCTAGTAAAGTCGTGATAGCTGGCTAGCGCACGCGTCCCAAACTTAGAGGGCGTGGGTTCGATTCTGAACGGAACGACTGCACCACTTAGTCAGTTTTCTGGTACAATTACCACGTGCTAACAACGGTGAAGAAAAACATCGTGATTCAACCTGCACATCGAGATAATCGATGTATCAAACCTGCCAAACCACCTTGGACAAGCGTGGCGGGTATACTGTCAGTTCCCTATAAGGGGAGGCTCGAGCCCAGCAGTGGGACATTAATGGGCTGATAGTATATTATAATTAATCTATGTATATCTAGAATAGTACATTTGATCTGTAGAGGGTGTGAGTTTGTATCAAATAAATATATCAAAATGTAAACCAAATCAGAGCCGCTATAGCATCACGTAAAAACTTATACGAATATATCTTATATATAAAATTCTCGTGTCACAGTGTTAGTTACCATACTCCTCCGAAACGGCTTGACCGATTCTCATGAAATTTTATATAGGTAGGTAAATATTGGGTAGGTCTGAGAATCGGACAACATCTTTTTTTCATCCCCCTAAATGTTAAGGGTAGTCCACCCCTACATTTTTTATTTTTAGTTTTATTTTTAATTTTATGATACAGCATTAAAATATACATACAAAACTAAATTATCAACCCCTATTTTTTAATAGAGATATAAGTATTTTTATAATTTTCTACTGGGATGATTTGGATTTTAATTTGAACCAGGTAGATGGCGCTGCAATCGGGTACCAGAATTTAGGTGTTATTTTTGTTGCTGTATGTGTTGAAGTTTGTCCCGGAATGATTTGAATAAACGATTGGACCCAGTAGGTGGCGCCGCGATACTCCTCCTAAACGCTGAGCCTGATTTTGATGAAGTTTTTGTTTGTTGAAGTGGATTTGAGAATATTTTAGATTAACATTTGGTTCCGGTAGATGACGCTGGAATCGGGTTCTAGATTTTTATTTTTTAAAGGACTACGTTTGCCGGGTACATCTAGTCATTTATAAAGATATTGTGTGAATTATCCAAAATATAATGATTTTCCATCACCACACAGGTGAGACTGCGGGGCGCAGCTAGTTATGTTATAATTTAGAAAAAATTTTTAGCTATAAACCCAGGGTCTCACGTGTAATATAGGCAACTTCATGACATTACTTATGCAGCACAAACATGGAGTCGTGACCTTCATGGCTTCCTTATGTGCAGTATTTTAATTGGACAAGTCTTCCGCGTGATGACGTCACCGGCGCGTGCCATTAAAAAAAGTTGATCGCAATGCTGGCGAACAGGCAGACAGCTGATGGAAAGTTGTTACCGTCGACTCTAAACGTTGGGGGCCATTCATTTATTAATTAAAGGGGGGATGGAGATCGACGAAGTGTGACAATGTGTGACAACGGGTAGGGGAGGGTTTCTAAATAACGTGACGTCACATTTTAATAACATGAAATTTCGACTATTAATGAAAATCTTTATAATATTTCCAATTCTCTTTATATGTGCATAGGGTTCGAATTATTGAAAAATATTTTAAATAGAAATAAAACTAATTACGAAACTGCTGTTTTAATTAAATAATATCTCGATGTAAAATTTCAAAATTAAATAATTTCTCGATGTAATCTTTCAAAATCTATGTTTATTTTTTGCATGAGTTAAGCAGACACGCAGACGACCCACTGGTGGAAAGTGGTTACCATCACCACCTGGGACATTCGCAACACCAAAGGATTTACAAATGCGCTATTTACAATATTTTGTAGGCAATACAATAGGCGGCCAATACATATATATTTTATTTTATTTTATTTATTAAGGACAATAAACAGATATACACTAAAGTTACATAAGAAAAAAAAGGTAAATAGTACAAAGTCAGTGTTTATCCTACTACATTATCCACGAATATCAAGATGGTAGTGTACAATTTGTAGAGGAAAACGGAACAAATACAATTAAAACGCACACACACACACACTCACTCTCTTACTCTCACTCTCTCAATTAAAAGAAACAAATCTTATATACATAATTTACATTTACATATGTGTGGAGGATAGAAGTCACAGTGTTTGGTCCTTAATGGCGTTAATAACATGTTTTTTTAAAAGCACCCAAGGAAAGTGCAAATATGTCGATGTTTTCAAAATATATTTTATAGTTGTTGACGAGTTGGTACATTGGGGCACGAAGTCCTGCTAGTACGACAGGAAGTCGAAAAAAAAGCCGCCCAATTTTAACCGCGTGTCTAAGCACTGTCCTTGGGACGCAATAACAAATAATGTTAGTAAGAGGCAAGCAATCTATGTAATTGTGACAAAGTTTATAAAGCAACATAGCACCCAGTAAAAGACGTCTATCAGAGAGTGACAGTCGGTTATATTTAAGAAGTAATTCAGAGTATGGGAGATGGCCGCTACTACACCTATAGTACAATATACGTAGAAATCTTTTTTGAACTCGTTCAATAGCATCTGTATATCACTACATCACTATCATCACTTCATCATCACTACATAGTATAAAATAAAGTCGCCTTTTCTGTCCCTATGTGCGCTTAAATCTTTAAAACTACCCAACGAATTTTGATGTGGTTTTTTCCAATGGATAGAGTGATTCAAGAGGAAGGTTTATATGTATAACGTTCATAGTTTTTCTGTAGTGTATTTAATTTTGTATCAGCATTGCACCCGTGCGAAGCCGGGGCGGGTCGCTAGTTTGTTATAAAAAGGATTCCATACTTGAGTGGCGTATTCGACTTGAGGTCTGATAATCGTGTTATAAAGATAAAGATATGTCCGTGACATATTAAAGAATTTACTTGTTCTACTAACAAAGCCCATCATATAATATACATACATAATAATACATAAGTTATTATAATAAATGTGGTAGCATGCTTATATTCCGTTAACCAGACATCTATTAAAATAGTGTTTTCTGAGCAAATTTCTTAATGTTGGCAAGGATGAATGAAAAAAAAGCTAAGAACCGAGTCAGGGGGATATATGAAGTGAAATTGAACTAATTTAGATGTTTTTCAATTTTTTTTGTTTCTCTGTTTGTCTGTTTGTACGGGCTAATGTCCGAAACGACTGGAACGATTTAAATGAAATTTTGCATGGTGGTAGCTTATATCCCTGGTCAACATATAGGATGCTTTTGATCAAGTGGGCCGACGGCCTGTCTGCTGAACTTCTGTAATAAAAAAATTAAAAAATCTGAATGATGCTAGTTTAGGATTTAAAAAAATGAATTTTGATTTATTACACGTATTTACTATAAATTCAAGTAGTACTTCAAATATTAGAAAATAATGAGATTACCAGATACTAATGGACAAGTCAAGATTCAACGCCCGAATTCATAAGAGGAATATTGATTTGTAACTTAAGTTGAAAGCAGAGTCGGGTAAAAGGACTATTTAGGCACTCGAACTATTGGCGCTAAGCTCGTGTGCAAAACCCGCGCGTTTAAAATGCTTGTGCACATTTTTGTTTGGAGGTACTGAACTCCAAGGAGCCACGTATCACCGTTTCTAAATAAGCATCATGTACTGAAAATGAAACTTAGGCGCAAACTGCATTTGGCTTGCCTGCTCTTTGGTGTCCTTCAGTACAAAGAGCCTCAGTATTTGTATAATAAGCCCAGCTGGGTAGCCAGAGGAGGGGAAGTCAAGGGTAGACAATGCCCCCGTCAACTAGCGTTTCAATTACATAAATTGACATGCTTTAGAGGTAGCTTCCGTTATGCTGCATCTAAGATATGGAACAATATACCACCACCATTAAGGCAATTAAATCACTCGACTTTCACTTTTCGCAAAAACTTAAAGAATTACCTCTTGGATGAGCAACGGAAGCTAGAAAATGTCAATATTAATACATACATAACTTCACGCCAGGTCCCTTGCGGGGTAGGCACGAACAACAGAGCGCCATTTAGGCTTATTCTTACACACCTCACTTGCTTCTTTGACATTCATAGTTCTTGTCATGCACGCTCGCCTGTTCTTAAGGCTCCTGACAATAATAGATATTAATCTTTATATTAATATCATCTCCAATATTAATCTTTCTTATATATTATAATAATTTCTTCTGCCTCTAACAATATTATTTCTGTTTATAAATATGTAATATATATCATGTGTATCATATATAATGAATATTTATTTTATCGGTATCCCCCAAATATTTTTTTGAATTCTATGAGTATTAATTATTATTGTTTATATTAACAGTATGTATATCTATGTATGTAATATATTATTATTCACATTATATGTATATATATACATATAAATGACAGTGCAACATCCGTTCGTCCTAGGGTGCAGTTGAAAACCAGCGTCAGGCATCCGCTGTTGCCTGGCACATGCTGAACTGCACCTATATGGTACCATCGCGAGACTTTCATTCCATGTCTGTCTCGTAGTGTGTTTACTAAATAAACGTTTTTTCTTTCTTTCCGTCTAACAATCTACTATTCTCTACATGTAAATGTTTTCAAAATCCAGTCTCATTCATTTGATCTTCAATGAATGATCACGCGCAACCTAGAAAACACTTTTTTAAAAACGAATCTCAAAACATCAAAATATTTACTTTACTACTGCGATCTACACATAATATACACACACATAATATATTTTTTTGTATATATATAATATACTAGTACAACAGCCGTGGGCGCACGCGCTAAGTGCCCTGACCTGACTCAATGCTATCCATACATGTGTGAGTGAGGTGAACGTGTTCGCACACAGCTGCCGATGTGTGTGTACACGTGGCGGTGTAAACGCGAGCTTGTTTATATCAACACATCGAAAGATCGAAGGCGGATCTAAGTGGTTTGATACTAGTCGTTATTTATGCTAAGAGCAGTTGGTTAAAAGTTTATTTTATTGTATATTTAATGGTGTATCCCGATTCCACTACATCTCGAATGTATTGGGGAATTGAGCTTATGCGTAAAATTTTCAACTTTAAATTATTGGAAGCTATATTTTTATCTAATAGAAAAGTTATATTTAATACTTAGTGATATTTTACAATATGCTTGCTTTATTGAATTATAATATTCTGTTAGAATATAAATTGCTGTATATATTTTTTTTACAAACTTTGTATTAATTTGTAATGTAGTTCGGTTGGAATCTTGCAAGTTAAATTTAACCAACTTTCCGGTTTCCGATTGAGGTGAAATTTTGCACGCATATGTATATCGCTTGACGATGCAATAATATTGAGCTGATCTGATGATGGAGTCGGAAGGTGGTCATAGGGACTCCTGTACTAAACTAGACAGACCCGTCGTGTTTGGGCTCGTTTTACTTGTCTTGGCTAGCACTCTGCTGCCACATGATATGCCAGAATCTCAAAAGCTTGTATTTAGAAAAGCTTATTTCTCTTGCAATCAAAGTTCTGTAAAACCAAAACTTGAATTATAAAACGTGGCTTTCATCTTTTTACGAAATAGACTTGTATTTTTACTTAAAAATAGTTAAATTAACTCGCATCTCAAATTGACATCTATCTTTTAGCCTTTCATTGATGTAAAATGAATTCAGATTAAACAAAAATTTAATTGGCGATATTAAAGACGTCCAGAATGTTAAATAAATTTCAAAAAGAATATGGTTTATCACGAGTAACAGAGATTGGTTTCGCTTGCATTATGTTACTTTAGAAAGTGAAAGCATATTGATAACACCTTTCCTGTGACAAATATGAGCCATCTGTATATCCCTTGAACTCATGCAACAAAAACAAATACTAAGGCTGGTGTGCACCGACTTTTAACTGATGGTCAAAATAAATTAATCGCTAAAAATGTATGCATAAACAGTGATTGTTTTATTTTAACCGCCGGTTAAAATTAAATGTCGGTCCACACCAGCATAAAACTATCAAATTTATAAGAGCAACTATAAAAATAAAATAAAAAGCAAGTATCAAACGTTTACTCGGCAGTACAAATACACACACGTCCAATCACTTTATAGATGTGTGTGTGTGTTTACAGATGATAAAATATTCGCGTGTATTCAACTCTTGCGCACTATATTCGTTGAGTCTTTGCCCGCTCGTTCCCTTGGTACATCCATTTAGCCTGATCTGTGTTAGGGTCATACGATGCGCAGTACATGTTTATTACGATTTTTATACAGATCACAAACAAATGAGATTATCTTATGTTGATTATAATCATAGTTATTGATTTCGTAGATCTAATTGCTATGGAAGTCGTGGTAGCGTAATGGTTAGCGAACGCGTCCCAAACTCAAAGAGCGCGGGTTCGATCCTGGCCGGCACGCATGCACTACTTAGGCAGATGTGCACCGACTTTTAACCGATGGTTAAAATAAAATAATTGCAAAAAATGTATTTATTTTATTTTATTCGGAAAACAAATAGTTTATAACTAAGTATATACTACAAAATATCATTAACCATTTAATTACCCTCTCACTTTGGAAGTCAATCTCAACACTCATTGTAAACAGAGGTGAGAGAGAATAGCTTCTTTTCTGTCTATTGAGCCAGTGGTCTAAATTGAAAATCCTTCCTACTAATTCTATTAATATTATAAACGCGAAAGTTTATAAGAATGTATGGATGTATGTATGTTACTCTTTCACGCAAAAACTACTGAATGGATTGTGATGAAACTTTAAAATAATATAATTTACAACTCAGAATAATACAAAATCTATAACTTATAACGATATAGTGTGAATTATCTTATATTACTGTAGCCGCAGACGTCCGATCGCCACGGCGGCCGCTCACAAACTGTTGCGGACAGAATCACTCCACTGACGTCACCCCCGTAAAGCCCGTGCGACCACGCCCCGCCTACCGCGGGGACATAGCTCGCTCCGTTAGCTGCTAAGCGTCTGCATTTTTGTAGTACTTTAGTAAGCGCGGAGCGAGCCTACATCATGCATTCCTGAACTGCAATTCAAACACACAACATTGTTTTACTTCTACTTGAAGACCTCCAAAGTGGTGACCCCGCAAGAAAACCACCTTCTGAAGAAAGGATCATCTCGAAACAAAATTCCTGCAGGATAGAAAACTCTGCTCGTCTGTTTAGCCGATCAAGCTCAGACAATATGGAAGATTGCAGTAAAGCAGCAGCAGCCAGCCATGAACTGAAGGAAGTATCCGGCCTCGCTTTGACACCAAGAATTCCACCACTCTGGCGCGACAGATTAAGGCTATGGTTTGTCCAGTTTGAAGCCATCGTCTCGGCACAGAAAAAAGGCGACAAGGCGATGTATGAACTCGTCGTTGGACAACTGGGACGACAGGATATCGACGAAATAAGTGACATTTTACTAAACCCACCCGCTGACAACAAATACGACACCATCAAGAAGAGACTCCTCAACGTATACGAAGAATCTGAACAGAGGCAACTACAGCGACTAATCTCTGAAGTGGAACTTGGAGAATTGAAGCCATCACAATTACTAAGGCGTATGCAACATCTAGCTGGCAACAAAGTGTCTGAAACAGCGCTCCGCCTAATGTGGATTAGTCACCTGCCACCAGCAGCCCGTGCAGTACTGGCCATCAGTGAAAATATTGCCAAGCAGTCTCAACTTAGTGAGCTTGCGTTGGTGGCCGACAAAGTCGTCGAAAACTCCACACCAACAAACCCGATCTTCGCAGTCACTACAAGAGCGACGTCACCGCCACAGCCACAATCACCTACAAATGCATTCAGCGAGCTTCACTCAAAAATCGACCGTCTCACCCAAGAAATAGCTGAGCTGAAGACTAATCAACACCGAACGAGACCTTTCTATCGTAACTCATCAAGATCACGTTCCCGAGAGCGATACAATCAGAACCATCCCAGCCAAACTATCTGCTATTATCATCGTAGATTTGGAAATGCAGCCAGAAAATGCACACATCCCTGCAATTACCAGAAACCGGCGGAAAACTAAGCACAGCGTTGGATGCGGCGGAATCCGACGCCCACATTACTTCTCACCGCCTATTCGTCTATGACCGCAAATCACGGCTATCTTTTCTCATCGATACCGGTGCAAACGTATCGGTACTACCGCGGTTCGGCAACATCAAAGCCAAGCCTACGAACTTTTCACTATATGCCGCCAACAACACAGTCATTCCAACATATGGCGAAAAGACATTGGAGCTGGATTTGAAACTGCGTCGGCCTTACAAGTGGAAATTTATCATCGCAGCAGTGAGCAAGCCCATTATCGGAGCCGATTTTTTGAAGCACCACAAGCTACTCGTTGATGTTGCAAGCCGATGCCTTATTGATAAGGTGACAAACCTCTCAGTACAGGCACCAATAGTCAACGCAACGGAACCCACAATACGCAGCATCGACGTGGAACAAAAATACCATCGCATACTAGCCGCTTTCCCCGACATTACTCGCCCATCGTGCTTCAAAGAAACACCAAAACACAATGTTGAACACTACATAGAAACGAATGGCCCACCACTCCACTGCCGCACTCGTCCACTCGCACCGCACCGCTACATGGCCGTCAAAAAAGAATTTGAAGATATGATGCAGCAAGGCCTATGTCGTCCCAGCAAGAGTCCATGGTCAAGCCCACTACACGTGGTACCTAAGAAAAATGGGGATTTACGTGTATGCGGCGACTACAGACGTCTCAACACAGTTACTATAGACGACCGATACCCCGTACCACGACTTAAAGATTTCACGTACTTATTACACGGGAAGAAAATCTTCAGCACACTCGACCTAAACAGAGCCTACAATCAGCTACCAGTCCAAGAAGCTGACATACAAAAGACTGCCATCACAACACCATTCGGACTTTTCGAATTTCCCAGAATGGTACCAGGGCTCAAAAACGCAGGCCAAACTTTCCAACGATTTATCCACCAAGTTCTCAATGGACTCGATTTTGCATTCCCGTTCATCGATGACGTCATCATTGGATCAGAAAATGAAGAACAACATGAACACCATTTGAAAACAGTCCTACAAAGACTTGACGCCTATGGTATAACCATCAATCCATCAAAATGCGTATTTGGAAAGAAAAATTTGACATTCCTGGGATATGACGTGTCAACCGAAGGTATAAAACCACCACAAGAAAAAGTTCAAGCCATTACTGACTACCCCCGGCCAGCAAACATCGAAGAGCTCCGTCGATTCCTCGGTATGATTAACTTTTACCGTGACTCCATACCGAAGGCCGCAGAACTCCAAATACCACTCAACACTTACCTACATAACTGCAAAAAGCGGGACAAAATGAAGATCGAGTGGACAAAAGAGGCCGAAGAAGCATTTGAAGCGTGTAAGGCCAGCATACAGACCGCAGCCTTACTCGCTCACCCATCACCATCAATGTCAGAACCAATGACGCTCATGTGCGATGCATCCAATACATGTGCCGGCGCCGTCCTTCAACAGAGCACTAACGGCAAGTGGACACCGCTAGGGTATTTTTCGAAGAAACTATCCGACGCCCAACAACGATACAGCACTTTCGATCGCGAACTACTTTCAATCTACATGGCCGTTAAACACTTCAGGAAGCTATTCGAAGGACGAACACTCATCATCTACACAGATCACAAACCACTCACATATGCCATTCACAAACCGCCATCCGACAGCGAGACCCAACGACGCGCCCGCCAGCTACTTTTCATTAGCGAGTTCACAACTGACATAAGACACGTAAGCGGCAAAAACAACCCCGTAGCCGACGCACTATCACGCATTGAAACAATCGACGTACCTACATTAATTAATTTTGAAGAACTCGCTAGCGCACAAGAAAAGGACACCTGCCTACCCCAGATCTGCAACAGCCAATCGTCCAACGTAAAAATCAAAAAGATCGTAATTCCCGGCTCGACAAAACCAATATACTGCGAAACATCAACAGCATACATCCGTCCCTATCTACCTGATGACTATCGTCGCATAGCATTCAACGCGCTGCATAATATTAGTCACCCTGGAATACGAACTACACGCAAGATGATACAACAGCAATACTTTTGGCCATCTATGAACACCGATATCGGAACATGGGCAAAAACATGCGTACCGTGCCAGCGCGCCAAAATACAACGACACACACACAGCGAACCCGCATCGTTCCCGCCAACCGAACGCTTTCAACATCTACACATAGATATAGTTGGACCGCTTACTACAACAGCGCAAGGACACAGATACCTACTCACGATGATCGACCGCGCGACTCGTTGGCCCGAAGCAATACCACTCAGTGAGATAACAGCGGAACAAGTTGCCAAGACTGTTTACGACCAATGGATAGCTCGTTTTGGTTGCCCTACAACTATTACCTCGGACCAGGGTCGACAATTTGAGAGCCAGCTATTTCAATCATTAACTAGACTACTAGGAATAGAGAAAACCAGAACGACCGCTTATCACCCACAAAGCAACGGGATAGTTGAACGATGGCACCGCACGCTTAAAACAGCACTAACCGCCCGTTTGCAAAACGGCGGAAAATGGACGGACGAACTGGCAACGGTGCTACTCGGCCTACGAAACGCTGTGCGTGAAGACACAAAAACTAGCGCCGCGCAGTTAACTTTTGGCACAGCCCTACGTGTTCCCGGAACCTTCATAACGCCTACCCAACCACAAAGTATACCACTACACGAAGATTTCGTTCATAAACTTCAAGCAACTATCAGAAGCCTAACTTCAACCACAGACACTACACACGAGAATAATCTGAAGACATTTGTACATCACGACCTAGCAACATGTGAAAACGTATTCGTCAGAGTCGACGCCGTGAAGAAACCACTTCAGCCTCCCTACGAAGGACCCTACCCAATCCTGGAACGAAATGATAAATTCTTCAAAATTAAGCTGCCTGGAAGAGAAACCAACGTCTCTATCGACCGTCTGAAGCCCGCCTACGTCCTGAAGCTGTGCACTACGCCAACTCACCCTGCAGTTGGAAACCAGAAGGATGCCTTAAAAAAGGCAGTTGGCAGTAAAGATCGTTGCGGAAACATGGTTGCCTTGAAAAAGGCAGTGTGTGACGACCATACGGACGCCTTGAAAAAGGCATTTGGCACAGAAAATTTTCACACCCGCAGTGGACGTCGAGTCAAACCACCGGTACGCTTCGCTTGAGGGGGAGCCCTGTAGCCGCAGACGTCCGATCGCCACGGCGGCCGCTCACAAACTGTTGCGGACAGAATCACTCCACTGACGTCACCCCCGTAAAGCCCGTGCGACCACGCCCCGCCTACCGCGGGGACATAGCTCGCTCCGTTAGCTGCTAAGCGTCTGCATTTTTGTAGTAATTTAGTAAGCGCGGAGCGAGCCTACATCATGCATTCCTGAACTGCAATTCAAACACACAACATTGTTTTACTTCTACTTGAAGACCTCCAAATTACTATATAAAGTTTGTTTGTTTGCTTGAATGCGCTAGTCTCAGGAACTACTGGTCTGATTTGAAAAAATATTTCAGTGTTAGATAGCCCATTTATAGACGAAGGTTATAGGCTGCATATCATCACGCTAAGACCGATAGGAGCGGAGCACCAATGAATATTTATAATAATGATTTATCAGTCACCAGATAAAAGTTATTCATTAATAGAGTATACTATGGAAAAAATAGACAAGGTCAGCTACAACAAGCATTCGTATGCAAAACACTTTTGAATTCACTCAGATACAGATAGTTTATTCGACTGATATCTGAAGACTTTTATCTGAAGGTTGAAAAATCTACTCTAAGTAAGAAAAAAAGAAAAAACTTTATTTGAGGAAATAGCGACATAATTACATTCTTTATACCATATTACACAGAGAATAATTTGAAAATTTGTATGCCCCATATTCAGCAAAGAAGGTTTGCACTCGGCAAATTTCTAGCAAAGCCGCTAAAACCTGCTTTTATCTAAACTAAATATTATAACGAATACATTCGTATAATAATTGAACATAAATCAATAGTTCTTTTCCAATTATTCTAGTATTTATGTAAATTCAAATTAAATTTGTTATCTTATAGCATAAGTGGCTCGCAACCGCAGCTGCGTATTGAGTCACATTTACAAAGAACAAAAGGTACAATATTACGCAGAAGGGAAAATGTATCGTTTTATGTCTAACTGTTTTGAATTAACACTATGGGACGCTTATAGCCTTTTTTTATCCGTGCAGGAACGGAGAACGGGCGGCCTGTCGTAAGAGGCGACATAACAACCCACAGCCAGGTGGTAGGGCATTTGCCCGACTGGATGGCTACCACCCCTGGTATATATATATATATATATATATATATATATATATAGTTCCAGTGACTAGGTTCCAGTCTTCCTTAAGAGAGCAGCAGCGCACCTTTGGTGTTGGAAATGTCCATAGGCGATGGTAACCGCCATCTATCAAGTGGGCCATCTGCTGAACTCCTGCAATAAAAAAAATAGCATACAGAGAATATGGTTTGACTTATATGGACTGTATGAGAGAGATATGACCTAGATCCTTGGAATAGTAAAGCAGAAGCTCCACCAACCTTAAGAACCTTCCTCTCCTGGATCGGCGGTACACACGGGAACAGCACACGGCACTAGATTCCACCTTGGAGTTAACACTTCACAAAGTCCAAGTATCGTAAAATCTTGGCACGGCCAGTCTGGTCACAATTAGTTGAAGTTTAGAATAGTTAATAAAGAAAGATGAACGCACGGCGCAGTGCTTTGTTTATCAAACGTCGACGGAAATATACTAAAATGGCTGCCTATACTCTGCTATACAACTATCGATTTTTAAGCAACTCCAAAAAATAACTCCAGATGCACCAACCACTACCTACCTGCATACTTATTATATATTTTATTCTTTGATATACAGTTGTGTTTGATCGTACCGCATCGGGGTATATCCTTGTAACTCAGGTCGCACTGCCAACCGCAGAATTATTGATAACCGTAACAAAACTGTACCCTTCGTTACAGTAAACAATATATGGTACTTAACCCCTTAATGCATGAATTGTTAAGGATGTTAATAATATTTTTTTGGTACATATGTCTTCATTTATCTTTATTGAACATAAATCAAACAAAAAAAATATTAAAATCATTATTGTTACGTGTGAGCGGGGGTACGCACTTAGGATTGGAAGAAAATACCAATATTTAACTAAACGGTTTTATTGACTTACACAGTTGTACGTTATTCCCCTCCGCAGGGTTGCCTCTATACGCACGACTAACGATGCACTGTCCTAACGATAAGGTATCTCACTCACAATACCGTCACTGATAATGCGTAAACCATCTCCTGCTGCTGCAGTGCTCACCTTCAAATTACCGCGAGTAGCTCGCTTCTGGATCTTCTCTCAAACTACACTACACTCCTCCTTCACTTAACTGTCCACTAAACTTGTCACTAAATTCATCACTTAACTCCTCACTGTCTTCTATTAAACTTCTCTTCCAACTCTTCGCATCGCACTTGTCGCGTCGCTGTCTTGTAATCAACTCTAAACTGCCCGGTTGGCGCGTCTTACGCTGCTTATATTCCCGGAAGAATCTTCTTGAACTCATAATTTCGATATTCTTTTATTCCCTTTCTAAAGCCTTTCTATCTATCTCTGTCATTTCCTTCCTAAATATTCTATCTTTTTCTAACAGTTCTTAAGCCAACTAGTTTGTTCCACTATCACTCGCCACATTATTAATGAAAATAAATGAAAGAGTCATATCTGGATTCCTATGTAAACTAGAGAATATCAAGTGAGTCATATCTGGCTTTCTTTATATGCATAACTGCTATTTTTTGTGAAAATAGTTAAAGTAGTTGCGCTCATCATTAAAGCACAAGAAAACCTCACATTTGTCACATTTTGTGTAACTGCGTAACTTTGAGCATTTTCGACACAGTCGTCGATCGTTTGTGACCCAAATGGAAAAATGATCGATTTCGTCGGCCCGTCTACTTCAATGGCATATCTTGATGTCTGACTGGTGTTTTTCGTGTTTTTTTCAAAGATATTGGAGTCAGGCATACTTGACGGAATGACAGCTCGCCCCGATTCACTGCCAACTTGGCTCGATGGAGTTCCAGCTCCACCACGTTTTTTGCTGTGTGAGCAGTTGTTCTGATTACGTGATTGTTGTTAGTATAAAAGCAAGGAAAGCAAAAAGAATATTTGGAGTTTGCAAAAAACAGGTCAAAATCAAATAAAACTATTTACAAAAACAACGTACCATTATTGTAGTCAATGATTCAAAGAATAAACAACATTTTTTATGAAGATCACAATTAGTTTATTACCTTTGGTGTTTTACTGATAATATTTAAACTCCTTGCATTTCATTACTTGCCGGCCGCGTTACGAAATAACCTCAAATATTTTTTACTCTTATGACTTAGCACAGACAAAAAATATACGTTTTGTTTCACAAAGAATCACTTCTTATGATACAATTTATTTTACTATAATTAAATAGTTTGTTGAAGAATAAAAAATAACAAACTTTAGAAGCCATTGATGGATTTGTATGCAGTGAGGGGTTAAGTATTCTCTTTTAAATAAAGTAAACTCAGTGCAGTATGAGATCATTCTTTTGAAAAAAATTAAAACAATAAGCTTTTTTAAAAAAGTTTTTAAATCAAGTTTTGAGATCTTGGATAACATGTAGCTGCAGAGTGCTAGCCAAGACAAGTAAAACGAGCCCAAACATGACGGGTCTATCTTGTTTAGTACAGGAGTTCCTATGGCCACCATCCGACTCCATCATCCGATCAGCTCAATGGTACTATATTATTGCATTGCCACGCGATATAGATATTCGTGCAAAATTTCAGATCAATCGGAAACCGGGAAGTTGGTCAAATTTAACTTGCAAGATTCCACTCGAAATTTACTTTGCTTAATATACCATGACCCTGGTTACCATACGTTCGGGTTCCCAACTCAATTATTCCATATGCATGTTTACTAAAAACTTTCGCAATAAACCTAGTAATTCTCTCAGAAAAAAAGTGGACCAGGTTTTTGACGTCAGACAAGTGTTACCTTAAGAAAAACATAGCAACAACATCTTTTGATCATTGAAAGAAGAGGTGACAAGAGTTGAAAGAGGAATTTTAAGGTGGTTTGGACATGTAGAGAGAATTAATGATAGCAGAATCACAAAACAAGTATATGACAGCAATGTGACTAGTAGAGTCGGTGCCGGTAGACCGAGACGTACTAACGGTGATCAAATTGAAGATATTTTGAAGACAGGTCAGATAAAATCAGAGAGGTGAGATAGAATCAGTTTAAATAAAAAAGTAAGAGGACGAGCTAACTCTTTGCCCAGCATCACATCGTTCCTCTTCATCCGACGTTAGGTGGCGCGTGTTGCAGATTGCGATATAATTGGAAAAAAAATCGTAAAGTAATATCTGATATGAGAGGTCGGTAGGAACATGATAGGTAATATGAAGGTATTTAATAAATGGAAGTTGTGTATTTGCCGTGCTAAAAACTTGTCAACCTTAAATTGAGGGTATATATCTTTTTCTTAAAATACCTGCACTTGACAATTGCTAGATGGTGAACAGTGTGTTGTTAGTTCGACAATATAAAAGGAGGTGATATCACCTAGACAGGGTCATTCTAAAAGCTCTGTTGGACAAGAGGCGCACAGTATATTGTGGTTGATAAATACTATTCGATAATCGCAGTACGCTTTGAAGGCAAATTGCTGCTCGACACCTGACAAGCGTGGAGACAACTCTTGGAGTTGTCCTAATATTTCTGTGTATTATTCTGCCATATTTAATATTGTAATAGCAATAATTCTTTGATTATAATATTTCAGATTATTATTGATTTGTTATCACGCGTGTGTAACAGGGCACAATTTCCCTTCGATGGCATTATGATGGGCGAGTGGGAACCCTTTTTCAAGAATCCATCCGCAAGCATTCTTATTCCATGCTACAACCAGTAGCTCCAGTTCATCGTAATTATTTCGCATTTTCTAGAATAATGTATAATTTATTATGCGTCATTATTTCCCACAATTACGCACTATTATCACATTTGCATGCAACCCACTATTAATAATGTAATAATAATAATGACCGGTAATGTAAACAATGTGACCTGTGGTTTATCGAACTGTACTACGTGACAATTATAAAGATATTTTTGTATATACACAGATTACGCTGTAATCTTTTTTTCAATACATTGTTTATGAAAGATTGTTCTATAGGGATGCGGACACACTGCATTAAATACTAACGCCATCTATCTATAGAAATAAATAAAATTATGTGTCTGTTCGAAATGTCAAAATATTTTTTTTTATCAGTGGGGATAATTTGGACCTGGAAATTGCGGAGATGCAAATTTTAGTTGGTAAATAAAATAACTGTAATTTTTGTTACCTTTTTAACGTCGACGCAGTCACGAGCAATGTTAATCTAACATATAAAATTCTCGTGTCACAGTTTTCGTTGCCATACTCCTCCGAAACGGCTTGACCGATTTTGTGCTTATCCGGTATCTATGAGAATCGGCCAACATCTATTTTTCATCCCCCTAAATGTAAGGGGTAATCCACCCCTATTTTTTTTTTTATTTTTTAGACAAAATTTTTAATTTATATTTTATATGATACAACATACAAAAATACATACAACCCTAGATTTTCAACCCTCTACGATCAACCCCTATTTTTTACCGGGCAGGACGACGTCTGCCGGGACAGCTAGTTTACGTATAAAATTAGTAGAGTTGGTTTTTCCTTGTCTTCGCTAAAGCCCGAGTCTCAATTCTGCTATGTCCATATTTTGACGTTCCGAAACTATCCAAAGTACGATTCCATTGCGATAGTGTCAATAATTCGTATTGTATTAAATACATAATATCTCCGCAATGTCGTCGCGACGGAATAAAAAAAAAATTGAACCGCAGTGAATATTCGAAAGCTACCAAACTCTTAACCATTTATTTCGTGAGTTTTCGCTTCTGAATATTTTTATAAAGATAGAGTGGCGTGCCACGGGCACACTATTGAAGTTAACAGAATACCCAAATCAGGCATACTTACTTTTGAGATGACAGTGACCGGCGATTTTCGTGAGATATTAATAGCAGAATTGGGCCTATCAGAGATGATAAAAGTGACGTCTAGCTCCACCCAATGCTGGACGCCGCTTCTGGCTTCGAACTGTCTTTATACCAATAGTCGTTCTAGAAACTTCCGAACGCGCGTAAATTTTTCTATGCATTCTTTGTAATTAGTTAAAAACATTGTCAGCCTAAGAAGGGTGTAACAAACTACAGCGGCGAGGCGGAATCAGTTTGTTCGCGGTACCCACACCAATGTCAATCGTGTCAGGAATCGCCGGGCATACCAATGCCGCACCGCTACTGCACCGTCAAATCAAAAGGGACCTTCGGTAAAAACAAAAACATGTTTTCCAACGAAATTGTAAACATTATTGGAAATAACACATAATCGGAAGCTTACTTCATTATCACTTAAATAGTTGTGGTTAATTGTTTCATTGAATTTTTGCGGTTAAATTGAACTCTTCGAACAATCATGTCATTTTATAATTACAAAGTTATAAAGTCCATTTTGACGTGGAATTATTGGCGACGTGTACGCATATGAAAGTAGGGGGTATGCCCCCACTGAAAGATACTTGCAAAACAATGACTAAATGGTTCAAATAACTCAATTATGATGTAACGGAAAATTTGCTGCGTTTGACAATTTAATAAGTATATTTACACATGTGTTATCCTAATTAGAATGACTATACACACAAACGCATTTCCTTATTAGTATGTAGTTTCTGTTTCGCCTCACTTGTAAATTTTTGTTTTAGAAAATAAAATAAAGTTTATTCTTTTTTTTCTTAAATTAAATATTCATGTTAATGGTCTTATACTTAATGTACAGTCAACGGTGGTGCAAAGGGATGAATATGATTACGCGGAATCCTAGTGGTGGCAGCAAAATTTAAAAGTTCTAAGATCTGTCGGCAATCTACTATATTTCTGACAATTTTGAATAGAAACATCAAATTCAGTAAATCTCTACGTGATAACTATGATAGTAATTTGAAATGTCTTGAAAGAAGATGCCTTTCGGAATATGTAGTAATACGGTTTCCTACTGATGTTGCCCAAGAAAGATGAAGAAATCAGATGCTCCAAATTAGGACTAGAATTTCCCTGATCTTTTTTAAAAAGCGCATGAAAAAATCTAGCAAAAACCCGACTTTAAGATGTTGTAGAATATTTTTTTATGTTTTAGATTTACTTTTGAAGTCGATTTCTTTCCTGTATTTTGTTTTTAATTGTCTGAAATTCAAGTATAATAAGTATATAACCAATATAATAAAAATATTAATAGCAGCCCACAAATGTCCCACTGCTGGGATCGGGCCTTCCATTATAGGGAACGGACAGTATACCCGCCCCGCTTGTCCTAGGCGGCTTGGCAGGTTTGACACATCGATTATATCGATGTGCAGGTTGCATCAAGATGTTTTCCTTCACCGGTGTTAGCACATGGAAATTGCAGCAATATGCACATTTAATTAACAATCAATTCAAAGTACGAAACAACTGAAATTGCACCGATACAACAAAACTTAGTGCAAGTGTGTTCGTGCAATAATACTCGCAATTAGACACCGAGTGTCGCAACTGTCTCTAGACACCGCTGCTGTGAAATAACTCGACATTTCAAGTGTCACGTGAATTGCATAGGGCGTTCATATTCGTAGTAAGTTAGGGGAATTAGGAATTAGTTGGGTTCTATCCTGGCCGAAACGCATGCACCACTTGGGCAGTTTCGGACCTAATGAGCATATTGTTACAATTACCACTTACTATAATAACGGCGAAGGGAAACATCGAGTTAACCAATGTGTCACACCTGCCAAACTGCCTTGGACAAGCGTGGCGGGTAAACCGTCTGTTCCTCCTACAATGGGAGGCGCGAACCCAACAGCGGAACATTTATGGGCTGATATTATCTTATCTTATATACAGCGTGTTTCAGACCTTACGACAATAAATCAGACCACGTTTTCGTCATGGCGTACTCTACCCAAATACAAAAACGAATCAAGGCAGCTTCTTTGGTTTAGCCACAGGACCTCATTTTGCATTTCAGAATTTTACAACAACATGTATCCGTTATTGTGACTAAATCGGTAGGTTAGTGACCAAATGTATCATGTTGCCAGCTCGTCTCTTCATCATTAAACGCGGAAGATGTTCATTCTTACCAAGGTCAGTGAACCAATATTTACAAGATGTTTTGTTTTTATTGTCTTTTTATCGTAATTAATTGGTTCGGAAATTGCTTTTTTAAATTTTGACATTACGGTTGATTTGATAGTACCAAAAACTTTGTATGGAGTAAGACTGCTAAAATTATGATTTATTGTCATTTGAAATGAAACACGTTGTATATATTAGCTGTACCCGGCAGACGTTGTCCTGCCTTTAAAAAATAAAAATCTAGATCCCGATTCCAGCGTCATCTACCGGGACCAAATGTTAATCTAAAATATTCTCAAATGCACTTCTAAATCCCAGTAGAAAATTATAAAAGTACTAATATCGCTATTAAAAAAATAGGGGTTGATTGTAGAGGGTTGAAAATTTAGGATTGTATGTATTTTTTAATGCTGTATCATAATAAAAATCTAAAAATTAAAAAAAAATTGTTACGGGTGGACTACCCTTAACATTTAGGGGGATGAAAAATAGATGTTGTTCTATTCTCAGACCTACCCAATATGCACACAGTTTCATGAGAATAGGTCTAGCCGTTTCGGAGGAGTATGGTAACTAACACTGTGACACGAGAATTTTATATATAAGATAAATTGTGTGTGCTTGTCAGAAGCGTGCACGTCGCGATCCCCGCTGGCCCAGAGGGCCACAATTCTGACCGAATTGACACATGACTGCAGTGCATGATAGGGCGTCCCCCGCAGGCGACGCTCACCGATGCGCCCCCGTCGGTGTGGACTCTTGCGCATGCGGCGAAGGGGGCCGCCACCCTTCACGCAGCGCCAAACCTGGCGGGTCGAGAGGAGCAGAGTGCCGTATAGGCACGTGGAATGTGAGAGGTGGAATGAAAGATAAGATGGACGAAATGATTGATATAATGAATGAGAGAAGCCTGGATGCCTTATGTCTGACAGAGACAAAGCGGAAGGGGTGTGACGTCGATGACCTCCCCGATGGCATGCTTGCTCTGTGGTCCGGCGTGGACCTGGACAAGCGTGCAAGTGGGGGGGTGGGCGTCGTACTCTCATCCCGCTTTGTGTCTGGAGTGAAAGACTATTGTCTGGTGAACCCGAGACTTCTTTGGGTCCGTCTAAAACTGGGGATCACGCGAGTTTTTCTGGTCGCAGCTTATGCTCCCGTAAGCTCAGCGGATCCCCAAGAACTCGGGAAGTTTTGGGAGTCTGTGAGAGAAATTCTGGATCTGGCTGAAGGGAACGAAAGACTAATTATGTGTGGTGATCTTAATGGCTGGGTGGGGACCAAACGAGACGGCTTTGAGGCTGTCCTTGGACCCTATGGCGATAAGAGAGTGAACGATGCTGGTAAGCCAATCATAGACGTATGCATGGAAAGAAACTTGCTTGTGTCGAACACCTTATTCCATCATAAGGATATCCACACGTATACATGGAGAATGAATGAACAGAAAAGTATGATTGATCTGATTTTAATAGATAGTCGCCTCCGAAACACAATAATGGATACAAGAGCCTACAGAGGCCCCACTCTTGGAACGGACCACTACCTGGTGATAAGCCGGTTTGTGGGTCTTTTCAAGAAGTGGAGGCACTGGCGAGAGCGTACCAATTTCGGGGAGCTTGAAAGAATAAGATGTGAAAAATTGGAAGATGTTAGTGTAAGGAGTATGTATGCGCGCCTAGTCGAAGAAAGGCTTGCAAAAGCGGACTTCTCCGACTTAGATGTGGATAATGACTGGGATAATATGAAAGAAAGTATAGTGGAAAGCGCAAAAGAAGCATGTGGATGCGCAAAGAGGCATATAACAACGAAAGGAGACGAATGGTGGGACGCGGATGTTAAATCTAGCGTAGAGAGAAAGAGAAAAGCCTGGCTGGATTATATTGCATCTTTGCATCAGAATGACAGCATGAAAGAGATGAAGAAAGAAATGTATCGCCTCTGCAAGAATGAAACCAAAGCTTTAGTGAAAGAGAAGCGTGAAAGAATAAAATTGAAAGAAGAAGAGAAGCTGACGGAGAACTTCGAGGCAAATACCAAACTCTTTTGGAGAGAGGTTAAGAAGTCTCGGGGATTTTCGTCAGCTTCCAGAATGGAAAGAATTAAATCTAAAGCAGGGGACATTCTTGCTAACCCACAAGAGGTTTTAGCGCGATGGAGTGAATTTTTTAGAGAAATGTATGATACTATCCCGGATGCTGGCACCACGACTGAGTCTGTGACTGACTTCGATGAGTCAGCATCCGAGATCACTTTGGAAGAGATCGAATGGTCGATAAGAAGTCTGAAAAATGGAAAGGCAGCAGGAATCGATAGTGTGTCTGCTGAGATGATCAAATATGGTGGCACCTGCGTCCGGGACGCTTTCCTGTCCTTATGCAACTTGTGCTGGAGGACGGGAAAGGTTCCCAACGACTGGAGGCGCGCTGTCATCGTGCCCTTGCATAAAGGCAAGGGGTCACGTATGGAGTGTGCCAGCTACAGGGCCATCAGTTTGATCAGCACAGCATCTAAAGTGTATGCGAAAATTGTTGAAAGGAGAATGAGAGTGGTATCCGATGGATTACTGTGGGATGCACAAGGAGGCTTCAGAAATGGAAGGGGATGTATGGATCAAGTTTTCTCGCTCCGCAATATCGTGGAGAAGCAGCTGGCTACGGGCCGGAAGGTTATCTGCGGTTTTGTGGATCTAGAGAAAGCATTTGACAGGGTTGTGCGGAAGGACCTCTGGGACATATTGCCCGGATATGGGATTGATGGCCATTTGCTGCGTGCTGTACAGTCCACTTACGAGGACTGTATGGCATGCGTGCGGGTGGACGGCAGCCTGTCGCCCTGGTTTGACGTCAATATTGGCGTCCGGCAGGGCTGCGTGCTGTCGGCTTTGCTGTTTGTCCTATATCTGGACAATTGTCTCCAGAGATTAAGATTGATGGATGTTGGGGTGCGGATGGGTGATCTAGTTGTTAGCAGCTTGCTTTATGATGCCGTGCTTTTAGCCGAATCGCCATCAGAACTGCAAACACTAGTCACAATGATGAAAGATGACTGTCAGGCGAGAGGCTTACGTTTGAATGCGAAGAAAACAAAGGTGATGGTGTTTGAAAGAGAAACAACCAGAACGAATGCAAGGATAATGGTCGATGATGTTATGCTGGAACAAGTGAATGAGTTTGTATATCTTGGATGTGCTTTTAGCAGAGATGGAAGGTACACCGCTGATATAGAAAGAAGAGTGAATTTGGGGAATAGTGTGAATGGAGCGTTAGGTAAACTTCTAGGCGCTAAGAACCTCAGCCAGAAGGCCCAGCTTGCCATACACAACGCGGTGCTGGTACCTACGCTCACGTATGGAAGCGAGAGTTGGGTATGGAATAGAGAGCACGAAAGTAGAGTAAACGCGGTCGAGATGCGAGCACTGCGCAAAATCTGCGGAGTGACGCTCGCGGACCGCGTTCGTAATACCGAAGTAAGAAAGAGAGTTGGTCTGAAAGAGAGTGTCGGGGTGAAGGTAAGGAAAGGAATGCTCCGGTGGTTCGGGCATGTGGAAAGAATGTATGATGAAAGAATGACTAAACAGATATACAATGCAAAAGTGGATGGATGCAGAAGTCGCGGAAGGCCACGACACACCTTCCATGATCAAATTGATCGTGTACTAGCAGAAGGTGATGTCAGGAGCCTTAAAAACAGACGAGCGTGCATGACAAGAACTATGAATGTCAAAGAAGCAAGTGAGGTGTGTAAGAATAAGCCTAAATGGCGCTCTGTTGTTCGTGCCTACCCCGCAAGGGACCTGGCGTGAAGTTATGTATGTATGTATGTAAGATAAATTACGTGTCACGTTGTTTGTCCGCGATGAACTCCTAAACTGCTTAACCGATTTTAATCAAATTTGCACACCGTATGCAGTTTGAACTAACTTGAAAGATAGGATAGTTTTTATTTTGATTATTGACCCCAATTATAAAATTTTAACGTTAATGTTTATGTCACTGAACTCCTTCTAAAACCCGGACCGATCTTTATGATATTTTTTGTGTGTGTTCGAGTAGGTCCCCAGATGGCGTAGATTCACAAATAAGCCCGGCAGATGGCGCTGCAGTTGGGTTCTAAATTTTATTTCTTCAGGGCAGGACAACGTCTGCCGGGACAGCTAGTTTATTACATAGAGGAATTATAGTATAGGTACTTATTATGTACTCCATTATTTCTTCGAACAGTATTATTATAAATATATACATCAAAACAAGAGCCTGAGATACATAAATATGAAGAAATAGTTATTTATGGTACTAGTGCTGTTGGTTTTTACAAACAAATAGACGAATGAAATCGAGGGAATTGAATCGAATAACGAGTCAGAAGAAACTCGACTATATTAACTATGTTTCACTTTTTTTTTGATAGCAAGGAGGATCGTTTCTCAGGCAGGAAAAGTGCTGTTTTAATTCCTGTGATTAGGCATCTCCAAGAGTAATTTCAAAATATGAGAAATGCAAAAGATTTTTTTAGGTAGCCATGTTGCTACGAACTATATAGCATATAGCTAAATGTTTATTATGTTTAAATTTGTTTGCATTTTATTATTTTAACTTATGTGTATATTTGTCTATAAGTATAGTTATACATTTATTATTAAAATGTAAGTATTCGTACTGTTAAGAGTTGCAGGACTCGAATTAAAATGCCGTTGGAATTACTATATAATTTATTAAAACTATACAAACACGTATAACACAGGTTGTACAAAAACAACTGGACGCAACCAGTACAAACTGCACGATTCAATAACACGCGCAAAGTCCGTCAGCTTGTCGAATGTAAACGTCATGCTTTGATCGTGGTTCCTGCTAGACTGCCCATCACTCCATTTGGCCATTGCTGCACCGATACAATATGGCTGCCAGTCCGCATAGATCGGATTTCTTAAAATCAGTTCGACACACCTGCCTAATGACTGCCATAAAAGATGACAATTACATATCGGACTGTTTATATAATGACGAATTTTACAAACACAAAGTAAACAAAAGAAGTCCAAATGCGGGAAGGTAATATACTGCACTTCATGGCAGGCAGGTGTGCATTCACCTTTGTCGGCATGTAACAGTACAATAATTATGTATACCACCATCGCCACTCTTAATCAGCAATATTATTGCCACGGATTGTCTGGAAGATATCGCTTTTTGGACGTAGAGAAAAGCAATGCATTTTCAAATAAATATGTATACTAAACATCGAAACTAGGAAAATAACATATGGGTTTTCCATATAGTTTGACATGCAAGAAAAATAACGTAAATTCTTCAAATTCCCAGAAACTGACAATGCTTGTATGAGAGATGATTAATGTTGAACGTTATTTTACATAGTTTAAATATAATGTAAGTAGTAGTTGCATGGCTTTGTCTGAAAAAGCTATCTTGTGAGATGTGACATGGGAAAATCTAGTTTAAACCAATTTGATTTTAAAATACTTCTTAGCTCTACTATTATAGTAAACTAGCTGTCACGGCAGACGTCGTCCTGCCCGGTAAAAAATAGGGGTTGATCGTAGAGGGTTGAAAATTTAGAGTTGTACGTATTTTTAATGCTATATTAAAAAACAATATATATTTTTATCTAAAAATTAAAAAAAGGGTGGACTACCATTAATATCTAGGGGGATGAAAAATAGATGTTGTCCGATTCTCAGGCCTACCCAATATGCACACAAAATTTCATGAGAATCGGTCAAACCGTTTCAGAGGAGTATGGTAACTAACATTGTGACACGAGAATTTTATATATAACTAGAGTTTACCCCGCGGCTACGCCGCGGGTTAACCTCTAGTGCGTGTCTCTTGTTTATAGAGCAAGTGCTACAGGTTATATAATATTACATTTTATGTATTTGCGCACAGAAGATTCACTTCATTTTATATCGTTAATTATATATACCATCCCCCGTCTATCTGTCAACAAAATAAATTACAAAACTTGACCAAAAAGGCCAAAATGGTCTAAATGACCAAAAGACCACAGTGACCGACATGGCTAAAATGACGGAATAGGCAAAAACGACCAAAAAAGCCAAAATAATCAAAATGGTCAAAATGACCAAAAAGGTCAAAATGATCAAAAAGGCCAAAATGACCAAATAGGCCAAAATGACCAAAAAGGAAAAATTACCAAATAGGCCAAAATGACCAAAAAGCTCAAAATGATCAAAAAGGCCAAAATGACCAAATAGGCCAAAATGACCAAATAGGCCAAAATGACCAAAAAGGCCAAAATGACCAAATAGGCCAAAACGACCAAAAAGGAAAAATGATCATAAAGGCCCAAAATGACCAAATAGGCCAAAATAACCAAATAGGCCAAAATGACCAAATAGGCCAAAATGACTAAAAAGGTCAAAATGATCATAAAGGCCAAAATGACCAAATAGGCCAAAATGACCAAAAAGGTCAAAATGATCATAAAGGCCAAAATGAACAAATAGGCCAAAATGACCAAATAGGCCAATATGACCAATTAGGCCAAAATGACCAAAAAGGTCAAAATGATCAAAAAGGCCAAAATGACCAAATAGGCCCAAATGACCAAATAGGCCAAAATGACCAAATAGGCCAAAATGACCAAATAGGCCAAAATGACCAAAAAGGTCAAAATGATCATAAAGGCCAAAATGATCAAATAGGCCAAAATGACCAAATAGGCCAAAATGACCAAATAGGCCAAAATGACCAAATAGGCCAAAATGACTAAAAAGGTCAAAATGATCATAAAGGCCAAAATGACCAAATAGGCCAAAATGACCAAAAAGGTCAAAATGATCATAAAGGCCAAAATGATCAAATAGGCCAAAATGACCAAATAGGCCAATATGACCAATTAGGCCAAAATGACCAAAAAGGTCAAAATGATCAAAAAGGCCAAAATGACCAAATAGGCCCAAATGACCAAATAGGCCAAAATGACCAAATAGGCTAAAATGACCAAATAGGCCAAAATGACTAAAAAGGTCAAAATGATCATAAAGGCCAAAATGACCAAATAGGCCAAAATGACCAAAAAGGTCAAAATGATCATAAAGGCCAAAATGAACAAATAGGCCAAAATGACCAAATAGGCCAATATGACCAATTAGGCCAAAATGACTAAAAAGGTCAAAATTATCATAAAGGCCAAAATGACCAAATAGGCCAAAATGACCAAAAAGGTCAAAATGATCATAAAGGCCAAAATGAACAAATAGGCCAAAATGACCAAATAGGCCAATATGACCAATTAGGCCAAAATGACCAAAAAGGTCAAAATGATCAAAAAGGCCAAAATGACCAAATAGGCCCAAATGACCAAATAGGCCAAAATGACCAAATAGGCCAAAATGACCAAATAGGCCAAAATGACCAAAAAGGTCAAAATGATCATAAAGGCCAAAATGATCAAATAGGCCAAAATGACCAAATAGGCCAAAATGACCAAATAGGCCAAAATGACCAAATAGGCCAAAATGACTAAAAAGGTCAAAATGATCATAAAGGCCAAAATGACCAAATAGGCCAAAATGACCAAAAAGGTCAAAATGATCATAAAGGCCAAAATGATCAAATAGGCCAAAATGACCAAATAGGCCAATATGACCAATTAGGCCAAAATGACCAAAAAGGTCAAAATGATCAAAAAGGCCAAAATGACCAAATAGGCCCAAATGACCAAATAGGCCAAAATGACCAAATAGGCTAAAATGACCAAATAGGCCAAAATGACTAAAAAGGTCAAAATGATCATAAAGGCCAAAATGACCAAATAGGCCAAAATGACCAAAAAGGTCAAAATGATCATAAAGGCCAAAATGAACAAATAGGCCAAAATGACCAAATAGGCCAATATGACCAATTAGGCCAAAATGACTAAAAAGGTCAAAATTATCATAAAGGCCAAAATGACCAAATAGGCCAAAATGACCAAAAAGGTCAAAATGATCATAAAGGCCAAAATGAACAAATAGGCCAAAATGAACAAATAGGCCAAAATGACCAAAAAGGTCAAAATGATCAAAAAGGCCAAAATGACCAAATAGGCCAAAATGACCAAATTGGCCAAAATGACCAAAAAGGCCAAAATGACCAAATAGGCCAAAATGACCAAATAGGCCAAAATGACCAAAAAGGAAAAATTACCAAATAGGCCAAAATGACAAAAAGGCCAAAATGACCAAAAAGGCCAAAATTACCAAAAAGGCCAAAATTACCAAAAAGGCCAAAATGAAAATTACCCCTTGTCCATCCACAGTATTTAATTTACATACGTACCGAATTTCAGCCAAATCGGTCCAGTAGTTTTTCCGTAAAAGCATAACAAACCAACAGACAAATATCATGTTATCCTGGAAACTATACCATTTTTCGGGATATAAAGTATCCTATGTTCATCCTCGGTATCGAAAATATATATATACTGAGTTTCAGCCAAATCGGTCCAGTAATTTTTACGTGAAAACGGAACAGACAGACAGACAGACAGACAGACAGACAGACAGACAGACAGACAGACAGACAGAGTTACTTTCGCATTTATAATATTAATAGGGAAATTAATAGGGATATATGATTAGAACTCTATCAACCTCTAGTACGGGTCTCTTGTTTAAAGAGGTTACAACACAGGTTACATTGTATTAAATTTTTATTGCCGGAGTACAGCAGACAGGCACACGGCCTACCTGATGGAAAGCGGTTACCGTCTCCTATGGACGTTTGCAACACCAGAGGTGTCACTAACGCGCTGGCGGCATCGAACAAATTTTATGACACCCTTTTATAAAAAACCCATATTGGCTGGGAGCTCATTCCAAATCCCCACGGTGCGCAAGAGAAACGTTCTAGAGAACCGTTGTGTACAAGAGCGAAGTGGCTCAAGGAAGTGGGGATGAACGCCTCGTTGGTGTGCGGTGCTGTGGTAAAAAGAAGACGTAGGCACCATTTTGAACAGTTCCTCGGAACACTCTCCGTTATATAGTCGGTGGAATACGCAGAGAGACGCGAAGTGTCTCCGAAGGCCAAGCGTATCTAAGTGAGTAGTGGGATCGTCGACAATGCGAACGGCTTGACGTTGAATACTGTCCAGGGGATTTAGCTGGTAAGCAATACATATCTAGCAGAGATCCAAATACACCTATATAATATTGTTACATACCGACAAAGAATTACACACCTGATTTATTACCTTTCCCGCGTTTGTTTACTTTGTGTTTAAAATTTGTAATTAGACAATAGCCTTTTGTTATTTTTTCGTTTATGGCCGGTCGCAGGAATAATTAACCACGTGTACAGATAACGTTTTCTTGGAAAAAAACTCAGTCTACGCAGTCGATAGTTGTTTTGTACAGTTTACCATAAAACAATGCCCGAACGGAGAGGTAGGGCAGTCAAGCGACGATTACGATACTAGCAAGACGTGTGTACATTCGACAAGTTATATAGTGACGGGCTTGGCGCGTGTTATTGAATCGTGCAGTTTGTACTGGCAGTGTCTAGTTATATTTGTACCTATGCTATACGTGTTTGTATAGTTCTAATAAATTCCAACAGCACTTTTATTCGAATACTGTAACCGGTAACAATATCATTTGTTGAGGATCGTAATCTCCCGTCATACCCTCCAACGTGAGAAATGTCTAGACGCTGTCAAATTTTCTCTTCACAATGAATGTCAAGGTGATTGCTTACTGTATTATTTGTACTGTGTTATTTGTATGACCTTCATGTCATAGCCTTGCGCAGAGTACGGTTGGAAATGGGATTTTCCATGAAAATGTAAAAAGGAGGTAAATTTTAAATAACATATTTAAATGAAATCAACAAAGTCTTTCCGCTATAAATATTAATAAACCAGTCTAAACGGTTTATATAAGTATATTAAACATTCTATACTTTGTTATCTCGCTTTTGAACAAGATTATTTAGCAGTTATTTTCTAGTTTGGTATAGTTTCAATACACCATTGCTTACGGCCAATTTTTTTTAAAATTGTTGGAGTACAGCATACAGGCTGATAATCCACCTGATGAAGAGCGGTTCCTATCGTCTATAAATAATATTATTAGTCGCGAGAATTTTCTTAACTCATGCAATAAAAACAAATATTCTGGCGGGTTGTCTATTGTTTGCCCGAAAAATATAAGTAATAATACTCACATGCCCCATATCAAGTAAAGAAAGGTACGCTTGTGCTATGGGAAATATACAGAGGACCACTCTAGGGCCGATCTCAGACACCCAGACTAAACAACGGAAAGTTCTTTTACGTAATATACCATCCCAGGAATCGAACCCGGAGCCTCTGCGTTGTTGTGAGGTCGGCCGGCAAAGGCTTAGCCCGGTCAACCACAGAGGTCATCAATAAATAACAACAAACTTATGCTCGAAGTAAAAAGTTATTTTCATCTCACATATTGTCACCAGCATTAGAAAGTACGCGAAAGCCCACAAGCATCAGCTTCATCATCACGTGAATGTCGAGGCGATCCAGCTCTACGACAACACGGACCATGAACAAAGTGCCTTCGCCTTAATACAGACAAGATTACCGGTTCGGGTGCAAAGAGTGTCCCTCGTCCATCTGCGACGACGACAAGGTTGAAGATGTGCAACACATCCTGTTCTGGTGCCCTGCATATTCCCGGGAGCGCTACAATCTAGAATGTAAATTGAAGGTATAGATCACGTATAAAAACATGCCAGTGCTCATGTCAAAGTATAAAATAGACGATTTCTTAGAATATTGTTTAAATATAGTTAAAAAAGTAATACGTAGAAATAAGACTACATAAATAAGTATACATTATAAAATATATAGTATACTATATATAAGTCAATGTATAAAACAAAAAAGTTAAAAAATCAAGAAACAATAAAAACAAAATGTAGTATTAAAATAGATAAGTAGAAAATGAAATTGAAAATGAAAATTTAATTAAGAATAAGGACCTTTTTTGTAAAAATGCATAAAGAGAGGATGCATATAATAAATAGAAACTATCTGCATATAAAAAACACCAACATACAAAATAAGATAAAAAAGGTCGGAAAAATCCTGTTCGTCTGGCGGAGGGGAAACAAAAAAAAGACAAGAAGAAAGGTGTAAATAGACACCTTCTTAGCAAGAATGCTTTTAGTTAATTAAGATTATATTCAGATATTTCAGAGCCTAAATCATCGACGTAAAGTTGCTAGTTTGTCGGTATTCTATAGGATACATTTTGAGGAGTGTGCCAAAGAATTACGTGAATTGGTTCCTCCCTCAGCATTCTACCACTGGACAAGCAGACTTACGCACTCGCTCCACCAATATAAGGTGGAAATACCAACAAAGCGGACGAAATCTTTGCTTCCGCATATATCATACGCACCGTTGAAGAGTGGAACTCTTTACCGTCGTCTGTTTTTCTTGAAGAATATAATCTAGGTGTCTTTGAGTCGAGTGAACAGGTATCTTCTAGGTAAGCATGCTCCACCTTAGACTGCATTTCCGCCTGATATCACGTGCAATGTCAGTCAAACTCGAACGAATTAATTATGAGAAAAAAAAACTTATTAATCTTTTTTAGATTACATGGTAATATTAATGAGTTTTAAAAAAAAACTTATTTATACAAAAAACCCTCACATATAAGAATTATCATCTTACTTATTTATTAACCGACTTCAAAAAAAGAAGGAGGTTCTCAATTCGTCGAAATCTTTTTTTTAAAGTATGTTCACCGATTACTTCGATATTTATGATCCGATTTACGGGATTATTGTTTTCTTCGACGTGGAATCGTTGCCATTTGGCCCCCTAAAAAATTAACATAGTTTGGCCCAGTAGTATTCATTTTAGAAACTTTTTTGTTTCCGTTTCTTGGGACCTATATTTTTTAAGGCGCGCTGCACCTTCCGTAGGCGTACCCATAGCTAGACACTAAAAACTAGCAAATAATAAAAAAAACTTCGTTTAAAAAAACCGACTTCAAAAACTAAAAAGTATAAAATAACTAATTTCTAAAGCTATTATTATTTATAATATCATATGTTTAATATATATTATCTAAAACATCTTTAAGTCGGTGCAAAGTAAAACATACATACATAACTTCACGCCAGGTCCCTTGCGGGGTAGGCACGGACAACAGAGCGCCACACAGGCCCATTCTTACACACCTCACTTGCTTCTTTGACATTCATAGCTCTTGTCATGCATGCTCGTCTGTTCTTAAGGCTCCTGACATCACCTTCTGCTAATATTAATAACATAAAAAAGACTATATTTTGAAAATTAGTAAGCACCGACTTTAAGATGTTTAAGATAATATATATTAAAAATAAGGTATTGTAATTAATAATAGCTTTAAAAATAAGTTATTTTATACGTTACGTAGTTTTTGAAGTCGGTTTTTTTTACAAAAAGTTTTTTTATATATATTCAAGACGGAAGTAGTAACAAGCTCGAATAACTCATTAACCAGTTCAAAGCCACCGAATTCATCATTTAAGTTATAAACATTCGCTACTTCAAGTTAAAAATGCACTGAACATAACAACTCATGTGTAATAACTCACTGTTTTACATTAAAATCTCTTTATTAGTAATAAAAAAATGAAAAAATACCGTGTTTTGAGATCTTCAAACGACGCCGTCGAATGCGAAAACATTTTTTTGGGAAAATACTTCATGTTTATTATGTCATATTTTATTCTGCTTGCCATTTATGGACTTTATCAGATGCGGTCTGGTCACGCCTGCGATGGTCTTGAAGCCTTCATGTTTTAGTTCCTAAACATAATACATATAGATACATAGACAGATAGAAAACGCTTTAATGTTCACCATATAAACATTAAATAAACAATTTACAGTAGTCACATTAAACTGTAAAGCCGCGTTTTCACAATAAGAGTTGGCTCGGACCGAGTGCACTCGGATGTCTATTCGGACGATACTCGTATTATGTAAACACCTAATTTGAGCGTACTCGGACGGCAGCATCTAATCCGAGTACACTCGGACTCTGCTCTATTTTTCGAGCTCACTCGGGTCATTTTTATGAAAATAAAATGGCGACAACTAAAAATTGTGCATTGTTCAAATGATTGATATTTAATCTAAAATTATTTTTAAACGTGTTTTTATCTTCCTCTTCGACTTTACGAAGAAAATTATTTGATGCACCCATTTGGGCACGTCTTAAAATTCATTTCCGTGTCCAAATTTTTTTCTCTCTTCCTTTTTTGCCCCTTTCGCAATTTTGAACTTCTGCTGTTAACATATCTGCTACAACTTCTATACATTGCAGCATCAGTCGACGACATCTTGATTGTGCAAGAAGACAAATGACCACAATACGAGTGCACTACTATTGTGGGTAAACCACTATCCGTGTACACTCGTGTGAAGCCGACTCGTACGAGTGCACTCGGTCCGAGCCAACTCTTATTGTTAAAACGCGGCTTAAAGGCAGGTACTACGGGCGGCCTTATCGCTTCAGAGCGATCTTCTAGAATCTAGACAATCTGATCTATGGAATTTACAAACGTAGTTGCAATTGTGTGACGCTGGTGTGTAAATTAAATACATATATAAAACATAAAAATTTACATAATGAATATACTAAAAATAAGTAAAAAACGGCCAATAAACAATAACTCATATTAATATTATCTACATTTGTATATATTAGACGTGGCAGAGCCATGCTGGAATCATTACCTAGCGTGGTACTGTGACAGCGTAGTATTGTCAGAGAGTGGTACTGTGAGGGCGTAGTACTGTGAGAGCGTGGTACTGTGAGAGCGTGGTACTGTGAGTGCGTGGTACCATATAAGAGCGTGGTATTGTGGTATCGGCGTATTATGCGGCGTGGGGTACGTTAAACCGTTAAAACGTTGTTTTATTATGTATACAAGTAAACTTAAGATTTTTTTAAAATCTTTTTTAAAGAAGATTTCATAATAATCAAATACCTTTATAATGCGTTTCGATTTTTTTTTTCATTTTATATTGATTATATGTAAATAACAATATTGTATCCTTTAAACACTTTTAATAAAACAAGCATTTAAAAATCACACAAAACTTTTTTTTAACAATTAATTATATTATTTTTTAAAGTTGATGAACATGTCTCATTTCTATCGCAATTGAAAGACCGAAATGAACCGTTTATTTCTGGCATAACGTTCTTGGCACATTCACTCTTATTCTGGAAATTTGACAGATGTCATTGTCAACATTTTGACAATATACACATAATAATTGTCATCGTTTGAAACGCAGACCAGTAAAAGCACTTCAGCGAAGTTTCCCAACAAAGGAATATTACGGCGTCCTGTTTTCCGTTAAATGGTGTAATAATTTAAATATTTTAATATAATTTTGACATTTACTTTTGGAGAAATATTTGTTTTGTTTCAATCCTCTTCTTAACTTTATACTTTCCTTTAAGTTTACTATATTTTGTTTTTACAACTGTTACACATATTCTAAATATTTTTTTGCAAAATTTCAGTAAAAGCGGCTTTTTCTCAAAACTGTCAGTATGTCGGTTGGTTCCATTTTGCATAAGTAGATCCAATTATTTCACGAAGAATAAAATCATTTGACATTATAAAGGCGGCAAAAATTAACTCGCCTTGTCTTCGAGGTGCAAGTCCGTTTCATGTTAGCAGACGCGATATTTTTTTTACTGTGTTCGATTTATTTTATTCCTCGTAAAACTTTAAATATTATATTTTATATAATATCTTATATAAAATGATATCTAAAATTTCCAAACAATCTAATATATAAAATTCTCGTGTCACAGTTTTCGTTGCCATACTCCTCCGAAACGGCTTGACTGATTTTGATGAAATTTTTTTGTGCTTATCCGGTATCTATGAGAATCGGCCAACATCTATTTTTCATCCCCCTAAATGTTAGGGGTAGTCCACCCCTAAATTTTTTATTTTATTTTTTAGACAAAATTTTTAATTTCTATTTTTTTATGATACAGCATTAAAAGATACATACAACCCTAAATTTTCAACCCTCTACGATCAACCCCTATTTTTTACCGGGCAGGACGACGTCTGCCGGGACAGCTAGTAATATAATAAATTCTTGTCATTCATTACCTTATTTAATTAAATTGGTTTATCAATGACTTCGATCCGCTATCGGTTGTGACAATTTGCTAAGTTTCTTATACTTTGAAATTGTTAATAATAATAATAGAGTGATTTATTACGTAGTTTATAGTTACAATGTTATTATTAATGAAGGGATCCGAAACAGATGGTACTTGCCAACCATCTTCTCTATTGAAATCAAATAAGATACTGCGCTTAAAACCGTTAAAACTAATGCCGAAAACCTAAGAAAATATTACTTAAAATCAAGGTTAAGATTTTCAGTATGGTTGTGCAGAATAGTTTGAGTTTATAGTATCATTCTAATTTGAGATTACAATCGCGGACCGAAAAGATTCGTCACCTTAAAGTCGACTTTTGCTTGCACGAGTACAAGAAACAATACTGTCAAGATTTTAATAAATGTTACGCTTACAAAACATAGAAACGTGAAAAAGGAATATTGCAACGTTGACAAATGACAGACGCTGAGATTAACAATAAGACACAGATGATATTATCACTATGCTTAACATAAATAATAAAAAAAATATTCAGACATAGAAAACATGCCTGAATAATCTTCTTGGACAAGATAGAAAATCAATCAACTTTGATAAAAGAATTCTTAACTCTGAAGTCAAATACTTAAACATAATTTTCAGAATTGTCTGTATGGATTGATTGTATGTACGGAACGTTAAATGAATCAATTTGAACATTTTTATACTACAACTGTACAAGGTAGCAGGGACTTTTAAAGTATATTACAAGCAGCGATGAATTCACAACCAACGTCGTATTCCGGTTACAAAGATATATATATCATACAAAAGACATGAATATTGTTTTCTTTTACAACCGTTTATCACGAATTGTATGACATATACGACAAACATGCCACCTCATGGCGCTTCGCACGTAAAACTTAATGCGGGACATTCGCAAAAATTTAAAATCTCTTTGCATTTTATGTACATTTATTATGACAAGGCGTTGATTAGAGGGCACGTGTTGTTTTTGAGTTTTGAAGATAACTCAAAAATTTTAATGATTTAAACGATCATCTGATGGTTGAAAGTTTTTGTTTTTATTGTATGAGTTCTGCAGATAGCCAAACTGGAAAATGGAAAGTGATTAAGACCGCATATAGACATTTGCAATACCAAAGGTGCTACCGTGCCGCTTTCTAAAAGGATACTGGAACCTGATCACTAATACCGAAACACAATTCATGGTTGTTATGGCGGTATATTTTAGCCCAAGAGTGGTAGTCATCCAGACGAGAATATACCCTACCACCTAGCTGTGCGTTGTTGTTTCGGTTTTTCGACAGGCGGCTCAGTACAAACTCTTTATAGATATGTCAGAGATATGTTGTCTCAGAACATGGTTTACCCATATATGTATAGGGATGACTTTAATAATATATAATTAAACTACTTAAAACCAATTGCAAACCTTTTAAAACATGTTTAAAATGATAAATTAAATACGCGCTTTAACTGTTTTATAAAAGTTTATTTCTACTGTTGATGAAAGTTTGTTATATTCACCAATATTTAGCAATGTATCACCATTCAAATATTTAATGAGTGTATTTTTATATTAAATTATTTAAGTCTCCCAAAGTATTTGCATATAACAATTCATCATTTAACTAACCTAGATTTTATAGCCCGAAGTTAGTATAAAATACAAAACGATAAATGTACCAAAAATGTACATAAAATGACGGTTGTGAAAACTTTAATAGATGTCTAAATAAAATAATTAAAAATTTAAGTTATTTTTTTAATATTTCTTAGTCCCTAAAATATGAATTAATATGCAATAACGGCGGAATAGATTAATGGTCGAAGAGCTAACAATAATGAAATTTTAAATCTATAAATATAATACGAGTCGCATATGAAACCCTTATTTCCTTATTATACCTACTACAAATAATTTCAGTGAGTTATGCATAACTTTATAACAATGCGTGTTTGTGCTATGCTAATTTACGACACGAACAGAAAACACATCAAGCATTGTTTTTGCGACTTATCTTTGTGTTACATATTACTCACACTTCACCCATATTCTCAATATTCCATAAATTACTGCACTTAAATTTAATAACAAAACAAAACATGATTCCTTTATATATAACAAAAACAATGAAATATTGCGCAACTTGTAACGACCCAGTGTAAATTCCGTCATGCTTTTACGTTACTTTTGTTAGGAAAAGGCGTGTTCCCTTTTGGTCTTTTGATTTTATTTCTCGTAAACTTTCTTTTAATTAAGTATTTGCATAATATATGTGATTGTAAAAAACTTTTTGTGAAGTCGAAACATGGATGGTTCATGGATTTAAAAACAATGAAATATTGCGCAATTCTACGACCTAGTATGAATTCTGTTGTGCACGTTACTTTTGTTAGCAAAAGGTGTGTTCTCTTTTGGACTTTTGACTGTATTTCTCGTAACATTCTTTTAATTAAGTATTTACATATATGGTGTATGGTGATGTCAGGAGCCTTAAGAACAGACGAGCGTGCATGACAAGAGCTATGAATGTCAAAGAAGCAAGTGAGGTGTGTAAGAATAAGCCTGTATGGCGCTCTGTTGTTCGTGCCTACCCCGCAAGGGACCTGGCGTGAAGTTATGTATGTATGTATTTACATATACAACGTGTTTCAGACGTTATGATAATAAATCAGACCACGTTTTCTTCATGATGTACTCTGCCCAAATACAATAACGAATCAAGGTAGCTTCTTTGGTTTAGCCACAGGACCTCATTTTTCATTTCAGAATTTTACAACAACATGTATCTGTTATTGTGACTAAATCGGTATGTTAGTGACCTAATGTATCATGTTGCCAGCTCGTCTCTTCAACATTAATCGCGGAAGTTGTTGATTCTTGTTCTTCCTTCTTCTCTCGCTTAATAAGCGATAAAAATAATTACAATAAAAAATAATAGGTGCGACAGGGACAAATACATTTTTTTTTGTCAAAATCTGCGCATAATACAAATGCCGCAACACGTGCGACGTCAAGTTAGTACTAATTAGGGCTGTACTAGTTCACATCATCGTGTTTATCGATTTTGTCTCGCAACACTTCAGTTACTTTACACTTCAAAGTCTATTAAAGTAACCTAGGAATAATTTTTAATTTACAAAACTAAAACTGGTAACGAGGATAATTTCGACAGAGACTTCAAAAAACTGCAAAAATTTAAAAAAACTTGTTAAAAAATTTCAGAATAGATACTACGAAAGGACTTGATAATGATGTTCCAATGAAAAAAAAAGGTTTTATCAAAGAAGTTAAAAAAACCAGCATTGAATTTTATTTTATAGTGAATAAAATATTATTTTCAATGAAATTAATTAAAATTGTGTAAAATACTAAAATTAAATAAATTATTTTAAATCTGGTATGTATGTAATATTTTTATTACCCACAATTATTAAAAGTATTTAAATCACATATTTAGCAAACAGTAGCATGGATTCATGTCGTTAGATACGACTTGCTAGCTCAAGCATTTTTAGATGGATTTTATTACATAGCTTATTATAATCATTAGTAAGTAAAAGTTTATTAGGTATTAGCATAGGGAATATGAGATGCCATTGTTTAAAGTAAAAAAAATCTTCAAATAATGGAGTATGGCTATTTCATAAAATGGCTCATTAAAAAAAACTTTAATAAGATATCGGCGCGATCTACTATAAAAAAATATTTAATAGTATACATTATAACAAGTGAAAAATATCGATATCGACTACTGGGGCTTCGGACCTGATGTGACAGCACTAGAAATTTGATATTATTGTGATTGTTTATGTTATAACAATCGACGAAACGACGATTGTTTATGTTAGCCCGACAAGGTCAGTGAACCAATATTTACAAGGATGGTTGTTTTAATTTCCTTTTTATTGTAATTAATTTGTTCGAAAATTGCTTTTTTTTAATTTTGATCTTAGGGTTGATTTAATAGTACCAACAAATTTGTATGGTGTACGACTGCTAAGATTATGATTTATTGTCATTTGAACAGAAACAGATTGTATATGACTGTAAAACAAGTTTTGTGGAGACGGAACATGGATGGTTTACGGATTTAAAAACAATGAAATATTGCGCGACTCTACGACCCAGTATAAAGTCCGTCATGAAACCGTACAAATATCTCAGTGCAACTTGTGTCGTAGTGTAAACAAAACTCTTGGTGATACCTTACGATTATCGTATGACATACTCGTAGAGAAATTTTTGGTTTTTGGTTGAATGTAAACATGTCAATGCGATTATTGTATTAAGAATATCGCCTATGGAAACAGTATACGAGTTACGGCTTTTCTATCTCCATAATTAATTGTTATTCATCGGTTGCGAAGAGCATCACGCCGTACGTATCGTACGTTTATTATCATTTGTTTTTTTAATGTTTAGCACGGGTCATATGCCATATATGATTGATTTAGGAGGTGCGCACTGAAAATCAGAACTGTGTCGGAATACATTTCAGCACAGCAAAATGCTAAGTGGCATTCTCATTTCCAAATTGCGGCATACAACTTCTGTCTAATTTTATCTACCATTTGTTATGTTTGCACTATTTTGTGTTGTCTATCGCTACTAGAAATACTTTTCTTTCTTTCTTTACAGTACGTTATACTGTAAAGAAAGAAAGAAAAGTAATAGGCCACGTCCGTATAGGTTCTATCATGGACCAATGTGGAAGAAACCCTTGCAGAAAAGTACCTTTGATATTGTTTACACCAAACTCGTAATGTTATATGTACAGCTTTGGTTCTCTGCACTCTTATGATTATTTATTGCAAAGATTTTAGTGATGTCCCTTAACGGTGTTATCCGGTTTTAGAAAAACGAAATATGATGTACAAGAGAGGAGCTGTTTTTAAATTAACAACTAATTCAAGATTACATTCAAGATTAGTTGACATAATTGCTTCACTTATGCAACCTTTCATTTATTAAATAACGAAATAACTATCAATATTTAATCATGGATATCAATCTAATGTATGTGGCTGAAAACCTACGAGTAACATTTGTATAATTTTCACATACTCATAAGCTTAGAATTTTTTTAATACAACTCTAGTTTCATACCCTTGTTTACAATTAAATTTAGGAAAAAGTTTAAAAATAATAAAAAAATAAAATTATTTGTTATAAGCGTGTATAATTTTTAAATAAGTTCTAAATAAGTTCTAAGTAAATTTTTAAATAAGTTAAGCTAATTCATAAGTTTAGGTTAAAGCACTTAATATCTCATAAAAAAGTTTTACAATTCACTTAAACTATGAGAATATATATAAATTATTGAAAATTAATAAGTAAATAATAACGAGATAGAAAGTACAAATATAGAAATCGAAGGTAGTTTTGATTTATTTTTTGTACAGTGGCGGAATTAAAAAGATCACCAGTTTTCAGATTGATTTATTTAACGTTCCACGAGCACATGTTACCTTTTAAAACTAAGTCATAAAAGCGACTGTTCCACAGAAAATTATGTTTAACTGTTTGACAATAAAGTTTAAAATTACATAGATCAAAGCTGTTTGACTTTTTACCTTATTTACAGGATTGTTTAGGCATATAAAATATTTTTAATGGTTTTTATATTTATGTTAAGCGTAGCAATTATATCCTCTTTGTTTCTTATTGTTAATCTCAGCGTCTGTCATTGCCATATTGTAATTTTCTTTTTCCACGTTTCTATCTACATATACAAATAGATAAAATTAAGTGTCTGTTTCTTAACGTCAGAATAAAAGCATCTTACTAAATGCATATGCGTATATAGGGTACTTGTATTAAACAATTCAATTGTAATTTTTGTCGGTGTGCCTGCCTGTCTAATTGTTCCGGCTAATCTCTGAAACGGCTGGACCGATTTTAACGGGCTTTCACTGGCAGATGTTATAAGAAGTAACTTAAACTACATTTTTTACGGTTCCGCGATAAGAAAACTCCAAGCGGACGAAGTCGCGGGCCAAGTAAATATTTTATGAATGTAATATTTATTAAAATGTTGGATTTACTGTTTTGTGTACTCTTGCAAGCAAAAGGCAACTTTAGGGTGACGGGCATTTTCATTCCGCGACTGTACAATGCAAAAAATGTATATATTTAATATTATGATTAAAGAACTTTTAATATAAAACGTTGCTTTGTTTTTAAGTTTCACTACTGGATGTCACTAAAAACAACACCACATTCTTTCTATCAAACAAAATCAAAACGTGTCATAACTGCTTAACCAGGTCTACTTGATCTAAAAACTTAGAAGTTTACTAAACTTATTACTTATCATTAAAATTTCCGATTACTTTTAAAAGTAAAATGATGTTCCCAGTTTGTTAACATCATTCCTTTACAAGTACATCCAATAATAAATATATTAATACCATTCTGGATAGCATTCCCACGTTTCCCATCCCTATCAACTTCACAAATGATCAGATTTATCACTGTTTATGAGGTTCACTTTAGCAGTATCGACACCACGTGCATGTTTATATTATCCCTCTACATACTACGGATAGTTATGAGTATTATGTTTTGGATATTTAGGTCAGTCGAGGCCATCACTAAATATAGTTCTCTCGATAAAGCACTTCACAATCAAGTTGGATATGCAATTCCAAGATTATGTAAATGTTACTGACTGGCGATTGTCCCTGTCTACACCATATAATAATGAACCCAAGGACGAGCCCCGGCCTGTCTAGGACTGTTATGGGAAATGAGAACAGCAAGTACCGGGTTATTGGGGTGAACTGCTAGAGGTACTAGGGTCGGGGAATATGGGAACTATGGCGTCTGACCATCGCAAGGTTCAGGGAACATGGAAAAATGGGCAGACGGTGACTCGCCACTCCCTGCATGGGCCCCTAAAATTACATAAAAGACTGGGGCAACATGGGTGTGAGTGGCTAAGGGGTGGTGAGAGGTGGGCTGCAGGTTCACCTAAGATACTTTTAACGTTATGCCATTTATCACTCCACCCTTGGAGTTTGAGCTGGTTAAGGCAAGCACGAGGCCTTACGGGGTGCCGATCTACCTCCGCCACATAGTCGGGGCGTATCTCAGTGAACGGGCTGTCATCTTCCCGGGTCAAAACGGCTGGGGACGCCAGGAGATGTCGTGCGGTGTTCCACAGGGATCGGTACTGGGGCCGATCCTGTGGAACATCGGCTACGACTGGGTGTTGCGGGGCGTCCCCCTCTGCGGCGTAAGCATCACGTGCTACGCTGACGACACGTTGGTCGTCGCACGGGGGAGGACGTATCCTGAGGCAGCCATTCTGGCGACAGCTGGGGTTGCACAGGTGGTCCACCGAATCCGGCGGCTGGGTCTTGAGGTGGCGCTGCACAAATCCGAGGCCGTAGTCTTTCACGGGCCTCGGAGAAAGCCACCTGCGGGTTCCGGCATCACAGTTGGAGGCGTCCGCATCGGCGTCCAGCCAACAATGAAGTACCTAGGATTGGTTCTAGACAGCCGATGGGACTTTTCGGCTCATTTCCAGCAGATGGCCCCCAGACTCAAGAGGGCAGCGGGCGCACTCTCGCGCTTGCTGCCCAACGTCGGGGGGCCAAATGTGAAGTGCCGAAAACTCTTCGAGGGAGTCGTGCGTTCTATGGCCCTTTACGGGGCCCCGGTGTGGGCGGGCGCCCTGTTGGCTCGCAACGTCGCAACGCTGCGACAGATACAGCGTATGCTGGCCGTCAGAGCCGTCCGAGGATATCGCACGATATCCTTCGAAGCGGCCTCCCTTCTAGCCGGTGCTCTGCCGTGGGACCTGGAGGCCAGAACACTGGCCTCCTTGTACGTGTGGCGCAAGGAAAAGGAGGCCAGTGTTGGCCGACCTGCCCCCCGCGAGACAGAGGGGCGCAGAGACGAGTTGCGCCAGCTCCAGGTGGCAGAGTGGGCGGACCGCCTTCTGAACCCCAGCGCAGGCCTCGCCGTTATCCAAGCGGTGAGGCCAATCATGCCAGAATGGCTGCAGAGGCGTCATGGCACCCTGACGTTTCGCCTGACGCAGGTCCTCTCGGGGCATGGTTGCTTCGGGAGGTACCTGTGTCAAATAAGGCGCGAACAGACGTCAGGGTGCCACCATTGCGTCGGCAATGACGAAGACACGGCGCTGCACACCCTCCAGGTGTGTCCAGCCTGGGACGAGCAGCGCCGTGATCTCGTCACAGCCATCGGGGCGGATTTGTCCCTCCCGGCCGTGGTGAAGGCCATGGTTGGGAGCGCCGACGCGTGGAACGCAGCCGCCTCCTTCTGCGAGACCGTCATGTCCGCGAAGGAGACGGCGGAGCGGGAGAGGGAGCAATCCTCGACGCTCCCCTCCCGTCAGAGCCGGCGGCGGCGTCTGAGAGTCGTCCATGACGACCTCCAGCCGCCGTAGGCTAAGACCGTGCGAGCGACTGGCGGGGAAACCGGACCCGCCCGCACATAAAGGTCGGAGAGGAGGGACGCGCGCCGACCCGCGCGCCCTCTCTCACCTCGCGGTGAGGTAGAGAAGCCGGAGAGACCCAAATCTCCGGCTACCAAATGGAGAGGCCAGCCCGCAAGGGGCCGGCCACCGTCCGTCCAGGCTGGTGGTGAATGCGCGAGCGAGCCCACAGCCTGGATAAAGGACTCTCGTGATCGCTCAGGGGTTTTAGTGGGTATCCCTAACCGCGGCGTGGCAATAGTTCCCCACAGCTCAACGTGGGGTGCTAGTGCCACCCCGACCCGGCGAATCCCACACACGGGCCGCGACCTTTCCCTCTCGCGCGGCCTACGGTCCTCAAACGGATTTCCCCTGAAAAAAAAAAAAAAAAAAAAAAAAAAAAAAAAAAAAAAAAAAAAGCACGAGGCCTTGCTTTGGCCCCCGGAGTCAGGTCCGAAGTGTCGTTACTCTTCTAAGGCTTCTCTAAAAAGCCCCTAATATTGCTACATGCCGACAAAGTGAATGCAGACATGGTTTATTACCTTTTCCGTATTTGGAATTATTTTGTATACTTTGTGTTTAAAATTTGCAATTAGACAATAGCCTATTGTTATTGTACTTGTTTAAGGCTGCAGGTGTGCAGATTTTCTTGGAAACTTCAGTCCAGGCGGTCGATTGTGAGGCAATGAAGCAACGATTACGATACTAGCAAGACGTGTGTACATTCGACAAGCTATATAGTGACGGACTTTGCGCGCGTTATTGAATCGTGCAGTTTGTACTGGTTGTATCCAGTTATATTTGGACCTATGTTATACATGTTTGTGAAGTTCTAATAAGTTCTATAGTAATTTCAACGGCATTTTAATTCGAGTCCTGTAGCTCGTAACATTATTATAGGTATTATTTTGCTCTAATATTTTCAGCCGAGTTATCTTTCAGACTCTTTTTTAATATTCAAACATTTTTTTACACTACACTAATCACACCAGATTATAATCATTATTGTTTCTGGCAAGTTTTGCGGTTGCCATGTTGGTCTTAGTTACTACTGAGATAAACCGTTGTGACACACAGACACCGAAGTGATTACAAGAAGGGTTCTTGTTTACCTTTAGCTACATGATACCCTTAGAAAGGGATAAATGTATATAGAAGAAAAGAAGAACATTTCGTGAGAAAGATAGTAAACAAAGGTGACTAATACTACTGACTACCATTACTTATTATTAGCACTTACTATGTACAAACACGCAATAAGCGTAACCAGTGTGATCAGTATAACATTATAAAATTTCCAAGTAAATCGAAAAATATATAATTTTTTTTAGACAATGTAAAATACTTCAAGATCCAATTTATCATTTGTTATGTCTGTGGTATAGTATGTTAGCTCACAGCAGAGATGTGACCAGCGTGCTGTCGGCCTCGAATGAAATTTATGACACTCTTATTGAAAACCTCCATATCGTAGCGAAGTGGGAAATTATGTTAGTATATAATTATTTATATTGTTTATTCATTGTATAAAAGTATGAAATGAAATGAAACTTTATTTATTTTCTCACACAACAATTTACAAGTGATATAGGTCCTGTTGTGTGAGACTGGTGCCCATTGTAGATCTTTGCAGATCTGTATTACAGGTCACCAGTGCTCCACTCCATGGCGAAAAACAAATTACATACTAATTTTTTTTTTTTGGTATAATAATCGGCAGACAAACACACACACTGCATATCCACAAATTAAGAAAGTTACGCTTGTGTTATGGGTAATATACAACGGACCACTCTGGGGCCGATCCCAGACACCCAGACCATCGTAAATAACGGAGAAAATACGTTTCCGAAATTTACTATACCGGGAATCGAACCCGGAACCTCTGGATTGCAGTGAGGTACGCCGTCAATTATAAGATAACCAGTGAGTGAGTGTGTGTGTGAGTGTGTATGAGTGAGTGAGTGTAGTTGGCGTGCGTGCATGCATGTGTGTGTATGTAATAATTCTAATGGAAAAAGACATGTATAAATAGACGTATTAAATTGTTATACGTAGCAGACTTTCCGTTTCATCATAATTCAGAGATTTTAACCATTTACCATTTATTTATGTATTTGTTTACAAGTATCATTTAGTAGGGGATATATAGACGGCGAACGATTTATTTTGTTGTAAAGATACGCGCCTAGAAAATAATAAAATCTTTGAACAAGAGATAAACGACAGGTAGTTAAATTGCAAACTGTGTCTTTCCTACGTTTATTAATAATGACATCAGAATTGAATAAAATCTCGGAATACTTTTTAAGGATGTATAAAAGTATAACTTTTAAGTGGTCATAGTATCTGTGGTTAATAAACTCGGGTCTGAAAGTCGCGTCTCAAATGCCGTGTAGTAGAATGATTGAGGAAAAGCATGCACCACTTAACAGCTTTCTGACCTAATTTGTGAAGAAAAAGATCGTGATGAAACCTTAACATCGAGATAACCGATATGTCAAACCCGTCAAGCTGCTGCATGGCGGGTTCATATATCTTACCGAACATTCATTTATATTACTATCAGTTAAACATATGACCTCCAAACAAGTAATGTTTACATTCAACCAATGGTAAAGCAAGTGTATAGTATAGTATATATACATATAGAAACCACTCATTAGAGAAACGTGCCAATTATATTCTTTCCTTAAAAAACGGGACTTGTGAATCCAGCACACCTATGCCTAGTCTTTATAGGCTGTTTTTTTAAGTGAAACTTCTTTACACGCGTTGTGATTTGAAACTCGATGAAACATAAAAGCGACATCAAATTCCTAGGTATTTTTGGGATTTGCCATTTTGGTTATTTTGATGAGTTTGGTAATTTCGGTGATTTGGGTAGTTTTAGTAATTTTGATATTTTTGGTAGTTTTGGTATTCTTGGCAGTTTTTGTAGATTTTGGTAATTTTATAGTACAGTAGTTAGCGTAGTCCCCTCATTTCGGATGGGACGCCGTTTTCTCCTTCTGCGAGCGCGTTATGCTTGCGAAGGAGGAGGCGGAGCGGGAGCGTGAGCGGACGTCCTTGCTCCGCTCTCTCCAAAGGAGGACGCGCCGACCTCGGAGGGCGGATTTCGACCTTCGGCCACCGTAAGCGGGCGGCGCGGGTGGGGCCCCTTGGGGTATAGGGGTTCTCACTCACCCGCATATGCCGTCGAGATGAGAGCGCGAGTGTTCCGCGCGCGCTCATCTCTCCTTCCGGGGGGCGCGTTACAGACCGCCCCACGCCAAAGGGAGCATGACGATGCCGGGGGATGAGTCCCCCGGCAATGGAAGAGGCCTCGTGAGGGGGGCCCACGCCTGCCAGGGCTGCGGAGAGGCTAGGTCATATACCCGTAGCCCTGGCATAAGGCGAAGGACGGAACACCCAGGGGTTTTAGTGGGTATCCCTAACCGGGGAGTGGCAATAGCATGGCACCAGTTCTGACTGGGCATGCTAGTGCCACCCCCGATCTGGCGAATCCCACACTAGGTCGCGAATTATCCCCCCAAGGTTCTGCCCTTGTCGCGGCTTAGTCCTCAATCGGATTTAAAAAAAGCCTCCCCTCATTTATGTGTACTAATTATTATAATTATAATTATATTTGCCTGTATGTTCTCTGAAGTTTCACTTCTACTGCTTGATTCTTTCATTTTTTTATTTTTCATTTGTTATTAGCATAGAAGCTTTTTCCTTTTATATATGTAACTTATGCCTAAAATGTATTTATAACCCTTAGTTTCCCTGTTTAAATCTGTCTTGTACGTTAATGTATTGTTTAAATTCCTAGTTTTATGACTTTCAATGATACAATGATCAGCGCTGGTTATTCACAGTCCAGCAATATGCTGTTGCCCTTTTTAGGACAAGATCATTTTACTTCGTTTTTAACTCGGTTTTACATCTAATGTAATTTGTCCGAAATAAAACTTTCTTTCACTTTCAAATGTCGGTAATTTAATAAACTGGTCACACTGAACGCGAGCAACTAACCAGTTCAGCGAACCTCACACCTATTGGTTCGCCAGTTGCGCAGATTAGCTCGAATTATCTAATAATAAGCAACGAGGCGACGACTGCGCATATGTGCGTCCCATCAGAAGCGCAACTGCGTATTTGATGCAGATACTTCTGGTTCATATTGCAGTCAATTTGCCAAGGTTCAACAGGTCTTAATAGAATATAGTCATTTAGGTTTGTACCAGTAAGTTCTAGCTTTGCTCGTGTAAATCGAAAGGTCGTACCGTAACGAATGTCAATTTGTGTCTATAATATAACCTATATATTAATACGTGAAACAAAAACACAGCAAAAAATTGTACTTATTTATTGTTGGTTATATTAAAATTTATTTATTTGTTTTACCAATTAAATATTACATAAGTAGAATTAGTTTTATTATTTTTGTAACAAAATTGGGTTGTTTTGGTCTTACGCCTAGGTTCGCATTGAAAATTAGCGTTGGGTCAGATATAATTCCGGCACAGCTTTGCTTTGTTGAAAATGTGGCGTACAATTTCTCAAAATATTGTTACAACTTAGCCCCCCGACAAAGGCAAATTCCACGAAGCACATTTTACTACCTGCCTGTACCTGTAACTTATTGTAATTATTTTATGACCATCTTCTTTTATTTACTTATTTATTGGCAAAGGTCAGTATAGAAAACCCCATTGTCTTATCGTACACGTTTATGGCCACTTGCGACCGAATCATTAGCCATCTGTTACGGATTACGTCGACTATGATACGGGTACATTTATATTTGTGAGGTATAAACGACGGTCTGATGGGGATAGGGGGGCAATCGAGCGAGAATCACGATCAAGGTGAGACGTGTGTACATTCGAAAATCTATTAGTGCACTAACACAATAAGTCAGAGTTTAAGTTTAAGAATTAGCTATCAATTAGCGAAAAGGGCATCGAAATCAGCACATTAGTTTTTACGTGAAACTCAAAAAAATCTAAAAAAATTGCATCTTGTTCTCTATCGATTATAAAGTCTACGAATATCTATTCCAGTTGTTTTTATTAAATAACTTTAATGTACATACAAAGCACGTAATTAATTTATATAATATATATAATTATAATTAAAATTAATTCATACATAGACATTGTGCAGCTCAGCAGTTTCTATTTGAGCCTCGTCAAGTAAACATTGTTTTAATTAAGTTTGCATACCGCCTAGTTAATCGTTCAACAGCGTATTTACTTAGCTCCGCATACATGGCACTCCACTTACAAGCATCAAGCTTGTGGATGTTGTATATGTGTTTAAGCCCGATTTTGCAAGCATCAGATAAAAGTTATCAGTCGAATAAGTTATCAAAATCAAAAATCATTTATTGAGTAAAAACATAATTCACAAATTTCTGAAACTCATTGGTCCCCAAACTAGGTCGACCTGTATCTCGGGGACCTCCGTCCTAATGGTACAATTCTGATTGTGAAAATATTGTAGTTACATTTATCTAAGTTATACATACATACATATTGTCACTCCTGTTTCACATTGGGGTCCCTCCCGACGAGACGAGAGTCATACCCATGGTTACGGTTCCATGGCACCTCATTATGATGCGGAGGGACGCTGGAAGGTTTAGTGGGTAGTCTGGCAGTCGGTGCATGCACCAACAGCCGGGAGTCCCACATACCCCTAAGTGACATCCCCGGGGCCTAAGAATATGCGCAAACGCATTCCCCCAGCGTTGATAAAAAAGGGGTAGACCCAGACATCGCAGATGTAGTACCTACGGTCTAGTTCCTGTGGCATTCCATAAAAGCGCATAGGAAAGAGGCGCAGGTTAGGTTTAGTAGGTTGTTTGACGGCCGACCATACCCCTTCCCTCCGCTCGGAGGCCACGGTGGGCATATGGCTGATCAAGAGTCCCACACATCCTTCGGTATAAAGTCTTCCCTCCAAGCCCGAGGATGGTGTCCCACGAAAGACATTCCTCTGCGTCATTAAAAAAAATAAAAAAGGGGGTAGGCAGAGACGATGGATTTCCATCTGCTACGATCCTGCATTGTGTGACTGCATTGGAGATTTTCAATCTTATCTGTTTCCCTTCCATCATGGGACAACCACGCACTGGTATGCAGCACCGCTATATGCTAGTCATATCTTTTATACGAACAAAGCACTTTGAGTCCACCTTCATTATACGCACCGCAAAGGAGTGGAACACACTGCCGGAGTCTGTTTTTCCCGAAACCTGGGTGTCTTCATGTCTCGGGTGAATAGGTACCTTCTAGGTAAGCGTGCTCGATTTTAGAACATGTCTCCGCTCAAATCGAGCGAGATAATGGTCAAATGGGAACCTATACGTGTTAAAAATATTAGACAAACAGTTTCTGAACAGTTCCTCGACACACTCCTTATTATAGAGACAGGGTTGTTGACCCTGCTTAGTCTTACCTACCAAAACAGGTTAAAAAATCAGCTTCCATGTGTTTCTTAGCAGCAGATATCTTGATATTTTCTTAAGTTTTCGCGACTTGTATACATAATAAAACTACTTTTTAACTGTTTTAGGCGCGGTAGTTTATTTGATTTTGTTATTACGACGTTTCGCCCTCTTTTCAGTGTCAGTCTAGCGAGAACCATGATCAAAGCAAAACGTCTACATTAAGCGATATAGTTTTTTTATTGCAGGAGATCAGCAGACAGGCAGACGGCCCACTTGATGGACAGCGGTTACCATCGCCTATAGACATTTGCAACACCAAAGGTGCTACGAATGCGCTGCTGCTCTCTTTAGGGAGCCTGGAACCTGGTCACTAATGCCGGAACACAATACAAGGTTGTTATGGCGACATACTCTAGACCAGGGGTGGTAGCCATCCAGTCGGGCAAATGCCCTACCACCTGGCTGTGGGTTGTTTTGTCGCCTCTTACGACAGGCCGCTGGGCCGCAGGAAATTGTATTCTTTCTCCGTTCCTGCACGGATAATAGTGACGGACTTGTTATTCAATCGTGCAGTTTAAACTGGTTGTATCCAGTTATATTTGTACCTGTGTTATACGTGTTTGTGTAGTTCTAATAAATTCTATAGTAATTCAAACGTGTTTTAATTCGAGTCCCACAACTCGTAACAACATGTAACTTTTAGCTGTTTCTTATTTCTTTGTGACAAATAAATAAATAAATCAATGCAGTGAAAAAACCTTTATTACATTTTCTCGGAAAACAAGCATGTATTTACCAGAGTAGGCCGCGTGGTCCATTGTCAACGCAAAAAGGCGAAAAAAAATCAGCAATCATTTGTCCATCAAGTACAATGGCGACCGTTAGCGGTTATAATGCAGGATGCTAAATAATTACATATTTACATCCGAATGCGACTGTACCGGTATTGAAAATGGAACGGTTTTACTGTTTTGTTCTTTTTCAAGAGCGTTGCACTGCGGTGTTGCCGCTGCGGGAAGTTTTTTGAGAATTGTGTAATGAATAATTTCAATGGTAGAGTCGGTGCTGGTTGACCGCGACGTACTCGCCATGATTAAATTAAAGATATAGTGTAAACTCTATGTAACGTCACTCGATTTAATGACCAACTCCTTTAAGCGTCGAAATCATTTGTCTTTCGTTGGTTTAGCTTGTCTTCCATACAATGATTATATTGCGCAAGTGTTCGGTGCGCGCTCACTTCTCCTCCCGTGGGGACGGAAGAGGCCTGTGTGTGAATTTCCAACCCCGCCTGCCAGGGCACGCGGAGTTGGAAATTCCATTTTCCCGTAGCCCTGTCATAAGTGGTTAAGTGGGTATCTCTAACTAGGGAGTGGCATAGCACCAGTTTTGACTAGGTATACTAGGGCCACCCCAGATCTGGCGAATCCCACTATAGAGTCGCGAATTATCCCTGTGCCTGTCGGGGCTTAGTCCTCAAACGAATTCCCCTGGCTAAAAAAAATGTTTTCCGTATTATAATGTAAAAGGTTAGTAGATTGGAATAAATCAGTTATGATGATCACGATTCATTGCTACGTTCTCTCTAAACGTAATTAGCTCTTGCGACACTGCCTCGGGCCCCGGGAGAAAGGGTGATCCGAGGGGTGTGTGGGACTCCTGGTAGCCGGCTCTGCACGCAGGCTTCGCCCGCGGCGAAGCAGTCGCGAGACGTCGGACCGCCAGACTACCCACTAAACCTAACCTGGGCCTCTTTCCCGCGCTTTTACGGGGCGCCACGAGAACTAGACTAGCATTGCTACTACATTCGTGGCGCCCCTGCGCCTGGCAAAACTTCAGGACACCCCGAAGGCAAGGTTCCCTGCTTCATCAACAGGGGAGGAAGCCCACGGGTTCTCCCGGTTCCCGCGGCCCCCTGTGATAGCACTAAGGGAGGAGGTGTGCGTAGCGACGCCTCTGACGGCCAGTTCGCCGTTGTCGGATGGGGTCGGCATACGCATCCTCCTCTCTGCGGCCTCCTTCAAGGACATTACCGTCTCACTGAAGGAGGCAACCGCATTCCATCGCTCGACAGCATGGCTCCTACCAACTGCTGGAGCGAGGACACAGGACCCACAATACTTTCCAGCTGGTGACGCTGAGGTCCCCATTCGGCAATTAGTTTATCACCTGACACAACCAAATATATTATATAGGGAAATAAACAGAGTAGGCTCTACGAGTATATGGGTGAGGTCCTCCTTTAAATGGGTCAAATACCAAAAGTTTTGCATGTCTACAGGTGTATAAGTTTTATTGTACTAAACTAGATCGCGCTGTACGCAATTGAATCGCGCAAACATTATATTTTTATTACTTGTTGATTACTGGACCCTGGATTCGTAGGGTGTGCTCTCGGTTCGGTATAGAATAAACATTTTGTACTGAAACACGCATTTAATTTGTACATCTTGTACAACAGGAGAAAACTACAAATGTTGGAACTATATGTTTATATGTATAGAAACGCAAATAAAGGTGATATATTAACAGTTATTTCATTTTTACATGTTTCTATATTTAAAAAGTTTATTTCTTGTTATAAGATTATTTTACGAAGTCCGCCAACCTGGGGTATTCAGTATCCGAACAGTCTACAATAGGAGACATTTTGGTTTAAACGTGAGCAACAAAAACTAATTTATTTAAGAAAAAAACAAATGACTGTCAAATTTAACATAACGTAATATAATAAAATTAAGAAAATACACGAAGCAGTAATGTAGATATGGAATTCATTTAACTTGAACACTTCACCTTCCGTTTTTGTTTGACCCAAATATAAGAACTCTAATATTTTTGACAGTTCCATTAGTCTACTTGCCCTCCTTGCCCCACTTTTTCTATGCCATTACTCCTGTCTTACCCCTTTTTCTTCACCGTTCTATCCTGTCTCCTACATCCCATTCTGAAGGCTGGCAACGCATTAACTTGGCCTCTAGTAATCAAAATGTCTATGAGCTACGGTGACCACTTTCCATGAGCTGAATGATTTCATATGCCTGCTTGCTAGCTTCGTATTGTTACAACCTAGGCGTAAACAAAGACAGGTTCCACGTACAAATTTGTAGAAGCACATTTATTACCCGTCGGCATTTAAACTAATAACAAATAATATTGAAACTATTGTAATTCTTTTATGATCGCCTTCTTTTGTTTACTTTTTTATTGGCATACGTTTCTAGAGAGCGGCCTATTGTCCTATTGTAATTGTTTACAGGTGTAGTTATTAGCCAGGTGTTATGGATTTTTTGAAGTACAAGCTGACTTGTGATTGATTTGTGCAATATAAAACGATGGCCTGACTGAGGAGAGGGGGTAGTGGAGCGACAACCATGATCAAAGCGAGACATGTGTACTACAATCGGGAATGTAATATTGACGGACATTGCGCGTTTAATTAAATTTCGACTTTCTGCATTACGTTTGGACTTGTTGTGTTCGGTTATATTTATATAGTTCTAATAAACTCTATAATAATTCCAAAGACATTTTAATTCAAGTCCTGCAACTCGTAACAGTATTAACAAAATATTGACTGGATTTCAGGAAAAAAATCTCATTCAGATGGCAACATTCAAATTGATATGTGGGGTTTGAAATGGTCAAGAAAATTCTGTCGAGTACACAACGGTCCGTGGCTCGAAGTAGGTCAAATGCCAACGCAGTGCACAGCAAAAAGTCAGTTTGTCTTCACAAAAATTGCAGATGGGTTTTTGACTGATTAACTTCATGAATAAATATTATTTACGGATGAAAGATTTCTGTCTGTTCGTGTTTAGTTTAACAACAGCCTAGTGGCTAATAAAAGTAATAAATTCGCAGAAAGTGGACGTAGTACAGCCATAATATCTTGGCTTTGCAAATATATGAACATAGCGATTTAATTTCGAATTTAGGCTATATATAGATTTTTAATAGCAGAATTAGAGCCTCGCGCCCAGGGGTCTAACTCTGCTATTGAGCTTCATACATTGAACAAATAGAGGAGCATAAAAGCACGCATGAAAGTACACATTGCTGACATGAAACACACAAGGTCTACCAATTCTGTGATCAGTGAACACACGCTGGACAAACCCAACTACTACATCAGATTCGATAAACCACAAATCCTCGCGAAAGAGAATCGCTTTATACCTAGAATGATGCGTGAGGCTATTGAAATCAAAAAACACCCAAATGTGAATAGAGAAGATGGTTGGCAAGTACTACCTATATGGGATCCGATCATCAAAACTATCAAGACCCAAACCCAGCAAAAAGCATCTGCCAGCCCTCAAGACACTGTGAGCTCTTCCTGCGTGTACCGGAACACAAGCCAACTTGATTCACATTTATTTTTCCTACCACCCATTTTAGTATTATATGAAATTATTAGAGCTAGGCATGTGTGCTGAAGGTTTCCTTGCGCCACTCCTTCTCTTCAAGCCACAACATGTTGCGGAACGCTGGTAAATTAGATTAGCCTCCCATAGAGTAAATAATAACCATAAATAAAAGTTAAAACTAAATAATTAAAATGAACAAATTGGCGGTAGGCTAAATAAAACTTTACTACTCATTTTTATTACTCATTGATTTTTGACATCTTGGTATTCCGTGATCACGGCTACTGAAAAGTGGCCGAAACGCCAGAATAATAAAAATCAAATAAATTATCGCGCTTAAAACCGTTAAAACGTATTATTAGGTATTTATTATAGAATAGGAAGTAAACTTAAATTTTAGCTTATAAAAGTGATTTTTAAAAATTGTTGCCCAGTAGAACTTAATTGTGAATAAAAGCTTTTGAATTTTAATACGATTCTTTCGAAATCGCTGTCAATGTCATAGACCGCTTTTATTTAAATTTATTTGCAAAAAAATAGTTTCAAGATCATACAAACAGTTACATTCTAAACTGCAACGCAATTTGCCAGCAGCGTTCTCTTGGATCGTATTAAATTATCTAATATATAAAATTCTCGTGTCACAGTTTTCGTTGCCATACTCCTCCGAAACGACTTGACCGATTCTCATGAAATTTTGTATGCATATTGGGTAGGCCTGAGAATCGGCCAACATCTATTTTTCATCCCCCTAAATGTTAGGGGTAGTCCACCCCTAATTTTTTTTTTTGACCGGGCAGGACGTCGTCTGCCGGGACAGCTAGTACTTTATAACTTCTGTTTTATATACTTAAGTACGTTATCTAAATTACAATATAAAATAATTTAAATGATTGCATAAACCAATACTTAATACAAAATTGAGTCTTACATTATTTACCACCGTTATCTAAAGTACATATATACACACAGTTGAACTGCGTGTCACGGAGATGAAAATGCTGCGTTGGATGTGTGGAGTGACGCGGAAAGACCGTGTCAGAAACTACCGCATCCGTGGCAGTCTTCATGTCTGTGACGTGTAGCAGACAAATTGCAAGAGTGTCGCTTACGTTGGTACGGCCACGTTTTACGGAGACCGGCTAATTATGTGGGGAACAAATGTCTAGCCATGCCACCTCCGCCAGGTCCCGGTCGAAGGGGAAGGCCCAAGAAATGTTGGCTTGACGTCGTGAAGGATGACATGCGTGCCAATGGTCTCAAAACGGGGGATGCCGAAGACCGCGCGAAGTGGAGTAGAAAACGCAGGAAAGCGGACCCTGGGCGTCGGAGTGAACGCTCCGAACGCAACCGGGATTTAACGCTCGGATGATAATGATCTAAAGTACATATACACCAAACCTCATGTAAATTTGTTTGATATGTTTCCATTATATATATTGTTACGGGTTATCGAGACTCAAATCAAAATGCCGTTAGATTTTTTACAGAGTTTATTAGAACTACACAAACACGCATAACACAGGTATAAATATGACCGAACACATTGTTAGTAAAAAGTCGTAATCCAATAAAACACGCAAAGTTCGTCACTATTAGATTCCCGAATGTACACACATCACGACCGTATCGTATTTGTAGCTCAAATGACCCCTCTCTCCATCAGGCCGTAGTTTTATACTTCACAAATGCAAATATGCCCGTTCGGAAATGTCGACACAATTTCCTAGAATTAGCTTGTAATTGTAATCCACAACACCTGGCTAATGATGCAGCCTGCAAGCGGCCGTAAACGAGTGCAATAGAACAATAGGCTGTTCTTCAGAATAACTAGAAACGTATTCCAATAAATAAGTGAAGAAAAGAGGATCATAAAAGGATTACAATCAGTTCAAATACCGACAGGTAATAAAATGTGCTTTTACAGATCTGTACGTGGCATTTGTCTTTGTCAGGGCCTAAGTTGTAACAATATGTATACAAGTAATAGCACATATACGCAATAAGATATGGTACTATTATCAAGGACATAATTCTTCATTTACGCCATTAGGCCTAAACGATAGATAGAAACTGAATATAACACAAATACTAAATAATATAAACAGGCGCCCATGACGGAATGACTCTAATTCCCTGGCAGCGTGGCAAGCCTTTGGTGTGGGATGCGACTTGCGTAGACACGTTGGCCGCATCCCATTTACCAAACGCTTCTAGATCGGCCGGTTGGGCGGCGGAAACAGCGGAATCACTCAAGCGGCGGAAATATGCAACCCTCAGCGAGAGTTATATGTTTGTGCCGTTTGCTGTCGAGACGCTTGGACCGTGGGGTCCTGAGGCCATGAGCCTCTACCAAAATTTATCAAAACGACTCATCGACTCTTCAGGTGATCAGAGGGCTGGTGCCTACCTCGGCCAACGGATAAGTATGGCGATCCAGCGAGGAAACGTAGCCAGCCTTCTGGGCACCTTACCCATAGAAGACGGTGATCTGGGCTCAGTATTCTACTTATAGTCTTGAAGGACTATGGGTAGAATACAATACAAATAATTTAAGTTTTCTTACTTTGTATTCAATAGTATGTAATTTATATTATAATTGTGTAAAAAAAAACTGAATATCATCCACATGTATATAATATAGTAGTTATATAATTACATAAGGAAAATTGAAATACTCATTACATAAAAACCATTTTCCTTGTATTTATTTCCTACAAAAACTGAATATAAGGAAAATGAAAACATAATATTCAGAAATAACCCTATTAACGCGGTTCTCAAAAAAATTAGATACTAATTACAAACAATACAGAGCTCGACCTCTCATTACCCGTTATCACTGACTCATAGTACATGGAATTTCAGTCACTGTTATCAAGGAAAAATGTGCTTTTTACTTATCACGTAGAACATCATTATGAGGTAAAATTTGATTGAATTCTATAGTAATTCCAATGGCATTTTAATTCGAGTCCCGCACTCGTAACAATAATAGTTTATTTGAATTTTAGATATAACATCCATTTGTTAGTGACAATAATGAAAAAAAAATCTGATGGAATGGATGGAATTAATACATACATACATACATACATAACTTCACGCCAGGTCCCTTGCGGGGTAGGCACGAACAACAGAGCGCCATTTAGGCTTATTCTTACACACCTCCCTTGCTTCTTTGACATTCATAGTTCTTGTCATGCACGCTCGTCTGTTCTTAAGGCTCCTGACATCACCTTCTGCTAGTACACGATCAATTTGATCATGGAAGGTGTGTCGTGGCCTTCCGCGACTTCTGCATCCATCCACTTTTGCATTGTATATCTGTTTAGTCATTCTTTCATCATACATTCTTTCCATATGCCCGAACCACCGGAGCATTCCTTTCCTTACCTTCACCCCGACACTCTCTTTCAGACCAACTCTCTTTCTCACTTCGGTATTACGAACGCGGTCCGCGAGCGTCACTCCGCAGATTTTGCGCAGTGCTCGCATCTCGACCGCGTTTACTCTACTTTCGTGCTCTCTATTCCATACCCAACTCTCGCTTCCATACGTAAGCGTAGGTACCAGCACCGCGTTGTGTATGGCAAGCTGGGCCTTCTGGCTGAGGTTCTTAGTGCCTAGAAGTTTACCTAACGCTCCATTCACACTATTCCCCAAATTCACTCTTCTTTCTATATCAGCGGTGTACCTTCCATCCCTACTAAAAGCACATCCGAGATATACAAACGTATATATGGAATTAATAAAACTGTTTTAATGTCAAATAAATCTCTAATCTTAGTTTAGTTTAACATCTTAACGGCATCTTCGATTAACACATCCCTATTAATAATATAAACACGAAGGTAACTCTGAGAGTTTTTGGCGGGAACTAAAAGGAGATGTTGTGCTGTGCAGTTTTATTTACTAAAAATGTGTAAAATTACTCTAAAATTAACAATAGTTGTAGGATATTGAGAGTTTTTGAGTAGTAATTATGTGTTTTGTGAGAAATGTGAACTGTATAGTCAAATGTGGCCTTTTGAGTTGTCACAAGAACTCCGTTGAATAGCACAAGCTGATAACCTACAGTTCAGCTGTGCTACACGTAGGCTTAAGAAAATGAAGAAACTGACTGTATATTATAAACTAAGATCTGGCTTAAAGGCCTAGCTGCCAAGCCATAAACCTACATAAATAATAATGAAGGTAACTCTGTCTGTCTGTTCTTCTGCAACTTCTGAACTGATTTGGCTGAAACTCAGTATATATATTTTCGATGCCCAGAATGAATATAGGATACTTTTTATCTTGAAAAATGGGATAGTTTCCGGGATAAAAATATATTTTTCTCTTTATTTGTTATGTTTTTACGGAAAAAACTATTAGACCGATTTGGCTGAAATTCGGTATATATATAATTTTAGTACCGAGAATGGTCAAGAGATATCTTTCATTCCGGATAATGCGATAGATGTGTGTTAAGGTTTTCCCAGAAAGTAGGATAAGTTTTTTTGTGATTTGTCATTTTTGGTCATATCGGTTTTGCTGTAATTTTACACATATGTGGTTTTACTACCGAAAATAGACATACATACTTCACATGCTGGGAGATAGGATAGTTTGCGATACAAAATGAAGTGAATCTTCCTAGGACAAATAGTATTAACATAAAAGAATAATACACTATAATCTGTATTAACGCCTGCTCTTTAAACAAGAGGTACGTACTAGAGTTTGACCCGCGACTCAGCCGCTCCAATTCCAGCACTAGCTCTCAACCCACGCTACCATTCTATCGTCACGAATCCTTATTTCATGAGCGGTTATTGTTAAAAAAATTTTTTTTTCCTTTCAGCCATCATCTATCTTTCTCGCTCGCATCGATCGTCGTTCAGAAACACTCAACTTACTCCATGCAAATCTACTCGTACGTTCTAAACCCTACATTAATGCAGCCAAACTTGAATAATCTAACACGAGTTTTAAGAAAACGTTTGCGGACATTACTACCGCTCAGGAGATTCACCCTATGGCACCTTTGGATGTTTGCAACACCAGGGGCGGAGACAACGCGTAGCCAGCCTTTAGGAAGGGACGGGAACAAGAAACAAAATAGGATATGAAATAGATACGATACGGGACCATCTGAAAATGTTGATCCATGGAAGTAATATTGAGTGTTAGATACATAGGCCGATAAGGTTAGGTAAGTATAAAAAAATGAGTATTGTCACATAGTGACGTCACAGTGCATCGACCACCCCGGGGCCGAAGCGACGGTGCGCCCGCGCAGCGTCACAGAGTATATCTATTCAGTATATCAGAGTTTTTCTCACGGAATAAAGCTTACTGCAAATAACAAAACCCGACTTCATAAGTCACTAAAAAATTGCTATAGATTGCAAATTTCTTATTTGTGCTTTTTGTTTTTTTTTGTTTAAAAGAAAATACTGTCTCCACTTTAGTTACGTAAATACTTGAATAGCTTTAGAAAATAATATATGAAATACGTTGTAAATACCTATAATATTTGAGGGTTGCTTTCGATTTCACTCGATCCATTCATCACATCCAGACTTGGTGACAATGGGATGGATCACTTCAGGAGTATACTCTAACTATTAAAAAAAAACGATCCACAATTGTCGGAGAAATGGCGTAACAAACATACAAAAAACAGTAAAACTGAGAACCAGTTTCTTTTTGTAGTCGGTTATAAATGACACTAGTTATAACAAATCAGTCCAGTCATGTTGTTTATGTCAAGTCTTTTAAACTACATTTTACATTATAGTATTCCATTTATGATTTTTTTAACAAAATACTTTTACTATTTATTATGGTTGGGGTGTCCGGATCGGTCCCAGAGTTGTTCGTTGTATATTACCCATAACTTAAACATAGCTTGCTTAGCTTAGAGATATACATTTTGTGTGTTTATCTGTAAATTTATTATTTATTATAATTACATATTTTTCAATGCAATGCACTGTAATACAAATCCATAGTAATTTATATCGCTTTATATAACATCGATTTTAAGTTTTTATAGAAAATATTATAGTTAATAGCTAATTTGTACTAATTCAAATCAGTTTTTTATGAAAAATTCTATTCTCGCGCAAGGCAGCTGTGATTTAGTATTATAGGAAATAAAAGCTCTTCTCGAATTCACGGGCTTTCATGTATTTGTAGATGTATAGAAAAATTTTATGTATTTCATACAGTAGACGTGAATGACGAATTGTAAATGACACGTGATTTATTAAATAACTAGCTTCTGCCCTCGACTTCGTCAGCGTGGAATAGTTAAAAAAAGTAAAAAATCCCTCACAATTTTAAAACATTCTTCATTGATAATGCGCTCCTATTGATCTTAGCGTGATGATTGATAGGTTTTATTGTATTATGATGATACCGGCACTGTCAAGATTTAATTAGGTGCATAAGTTGTATAATAAGCTTAAAGACTTTAACTATCCCACGGGAACTCTTTACTTTTTCGGGATCAAAAGTATCCTATATATTGACCAGGGATATAAGCTACCACAATACAAAGTTCATGTAAATCGGTCGATTCGTTTAGAAGATTAGCCGGTACAAACAGACAGATGAATAGATAAACTGACAAACAGAGAAACAAAAAATTTTAAAATATCTATATTCTATTTCACTTCTTTTTTTTCTCCTCTGACTTGGTGTTTAGCATTTTTTTTTCATTGTACAGAAATTTGACTTCTACGATTTTATTATACCTATGTATAAATATCATGGTATAAGGTTTTATTGAATGAAGCACTTGTGTTAATCGCAGATAAACTATACATTATACTTGACAGTGTCATGTATATATAACACGCGCTTTACAAAGTTGACGCACTGCATGTTCTGTGGCGACGTGCCCCAGCGCGAGGTCGTTTCACTTATGGCCGTTTACGCCTCGAAACTTTAATAAGGTGCGTTTTTTTGCATCGTGTTTTGTCTGAATTATTTCCTGTGCACCGATATCAAGCATTTGACTTGGTTTGACTTATACCTGTTTTTCAATACAAGGGTACTGCAGACCGAAGGACGTGAAGAAGGAAAATAGATCGGAGATGTCGAGGAAAGTGTCCTGAAACTGTGGCGGTAATAAAAATAGGACAGCAAAGCGGAAGGCGGTTATCGTTGCCTATAGACGTTTGCAACACCACTGGCGTTGGCAACGCGTTGCCGGCCTCTAATAATTTCTATAACGCCCTTCTTAAACGAGCTCTTATCGTTGCGAAGAGGGAAAAAAATCTCCGGGAAGGTCCCTCCAGATCATTGTAGCACGTGGAACAAAAGTTCTAGAGAATCGTTGCGTAGTTGAGCGTGGGAGCTCCAGGAGAAGAGGGTGAACATCCCATCGATGGCGAACGGTATTTGCTTAGCTCTAAATGGGTAGAGTTGTGTGTTTTTAGGGTTGTAAAAAAAAAGAGTTTTCTTGATTCCAGTGTCAATTTCAGACTCTGCTTTCTTTGACTTCTGCAAATAGAACATTTGCGTGGCTGATATAGAGAGCATCGTTAATGCTTTCATCTACATAGCAGTGAAAAATTGTATGGGCGACAAAGCTGAGCCTTGGGGTACTCCTATGTTTTAGTTAGTATTCTGTTATAACAATTTGCTAAATTGTTATACATACAAATATATGGATGTATTCTAGAAGCATACATCTGTTAATCTGGCGAGTAAATCTTCGTCACACAAATATTCGTGTAAATGCACTCAAAATACAATATATCAACAAAGCCAAGGTTCCAATATGGCCGCCGCGGAATCACTGTCGCTGTAAGATCAAAAGGAAGTGCATGCACGTTTAAATTTGGAACGCAATGTAAACTCGCGCGCATCCCAAGGTTGGTGCGTCTGCGCAACGTGTTCACGCGGTTAGGGTTGTCAAGAGCAAAGAAAAATAAATTAAAGAATTTCCGAGTGAGAAATGCTTGACTTTTACTTTTACAAAAAATGGTTTTTTTTTTTATTGCAGGAGATCAGCAGACAGGCAGACGGCCCACTTGATGGACAGCGGTTACCATCGCCTATGGACATTTGGGAGCCTGGAACCTGGTCACTGATGCCGGAACACAACACAGGGTTATTATGGCGGCATACTCTAGACCAGGGGTGGTCGCCATCCAGTCGGGCAAATGCCCTACCACCTGGCTGTGGGTTGTTTTGTCGCCTCTTACGACAGGCCGCCGGGCCGCAGGAAATTGTATTCTTTCTCCGTTCCTGCACGGATAGAATGTTATGTTTTGAACGCTCCTCGCCGACATCGACAGGGATTTGTAATATAATTTTATTAATTTATTGTGTTGTGACGCTCGCGAACCGCGTTTATAATACCGTAGTAAGAAAGAGAGTTGGTCTGAAAGAGAGTGTCGGAGTGAAGTTAAGGAAAGGAATGCTCCGGTGGTTCGGGCATGTGGAAAGAATGTATTATGAAAGAATGACTAAAAAGATATACAATGCGAAAGTGGATGGATGCAGAAGTCGCGGAAGGCCACGACACACCTTCCATGATCAAATTGATCATGTACTAGCAGAAGGTGATGTCAGGAGCCTCAAGAACAGTCGAGCGTGCATGACAAGAGCTATGAATGGCAAAGAAGCAAGTGAGGTGTGTAAGAATAAGCCTGAAAGGCGCTCTGGGTCCCTTGTGGGGTAGGCACGGACAAGTGCCTACCCCACAAGGGACCCGGTAAAGTTGCGAGGACTTTGGACCAACAACATAAAGTCAAGCCCAATAAAAAGCACTAGCCAGTAGTTCGTTGTCCACTGCGATGACTAGACGTATGTAACTCTCAAAAATATATAAATACTGCTTTTTATTATACGTATATATACGACTACGACGTGTAAAAGTTTAAACAGATATTTTAAATATTATCTGTGATGATATTTAAAAAAGTAAGTTGATTAGATTTCATTTTCACACCTGTTCTTTTGAAGTGATGACTTCTTATGGGAGGATAAACCGCTTCGTTACGTAACTCGTTACGGCACTAATATGTTCGGCTCCTCTTCTCTCATTCTAACCCACACTGCTAGCGGTATATCGTAAATAAAATAAAATAATGGTACTAATAATGTACATACACAAAATTCTAATGTACTTATTCAAAAATTGTTACTAAGAATAAAATATATTTTAAAATCAATAAAAGATTTTATTAATAAATAACCTTTTCTTACATTATCATATTAATATACATAAAATTTAAGTAAAAACCTAAGCTTCTTTCAAGTTAAACAATTTCAATATTCAAATAGTTCAACTTAGATTAGTTTAAGTTATCACTTCTGTCAGGCGTCCTGAGACGCACACTTTTTTTTAATAAGTAATTTTTTTTTTCCTAATACATTATATAATGAGGGTACTTTTATTTCGTTTGAGGTCAGATATAATAATATTAATAATATTAATTATATATATATATATAATAATATATTTTTTATATATAAAATTAGAATGTATTATAACAGCATGTATACACAACCCTATTTTAGCAACGTATTTTTTTTACACGTATTAAACCTATATGTTATGAAGGACTTAATTCAGATGGGTCATTTTCAAATCAATTAATTAAATATAAAAAATATGGCAACCCTGGTATCATCGTTTTTAACAGTGTCAAATTGTATGCAATTTACTGGAGAATGAGAGAAATTTTACGGCGATGTTATTATGTTTACATATTCCACTGAAATTTATATCATTTTCAAATTAAGGTACCTATTATTCTGGTAATATATTTAATCCCCATTGAATCCCAAGCATTGAATAATTGATACTTTCAAACCAATTCTGAAATAGTCTTTTCTGTCACCTTCTACTAATTATTTGGGGTCGGCTCAATATGTCTTTCTCTTTCTCATTCCCCTATTTTAACTTACTCTGTCACACCACAAATCATCGTCCTTCACACAATCCAGTCATCTCATTTTTGGTCTACCTTCACTTTTGTACCCATCATGCTTCCAGTTTAACATGCTTACTGTCAAGTGACTTTCATCCCTCCTCTTTACATGTCTATCCCACCTTCCTTTGTCTTCTTCTCCTTCCTGGTTTTTTTACTTGAACTAAACTTTTTTTACTTGAATGTACTAAGGCAGACAGACATGACGTTTTTTCAGCTATTGGAGTTTCTTATTGCCATGTTACTCGACTGATGAGAGCTAGGCAAAAACTGTATTAACGAAAGAAAAAATGCTGATCACAGTATATAATGAAGTAAGATCTTAATTAATATCCATTAGTATAATATACACTGTATTGAAAATAGGTCTTGTAATTGCCCTTATTACTTAATATACTATGTTTTCGATGTCCTTCGATTGCCTCCGATAATCTTCGAAATTTTGTTCCAACCCAGTGTCTCAAAGGCACCTTATAATTTTTATATTTTTGATATCATATTACAGAACCTATGCATGTGTAAAGAAATCAAATTCGATATCACTTTAAGGCTCGTAGCAACGCCACCGTCTGTGAATTTTTCGATACTGATTTTCAGGGGATTTTATTAATAATAAAAAAGTCATAAAAAAACCAAATTGTAACACGGAGGTTTCACTCTTCAGCACCAACCTCTACCAACGTTTACGAATATATAAAGGTCCCATCATGTAAGACTACTATGTCTGCGATAATATAAGACGTATTATTAAACGAATCCAAATTTATTTTTACCATCATTTACAATTAATTGTGGTAGCTTAAAATATTTAAAGTAATATCATATTATTTGTTCTCTTCTCTTTTATACGGTTATAGATATTCTTTTATCCTGCTTTGATCAAGTAATTGAGGGAGTAAAATGGTTTGATCAATAATTTGGAAGTGATTTGGTGATGTTTTCTTAACTTAAATTAACTACAGAAATACTACAAAAACACCACGTTACGACTCGTATCGTGAAAATTTATCATATATTTTGATAAATTATTGTTCAGTATATACTATAGGACAGTTGGCTCTTTTACACACCACTTTCGGCCTTCAGCGGCAAGAGGAGCCTTAATAAAAAAACATCACTTAGTAAGTTTACCTACAACTGTCATGAGAATTCTACATAAAGATAAAAACAATACAGGTGAGTACATTATTCTATTGCAAAATAAATAAATATAAACAATGGAGGAAAAAAGTCAACATTGACAATGACCGCTTCAATGTCATGCGGGTCGCTAACTGACTCAAGACGAACATTCGTAAATTTCACAGCGAACACGTGTGTCGTGGCGGAACTACAGCCACTTGTGGAGATTAAACGTGCCTAAAAGCACAACCACTTGATATATATTAAATATATATCACATAATATACGAGTAAGTTTTATTTATATATGTTCTTAATAAGTACCAAAATACACCTATTAATATTACTATACCCATTATATATACATTTAATACATCAAAATCATGTTGCACGTAGTGTTTTTTGACCATATTCTTTAATATTGATAGTGATTTGTTATGTATTTTGTGCCACCGTTGCAGTCTATTAAAAAATACATCGTCGTCATGGCAACACGAACGAAGTTCCACTAACACATGCTAGTGTTACACCTATTTAAATTTTAATGATAAAAAATGCACGCCAAAGTCAATCAACGTCGCAATAAAAAAAATCCGGAAGCATAGTAAGGAATGCGCAAGCGCATGTCGCAATTATGCAAAACCTAAACACGACAGAAAGCATTTCTATGTTTCATCCTTGTCTGTTAGCTGGACGGGTGCCCATTTAGAGTTTCCGGGTACTAATCCTGACGTGTGCAAGGAATTCTAGAAATAAGGAAGCGTAAAAATAAGTGACCTTAAAGAAGTAACTGGAGACAGTTGTTTTGATGCGTGAAAATTAGCTAATTCCGACAGTTTCCACTAAAACGGTAACTTACATTCTGTTTCTACATACATATTGTTACATACCGACAAAGACATGCACACCTGGTTTATTACATTTCCCGCATTTGGACTTCTTATGTTTACTTTGTGTTTAGAATGTGCTATTAGACAATAGCTGTTATTTATATAGTTATGTTATGTTTGTAAAGTTATGTTATTGTTTTCGTTTATGGCCATGCGCAGGAATAATTACCCAAATGTGTAGATTACGTTTTCTTGGAAAAACTCAGTCCGCGCAGTCGATTATTGTATTATACAGTTTACTATCAAACTATGCCCGAACGGAGGGGTGGACAGTCTAGCGAGAACCACGATCAAAGCAAGACGAGTACGTTCGATAAGCGATATAGTGACGGAATTAGCGTGTGTTATTGTATTGTTTGTTTGTACTGGTTGTATCCAGTTATATTTGTTCTTGTTTTATACGTGTATGTATAGTTCTAATAAATTCTACAGTAATTCCAACGGCATTTTAATTCCAATCCTGTAGCTCGTAACAATATTGTCACCTGTTTCCCATTGGAGTAGGCAGAGACGATGGAACTCCACCTGCTAGGATCCTGACAAACACTTTTCGCTTCTTTAAATTACGCTTATTTAAATTACTTTTTATCTGATCTTTCTTCAAAATATCTTCGATTTGATCATGGTGAGTACGTTTCGGTCTACCGGCACCGACTCTACCAGTCTCTACTCTACCACGTTTCTGGTATAAACTTGTTACGAAATTTACCATTCCAGGGATCGAATCCGGAGCCTCTACATTCTAGTAAGATAGGCTGGCAAAAGTTTAGCCTACTTAACCACAGAGGCCGTCTGCTCTTTGGCCCACCTACTGGAGAGCGGCTACCATCGCCTTTGGATATTTGCAATATCAAAATTGCTACAAAATGCGCTGCTGCTCTCTTAAAGTAGACTTGAACCTGGTCACTAATGCCGGAACACAACTCAAGGTTGTTATGGTGACATACTCTAGACCAGTGTTTTTCAACGTGTGGGTCCCGACCCCCTAGGGTCGCGAAGCCTCTTTAGGGGGGTCGCGAAGCTTCTATAGCAGAGTTGCAAAAGGTTAGGAAAGCTACTGCAGTAAAGTCTGCAATATCCGTAGATTCATCAATTTGCAAGGACACAGAAGTACTTTCTTTTATTTTTTCTATGACTTTATATCACGAACATCAGTCGCCATATCGCTTATTCTGCGTTGAATAGTATTGCCAGACAAAGGTATACTTTTGAGTTTTTCAACGAAATCAAACTTTCGGCAATAGTATTAGGTTTTTCTGCTTTAGATACACGAAGAGCTACTCGATAGCAACGCTTTCTCATTTATGGCAGGGACGGGGCGGCCGGCATCGGACATGGTCGTCCGTATGCGCGTAAATTGCATTATCTATTGGCGACGCATTCGATGAAAAAAATGTGTTTTAAGTACTTAATTATGCATTTAGTCCCTAATTATGAAAATGAATAAATATGTTATTGAATATTTGTCGCGAAATAAAATACACGAAAAAAAAACAACGGGTAGGGGGGGGGACGGTTTCGCGAAATATTTCTTCATACTAAAGGGGTTGTGTCATGAAAAAGGTTGAAAAACACTCCTCTAGACCAGGGGTGGTAGCCATCCAGACGGGCAAATGCCCTGCCATTTAGTTGTGGGTTGTTTTATCGCCTTTAAAGGCCGCAGGAAATTGCATACTCTCTCCTATCCTGCACTGATAAAATTACAATCCACCAATACAATACTATAACAGACTATGATTATTCAAATAAATAGATAATCATTCAAATTCAAAAGTTTTTATTCAAAGTAAGTTCCACTCGAGAACACTTTATGAAGGTCATACATATAGGTTAAAATTTAATTTTACATCCTAGTCTATGTACACCGCTTCGCAACGTGTTATTGCTGTTAAGGAGAAGAAACGGCAAGAAACTCCCCAGCAACACGTCTAGCTAAAAATAGTTTTTTCTTTGTATTTCTTGTTCTATTTATATCTTGAGTTCTTTTTTTTATAAGTTTAATACAGAAGTATGTTACAGAATGACTTTTGAAGAATTCATGAAGTTGTAGCAGACAGTGCATAGTCAATAAGACAGGGACACAATAAAAGTAAGAAAAAATATTACTATAGTCATAATAAAGACATGACGTTACTATATTTTTGTTTTGTTTTGCTGCAACATATCTCCATAAATTCCTTACAAGCTTGGTAAGATAAAACAGCATACTCGTATAGAAACCGGCCATAAGTGCTTTTCGGAACCCATAAAATGAATACCTAGAAGTGAAATGTCTTTAACGTCTTTCCAAATTAACTCCCTCAATTTTCAAATTTTTAAACACATAGTACAAAACCGAACCTTCATTAGATTTATTATATTACTAGGATATGCCTGCGACTACGTCCACGCTTGACTGGAAACTCCCGCGGGATTCCCGGGATAAAAAGTTTCATTTTTATTAAGTAAAATTTGCTATCGAACATTGAAAAAATCGCATTGGAATTCGAAGATTTTTTCAAACTGGCCATTTGAAATCATTCCCAGAACGACTCCCGCGGTATTCTCAAAATAAAAATTATTTAAGTAGGATGTAATATTTTAAGTCTAAAAATTAGATCGATCAGCGAAAACCGCATCGAAATTGGGCCAATAGTTTTTATGTCAATTCCGAATAAATGTGTTCTTCATCGTTTATAGAGTGTATTACGTGGATCAATAAATCCCGGGACTAACTAAGAAAAACAATATTTTTTGGCAAAACACGACTTTATTCATCAACATAGTCTCCTTTAAGAGCAATACAATCAGCTTAGCGCTTCTCTAACATTTCAATACCTTTCTTGTTGAACGATTCATCTTTGGCCTCGAAATAAACATTCGTTTCAGCGATGACTTCCCCGTTGGATTAGAATCTCTTTCCTTGTTGCATTTTTTGGGGTCTGCAAACAGATACTAGTTGCTGGGGGGCAGGATCTAGTGAATATGGAGGGTGCGGAAACAATTCGAAGCCTAATTTTAGCTCCAACCAGTGTTCGGGATCAACGTCACGTTGTCGTTCTTGATCCGCCGTGAGCAAACGCGGCACCCGCTTTGACAACAGCTTCCTCATAGACAAATATTCGTCAGCTTCCTCATAGACAAACATTCGTGCAAAATAGCATACAAACTGCCATATGTTATCTTTAAGGTGTCAGCTATCTCTTGCAATTTTAATTTACGGTTTTCAAAAAACATTTAGCGGAATTTTTTGGTGGTTTCTGGTGTAACTACCTCATTTGGCACGCCGGACTATTCAACATCTTCAATGTCTGTACGACCACGTTTTAACTCAGCATACCACCGACAAATGATTGTTTTTGATGGAGCAGAGTCCCCGTGGCAATTTTCAAGCTATTGCTGAGCTTTCACTGTGTTTTTTTTTCATCAAAAAACAATGATAATTCAACACACGAAATTGTTTCGAATGTATTATCAAGACTACCGCCACTTAAGTCGCTCCAACTCGTGGACAAAACATAAGAATGTAACGAAATTTTGACAGGTATCTTTTGAAGATTGGTACTTATGGAAAATCATACGGAACTTTTGTTGGCAACGCCATCTATGTGTTAGTCCCGGGACTTAGTGATCCATGTGTTATTCTAGATGTTTTTTGAAGTGAAACTTCTATATAGACGGGGGTCTTACGATGATTTTTCGCTCACGAAAAGATGTCACAGTCACGTGGTCTAATACTTACATTTTAAACTCGTGATATCTTTCGAATGGAATGTCCGAATTGAATAATTCAAAAAGTTATATAAAGGTATTGAAGCACTCTTGAATATGAAGTAATTTATTTCGATAAGGATTAATACCAAAATACAAATAAAGAGCCTTTTCTTGCGGCGGCATTTTAAATAAATGTTTAAAATAAAAGAACACTTATTGTGACATAACTATAATAGTCAGACATATGCTGTCGCGACACTTTTTGTAGATAATGATGTCTTCTTCAAAGTCGTAGTACTTTATTTCATTCTATCATCAATAGTTTTCGCAGTGCACGCGATTTAAGGAAAAAAAATCCCCTTACGTTACATTATTGGAGTTTTAGTAAGGATCCCTAATTTTTTTTGTAAATATAATATAGCCTTGTCACCCGGGGATAGTGTAGCTTGCCAACAGTATTCCCGACACCCCCTCGGACGAGCAGCCTCACTCCATCTCCGAGGAGGAACTAGACGTTGCCCTGGACGGGCTCTGGGGCAGGAAGACGGCACCAGGACCCAACGGGGTCCCAGGTCGACTCCTCTTCATGGCCGCTAAACATCTACGAGGTCAGCTGCGGGAACTTTTCGAAGCCTGTATTTGCGCAGGTCGGTTCCCGTCCCAATGGAAAGAGGGGCGTTTGTGCCTAATTCCCAAGGAAGGTCGGCCTTCCAACAATCCGTCCGCCTACTGACCCATAGTACTGCTGAACAAGGTCGCCAAGGTCTTCGAAAAGATCTTGGCGGAGCGGCTCGTGAAGCATCTCGACACTATGGAGCCGGGGCTATCAGAAACGCACTTCGGGTTTCGGCGGAGGCGCTCCACTAGGGACGCCTTCGAGACGCTGCGAACGGTCACGGACGACGCCGTCCAAGCGAAGGAAGTCGTTCTTGCGGTGTCGCTAGACATAGCGAACGCCTTTAATAGCCTCCTTCACGAGATGATCAGGGAGGGGCTCCGCGCGCATGGAGTTCCCCCGTACCTCGCGAGGCTGTTAGGCGTGTACCTGCAGGATCGGCATATCCTTTGGGAGGGTGGCGAGTCCGGAAATCTCGCGTTAGGTCGGCGACGCGTCGTGTGCGGCGTTCCACAGGGATCGGTCCTCGGGCCGATCCTTTGGAACGTAGGCTATGACTGGATCCTTCGGGTTCTGGTCAGCGAGCGATATACCTGGTCTTAATATTTTCTTAACTTTTTGCGCCTTGTATTCGTATACATAATAAAATTACGTTTATTACCGCGCTTAAAACCGTTACAACGTAGTTTTATTATCTATATAGCTGCTATCCCCGTGACTGGGTATCACTGCCACTATTTGTGGTCTATGTAAAAAAAATATATATAAAAATAGAGAGTTTGTTAAGGAAACTAACTAACAATAAGAAAACTTAGCCATCAGTTTTTCGAAAGTCACAACAAAAGTGAACGACAACGAACGGCAAAACTGTTGACGTAAACAAATAGTATGTGCGTGTGATTACACCATTAAAATGTACCTAACCTAACCAAATCATAATTTGCGAAAAATCGAAATCTGTGCTGGGACACATATTAGAAGTGAAACTTCAACGGACAAGTGGAAAAACGAATCGCAACGGACAAGTGGAAAAACGAATCGCAACGGACAAGTGGATAATCTTCAACTGACAAGTGACAAAATGAATCGCAACAAAATTTCAACTTGAAGTGTTACGGGCAGATTGTTAATGTACTTGTCCAATTTGAAACATCTGCTGCACTTGTCCGTTGCCATTCGTTTTTCCACTTGTCCGTTGCGATTCGTTTTTCCACTTGTCCGTTGCGATTCGTTTTTCCACTTGTCCGTTGAAATTTCACTTCTAATATGTGTCCCAGCACACTTTTTTTTTTAATTAGCTTCAATAAAGAAGGACGGTATTTATAATATTTTATTTATTAGTATATAAGTTCTTTGCGTCACGTTTATTATCGTATTCAAACTATAATTATGAAAATAAATGCACAGCCAGTTTTTGAATAAACAAAATAATGTATAGCAGTTAAATATAAATAAAAACAATTTTCTGTAGTAAACAAAAGGAGCCGTGCTATTTTATTCAGGCAAGGGAGTATATGCACACTTGCCGCGATTCTCAGCGTAATTACCGCTGATGTGCCGTATCATTACCTTATTACTTATGAAACACTTAAAACTCTTCTCTATGTTGACAGTAATAAAGGTCTTATAGGGTGAACAGATAAATTTGTAGACGTTGTCCAAGGTAGACTAAGACTTATAAAATATGAGTGCTTGTTGCGATGCAACGCCGCAAATGTATAAATTATTGGATTGTCCTGTTTTAGACTTAAATATCAAATGTAGGAACGGATTATTTTTATTAATTCCAGTGTATTGGAACACTTACAAGCCAATAGATGTCACTGTACAATTATTGAAGTTGCAGACGTTTCCCGAAATGTACAAGAATATATACAAATTTCTAACAATAATAAACGCCTAGGTCGCCGAGGAACAACTATAGCCTAGATTGAAGATCTTTCTTTGAGATTGATTGAGGAGCATTTCATCTCGCTCGCTATACGAGGCAGTCTCTTCACCTGCGGTCGGGCGGCCTGTACCCTGTCATTAGAAGCAACATAAGAACCCACAGCCAGGTGATAGGGTATGCGCCCGTCTGGATGGCTACCACGATAAGTCTAGAGTATGCAGCAACAGCAACTTTGAGTTATGTTTTGACATCAGTGGCCAGGTTCCAGTTTCTCCTTCAAGGCTGGCAGCAGATTGGCAGGACCTCTGGTACTGCTAATGTTCATAGGCCATTGTAACCATTGCTTCTTATTACCTGAAATCGTTAAATTGCCAGCTTAATGTCTTCCAAGAATTCGCATGAAATACCAACAGAAGAAAGAAATTATTATGACGTCTTACGACGGTATGAACAAAGTCATTAGCGCGATCAATAGATCACTCAAATTCAAAAGGGTAACAAGACATTAGATTAGTATCGGCTTGCAACACTATATGCAGCTACTAGAGAGAAGCGTGCCCAGAAGGCTGGTTGTATTTCCGCGCTGTATTAAGACCAGATGAGATTCGCCCGATCCCCAGCCCCCTTAGACGCCTCACATTATTAATGTACATCTCCAAATCTAATATATAAAATTCTCGTGTCACAGTTTTCGTTGCCATACTCCTCCGAAACGGTTTGACCGATTTTGATGAAATTTTTTGTGCTTATCCGGTATCTATGAGAATCGGCCAACATCTATTTTTCATCCCCCTAAATGTTAGGGGTAGTCCACCCCTACATTTTTATTTTAATTATTAGACAAAAATTTTAATTTCTATTTTTTTATGATACAACATACAAAAATACATACAATCCACAATTTTCACCCTTCTACGATCAACCCTTATTTTTTACCGGGCAGGACGAAGTCTGCCGGGACAGCTAGTATATGTATAAATTCGGTATATGTATATATAGAATATAATATAATATGACAGCTTCCTTGAATACATGAAATATTCTAGTAATATTACTTTTAATAGAAGTTCTATAATAGAAGTCGTAATAATCAAATGACCGCTTACAAAGTTGCTGCCAAGGAGCTCTTTTTAACAAATTTAGAATGGCCCATTTCTGGGAGGAAAATTGTATTAAAATACCTTTCATTACCTTTATAACAAACCTTGTACCAGTTCTAGGTGTATCTAGATGCTTCAATGATAAATATAGGTCCTGCTGTAAACTAAAGTAGGTAATTTCCTTTTCGTGCCAGACATAGTACACGCGTGACGGGTTTATTCCACTCTGCTCCATTGTGTATGAGACCACGTATTATAATATTCAAATATTTCGGACTTTCACTAAATTGTCCATTATAAAATAATTTTACTCGCTATCTGTACAGGAATGAAGAAATAATATTAATTCCTGCGGCCGGGTGGCCTATCGTATAAGGCGACAGTGTAATCTAAAGACAGGTAGTATTTTGCCCGACGTTGGTGCGGCTACGTTTATGAAAAACAGCTAGTTACGCGGGAAACGTCTGTGCCGCCTGTGCTAGGTTTCGATAGCAGGGATAGACTCAAGAATAGCTCACTTAACGCCGTAATTAATGTGTATTAAGTGAAATATTCACATAGAATATTGGAATATTATATATTATAATAAGTCGTGGTAGCGTAATGGTTAGTGCACGCGTCCCAAACCCAAAGGGCGCGGGTTCGATTCTGGCCGGAACGCAAGCACAACTTAGGCATTTTTCTAAACTAATGTGCATATTGTTACAATTACCATGTGCTAAAAATGGTGAAGGAAAATATCGTGATGCAACCTGCACACTGAGATACCCGATGTGTCAAATCTGCCAAGCCGCCTTGGACAAGCGTGGCGGGTATATTGTCCATTCTTCTATAATGGGAGGCCCAAGCCCAGCAGTGGGACGTTTATGGGCTGTTATTATTTATTACTTAAGTGGAATATTAATATGTCGCTTATGATTATTAACTCCAATCCAGCGGCCGGGCGGCCTGTCGTAAGAAATGACTCACAACCAGGTGGTAAGGTATTTATCTGCCTATATGGCCACCACCCCTGGATTAGAGTTGACCATCATGTCAGCATTGAGTTGTATTTCGTCACTAGTGGCCACTGTGGTTAGGTGGCAGTATTACAAAGTTCACCCTGCCGGGAACCAAATTCTGGCCAAGTTGCGTTGTGTTCAATTAGACAATACAAAGCTTAGAAGCACAGGATATCAGAAGTCGTAAATTAATGCGTAAATTAAATTTAAATAAGAAATTGGATATTTGACAAATATTATAGTTTTAGCAAATAATCAAGGCGAGCGGATTTTACTGGTGGTTAAACATTTAAACGCATACTGCGATAGTGCGCATGTCTGATGGAACGATCAGTTGACAGCGTGTCCTCAAATCATAAGTTTTTGGTCTCACGTACACATAAATTAACACGTTTACCACAACTAAGCTCACTTGCATTCGTGGATTGCAACCCGCCATATATAATTACAATATTTTTCAAAACAGTCTATATAAAAGAGACATAAAACATCAAGTAGGCACTGGAATGTTATCAAAACGCAGGCAGAATCAAAAGTGTCTAGGCAAGCAGATTCACAGCTGAAGCCATTAGTTACGCGTTAAGATGAGTATATTTCAAACTATGGTAGTAGACACTGTGCCAGACAGTAAGTATTGTTACGAGTACAGGACTCGAATTGAAAATGCTGTTGGAATTACTATAGAATTTATTAGAACTATACAAACACGTATAACATAGGTTCAAATATAACTGAACACAATCAATTCAAACGTAATGCCCGATTCAATAACACGCGCAAGGTCCGTCACTATATAGGTTATCGAATGTTCACACGTCTCGCCTTGATCGTGGTTCTCGCTAGACTGTCTCACCCCTCCGTTTGGGCATTGTTTTATACTAGACTATACAATATGTCTCGACACAATGCTTAACAATAGTTTCTAAGATTCACACCTGGTTAATGACTATCATAAACGATTACAACACACAATAGGATATTTTTTTAATTACAAATTTTAAATAAAAAGGTCCAAATGTCGAAAGGTAATAAACTGTAGGGGTGCATTTACTTTTGTTGGCCTGTAACTGTACAATACTTTATATTGATGAATTAAATATATTAAAATTTACAGAATAACATTCGTTCTAGATATAGTAAGAAAGAAATTAAACAATGTGTAATTGAGTAATACAAACATAAAATATCTGTGTGTCTTTCATATTTTGCTTCCAAATAATTAGGCAAGGAAAGATGATAATACATAAAAATGAAAATGTGTTAAAAGACCTTCCTTGTATCTGACATTAAAATTTTAATATTAGAAATAAATTATTTTATCATTACTTTTTTAAAATAATTTAAAGCTACTATCATAACCTAGCATTTACCCTACGACCTGGAAAATGCCCGCATTTGCCCGACTGGATGGCTGCCACCCCAGGTCTATAATATGTCACCACAACAACCTTGAGTTCCGGCATTAGTGTTCAGGTTCCAGTTTCCATTAAGAGAACAGCAGCGCATTTGTAGCACTTTTGGTGTTGCAAATGTCCATACGAGTAGGCGATGGTAACCGCTTTCCATAAAATGGGCCATTTGGCTGTCTGCTGAACTCAAGCAATAAATAAATACACGTGCAAAATCAAGGCGGTTGTGACATTTATTTTTATATTTATGATGATCAAAAGTATATTTATTGATTAGGTGTTGTATATTTAATTTAAATCTAAGGTTGCAACAGTGGTACAGTGTGGAACAAGCCCTTCGTTGAGAATGTATGGAGACATTTTAATTTGCCTCTTGGGCGTTAGTGTAAATCTTAGAGCAGCATTCAAGGTTTGTGTGAAATGGTGAAATGGAGAAATGGTGCATGTTGCAGACAAAGTTGAATGCATTGCACTAGACATTTCTTGAGCTACCTATTTTTGCAGTACTCCCTTGTACTTGTTGTTATACGATTTCTCAACGAGTGCACTGCTTCCAGAACTATATGTCTAATTATTTGGGGAAACTCTGTTGACGCGGACAGTGTTTGAAGCTCATAAAAATGCTTGAGAATGATACACGGGGCACATTTCTTCAATTACTGTCGCCCACTGTTTATAATATCAGCCCATAAATGTCCCACTGCTGGGCTCGGGCTTCCCATTATAGGGGGAACGGACAGTATACCCGCCACGTTTGCCCAAGGCGGCTTGGCAGGTTTGACACATCGTTTAGCCCGATGTGCAGGTTGCATCACGATGTTTTCCTTCACCGTTTTTAGCACGTGGTAATTGTAACAATATGCACATTAGATCATGCATGCGTTCCGGTCAGGATCGAACCCGCGCCCTTCGATTTAGGGTCGGGTGCGCTAACCATTACGCTACCACGACTCCCACCGCTATTTAAAACATATAAGTCATTGACACTGTCATGCTTATATATAAAGCAGATAGCATTTTTGTTAAACAAAACCCAGTACAATTTAGAAGAAATCAAGACCATCGAGAGAGGATACTCTGTGATCAAATAAACAATATAGTGGTAGTACTTCTATGTAACCTATGCCTGTCTGTCCAATGTCCCCATTAATATATAATAACCTTCCTGAGACATTAAAATAATTATCAATAAAAAAAATTAAAATCACACAATTGGCTAATTAACATATGTATTATATAATTAATGACTTTTAATGACAATAATAAAATTAAACACAAGCGTCATAAAATATATAATTAAGTAAATAAAAGGATATGTGAAATGATATTAAATTGTCTATTTTTAAATTTGTGGGCCTAATAAGCAAATAACATGTGTAACGGTATATTTCTGATATATGGTGGAAATACCAACGAAGCGGACGAAACCCTATGCTTCCACATTCATCATACGCACCGCTGAAGAATGGAACTCTTTACCGTCGTCTGTTTTTCCTGCAGAATACAATCTAGATGTCTTCAATCAAGTCTCGCATTAACAGGTATCTTCTAGGTAAGCGTTCCACCGTAGACTGTATTTTCGTCTGACAGGCGCAATGTCAGTCAAAGCGAACGTTATCATTATAAAAAAAATGTCCTAACATGTATATTATTGTGAAGCAAATAAAAAATCGATTGATTGAATAATATATTATTATTAACATTTATTATGGTATATTATACATACTTTGCCATGCCACTAATCATCGTGTCATCTCTTGTCAAAAGAAAATTGATTCAAATATCAATTAAGTTTCCAATATAAAATCTATACATACAGATTAATTGAATTGAAGTGTCTGTTTGTAATGTCCAAATCAAAATGTGAATAAAATTAGGTGGATAATTCGGATCAGGAGATTCCATTTTTAGAATTTGTAGAATTTTTGTCTATCTGTCTGGATGTACCGGCTAATCTCTGATATGGCTGAACCGATTTTGAAGAGACTATTACAGACAGATAGTTGATATAATAAGGAGTAACATAGGCTACTTTTTTGATCCACACTTATGAAGTCGCGCACAGATATTAATTTAAAAAATGTATAAAAAATTGACTCATACAACTAAGCTTAATTATGATGGCTTTGCACTTCGCCTGTGTCATGTCAAATAAATAAGAATGCATTGAGATGTTGCAATTGTCGCGCGGCAGATGCCCTCGGTGAGTTTCTGGGCCGTAATGTCAATGTCGCTCGATCGCGGCCACTGGTCGTGTGTACACATTTAGTAGTCATGCGGCGAATTATCGATAATTTTGAAAATTTACTAAATAAAATCGTAAACTATAAAGCGATCCCTTTTTCATTAATTCAAAATTTTTTAAGTAAAATAAGGTCCACTAGAGAACACTTTTATAGGTCATACATGCTTCGCAACGTGTTATTACTGTTAAGGAGAAGAAGTGGCGAGAAACACCCCAACAATCCCCGAAATTTACTTGGCGCGTCATATGCGAATATTAAATAAGATCATCAGATTTCGATATGGATTTTACGCCTGATTTTATTAGAGAGGTAATTGTTTATTTAACCACTAAGTATTTATTTACTCGCCTCTTGTTCGAAATGAAAAGGTTAATACTCTGGGTGTTAACCTTGGACGAAGGACCTATTTAGGCACTCAAACTAATAGCATGCCTAAATAAGTCACTTTCATCTACCCCTTGTTCATGCACACAAAGGAATAATTTGTAAAAAAATATATCATAAAATGTAACATGACTGTATTACTTTCAATTCTTTATAACATTCAAAACATCGATACCTGAGTCATCGACATTGCCCAACTCTAGAATAATTTGACAAAAGTCCTACAAAGGCATAATTTATTTTTCAAAAAATTTTACAACGTATAATTTGGTTTTGGTTATATGTAAATCGGGCCAATGTTTAATAAATAACGGAAAGAGATAAAAAAGGTTTTATCACCGAAATTGTATGTAAAATGGTGATCTGGCCCGAATATATTCTGATGTTTTGTTTTGATTATCTTTTATCCTTTTTTGTCGGTCATGAAATAATTCGGACAAAAATATCGCTAATTTTGCTCGTAATCATGATTTCGTTATTACAATTTAAAAATAGCTGTGTACTCTTTTTTGTATTTTAAAACATTTTCTTTTAATAAGTGACATCATAAAGGTAAAGGTAAGGAAAGGAATGCTCCGGTGGTTCGGGCATGTGGAAAGAATGTATGATCAAAGAATGACTAAACAGATATATAATGCAAAAGTGGATGGATGCAGAAGTCGCGGAAGGCCACGACACACCTTCCATGATCAAATTGATCGTGTATTAGCAGAAGGTGATGTCAGGAGCCTTAAGAATAGACGAGCGTGCATGACAAGAGCTATGAATGTCAAAGAAGCAAGTGAGGTGTGTAAGAATAAGCCTGTATGGCACTCTGTTGTTCGTGCCTACCCCGCAAGGGACCTGGCGTGAAGTTATGTATGTATGTATGTATGTAAGTGACATCATTTTTGTACTTCATTAAGATAATTTTTGGTTTAATACAGGGGTCGACAACCTGCGGCTCGCGATCCACATGTGTTATACATCGAGGACTTCATACCAAATGGGCGTATAAACAAAAGTGCAGTTTTACACAATGCACAAAATGGTGAACCAAACAACACTAGTTGATCGTATAAGGCTGAAATTCGGAATACCGTTCTTCTAAGGTACACTTGCATACTGGTTCCTCCTAAATTGTAACATACATATTTTGTAAACAAAAAATTGCATTTTTGCGTATACCCCTATATGTCATTTAACTCCTTAATATGTAAAAAAAGATATGGCTTCCATTGAGTTTGTTTACCCAATTGTTTGCTATTGTAGCACAAGTTAGTCTTGTAAGTTAATAAGTTATTGTTTTCATTTTTATTTATAAAAGTAATTATCTAATAATGTCACTTAAATATTAACTTTTTGTTGTGAAAAACACTACTTGTATATGAATAAATATCATAACACTTAATTTATGCAAGTAATATATATTGTGGCAAGAAAAAAATTGTGGCTCTTTAAAAACTTTGAAATTTCGTAAATTGTATTTTTGACTCTTCCCACTCAAAAGGTTGCCGACACCTGGTATGATATTTCTAGCGGCCCGTCCCGGCTTCGAACATGTGGACATATTTTTTAACATTTTGGGATAAATGTATAAATATTATATTTTTTTTAAGTTTTCGCGACTAGTATAGATAATAAAACTATGTTTTAACGGTTTAAATTTTTCCTCCCACCCATTTGAATATTATATAAAATATTAGAGCTAGGCATGTTTTCTGAAGAGTTTCTTGAGCCGATTCTTCTTTTCAAGCCATAACATGTTGCGAAGCGGTGATAAATTAAATTAGGCTCCCATACAGTAAATAATGTTGGCGGTAGGCTAAATAAAACTTTGACAATACTCATTGACGCTTCACATCTTTGACTTCCGTGATCACGGCTAGTGAAAAGTGGCCGAAACGTAGGAATGATAAAATACAAAAATTACCGCGCTTAAAACCGTTACAACGTAGTTTTATTATTTATAAATATAGCCTATATGACTCAAAGATATAAGTATTTTTTGTTTCTTACAAATATACAAAAGTACAATTTTTTCCTTTAGTATTTTCAATAATGTTACTAGAAGGTGATGGAATCTTCAATTTTTTAATATGGTTGATAAGACTTAGGAATGGCCACAATATGTATTTTTGATATTTTTCTTCTTGCTTCCTTTCACTTTGGATATAGAAATCAGAGTGACCTTTTTAAACATAATTTCACTGTATTCTTCTGGTTCTTCTAGGTGCTGCGTCTTTCAACCAAATAAGTTCATTTGTTTGAACGAAGTAATTTAAGGTAACTGACGGTAAAGTAGTAGTTATCGTTACAGTTAAGTTATAGTAGTAGTTAGTCATACAGTGACCAGTTAAATCTTAACTAGAATAATAGGTGATGAGACAGGCTAACATACAGACACACAAATAACTATTATCTATCTGATGTAGAACTCCTCTGACTTTTAGACAAGTTATTGATATATTTACCATTAAAAAGTATCCTTCAGTAATTTTATTTATCAATTCATAGACCAAGTTCACAATAATACGAGAAATAAATCTTAATCAAAAATGGACACTCAACTAGGAAAAGAACAAAAGTAATAGTAAATTAAACACATTAAAATTCAAATTTAATTTATCACAACAGTTCTGAAAAACAAGGAAAACGGAAAACCAGGAAAATGTAGTGAAAACTAATGAATAACTTCGTTTAAAATATTTTGCAACATCTTCAATTCAAGAACGTTTTGTTTTAAATTCTTCACATATTTCGATATTAAGATGAGTAAGTACAGAACAATGCACTTTCGTGAGCTAATTATGACGAATCATATCAGTCGTCAAATTAAGGAAATTCCCTTATGAGTACCATAGTCATTAGGGACTGCCTTCACGGGAGCGATATACGACTTCTATATGATTAGAGTATTCCCCGCATTTTTGCTTTAGCATCAAAATTAATATTTCACGAGCTCTCGCATTTTTTGAGATAAAATTATTGTTGAACAGTCTATAATAAAATGTCAACATCAAATTATGTTGCATATGACGCATTTTAAATACCTCATAAATAATATTAGCATCTTTAAAGAGACTAATAAGTAATTAAAATGTAACCTAAATTAACTAAAAGTATCCAGTAATAGATACTTTCTTAGTAAAGTATCTATTAACACCTCTATTAAAGCCTTTATTATTATTGTCTCTATTAAAGCCATTTTATCAAGCTTTATTAAGGCGAAGACACTTTATTTATATGTTCTTTAATAATAGTTAGCACTACACTTTCGTTTGATTTATAGCACTAGAAATAGTATATTTTTATTGCACTTCAATTCATAGACAAACAAAAGAAGAAGAGACCTTATCGCTAAAAAGCGATCTTTTCCAGGCAATACTGAGCTTAGATTATAAATTTTCTTAAAATTGATGGTGGGGACCATTATAAATAAATTTTAATTGTCTATTTATGATGTCAAAATAAAAATGTGAGAAAAATCAGGGAGGATAATAAAGACCAAGAGATTCCTAAGATGCAATGTCTACAATTATTGTCTCTCTCGATATTCCGGATAATTTTTGAAACGGTGGGACCGGTTTTGACGGGACTTTCACTGGCAGATAGCTGTTGTCATAAGGTACTCAGGCTACTTTTTAAAAAAAATTGTGGAGTTCCGCGAAAAAAAATCCACGCGTGCACAGCTATAGTAAAATTATTTTGTCCGTGCAGTTTGGGTCATAAATAATCGGAACAGTGAAGCGAGTATTTCGCTCTCTCTTCCACTCACGGGTCTTATGGGCAGGCATAGTGATACGCATTATTGTTGTCGCGTTCTAGATAGTGTAATTACTTTTGTCATTTTGTGGGTTAGTGATATTAATGAAAGAAAAAATAGATGAAACAACGTAATTATTAAAATAAGAATAATAATGATTTACAATAAATTATTAATTAGGTATTTATGTATTAAAAAACTATAAGTACAAAAGTTTACAATGTAACAAGTTATATTAAAAATGAATATAAATACTTATATCTAAGTATAAAATTAACACCAAAAAAGATAATAATGATCTTTATAAGAATGATAATCTTTCTTTGACAAGAATGAGTTTTTATCGATAATGGCGTTGCGCCCGCGCCACATGTTCACCGCCTTAGCCGGGCTGAGGCCGAGCTTTATTTATGACCCAAACTGCACGGAGAAAATAATTCTACTATAGTGATAAATATACACAGTAGGTACATGATAATTTGATTTTTTTTACTCTTTCGATAAAACTTCGAAGGATTTGAAATAACAAGTTCTTAACGGTCATTTGACACAGTGTTATTTATAAACAAAATTTGCGACTTTTTTGTCGCAATCGTGTACACGAACCACCAAACATTATTTTGTTGTAAACATAACTTTTCTTTTACAGAGGAATAATCCCAATTATTATATGCATTACGGCGATGTATTTATAATATGGGCTCAACAACACGGAAAGATGGACGCTTGTTCTTTTTTTAGTAGTGATGGAAATTTATGAGGTCTTTGCATTTATTATTTGGGAAATTGTCTTGTTTTTCCCAAATATTATTTGTACAACTTTTTATTTGTATAAGCATTAAACTTCAAAGGAAATTATTTATCAACGAGAATTGATTTTATATTAGTGCTTACTGGTGGAAAGTTGATTCTTTTTTGAAAATCAAACTCGGTATAATGGACTGTATGATTATCTATACATATAAAAGAAAGTCGTGTTAGTTACACTATTTATAACTCAAGAACGGCTGTACCGATTTTGCTGAAAATTGGCGGGGAGGTACCTTAGAACCAGGACATAGGATTTTTTTATGCCGTTGGAACCGGTAGGTGGCTCTGAGGTCGGGTTCTAGAATCCTCCTAATCACCTGGACCGATTTTGGTGATTTTGTTTTTGTGTGTTTGAGCGGTTCCTGGGTGGATTAAATACACAACTGGAACCGGTAGGTGGCGCTGGTATTGGGTCCTAGATTTTTATTTTTTCAGAGCAGGTTATTATTAAAATATTACATAAATTAGAAATATACATAAAGAAATTAAAATGTATTGAAATGACAAATTATGCGAGAGAGTAACTCGTCAATGAGAATTACATCATTTTGGCCTCCAAAGCCGCTTCTATATCCCGCGTACCGTCCGACGTGTAGCTGCTAATTATGCGAGTTATATTATATATAGCATAAGTCAATAATGGATCTTACTTTGTAGGCCAAGCTTATACAAAGAGAATGAAACAATTAAATTAATTTACTTTGAAATTAGATATACATTTTTAGATAGATATAATGACATAGATTTGATAATAAATTTTAAGTCAAATAAACAAGAGAAACATACATTTTTATATATAAGAAAGAAGAAGATTGTTAACACCAAAGCCGTACGAGATCAGAGTGAAGTGTGATGCATGTAGTGTGTATGTGAATGAAGTTAGACACTCGTGCTATCCACTTCCCTCGATAGTGTCCTGCTAAATTAAGCGTGGGATTAGAGCTTAAACTATTAATTTATCAACTCAAAGAAAGTGCAGCAATAAAAAGGAATATATACAAACACGTTCCCCCACCAATGATTTTTCCGCACACCGCTGCCAAAATATTTTCGTTTCGTGGAAAATTTACATTACTCGAAGCGAATTTTGACTTTTATAGGGCAGGGTTATAAAATTTGGATTTTAATAAAGCAAATGGATGTGGCCGATGACAGAATACACCGGATGAATTGGCAACGCTCGCTGTAACGGTTTGGTTTTTCAGAAAAACAAGGCTATTTTCTTGTGAACATCGTTTACTGTTTTGGTGATGTGATGATAGACTAATTTCATACTTAATGATATAGACCAAGTGCGTTGTGTCCCACACCCAAAGGAGGATTTCGTGAAAATAATCAAGGTCATAAGACTCATGGATCGTTTGAGTCACCTATCATCCGACAAGAGGCTGTCCACGGGTTGACAACGCATTGTCGATTAGTGACCCTCGAGTAGTTAATGTTCCTTAAAGCGAGCGGAAAGTCTTAATAAAAAAGCAAAAATAAAAGTTATGTGGACAATAGTAAAAACAACACTTTTCTTTTCAGATAAAAAGCAGATTTTCCAGGTATTAGGGCATTTCCCAACTGGAAGTCTACCATAGCTGGTCTAAAGCATGTCGCCATAACAACGTTGAGTAGTGTTCTGATATTAGTGACCAGGTTCCAGTCATCCTTAAGAGAGCAGCAGCGCATTTGTAGCACCTTTGGTGTTGCAAATGTCCATAGGCGATGGTAGCCGCTTTCCATCAAGTAGGCCGTCTGCCTGTCTGCTGAACTTCTGCAATAAAATGGCTAATATACAACGGACCACTCCGATCCCAGACACCCAGTCCATAGTAAATAACAAAAAATTCGTTTTTAAAATTTACCATTCCAGGATACAAACCTGGACCCTCTTCGTTCCAGTCGGCAATAGAGGCTGTCAGAGTCAAGTGTAATTAGCAAAAATGGGTGCTAGGAGTTAAATTCAGTAACATACAAGAGCTGATGAGTGAAAAGAATTGCAGATGACTTTATCAACTGCTGCATAGATATCGTAAAAAAAGTAATGTCATAATAAAATAGATAAGTGTACATTTAAGCTTATATTTAAATATATAGAAATAAGCAAGTAAGTACAAAAATAGTATATAGAAACTATATAGTAAAAACAAGAAGAAGTAGTATATCTAGGTTTAAGAAAGGAGGATGTATATTAGGACCCGTGTAATAAAGGAAGGAAAAAGAGAAAGCATAAAAAGAAAAAGAGAAACAAGGATATAATCATAAATCTATATATATAACTAGCTGTCCCGGCAGACGTCGCCCTGCCCGAAGTAATAGGGGTTGATCGTAGAAGGGTGAAAATTGAGGATTGTATGTATTTTTGTATGTTGTATCATAAAAAAATAGAAATTAAAAATTTTGTCTAAAAAATAAAATAAAAATTTAGGGGTGGACTACCCCTAACATTTAGGGGGATGAAAAATAGATGTTGGCCGATTCTCATAGATACCGGATAAGCACAAAAAATTTCATCAAAATCGGTCAAGCCGTATCGGAGGAGTATGGCAACGAAAACTGTTACACGAGAATTTTATATATTAGAAGATAAAACTGTAGAGGTCGAATTTCTGTACAATGAAAAAAAAATGCTAAAAACCGAGTCGGGGGGATATAAGAAAAATAGAACTAATTTAGATTTTTTTCAATGTTTTTGTTTCTCTGTTTGTATGTTTGTCTGTCTGTTTGTACCGGCCAATCTCCGAAACGACTGAACCGATTTAAATGAAATTTTATATGATGGTAGCTTATATACTTGGTCAACATATAGGATACTTTTGATCCCGAAAAATTAAAGAATTCCCGTGGGATAGTTAAAAAACCGCACCACGCGGACGAAGTTGCGTGCATCAGCTGGTATATAATATATATAATAAAAAACCTAAAGATAAAGAAAGCAGGATAACCTTGTCCGTCCAGCAGAAGGGATTAAAAAAACAAAAAAATGTAATAGTTGGTAATCATATAGATTAATAGAACATTTTCGGATTCTGAGTGCGGCTATAAGAGTTATAAGTTGAATGTCAACGTGGCCGGCCATCGCTCCTGCACCAAACATTGTCCAAAACAGTCTTAATATCCATGTAAAATGCATCATTAGTCACCAAAATCAATATTTAATTAACCACAAACGACGTTAATGAACTTTCATATGAGTTCAATAAACAAAGATTAATATTCAGAGGGCATAGTCGTCGTGTAGTGAAAAGACACTCGCGCCGTTGGGTCCCAGTAAATATTTGCCAAAGAAACAATATTATTTTTGTTAGGCACGCGGCTCGGCAGTCCGAGCAATTTGTAGTCGATACGGGTCCATCTGTGTCAAAGATTATAAATAGCCAATTTAAACAGAGGCACCAGTTCATACTAAGCAATGACTTTTATACCTACTATAAAACAATGAACACAACTACCTTTACCTTTAATTCTTTTTCCTTTTATATATTTAATTGATAGAATTCAAATTCGAAAGTTTTTATTTAAAATAAGTTCCTCTGGGGAATACTTTTTGAAAGTCATACATGTAGGTTAAACTTTAATTTTACTTCCTAGTCTATGTACACCGCTTCGCAACGTGTTATTGCTGTTAAAGAGAACAAGCGTCAAGAAACTCCCCAGCAACACGTCTAGCTAAAAATTGTTTTTTCTTTGTATTTCTTGTTCTATTTATATCTCGAGTTCTTTTTTTATAAGTTTAATACAGAAATATGTTACAGAATGACTTTTGAAGAATTAATGGAGTTGTAGCAAACAGTGCATATTCAATAAGACAGAGACACAATAAAAGTAACGAAAAATATTACTATAGTCATAATAAAGACATGACTCACTACATTTTTTTATTTGTTTTGCGGCAACATATCTCCATAAATTCCTTACAAGCTTGGCAAGATAATTTATATAAAATATGGTATAAGAGGTTGGAGCAAGCTGCTATGTAAGTATGTATGAAGTTTTGTCATTTAAGTATTATCAATAGTGTAGTATCCCTTTTTTAGCGAGATACTTTTTAGTTTGGTTTTTAATTTAGTGAAAGGCAGATAGATCTAACATTTCACTCGATTAACTTCAATCTTATTGAAGAAGCGTATACCAACCCCCAAGAAAGAGGACAATACTTTTTGTAATTTAAAAGATGGCAATATCGGTCTATTACGATGCCTGGTTTTGAAATTGTGAACACTCGTATACTGCCTGTAGGGACTCAAATTCTTACGAATATAAATTATATTATTCATCAAATTATTTCAAAGTAAATATTTATTTTTCAGTCTTAATATTTTCATTATTTCTTGTAGTGGCCCTTATTTGGCCGCATTCGGCCGCTGTCGCTGCTCACGTGCAAAACTTTTTTCAGCGTAGAAGTAAAGATTAGTCGTGCGTTGGAGCAAACATACACAAGTTTTTATTTTATATCTATAAACTGATATGTAGGACATTGATGTATTATCTTGATGGTTGATTGGTGTTGATTTATGAGTTTTCTAATTATACGTTTAACTGGAACTATGGTTTTTCTTGAGGCGGCTATGACCGCGGTAATGTACAAAACTTTCTAATCATTTCTACTGCTATGAAAAAGTAAATGAAATTATAAATTGGTTTAAATGTACCGTTCTGTATTAGCAACTTAATCTATGGTCTGTGTGTCATCGAGTCGACTCACGTAGCCCGGCGCACCGCACTAAGCCCGCTTGGAGCGATGCATAAAAACTAACAGCTTCGAAGTTTGAAATTCAAATTCGTAATATATCGATGCTTACTCCAATACGTCTGGTTGCACTCAACTGTAGACGGCATATGCTAATTTTCAAAGGCTTTAAAAGGTTTTTCGGATCTAAAATTTAGTGATGTAACGGTGTCTGGAATAATGTAATTAAGCTTTTAACATACCTTATCGCTCCATATGAGATAATTTTATAGTTAACTAGCTGACCCAGCGAATTTCGTACCACCATATTTTCTAAATTCCTAAAAGACTGTTTCATGACACAAAAACAAAATCACCAAAATCCGTCCAGATTAGGAAGATTCTAGAATCCGTCTCAGCGCCACCTACCGGTTCTAATTGTGAATGTAAGCTATCCGGGAACCCACTCAAATACACAAAAACAAAGTCATCAAAATCGGTCCAGGTGATCAGGAGGATTCTAGAATCCGGTCTCAGCGCCACCTACTGGTTACAAGTGTTCATGAATTATTAACATTTGAAGTTTTCAAACAATGGGGATTACCCTCTGATTTTATATTTTTATTACGTAAAATAGGGTATTTTAAGTTTTAGTATCTTTGAATATTTTTGTATTTTAAGCATTAGTTTTTTTATAATTCGATTTCAAAAGTATTTATCCGATGACGTCATAAGGGACAAGTTTACATTGATTTCTTTGCCTAGAAACTAAAAATAATAAAAATAAATTTTATCTATGTATAATCATAGTAATCTGTGCTACTATACAAATGTCACTGTCAGTACTCATTACGTATCGTGATCATTTTAGTGTTTTTTGTCGGTAGGCTTATAATTTTTCGTGTTCAACCATTATTATTTTTTATAGTTATCGTCAAATTTTTTAAAGTGGTCTTTAGGCAAACAGAACTTAAATAAAATAATGTACAGCTAGATTTTTTTTACACCTGAAGCAGGCAAACAGGCAGAAGATTAGATTTAGTAAGGTCAAATAAAGGTCAAACGCATTTCTTACAAAATACAAGAAGATCGTACGTTTTTTGGAATTTTAACTAGACAGAAATGATTAGGGACACTGTTTCTCGAAATGGTTTTTCAAATAGCTAGATTGAAAAAAAGTGAAAAATCCCAATTGTGTGAATCTTCAAACACATAGATACGAGGAGAAAACTAGACCAAAATATCGGAAGCCTCAAACATTGAAACGAAGTCCTTACTTCTTGCGGGTGCTTGAAAACACACATTCGCTAAACAGTTGATATTTTTAACAAGACCATTTATTTCCTAATGAAAGACTCAATGTCCTAGAGTAATCCGTTTGAGGACCAAGCCACGAAAGGCACAGAACCCTGGGGGATATTCCCGACCCGTGTGTAGGTTTCGCCAGATTGGGGGTGGTACTAGCGAGCCAAGGCAGAACTGGTGCCACACTATTGCCACTCCCCAGTTAGGGATACCCACTAAAATCCCTGGGTGTTCCGTCCTGCGCCTTTTGCCAGGGCTAGGGGCAATTGGGATTCCCGGCTCCGCGGCCCTCGGTGGCGTGGGCCAAAGCTACATCACCTGATTGACTACATTTTCCCCACATGACTAGTGGTTTTCATACAACGAAAAATTTAATTACCCTTAATAAAGATAATTGTTTACAACGTACAATGTATCATTAAGATAAATGTGACCAATATAAGTAATATATTTTATACTGTATAATACACGTAGTATATAAACTCGATTAGGCCGGAAGGTCGGGCGTAATTACAAGAAAATTATACTCAAGTAAGTATGTACAGTCGTGCAAAAAATCTTTCTGATCACCTTTCACTTCCAATTTTATTTTTACTTATTGTGTTTGTTTTGGGGTTGTCAAAACCGGATAGGTAAACCCCATTGTACCCCTATCTAGTTTACTCTACATACATTACAATACAAATAAAGAGAATCACTAATGAAGGACTCCACTTAAATAGTCCAACCTTTGAGATATTTCTGACGTGGGCTCATTTTATATTTTTGTATATTAAAATTAATATTAATGTAAGACCAATTGACAATAATGTGTATGTCTGTTAATTGTGTGTACACAGGGTATATTCCCAAAAAAGAAGAAGGAAAGAAAATAATTTTATTTAGAACAATTAAACTTATATGATACTAAGAGTTAACAAAAATAGACTTAAAAAAAACTTATCCTATAAGGGGAATCAGTGACAGCATAATGTCTGTCGACTGTCGACTGAATGTCGACCAGCGCTGATCTTCCACTGAGACCATAAGGTATCTCCACGGTAGACATTATATAACTCATAAGAACCACATAATTGTATACAACTACATATGCAGTTAGTAATATAAAATATAGTTTAGTAGTTAACAATACGTATATGATATATGTAAGTCGTGGTGGCGTAATGGCTAGCGCACGCGTCCCAAACTCAAAGGGTGCGGGTTCGATCCTGGTGGGAACGGATGCACGTTACCAATTACCACGTGATAATAACGGCGAAGGAAAATATCGTGATGCAACTTGCACATCGAGATAACCGTTATATAAAAGCTGCCAAGCCGCCTTGGACAAGCATGGCGGGTATATTGTCTATTCCCCACTATAGAATGGGAAGCCCGAGCTCAGCAGCGGGGCATTCACGGGATGTTATTATTATATATAATATATATTAATGTAATTACTGTAAAAAAAATGTAATCAAATACCACTTACGTGCAGAACTGTACATTCAACAAATCGCCTATTCCCTTGGCTTGGCATATTTAAATTAACCATAATGATAGTCATCAAGCGGTGCCACATCTCGTCCGCTTGATTTGTGAATTGTCTCAAATGGCAGTAGCTGATGATATTGTACCTATGGCCTCGGGGGCATTCGGTGAAAAATGTCATTGTACGTACATATTATTTCGTAAAGTTTAGGCCTTAGAATTTTTTATTTTAATAACCTTTTTAATGACATCATTAAAATTGACACTTTATGTAATTTCTATTATGTATTCTCTATTGTACACGTAATGTTCATACAAAATTATATGAAAGTGGTAATAAACAAAGGCGAGCTTAACCCGAAAAGAGTTTTCTTCCAGCAAACCTATGAGTCTAGCGTGAAGCGAACAAACAATAGGCAAGATTGTGTACACTAAAATATTTTAGGATTTAACTATGCAATATATACTATTACACCGTCGTCGTCAGACATTTGCAGTCCACTGCTGGACGTAGGCCTCCCCAAGACGGCGCTACTCATCCCTATCCTCCGATTTCCTCAGCCAGCATCTACCGGTGATCTTGCATAGGTCGTCGGCCATCGTGCTGGAGGGCGTCCGACACTAGGTTTACCGAGACGCGGTCTCCACTCCAGGGCTCGTCTGCTCCATCGGCCATCGGTCCTGCGGCAGACGTGACCGGCCGACTGCCACTTCAATATGCTAATTTTGCGAGTTATGTCGGTTACCTTGGTTCTCCTCTCGGATATCCTCATTTTTAATTGTATCCATAAGAAAAACACCCAACATAGCACGCTCCAAAGCCCCAACTTGAGCGACTTGGAACTTGTGGACTAATCCTGCCGTCAGTGTCCATGTCTCGGCCCCGTGGGTCAGGACTATTATATACTCGTGTATATATAAGATACATACATATATACATATGAAATGTACAATTTAAACATATAAAAATAATTAAACGTGACGCTCGTGAATCGCGTTCGTAATACCGAAGTAAGAAAGAGAGTTGGTCTGAAAGAAAATGTCGGGGTGAAGATAAGGAAAGGAATGCTCCGGTGGTTCGGACATGTGGAAATAATGTATGATGAAAGAATGACTAAACAAATATACAATGCAAAAGTGGATGGATGCAGAAGTCGCGGAAAGCCACGACACACCTTCCACGATCAAATTGATCATGTATTAGCAGAAGGTGATGTCAGGAGCCTTAAGAATAGAGGAGCGTGCATGACAAGAGCTATGAATATTAAAGAAGCAAGTGAGGTGTGTTAGAATAAGCCTGTATGGCACTCTGTTGTTCGTGTCCACCCCGCAAGGGACCTGGCGTGAAGTTATGTATGTATGTAAGAATAATTTAAGACAGATAGCTCTTTGACCTTTTTTGTAAAGCTACTCTCCGATGACTTATCTCGGATCGTATTTGATTTGAAACTTGATTGATTTTTGTTTCGTATTTCTTTTTTTCATTGAAGGAGTTCAGCAGATAGGCAGATGGACCACTTGATGGAAAGCGGTTACCATAGCGTTACCATACCAAGGTGCTATAAATGCGCTGCTGCTCTGTTAAAGGACACTGGAACCCTGTCACTAATGCCGAAACAGAACTCAAATTTCTTATGGCGACATACTTCAGACCAGGGGTGGTAGCCATCCAGTCACAGAAAAGAATGCATTGTCAAGTGTCAAGTTTAAAAATAAAATAATAATAATATAATAATAAATTTATTTAATTCCAAATAACATGGTTTAAAATTACATTTTTTAGAAGTAATTAAAACACAAATACAATACAATGTACAATATTTTTATGCTAGGTACATTTCTTGAGACTATTGAGTTGTCGGTTTGCCCCCAAACTAGGACAGGCCTGTATTTTGGGGGTCACATTCGGCCATGATTATGTTCTCGTTTTTTTATTTATTTATAGATTGGGTGAGTTGAGCTTATTAATTCAAATAATAATTAAGTTTTTTAGTTTTTTAATAATTTAGGGGTGCATTATATATATTTTCGTATAATGTGATGAGTGTGTTAGTGTGCGTGTGCGTGTGCGTGTGTGTGTGTGTGTGTGTGTGTGTGTGTGTGTGTGTGTATGTGTATGTGTGTGCGTGAAACAAAATAAAAATAACTAATTGTGTGGAATGTTTCATATGTGACTGTTGAAACTGCTTCTTTTTATTTAATTTAATGTGGTTTTGTACATCACGGAGTATTTTCAAGGATAAATTTGTGTTTAAGGAATAAACTATTGTTGTGTATAAATCTGCAATATAATAAAATTCTAAACATATGTCTGTACATTGAAGCTATTAGAAAAAAAAACATCTGGAATAGACTATATAAACGATGAAGAACATAAAACTTTTTTTAGATTTCTTATTTTTTAACAATCTGGGCCTAATCTGCCTGTCTGCTGAACTCTGTAATTTCATCCGTGCAGGAGAGGAGAAAAACTACAATTTCACGTGGCTGGGCAGTCTGTCGTAAGAGGCAACAAAACAGCCCACAGCCAGGTGTGAGGGTATTAACCCGTCTAGATGGGGTAATTGGGCTATCACCCCAAGTCTAAAGTATGCCGTCATAACAACCTTGAGTTGTGTTCCGGCATCAGTGACCAGGTACCAGTCTCCTAAGAGAGCAGCTGCGCATTTCTAGCACCTTTGGTGTTACAAATGTCTATAGGCGATGGTAACCGCTTTCCATCAAGTGGGCCGTCAGCCTGTCTACTGATCTCTGCAATAAAAAAAACGTTTCACAGCGTATACGTCTTCTTTATATTACTTTTTTTAAGTAAAAATGCGGTTCACGCTGTTTCATAACATTTCTCTTCACCTTAATTTTAGATGCCATACTTTAATTTATCTTCATCATAGAAATCTATCCCGGATGACACAAATCGAATGTTTTTTGTATGGAACATAACACACGCTGCGCATGCGCATGTAACTTGCATCGAATTGCGTCGATAGATGCGATCGTGCGCGCAATCCTCTCGCGCGGGGTCCACGACCCGAGCACTCGGTCAAGGTTCGCAATCGTTTCAAACAACACACCGATAGATGGCGTTGGCTGTGACCGACGAGGAATGAAAGACTGTTACACCAACGACACACCTGCGGAACATTCGGCGCAGATCTAAACTTGGCGGAAATTTCGCTGATGTGTCAGAGATAACTTAAAAAACATTGCAAGCATATTTAGCAGCAGTTTCCTTGCGGTACGCTAACCTTCAGACATATAAGAAAAACATCTCGACTCAATACATATGGAACAAATTGAAAAGAGATATTTGAAGTAAGGACTGATGAGGATGAGGAGTTTAAAAAATATATTATAAATTATAGATAACACTTTATTATGTACCAATACAAAAATGAAGTTAAAGACTACAATTATATCTAGTTATGTTGTACAAAAGGCGGTCTTATCGCTAAAAAGCGATCTCTTCCCGACAACCCCTAGGAATTTATTGAAATGATAATGGCGATGATGGCATACGTAACAACTTAGATATATACTAAATATACATACCACACAAAAACATATCTACAAAATATATAAATGTTTATGAATAAATTTACATGTCATATTTCAACGACAGGTAGTATTTTTATTTTTTGATCATACTTTAGCATAGCAACAGGAAGCGCGTTCCAAAGCTGTATAGCCTTTACAGTAAAAGTATTGTTGTAGAGAGGTAAGTTATGCGCAGGAGTGTTCAATTTAAGTTTAGTAGAAGAGCGTAAATTATGAGAGCACGAAAGAAATTCAAATCATTCTTTAAGGTAATGAAGAGTACTTGGGACAAATAAAATACTATAGAGAAAAAAAGGATAAACAAAGACTTTCAATGTAGAACCAAATGTAATCGACAAATTATGAGCCAATTGAAATGTTATATTTAGGGGAAGAGCTTATACAATCCACTATTTTTCCTTTAATCCTTCGCAAAATTGATGCCATCACGAATTCTACGAATATCCACTTTAAAAAGAAAACGCCGTCATCATCCATCAGTGTGCACGGAAACGTCTGGCATAGTGATGTGACTACGACAGAAGTGCGACTCGATTTTCGTAACTCACTTTGACAGTGACAGAACTATCAAAATTGAATGAACGAATGAATGAAAACACTATTGTTCACCAAAAAGTAAAACTAGGTAAATGTTGACAAGGAGCGGCCTCATCGCTTAAAGCGATCTCTTCCAGGCAGCCCCCTAAACTAAGGAAAATATCAAGATAACAGTGGCGGTGAAGACAATCAATAATATGAAACATACCAAGAAAGCAACTGAACGGATTTAACGGAACGGATGTTGATTATTCGATACGAAATAAACGATTCCTACCAAATAAAAGTATAGACAGAACCTAGGTGAACAAAAGCGTTAAATGAAGTGAAGATTTTTTTTAAAACCTGTGTGCATAAACGTAGTATACACGTGGTTTGCATCTGCGTGGTTAATAGTAACGTACCGAATGAGAAATATTTCACCTTTATCCGTTCGTTCAACGTACAGCGTTTTGCTGAAGTTGTATCCTACTTTAATTTACTTTAATATTGTTACATACCAAGAGAGACCCCACAGCTGCATGTTGTAAAAACGAATTCTTCGAATTTACTTCGTGTTTAAACTTTAAAAACATCTACTGTCATCGTACTTATTTTATGGCTGTAATTAGTGTCGAACGACTTAATCCTTGATTTTAGTGCATTGCCGAATGTATGGGTTAATGCGGCCCCTTTTATACAGTTTAGTATTAAACAATGCCCGAACTGCAGTCATTCGACGACCACGATACGATTAAAGACATGTAGTACTTTCGATTAGCGACACAGTGACGGACTTTGCGCATGTTGAATTGCATTGAATCGTGCAGTGTGGACTGGTTGCATCCAGTTTCATTTTGTACTTGTTTTATACGTGTTTGTACAAGTCTAGTAAATTCTATAGCAATTCCAATGGCATTTCTTTTAATTTGAGTCCTGTAGCTCGTAACAATATTATAATATTACTATAAATAACGCTCACAAATACTTTTGATCGAATTGCTATCAAGTCCCTACGAGTTACTATTAGTCATAACATATGACTTCAACTACCACTAAGTCGAACCCAGGGATCAGAATCCAAGCTCAACTAATATGACAATAAATCCCTGTAAGCAGCAAGCTGTATTTTCTTCACTAATAAGAAAGCACCAGCTACTGCCAGCATCCACCACTACAAGCAAGAGCAAGTGTACAGACTGTACATTGCAAGTTAAAAGCGGAAGATAGTGTGCAAGTATTTTTTTAAACGACGAATATTCAGTAGTCTATCACGACCAGCTGAGAGCACTAAAATGACTCGTCTGACTCGAATGCATGCAACACCACTATTCCGTTCGCCCGGAAGTGCGTTATTAGTTGAGAATCTTGTGTTTTGGTACATTGCCAAGTTCACGGCTAATCGTGTTGTGAAAAAATATAGTAACGATATTTTGATACTCCTCTAGAATGGTTATATTTTTTGTTTAATCTGAATGAAAGTTTGTAAGAGTTCATGATCTGTTTTTTAAACAATATTTTGAGACTTATAAACCTGTTATTATTGCGTGAGTTCAGCAGACGGCCCATCTGATGGAAGGCGGTTTCCATCGCTTATGGACGTTTGTAGCACCAAAGGCGCCAATGTGCTGCCGCACTCATGCTGGAACACAACTCCTGGTAGTTATGGCGGGATACTCTAGACCAACGGTGGTAGCTATCCAAACGAGCAATTAGCCTACCACCTGACGGATTGGACGACGCCGCCCAGCCGCAGGAAATTGTATTCTTTCTCCGTTCCGGCACGAATAGGACTTCTAATTTTCGTGTTATATTCATAATGGCTATTAACTTTGTTTATATACATATCACAGTTCCAACTCTGCCATCTTCATTTTTGCTACATTCCATATGAAAAAACCATAAATTTGTCCCTTTTTTAACGAAGTAAATATGGGTAATGATGTATTAGCTACCAAGTCTTGATAAATTTGTCACTCTACACTCCTCGAATTTATAAATTATTAGGTGAATAACTCCCACCATTACCCTGGCATGAGTCGAAGGAAAAACAAGGGGGACTTTAGCGACATTCTGACTTGAGTGGCGTAGCAGTTCTCCAGGTATGCTATTACCACCTCAACGTAATGAATCCCATAACGACCCTACCGCGTTTCCTCCCGCGGTGGCAAGTCCTCCTACAGATTTCCTTTCGTTGGCCTCCTTTCAGTCTGTTCATAAGAACAGGAATATAATCGAAAGATCAATAATAATCGATAGACAAATACATACATTTTATATCTCCAAGTAATTGTTATGTAAGTGTTATGGTCAAACAACGAATCACTCTGAGGCCGATCCCAGACTCCCAAACCATAGTAATAATTGAAAGTTCATTTACGCAATTTACCATGTCAGCAATTGAACCCGGAGCCTCTGTATTCTAGTGAGTGAACCGGCAAAGGCATAGTCCAATAAACCATATAGGCCGTCATATGTGTCTGCGATTAACAGAACCTTTTCATTCATTACAACCTCATTCTATTACTACATAATGTTACATACCGACAAAGACCGCACACTTGCATGTTGTACAAACGAATTCTTTTATTTACTTCGTGTTTAAACTTTGAAAATATCTATTGTTATCGTACTTATTTTATGGCTGTAATTAGTGTCGAACGAATTAATCCTTGTTTTTATTACATTGCGTAGAAACTTTTCAGTTGTGCTTGAACGGGTGCCCCTTTATCGGTATTATACAGTTTAGTATAAAACAATGCCCGAACGGAGGGGTGAGTCAGTCAAGCGACGATTACGATACTGGCAAGACTTGTATAATACTTTTATCTAGCGACATAGTGACGGACTTTTCGCGTGTTGAATTGCTGTGCAGTGTGAACTGGTTGTATCCAGTTTTATTTGTATTTGTTTTATACGTGTTTGTACAGTTCTAATAAACTCCATAGTAATTTCAACGGCATTTATTCTAATTCGAGTCCTCGCTCGCTCGAGCTCGTAACAATAATAATGCGTCTAATACGCAATACCTAATATTTTTTATATAAAATCTAAATATATAAAAAGTTGTAAAAACATAAAATTTACATCTGATATCGACACAGACTTTTAAATTTAATGCATTAACCAAACAAAATGTATCTCATATCTGTATAGATTTTGACAAGTCAACATGTCAACAGGGGTATGAGGCGAGTCGTGGAGAGGAGACGCCCCGCACATCCGCACAACGACCGAGTCGTCTTAATTTTACTGCTGTACGAGGCCGCATTGATCAACTTACCCATATCGATCTCGCTTATGTCGTTACAGGTAAAATAGCTTTAAGAAAAGGCCCCCGCCTCTGTGCTCGTGAGTGGAGATCGCTAGAGCTAAGATTTAAGCTCCAGGGGTGAAATTATCAATGGCATAACGTCGGAAGTAGCTTCGATGAACCTGTAGCTCACCTTACGACAATCCTTTGTCACTCACATCCATGTTACCCCTCACCAATCTTGTACACCATTTTTAGGGGCCCATGCAGTGTGTGGCGAGTCACCGTCTACCCGTTTTTTCCATGTTCCTCTTTTTATTATGCATACAAAAGATAAGTACCTGCCGTTCTGGAACCAAAAGGCATGTGCCGCGACGATGGCAGAAGACCGGATGGGATGACGTTAGTACCTTGGAAGTTGAGCCACCCCTTAGTGAAGGATGCCACTTGTGATGATACTGGCGGTGTCCTATCTTTCAAGTACGTTCACTACCGCCGGTTCTGATGTAGCCGAAAAGGAGGAAGCCCTCAAGCACACCAAGTACGCCGCTATCAGAAATTGCAACGTTTGGGGTGGAAACTCTGGGTCCATGGGGTCCTAACGCTCTAAAACTTTATCAAGACGTCGCCGACCGTTTAGTAGAAGTCTCACGCAACCAAAAGGCTGGGGTCTATTGTGCTCAAAGTATTGCTATTCAGCGAGGTAACGCCACCAGTCGTTTGGGAACGTTCTCGTTAAGTGACAGTGGTTTGGGACTAATATTTTATCTATAATTATTGCCTATTTTCTATGTAGTTCTAGTTTTTAATTTTAGCTTTCTTTTTCATACTTTAATTTAATGTATCGACAATTTCGTATGTCACGTCACAACACTAGAGAGTTGCCATCTCGACCTATCGCGACCTATACATAGAATATATATATAGGCTATGATCGAACGCATAATGTATCGACAATCCATATTTGTTATAACACATGCAGCTCGTAAAGGCGGCGTGTTTATTTTATTAAGCGGTCGTTTATATTACAGATGCATACGATTCCAAAATCACCTTGCACCGAGTTCGTGCACCGCAACGAGAAACATTATTTACGTATTAATAACGGATGAGTTTTGATTTTGATATCTTGCAGTACTGTAAACGACGGCTGAAATTGCGGAAGATAATTTCACAACTTACGGCTACAAGTGGTGTAAATATACAGATTTTCCGATCATTATTATACTATAATTTATGTATTAGATATATTATAGATAATCAAAATACGTTTTAACGGTTTTAAGCGCGGTAATTTATTTGAAAAAAAAAACCAACTGCCAGACCTCAAGACACTGTGAGTTCTTTCTGCGTACAACGGAACACAAACAAAGTTGATTAATCATTTGTTTTATTTTCCTTCCACCCATTTTAATATTATATAAAATTTTTAGAGCTAAGCATGTTTGCTGAAGAGTTTCTTGCGCCGCTTCTTCTCTTCAAGCCACAACATGTTGTGAAGCCGTGGTAAAATTAGATTAGGCTCCCATAGAGTAAATAATATCAATAAACAAAATTAAAAATAAATAATTAAAATGAACAAGTTAGCGGTAGGCTGAATAAAAACTTTGACAATACACGTTATACAAATGTCATCTTTGTCTTCCGTGACCACGGCCACTGAAAAGCGGCCGAAACGTCGGATAAACCAAAATAAAATAAATTACCGCGCTTATTCGTTAAAACGTAGTTTTATTAAGTTTAGTTATATTTATATTAGCTGTGCCCGCAACGTCGTCTGCGTGAAATTTGTTTACAAAACACCCCGATTTTGCAACATTATTAACTGGTGCTACACTCTTTTTGGTCTTAGCGTGATGATATATAGTCTATAGCCCTCTTCGATAAATGTAGGTACCATCCAACACTGAAATAAATTTTCAAATCGGACCAGCGGTTTCTGAGATTAGCGCGTTCAAACAAACTAACAAACAAACAAACTCTTCAGCATTGTAACATTAGTATATATGGTATTTTAACTTTCTTGTTTAAAAGTTTATTTTGAAAAGCACGCTGTATTCTTAACCCTGCAAACATATTAATAAAAGTTAGAGTATATTACACATGCCTGAGAAACTTCGTACGCGTTGCCATGACTACGTGTTTGTTAGTAATTTTAATAATAATCGGAGATGATGCTCATTCCCTGGAAGGTGGGCCGCCCCTTAGTGTGGGATGCTACTTGCGTTGACACTCTGGCGGCGTCCCATTCTTCAAGTACTACCTCCGGTTCTGCTGTAGCCGAACAAGAAGGCCTCAAGCGCCGCAAATATACCGCCCTTGAATTGGTTACGCGGTATTTGAAGCCTGGATTCTGGGTCCATGGGGTCCTAACGCTCTAAATGTATACCGTGACTTTGTCAAACAATGCCATGACCAGAAAGCTATCGTCTATTTTGCTCAAAGATTAAACGTTGCGATATAACGTGGCAACGCCTCGAGGCTAATGGGAACGTTACCGGTAAGTGAAAGTAGTTTTAGTCCAATAACTTTAGGTATTTTTTCCTTTTTTAGTTTTAGTTTGTACATAGTTAGTTTGTAGTTTATTTCAAGTTCATATTTATGGTAGACTTATGTATTTTTCTTTGAAAAATATCTTTAAATATCATATTAATTTAATAATAATACTGTGACGACCGACAAAGAACAATGTACACCTGCAGTTTATTACAATTCCGTTTTTGGACTTCTTTTGTTTACTTTGTGTTTAAAATGTGTAATTAGAAAAACATCCTATTGTTATTATACACGTATGGTCGCAGGTGTGCGAATAACGTTTTCTTGGAAAATTCAGGACACGCGTTCCAGTGTTGTATTGTAGTTTAGTATAAAACAATTCCCGTACGGGTGAAGCAGTGAAGCGACAATTGTGATATTGAATCGTGCAGTTTGTACTGGTTGTGTCCAGTTATATTTGTGCCTGTATTATATGTGTTTGTATAGTTCTAATAAAGTCTATAGTAATTCCAACGGCATTTCAATTCGAGCCCCGCACTCGTAACAATACGCTATTTTTTTTTATTCAAAATAAATTCCACTGGACAACATATTTTGAACATCATATATATTAGTAATAGATAATTATAATAAGTTAAAATTTAAGTCTACTTCCTATAGTATGTGCACCGCTTTACAACATGTTATCGCTGTTGAAGGAAAAGAAGCGGGAAGACCTAAACCTAAACATCTTCAAAACCCTGTTTGTCTTCTTTGTCGTTCTAGGACTTTTTTTACATAAATACAGAAGTATAGTATTATATACATACATACATACATACATAATTTCACGCCAGGTCCCTTGCAGGGTAGGCACGAACAACAGAGCGCCACACAGGCCCATTCTTACACAACTCACTTGCTTCTTTGACATTCATAGCTCTTGTCATGCACGCTCGTCTGTTCTTAAGGCTCCTAACATCACCTTCTGCTAATACATGATCAATTTGATCATGGAAGGTGTGTCGTGACCTTCCGCGACTTCTGCATCCATCCATATTATATAATTAATTAATAAGTTAGTAAATGGTTAAAAACATTAAATTACAGCGACACAGAATGCATATTACCAAACCAATTATAACACTAAGCGCGCACACACCAAACACACACACGTGCGCGCGCGCACTTCTACTTATAGATTAATTAATGAACAATTCCATTATATTTAAGATCCTATAATAAAATTGTGTTGGGTGACGCGATACAGACCTAGTCTAGTGCAGCAACCGCCGCCAAAAATATTGTTGCCTTAATTTTAATTAAAAATGTGTTATTAGTATAAGTTTTAGATATAATTATATAAGGCCTATAAATAAGTTTATATAAAGAAATGAACTTGAATTACATGCCGAAGTATTAATGGGGTTGTAACAAACAGACCACACTCAATAAGACGAAACAAAACAAGAGTAAAAAGTATTTAAAAATAATAACAACACGTCAATTACTTTAGCAATCATTGGATTCGCAAAACAAGGTGTTTGACCATACCGACCTCGAGAATATAATAAACAGTCGGTTAAAACGATATACGGTGGAAATAACTTTTATTACCGGTAATCTGGTTCGATTCCGTTTCGAGTAATCAATCGGTAATTCAGGAATTCGGTTTTGCATCGTAAACGTTCTGTTGTTTACGGTATTTTGCTTCGTGTTTTTGGGTTTCGCGAGATTTGAGTATTCAGCCGGATGCTGACTCCAGTCTAAACCTGATAAAGTAAGGTAGGGTACCCGATACTAAGTGTACCATTTTTTACATTTTTACCCCAAAAGCAAACTACAATCGGTCCGACTCTAGCAGACCGCTGTCACTGGGCAGTGTGCCTGAAGGCTGGCAGTATTACCTCTCTGAAGACATACAGTGATCCTTTTCTTTTTGCATAAATTCAGCTGACAGGCAGACGGCTGACCTGATGTAAAGTGGTTACCATCGCCTATGGACACCTGCAACACCAAAGATGCCACAAGTGTGCTGCTGCTCTCTTAAGAAATACTGGTCACTTTGGCAGTGAGTTGTTTTGTAGCCTTTTACAACAGGAAATTGTATTCCTGCTCCGTTCCCGCACTGCTCCACCCTTTTGAAAATGGAAAACTGCAGTTATCTAATAGTAGCTAACTGTTTTATCTCTTGAAAGGTTGAGCAATTTCTGACCCACTACCACCAAAATTAAACTAGAAGAGTCTTCATTATATCCTATACTTGATTCTGCTGACGCCAGCAATCTAAACTTAACCCAAGAACAACTTAACTAGAGCGCTTCCAAAATTTATGCATAAGGGTCATATTTGGCCTACGCAAGTATGATCGTCTCTCTGAATTCTGAAAAAAACTAAATTGGTTATCAATTCGATTTCGCCGGAATAGTCACATCCTTTCTTTCCTCTATAGTATTTATTAGCCCCAAGTACCCTTCGTTACCTTAAAGAATATTTTGAATTTCTTTCGTGCTTTTATAACCTACGCCCTTCTACTAAACTTAAATTGAACACTCCTGCGCATATCTCAACTTTCTATAACAATTCATTTACTGTTAAGGCTATACAGTTTTGGAACGCGTTTCCTGTTGCTATCAGAAAAGCAAAATCGCTTCTGATATTTAAAACTATGATGAAAAACTACTACTTGTCGTTGGAATATGGTATTTAAATTCATCTATAAAAATTTATATATTTTGTAATAGGTATTTGAACGGTATGTAGATTAAGTATATATGTATTTATTATTAGAAAGCGTAGTTCCTTCTATATGTTACGACTATATGTTACGTATACCATCGTCATTATCACCTCAATTAATTTCTGGGTTTGTCTAGAAGAGATCGCTTTTTAGCGATAAGACCGCCCTTTGTACATAACTAGATATAATTGTAGTCTTTAACTTCATTTTTTTGTTGTGTATAATAAAGTGTTATCCAACTATCTATTTTAAGGCTAAACAGATATACAATGCAAAAGTGGATGGATGCAGAAGTCGCGGAAGGCCACGATACACCTTCCATGATCAAATTGATCATGTACTAGTAGAAGGTGGTGTCTGGAGCCTTAAGAACAGACGAGCGTGCATGACAAGAGCTATGAATGTCAAAGAAGCAAGTGAAGTGTGTAAGAATAAGCCTGAATGGCGCTCTGTTGTTCGTGCCTACCCCGCAAGGAACCTGGCGTGAAGTTATATATGTATGTATGTTTTAAGGCAGTTTGTCTGTCAGTCTCTCTATCTCCGCAACGGTTGAAAGAATTCGCAATGTTCACGAAATATTAAATCGAAAGTATAAGTTATTCTAATAAAATTTCAATAACAGTTCTAAACCGAACCAGTTTATGATTTCCTAAATGTTTCGCTACACGAAAACATTATCGAGCAGATTTTATGTACATTACAGACGTCTTTTATAGCTCACCATAGATTATCTTCAACATTAAATATCCATATATTTATTATAACCATAAATCAGTCTGAGGTGCATCAAGGCAGTGCATCGCACTTATTTCTCTATCCTCCAAACCAATATAAACCTTATTTCGTGCAAAATTAAGTAAAATTTTAAATACCATCTCATAGGTAAATAAGTTGTTTTTATATTCAAAGAACTTGCTTTATCTTTGTCAACGGAATCTCATATTTATGTACATTCGAATAATACTCATTTTCATAATAGCAGTATCTCTGCAATATAATTTTGGATGTGGAATATGTTTATTCAAATATAGTCTTAATGGTAGAGTGGTTTAGTTGATTTTGATTTGTTTTAAACAGTGTAGTTATGACGTTATGGTTTTGTGTAATTGGAAATTGATCTACAGAGGGGTGTCCCTGTAAATATTTGTGCATAGAACGTGGTAAGCGCGAACCAGTTGAAGATTAAACGAGATAAGCGCGTTTTTAAATATTTGTTAAATAAATTGGTTTCTCATTGTTCTGAGGTAATATTGTATACGTTTATATCTCTGAGGAACGAAATAATTAGACTCAGTCCCGAGTTCTCAGAAACTAGCTAAACGAAGCCGATTTCAGTATAGGAAGCCGATCACGACGCAGTAAGTCGAATTTTAAGTTAAGCGTAGATAAAGTCGCGGGCGTGTCTTAGTCTTGTCTTATTACATATAAGTTTAAAAAAAATGATTCAAATGAAGTGTCATTTTGTTTAAGTAGACTCCATCTGTACTAAGATATATGACAAATTGTATTTTGTATATTATTATAGTTAATTTTAAAGTTTCAAATATGTTTTATTCCGCAACTTATTTTGGACTCAAATGAATATATTATCACAATATTAAAATGATGTTTTAAATTTAGTTTTAATTTTGGTTAATTTACCAAAACTGAATCTGAATATGACAACTAAATATAATTAATAGATAAGTATACAGTCTAGGCTTTAACTTAATTAAGTTTTTAGTTGTAATTTTTAAAGTAAATGTACGAGTATAAACATCATACAACAGTTTAACTTACAATAGATGTTTATAAATAAGTAAAAACTCTTCATAAAAATCATTGTCATATATGCATATACATTAACCTGTCATAAATTTATTTAAATAACAAAAATAACGATAAATAATCAACTTAATGGCACAGAATATCGAAAACGAAGTTTTTATAATCTGACATTAAATAAAACGACCTTTTCGATAGGTTCCTGAATCCTTTTGACATTTAAAACTGAAGCAATTGTCAAGTTAATGGCAAGTCTTTATCCGTGCAGGAACGGAGAAAGAATTCTATTTCCTAAGGTTGGGCGCCCTGTCGTAAGAGGCGACAAAACTACCCAGCCAGATGGTAGGGCATTTGCCCGACTGGATGGCTACCACCCCTGGTCTAAAGTATGTCGCCTTAGCAACCTTAGGTTGTGTTCCGGCATTAGTGGCCAGGTTCCAGTCTCCCTTAAGAGAGCAGCAGCGCATTTGTAGCACCATTAATGTTGCTAATGTCCATAGGCGATGGTAACCGCTTTCCATCAGGTGGACCGTGTGCCTGTTTACTGAACTCATGCAATAAAAAAAGGGTTACTCCTTATAAAATCAACTATCTGCCAGTAAAAGTCCCGTCAAATTATAATAATCGGCAGACAAACACACAGATTGTATATCCCCAAATTAAGCAAGTTACGCTTGTGTTATGGGTAATATACAACGGATCACTCTGGGGCCGATCCCAGACACCCAGACCATGGTAAATAACGGAGAAAATACGTTTCCGAAATTTACTATACCGGGAATTGAACCCGGAACCTCTGGGTTGCAGTGAGGTAGGCCGTCTAAGGCTTAGCCCGTTCAACCACAGAGGCCGTCAGCGTCATTCCATCCAGCCGTTTTAAAGATTAGCTGGAACATTGAGACAGGTACACAGACAAACATACTAAAAATCGCATTTTCGTTAAATCCTGGTCTGAATTATCCCCCTTGATTTTTTTAATATTTTTGTTTTGAGATTACAAGCAGACAATTCTATTTCATTTATCTGTATAGATAATCTACGTACTACATGTGGCTAAATGATATATATTCTTAGACTATTATATATTTCAATGTTTACTAACATATGAAATGAAATGAAACTTTATTTGTAAAAATACAGGTAATAGTTATAACTAGGTGGTAGAAAGTCAGATGTCCTCACTGTATTTGACCTACACATGGTCATACAAATATTTAATCTAAAAAAAATAACAACAATAATTCTAATGGTATACAAGTCATTGTTCGTTATATTATAAAAAAAAAACATTGAAATGGAACAATGTCAACAAGAAAAATAAATGAAGTGTCAAAATCGAAAGATATAAATAAAATGTAAAATAGTATTAAAATATCATGTCTTTATCATATTTAAGGAAATCATTAATAGAGTATGTCATATTTTCTAGTAACCATATTTTTAGCTTTTTTTTACATTGATTCAATGGCAGTTATTTAATCGATGGAGGTAATTTATTAAATATTTTTATACACATCGCGTAACAGTTTTTCATAAATAGGGTTTTCTTGGGACAAAATCAAATACTAATCTGTCCCTATTTCTTGTAGAGCGAGGATATATATCTTTAGCTTTTTTAAATAAATCTGCGTTTCTTTTTACAAAAATACATATCTCGAAAATATACATACAAGGCAACGGCAAGACGTTAAGAGTTTTAAAATATCGTTTACATGACTCATACGGTGGAATGCCTACTATTGCTCGAATACATTTTTTTGTGCCAAAAAAGCTCTATTGAAATCTCTCATATTACTTAAGTACCTAGGCTTGTTGCGGGGTTGAACAACGGGTGTAGCTTCGCTCGTCATCTCATGTTCTTCCACACAAGCGCCGGGTATGGGACGCAGGTTTAGGTTTAGCGGAGTAACTGTTCCGCCCAAAGTCTTCGCACACTCTGCGCGGCGCTTATCCCCGCGGTCCGATTCCACCCCCACAGTCGAGAGAGACTCAGTATGGTATGTATTCCCCCTGCGCATCAAATTATTCTAACAATACAATATGATAATGTAATAAAATATTTTGATATGATAATTATGTTTTGTACTTAGTGAACGTTAAGTACAGTAACTCTATTTGCAATATAATTATATAATTTATATTAAAACTAGCTGTCCCGTCAGACGTCGTCCTGCCCGGTAAAAAATAAGGGTTGATCGTAGAAGGGTGAAAATTGAGGATTGTATGTATTTTTGTATGTTGTATCATAAAAAAATAGAAATTAAAAATTTTGTCTAAAAAATAAAAATTTAGGGGTGGACTACCCCTAACATTTACGGGGATGAAAAATAGATGTTGGCCGATTCTCATAGATACCGGATAAGCACAAAAAATTTCATCAAAATCGGTCAAGCCGTTTCGGAGGAGTATGGCAACGAAAACTGTGACACGAGAATTTTATATATTAGATAATTTACAATAGAGAGAAAGAAAGAAAAAGATTTATTGACTAAAAATACGACGCTATACATAAAAGAAAAAGAATAAAAAAACACAAATTGTCAATTTTTACACAAAAACATGTATAATATTAAATAAACAAATAATACCAATTTTATATCAAGAAAATATTATAAATACTTTTAAAAATCATTGTAATATTTATGGTATAGATAGAAGAGCGGGATCTTCTGGTATAAGCAAATTTTGCTAAAAAAGAAGATTCCAGCAAATGTCTATAAATTGTGCATGTGTTTCCTAAGATATAAATATCTTCATTTTCATTTTTCATAAAAAAAACATATTGCTTATGAACGCGAGAGGTGTTTTTTATCTCCTCCTGACGCACACGCTTGTCAGTTAATTCTATGCGTGTTTCTTGTGTTTTCATTTTTTTTATTGCCAATTTTTTTTAAACGCAAATATACAAAATACAATTTTAACTTCTAAACATTTTTACTGTAACTGTGTAACAACCAGCCCCTATCTTTCTACGAAGCATACATTAACGTGAGAAAAGCCGCCGGTAAAGGCTAGTTAAACATATAGCAATCAATGTCCACGCATATCTCATGTGTCACATGGGTTCATGACACCAAATGATTCACGATTCTAATTCAGTATACCATCATTTCGAACACAACAATTGAATATAATACGGACGTATTAACACATAACCCAACGCTGTTGTGGGCCGTAAATCAAAAAAGGTATAAAACCTAGCACACGTATTCTCAACCTTTTTTAGGTTTGACCTCACAATGAGAGAGAAAGCTAAACAAGCTTGGTTTAATAATATTCAGTTACAAATAGACAAGGAAAAATATCTAATACGAAAATACTTTTAGAACATACGTAATTAGATTACTTTCGTAATAATTAGTGGCAGTAATTTAAGGTATAACATTGAAATTTTATCAACCTTAACTATCTATGCCTGTGGTTTCACCCGCGTGGTGATGGAAAATCGTTATATTTTGGATAAATCACACTACATCTAAAAATTATAGCCTACTAGCTGTCCCGACAGACGTTGTCCCGCCCGGAAAAGATTCAATCGACATGCCGACAGCTGCGCCACCTACCGGGTCCAATTGCGTACCAACTCAGAAACCTTATTTGGCTCATGCACATTAACTTTGCTAAAGATCCCATGATCAAATTCATAGTTTACGATTCTATAAAAGACATACATGCAAACATTTATTTTTATATATCAAGAAGTCAAGATGTAGATACAAAAATCATATCTGTAGAAAATATTATTATGATTATTTAGATAAATTACATATTAGCAATAAGCTCAGCGTATATTATGTAAGTAATGTAACGTCGCTTTTTCTTCTAATAAATAATATTTTTCTGTTTCTGTCTATATTAACAAGATGTTTTCAATACAGTGAAATAGATGAAAAGACAAGTGTTTATCAAGATCGTAGGAGTGAATATCCATCGTCCCTGCTTATGCCTATAGAAAATAGGCATGAAAATATGTATGTATGGCTTTACTACTGCCGGTAAATCTTAAGTATGTATCTCTTCAATATATATTTTTAAATTGCAATTCAATCATTTCACATATATTTATAACACCTACGGCTGCATTCAAAGTCAGATAATTTGTTAATATATCTTTATTAGGAACGCTTGATTAGAAGGAGAAGTATTTAGCTTTGGTTGTTTATCTGAGGCTATAATTTATGCTAACTGTAAGAGAAGTAGAAAAAAATACTATTAATCACCAAAAACATTAATTAATTATTTAATGTTTTTGAATGTAAGATCCTTTAGGAATAAACGGCTAACAAAATGTTATGAGAATATGACTGACGATAACTCAGAATCGTCATGTAAGAAAATAAATAAAATAGTAAAGTACCTACACCAGTATTTTATTACTTAATTTCCTTACTACTCATTATATTAAAAATTAATTTGTTTTCAAATATGTTTTTATGCCGCATAAAGCTTGAATATCTGGGGGGGGGGGGGTAGTACAGCCTCGATTGGGAACCAATGAGCTAGCATTATGCTGTTACCATATGTATTGATTGTAAAAATCTATTGTATACACCCATTTGATCCTTAATGGTTGAGTCGTAAACCCAGTTACGTGGCTCCGTTGTGAAATTATCCTATTGGGCGTGAAAATAGAGCATGTGAAGAGTGGAAGCGGAAAGTATATGCAAAACTACTAATTGGTCGAAGTGACCTGACCGAAGACAAGGCTAAACGTTTGTTGGTCGGAGCCTAAGATCTATCTTAGGCTCCGAAACTAAAATAGTAGTTGACGCAGGAACGAAAACAATCTAAAATAAATTTGCTGTCGTGTAATTCGTATATTTTCTCTTTACAAAATACGCGTTAAGCAGGTGACAAAAAATCAATAAATAATTAAGTTTTAATCATGAATATTATACGTGTCATTTTATCTGTCACTGTCAACATGAAATTGACGTTTAAATGTGTTGACAGGTCCAAATAGCGAGATGCCGTTGCTGTCGATGGTAACTCTCAATAAAGCCCATTGATCAATTAATTAGAGACAAACCGGAGAAGTTAGATTGCATCTGACCATTATAATTCTAATGAAATTTTTGTTGATTTTCAAATATTTTATACATAACTGAAATTAGATTTTATGTAAAAGTTGATAAATATACAACACTAATAATTAGTATAATGCTAAAGTACTTAGTTTTTTTCTTTTTTTTATATTGACTGAAAATGAGAAACACATATATACATTCTATTGTTTTTAATACAAAATAAAATTTATAATAAAATGATACCCGCAGGGGGCTTTGTGGTGAAGCCTTAGGTGAGTAGCGACACCTTGAACCCGACTCCAGGGGCCAAGCAAGGCCTCCGACTCCGTAGTTGCCTTAGCCAGCCGGCACGAAGTGGAGATCGCTAGAACTAAAACTCAAGCACCAGGGGTGGAAGTAGTAAATGGCATAACTCATACCTTCAGTGAACTTACAGCCCACCCCTCGACATACCTTAGCCACTCATACCCATCTTGCCTCTCGCCAATGTTGGCATTTTAGGGGCCCATGCAGTGAGTGGCGAGTTACGATCTGCTCATTTTTTCCATGTTCCTTGAACATTGCAATGCGCAGACGCCAATAAGTATCCATGGAAGTTCCGGTCTATAACTTCACCAGCAGTTCATCCCATCGGTGCCTTTTGTTCTCATTCCCTACAATAGTCCTACAACTACCGGGGCTTGTCCTTGGGTGCATTTTTATATGGTTTAGAACATTATTATTATAGCATAGTGCTGAATTTTACCAACCAGAAATGGCTGAAACTGAGACATTACGTCTAAACCTTTAGAATAAATCAGAACATAAATACATAGTAGACATGGGACAATCGCCGGTCAGTGTCTTCCAAATTTAAATTAAATTTGTCAAGGGGCCTCTATGTGTTGGCCTTCCACGCAAGCTCTCTAAAAGTCCGGGCCATTTTTATGGCTTTGTGGTCTACAGAGAGATACCCGTAAATAGTTTCTGACTTGTACTGCACTTTGGACGAACTTTATTGACTAGCAAGGATAATTTAATAGTTTCAAATTGAGAAATGATTTGAAAATGCTTCGGCTTAAAACAATGGACACAATAACAATAAGCTTAGCAAATCGCAAATATTAGTATTACTCCGTCATAGCGCCCACGAGGTAAGTTTTTTCTCTAGAAAAGAAACATGTTATTATATAACTGCTTGATAGATAGATAACACTTCATTGCTCACCAAATATAAAATTATAGAATATGTACGGTTACAATATTGTCATGGTAAGAACAATAAGTGACCTTATAGCAGTGTATTCCAGGCAACCCAACTTAAAGAATATTTAACCTAATCTAGCTATGTAGGTGGTGCAGAGCATTAAATAAGACATTTTTGATTTATTAAATGACCTGGATATTTGTAAGGTTACAGGATCAATCTGATATTGTAAATATGTTCTATTTCGTCTTGTAAAGGGGAGGAATGAAAGTCATTTGATAAAAAGATAGTGAAATTGGAAGACTGATGGTTAAAAATGAAAAGGTAGACCAGAATAAGAGATAAATAGATCGTACAAAAGATGATAAAAATTATTATTTGTTGTATGACAGAGGAAGTATGTCAGAATATAGGAGTAAGGAAGAAGGTCAATGTATTTTTCCAAAAGTGAAACAAAACAGAGAGAGACTAAAATATATGAAATACGGTAAAGTCCTGTTGTTAAAAATGGTACTAAATTAAAATCAGGAAAATAAAAACTAGATCCAAAAACTTGTAATCCAGACGGGATAAAGGCAAATAAAAGCTCAAAAAATTGAAATAACTAAAAATAAGATAGCGAAAACTGACGCGATTAACAAATAATGCCCTACGGCACTTCTCAGTTGCATAACACATTTTTCCAAAAGTAGCCGACTTAGGGTCCTAGATCCCAACTTTGCGGATTAGTTCAAGAACAAGGAAGAAAACGGATTTTTTATTGCTAAAATACACCAGACAGACTGATAGTCTAGTTGATGAAAAATGGTTATCGTTGCCTATTGAACAACTAAGTGTGGTCCCAATGTGGTGCCGTCCTCGATGCGGGGATGATAACCTGCTTCCTGATACCAGAACACAACTCAAGTTTGTTACGGTGGCGTTACAATTTATTGGTGGGAGTTGCTTCTTCCAATTAAAACTCGATTATATAACTTTTTATTTCGGCATTTACAATACTTATAATTAATTTAAACATAGACCACTACGGAAAACAATGGCAGTAATCGTAGAGAGAGTAGTCGAAGAATAGTTCTTAGTAGTAAGTGAAGTAGAGTTTACTCGTGCTTCAGCCTGCAAGGTCACTTCTTATGTGGCATTTTGTATCTGACGCCTAGCTGCTAACTGCGCGAGCTATGGGCGTCGGCGGTATGCGGTGCGCAGAGAAGGTGTGCTCCGGCAGGCGAGTTAGGGGGCCGCTCTCTGTCCGCAACATATAGTAATCATTACTATTATTATATAACCTAGATGCTAATTAAATCTTTACTGTACAAGGACCTAGCATCTAAAGACCTAGCGCGGGAACCAGAGTTTCCTTTGAGACACCCTTTGTTTTAACTGTTCTTTGCATTTTTAGTAATATTTTATGTACCATGTATTGGTCACATGCCAATAAAATTTCACTTTTATTTCACACTCGACTAGAACTCTAAGGCGTGGCTGTTGATTATTTTGTTGCGTCTTATGACAAGATGCTGCAAGAATTAATATTCTGTCTCCATTCTGGCATAAATATAATTCAAGATCACACTGCACCACAACTATCAATTTCTTCCAAGTATATTAAATTTGACTAACAAGTGGCTAACCAAGTAATAAAACATTTACAAAAAGGTGTCAATCCTTTTCCAGAATTTTGGCACCTGCCCAAACATTGTCAGACATCGATACTCCTGCATACGAGAGACCATTCTTGGCAGCTTGACTGCGACTGTGACCTTGGTACAGACCACCGTGGTGTCACCTTGACCTGGCTAGTGAACGAGCAAGGTCATTATCGCCTGGCGACTAGAACGTGCGGCTGTGAAATTAGCGAGTTGACAGCAAGAGGTTTAACATAAATCAACACGTAGTGTATACATCGTAACTTAGTATTCAGTTGCTCAGAGAAGTAATTATCACTTAAAGACTACCCTATTATAAAATAAATAACCATCGAATTTCCAAATAGCTATTCTAATGACCAATCACATGTAAAGTGGTTACCGTTGCTTATGGACATTTAGAAGACAAAAATTGCTATCATTACGCTGGACCTGGAAACGCAAGACTGGAATCTGGCCACAGGCAGGAACACAACTCAGGGTTCCCACTGCGATATATTCTAGATAGGGTCGGTACTCAACCAGACGGGCAAATGTCCTGCCATCTAGTTACATGTCGGTTGTCTCGTCTAATGACAGGCCGTCTTGCAAAAGTAACAAGTATGCTCTCTTCGTTTTGCAAAGATAGTGATACAAAAAGATAGTGATTATATCATAAATATTTCGGTGCGAATTAGGGTTCAACACCGGGAAATCTCGGTCTCAAAAGTTCCCGGGTTTCCTCATATAGCATAAGCGGAATTACCAGGATTCAACAATGATTCCCAGATTTTTTGGTACTTTTAGGAATTGACATAGACATCATATAAATAAATATGTTTCAATTGCGCCTTAAGTTTTATTTGGAGATTTTTAGTGCTAGATTAAAAGGGAACGACCGATAGATTTTACAAATATAGTCTAACTTGTACACGTTTTAAAACTTTTTTTGGATTTCCTCTAGAAAGAAAAGATTTAAATGTAAGTTATTTGTTCAAAAGTTATGTTTTGCAATAACGATATAAAACACATGTATTTCTTTTTTTAATTTTGATAACTAATTCTTCAGTAACATCGTTCAGTACTAGTTAGCTCATTGATTCCTGCACTTCTACTAAACAACTAAACATAAAAACCCGTTAGTCCTGAAAGTGCTTAAACACCAAAAAAATCCCGGTAATTCCCGTTCTTAAAATCTATATCGATTTTGGACACCCTAGTACAAATATTTTTCCACCTAAGCTACCAAAGTAAAACCTAAGGCGTCGGTCAAACTGCAGAATAAACGCTTAATATCAATTTTCATGGCCTAACAGCAAAAAATTCTCAGAAAAAATATCAAAAGTTTCAGTGGGTGCCTCTACCGCATCCAAAAACGTTGACAAATTAGTTTCGTTGAAACCCTCAGCGCTTTGATCTCCTGGTGGCTCGCTCCACGTTTTTGCTTGAAATCAATTACCTCGCCGTAGATAATTGTTGCTTTAAATACCTCGGAAAAAATATACGGATTTTACTTTGGTAACCAATACGGCTTGGTCGTTTGGGACGCTTTGTCTACAGGCGACTATCTATAGTAAAATCAATTTAGTAATGGTCTGGTGGAGAGAGGTGCAGGAAATGCCTCTAAAAATGCAAATTCATCTGCGATAGTGTTACAGTTAAAGGCCATTTCACGTAGATATTGCGGTGGGTTTAATGCGTTATTTAAGTTGTCCGCGTGGAATTTGTTTTCAAAACCGTCCGATTTTGAAACTTGAAATGAAGAATTCATTGGTGCTCCGCTTCGTAGGATCCTATAAAGATGGTCTTATCTTTATAACTATAACAATAGCCTTCTTTGATAGATGGGCTATCTAACACTGAAAGAATTTTTCAAATCAGATCAGTAGTTTCTGAGATTAGTGCAAACAAACAAACTCTTCTGCTTTATGTATTTAGTACTAGATAGATAGATAACACTTTATTGTATACCATTACAGAAAACCTACGAGTTAGTATTATTCTAATTGGGTACAAAGGGCAGTCTTATCGCTAAAAACCAATCTCTTCCAGACAACCGGCAGACGTCATCATGCCCGGAAAAGCTTCAATTGATAGGCCGACAGCAGTGCCACCTACCGGGTCAAATTTAGAACCAACTCAGAAACCTTCTTTGGCTCATGCATAACAACTTTGCTAAAGATCATCATATAATCAAATATATAGTTTACGATTCAATAAAGGACATACATACAAACATTCATTTTTATTTATCAAGATAAGATAACGTAAGTATGTATGTTATAGTCAAACATCGAAGTCCTGACACTCCTAGGCTTGTCTAGTTAAACCTCAGGTTAGACATAAAGTGTGCGTTTAAAGTCAAAATAAATGATTATGTTCTGCCTTTGACAAACGAATTTTTGTCTAACCTAGGATAGACTAATTTATACAGTAATTACATGTAACAACTGCAGTACGAATCGATGTTTGACCGGGTAGTTAGAAAACCTACTCGTTTCTAGAATCGACAAGGCAAAGCCCGAAACAGATTATTTTACGTTCAACGTTTGACTAAAAAGTTAGGCTTTCGGATTTTATCGAAAGGCCTTGGTCAAACTTAGGACATACAAGTCATTCCGGGAAGAGACTGCATATCGACCCTTGACTATAACTAGGCTATCCGTTAACGACATTATTGATATGATTTTAAATTCAAATTCAAAAGTTTTGATTTAAAATAAGTTCCACTGGAGAACACTTTTTGAAGGTTAAAATTTAATTTTACTTCGCATTCTATGTACCGCTTCGCAACGTTATATTGCTGGTAAGGAGAAGAAACGGCAAGCAACTCCCCAGCAACACGTCTACCTAACAATTATTTTCTTTACATATCATTTTCTATTTATATCTCAAGTTATTTTTTTTAAAGTTTTATTTTTATTCTACCCACTCACTTTAATAATAGGTATATAAAATTATTAGAGCTAGGTATGTTTGCTGAAGAGTTTCTTGTGCTGCTTCTTCTCTTCAAGTTACAACACGTTGCCAAGCGCTGGGAAATTAGATTAGGCTCCCATAGAGTAAATAACAACTACCTATATAAACCAAATTTAAACTAAATATTTAAAATAAACAAGCTCGCGGCAGACTGAATAAAACTTTAACAAGACTCGTTGAAACTTGACATCTTTGCCTTCCGTGATCACGGCTACTGAAAAGTAGTCGAAACGTCCGAATAATAAAAATCAAATAAAATATCCAATTCAAATAAATAACCACATTCCATCAGATAAACCTATTTACCAGCTTCACAAGAAAGAAAATCACGGTGCTCAGTTAAGAATAAAAATATACAAGGAATATAATTGCGTTAAAAACGTATAGACAAGAAGTATCAAATCATCTAAATTACTAACAAAAGCTATTAAAATATTAGCAACTCCACCTTTACATCATACTTTTAAATAATTCAGTTAGTCATAGTCGCAAAAAATTCGCGTGGCAAATTCAATAGTTAGTTATTGTTTTGGCACACAATTCGCCGATAGCTTGGCACGGTTTTAGCAAAAAAATTGTGTTAGAATTCTGTTTTACAAATTACGTATGCTCGTACACAGTCATGTGTTGAATATTTAGTGTTCTAGACCTATCTATGTATCTTCTAGCACTGCATCAATGAAATTCAATTTAATATAAATATTACTTATACTAGCTGTATTCCTAAAAGACTTTGTTCCATGACATAAAAACAAAATCACCAAAATCGCTCCCCGTTATTACGAGGATTCTAGAAGCTCTCAGCGCCACCTACCGGTTCTAATTGCGACTCGAAACCATCCGGGAACCCACTTAAACACAAAAAATCAAAATAGCTCTTGGTGATTAGGAGAATTCTAGAACCCGCTTGCAGCGCCACCTACCGGCTATAATTGCGACTCTAAACCATCCGGGAACCCACTTAAACACACAAAAACAAAATCGCTCTTGGTGATTAGGAGGATTCTAGAACCCGCTCGCAGCGCCACCTACCGGCTCTAATTGCGACTTTAAACCATCTGGGAATCCACTTAAACACACAAAAACAAAATCACTCTTGGTGATTAGGAGAATTTTAGAACCCGCTTGCAGCGCCACCTACCGGCTATAATTGCGACTCTAAACCATCCGGGAACCTATTTAAACACACGAAAACAAATTCACCAAAATCGCTACCGGTGATTACGAGGATTCTAGAAGCTCTCAGCGCCACCTACCGGTTCTAATTGCGACTCGAAACCATCCGGGAACCCACTTAAACACAAAAAATCAAAATAGCTCTTGGTGATTAGGAGAATTCTAGAACCCGCTTGCAGCGCCACCTACCGGCTATAATTGCGACTCTAAACCATCCGGGAACCCACTTAAACACACAAAAACAAAATCGCTCTTGGTGATTAGGAGGATTCTAGAACCCGCTCGCAGCGCCACCTACCGGCTCTAATTGCGACTTTAAACCATCTGGGAATCCACTTAAACACACAAAAACAAAATCACTCTTGGTGATTAGGAGAATTTTAGAACCCGCTTGCAGCGCCACCTACCGGCTATAATTGCGACTCTAAACCATCCGGGAACCTATTTAAACACACGAAAACAAATTCACCAAAATCGCTACCGGTGATTACGAGGATTCTAGAAGCTCTCAGCGCCACCTACCGGTTCTAATTGCGACTCTAAACCATCCGGGAACCCACTTAAACACACAAAAACAAAATCGCTCTTGGAGATTAGGAGGATTCTAGAACCCGCTCGCAGCGCCACCTACCGGCTCTAATTGCGACTCTAAACCATCTGGGAACCCACTTAAACACAAAAACAAAATCACTCTTGGTGATTAGGAGAATTTTAGAACCCGCTTGCAGCGCCACCTACCGGCTATAATTGCGACTCTAAACCATCCGGGAACCTATTTAAACACACGAAAACGAAATCACCAAAATCGCTCCCGGTGATTACGAGGATTCTAGAACCCGCTCGCAGCGCCACCTACCGGCTCTAATTGCTACTTTAAACCATCTGGGAATCCACTTAAACACACAAAAACAAAATCACTCTTGGTGATTAGGAGAATTTTAGAACCCGCTTGCAGCGCCACCTACCGGCTATAATTGCGACTCTAAACCATCCGGGAACCTATTTAAACACACGAAAACAAATTCACCAAAATCGCTACCGGTGATTACGAGGATTCTAGAAGCTCTCAGCGCCACCTACCGGTTCTAATTGCGACTCTAAACCATCCGGGAACCCACTTAAACACACAAAAACAAAATCGCTCTTGGAGATTAGGAGGATTCTAGAACCCGCTCGCAGCGCCACCTACCGGCTCTAATTGCGACTCTAAACCATCTGGGAACCCACTTAAACACAAAAACAAAATCACTCTTGGTGATTAGGAGAATTTTAGAACCCGCTTGCAGCGCCACCTACCGGCTATAATTGCGACTCTAAACCATCCGGGAACCTATTTAAACACACGAAAACGAAATCACCAAAATCGCTCCCGGTGATTACGAGGATTCTAGAAGCTCTCAGCGCCACCTACCGGTTCTAATTGCGACTCTAAACCATCCGGGAACCCATTTAAACACACAAAAACAAAATCGCTCTTGGTGATTAGGAGGATTCTAGAACCCGCTCACAGCGCCACCTACCGGCTATAATTGCGACTCTAAACCACCCGGGAACCTATTTAAACACACGAAAACAAAATCACCAAAATCGCTCCCGGTGATTAGGAGGATTGTAGAACCCGATCTCAGCGCCACCTACCAGGACCAATTGTGGACCAACTCAGAAACGTTTTCTGGCTCACGCACAACAACTTTGCTAAAGATCATCACATGATGAAATGTATAGTTTACGATTATATAAAGGACATACAGACATACATTCATTTTTATATATAAAAGAAGAAGATCTACACTAATATTATAAAGAGGTAAAGTTTGTGACGTTATAGGGGGTAATCTCTGGATCTACTAAACCCATATTAAAAATTATTTTACTGTTCGAGAGCTACAGTAACAGGGAGTGTCATAGACTATAACATGACGCTATATACCACGGTAGTGGAACAGAGCGCGGGTGAAACCGCGCCGGGCCGCTAGTTACATATATATGGGCTGAAAATTGGCTTAATAACCAAAAGGCCGTCATCAAATCGCATTAAAATGGTCATAACATTAAACGGATGTACACGAAGTGTTTAATTTGGTTGCGCCGACGCAGGGTTGGCCAGTTTGTTGTACCAGGAAAGTATAAATCTTGTTGCCTGGAAGAGATTGCTTTGGGCGATAAGACCGCGTATTGTTTTTACATGACAATAATGTGTAATATGATCATACATTTATAATTGTTTACTTGGTAAGCTATAAAGTGTTATCTATATCTTATATATATAAAAATCTTGTGTCACGATGATGTTGCCAATAAAGTCCAAAACTACTGAACCGATTTTAATCAAATTTGTACACCGTATGCAGTTTGATCCAACTTAAAAGATATGATACTTTTATACCGTTGGAACCGGTAGGTGGCGCTGAGATCGGGTTCTAGAATCCTCCTAATCACCGGGAGCGATTTTGGTGATTTTGTTTTTGTGTGTTTGAGTGGGTTCCCGGATGATTTAGATTCGCAATTAGAACCGGTAGGTGGCGCTGAGATCGGGTTCTAGAATCCTCCTAATCACCGGGAGCGATTTTGGTGATTTTGTTTTTGTGTGTTTGAGTGGGTTCCCGGATGGTTTAGATTCGCAATTAGAACCGGTAGGTGGCGCTGAGATCGGGTTCTAGAATCCTCCTAATCACCCGGAGCGATTTTGGTGATTTTGTTTTTGTGTGTTTGAGTGGGTTCCCGGATGGTTTAGATTCGCAATTAGAACCGGTAGGTGGCGCTGAGATCGGGTTCTAGAATCCTCCTAATCACCCGGAGCGATTTTGGTGATTTTGTTTATGTGTGTTTGAGTGGGTTCCCAGATGGTTTATATTCGCAATTAGAACCGGTAGGTGGCGCTGAGATCGGGTTCTGGAATCCTCCTAATCACCGGGAGCGATTTTGGTGATTTTGTTTTTGTGTGTTTGAGTGGGTTCCCGGATGGTTTAGATTCGCAATTAGAACCGGTGGGTGGCGCTGAGATCGGGTTCTAGAATCCTCCTAATCACCGCGAGCGATTTTGGTGATTTTGTTTTTGTGTGTTTGAATAGGTTCCCGAATGGTTTAGATTCTCAATTAGAACCGCTAGATGGTGTTGACATCGGGTTCTAGAATCCTCCTATACACCTGGACCGGTTATGGTGATTTTGTATTTGTGTCATGAAACAAAGTCTTTTAGGAATTCAAAAAATATGGCGGTATGAAATTCGCCGGGTCAGCTAGTCTATCTATAAATACTGTTGGGTGTGGTGGCGCAGGGGTCGCCCTGAATGAAACACCCCTTAGCAAGTGGACTGTATTTATTTATAGGTGTTACAACAGCAACAGATATGACCAGCACTACTGTCTTAAACGGCATGTCCAAGGTTAACCAACACAAATAAGCACTATAACCCGAATGTTCTACTGCACACATATAGCACTAATTGTATCGATTAGACCGATCAATACACTGGTAGTCCACAAGATCCACGTAGTCACGCTGAGAGTCCAATGGGTGTAGAGTCTTCCGAATGCTCCTTCTTCTTCCTGGTCTTCTTAGCCTTCCTTGTGTGTATATGCTGGACGAGTAGCCGGAGGCTCGAACCGTGCTTACAAAAGTACGATCAAAATGCAGACGTTTTGCAGCTAACGGAACGAGCTACTTATTCTCGGTAAGCGGGGTGTGGGGTACGGGATTTTCGTGGGAGAGGTCAGGGGGGTGATTCTGTCCGCAACAAATACTAATAACAATCGCTCAATAAAAAATGTAACTAACTTTAAAACGGACTTGTGGCGTCAAATGTGATTGATTTGACGCCACAAGTCCGATTTTGTTTTTATAAAAATCTCATTATTATTTTTTGACCACATTATTATTTAACACATATTTTTGGAATTGAAATCACTCATTAGTGTTATTCTTTTCCCTTGATTTTTAGCGCCTAGCTTCTTATATAAGCCCAAAAATATCAATTTAAAAATATTAAGTAGGGCTTGAAAACGTTATCAATTTACAAAAAAAATATAGGTAATTACCGGTATTTTCCAAAAAGATACATACCGGTATAGTTTTTTACCGTTAGTTGGTAACTTTATGATTTTAAAGTTATACGTATTGGTAATTTTTATGCTATTTCAAGCGACACTGCCATTTAAAAATTGGCTTTATTGCGACTGCATGTTACCGAAACAATCGACAAACAACTCTAAATATTGCGCGCTTTTAGCACAGTACTGTTTTATAATCTTTGCGAGTGAAAGAGAGCTACGACGGTAACAAAACAGTTATAACGGTAAAATTACCGATGAAAATAGTATTAACGTTATAATTTTACCGTTAATATGGCTAGAAATAACGATAAGTATTATAATGATATATATGTTTACCGTTATCTGAAATTACCATAAATAACGATACAGAATATAAAAGAATATAAAGAAGAGCCCTTAAACGTCCCACTGCTGGACTCTGTCCTCCCATTTTTATAGGGGAACGGACAATATACCCACCAGCATTGTAAAGGTGGATTCGCGGGTTTCACACATCGATTATCTCTATGAGCAGATTTCATCATGATATTTTCTTTCACGGTTAGCTGATGTTAATTATAATAATATATACATTAGGTCAGTAAAACTGTTTGAATGATGGATGCATTCCGGTCAGGATTCGAACCCGCGCCCTTTGAGTTTGGAACACGTGCGCTAACCATTAATCTACCAGATGCAAATTTCAAATTAAACATTTGAAATTTGTAAATAACCCAAACAGTTCCGGTAATTCGCAAATAGTTAGTTAAATGGTTCCTAGAATCTAAACTATTCATTTGCGAATTTGTTGAGCTGAAAGATTTTATTTTTAAATGATGACTTAACTCCATTTAACAAGACTATTGCGCAGTTTGCTAGATATGCATGCACATAAATAATATATAACTATACAATATATCAGAATAGCATACTATTGTTATGAGTTACGGGACTCGAATTAAAATGCCGTTGGAATTACCATAGAATTTATTAGAACTATACAAACACGTATAACACTGGTACAATCAATATAACTGGACGCAACCAGTACAAACGTAATACACAATTCAATAATACGCGCAAAGTCCATCACTATTTATATTATCGAATCTAAATACACACGTCTTGCTCGTATTGTAACCGTCGCGTGACTGACTCACCTCTCAGTTGGGGCATTGTTTTGTACTGCAGCAATACATTATATGTATGTTAATAACAATTATTTCTAAGAAACACAGCTGGCTAATTACCATCATAAACATCATAGTCTGTTTTCTAATTACAAATTTTAAACACAAAGTAAACAAAAGAAGTCCATATGCGGAAAGGTAATAAACTGCAGGCGTGAATTGATCTTTTGTCGGTATTCGGTCGTAACAATATTCTTTATCGCACATATGATTATAAAATGAATTTGTACATACAATAGTAACGATCAGTACAATGGGCAGTCTTGTCGCTGGGGACTATTTCTCCCGGACAACCTTTGGATAGAGAGGAACTCACAACGGAATCGGTTCAGTAGTTTCGGAGTCTATACAATGCAAACAAACCATCAAATCTTTCCTATTTTTAATATTAGTATAGACATACTATAATAATATTTACAACCGAGTTAATAAAGTACTAAATATATACAGTTTTACTCATCGCGAATTTTAATTAAAATTATTCAACTGGATAATAGAACTTCCTTATGATGACACCGAGAATTTACTAAGCTGACTACACTAGTATAAGTCAGTAACCGCACTCACTTGTTCACTTGTACACACATCACATACACACCACATACTTTACAAATATTACACGCAGTAATTTCCAAATGTATAAACTTTAAGATAATTTTCTTTTTTATAATGTATAACAAATAAGTTGTCTGGAAATGGGCGTTATGACTGCAACACAGCAATATACTACAGCAGTTGTTTGCGATCTGTATACTTATGTTAATGGTTTTGAATAAATTCTTTTTTTGAATTAATACTGTTATGAGTCGCGAGACTCGAATTAAAATGCCGTTGGAATTATTATAGAGTTTATTAGAACTATACAAACACGCATAACACAGGTACAAATATAACCGAACACAACAAATCCAAACGTAATGCAAAAGGTCGTACGTCAATAAACGCGCAAAGTCCGTCATTAATAGATTCCTGAATCACGTCTCGCCTTGATCGTGGTTCTCGCTCGACTACCCCCTCACCCTATCAGGCCATCGTTTTATGCCTAACAAATACAAATGAGCCCGTATCGCATTCGACGTAATCCGTACCACCTTGCTAATAATTGACTGCAAGCGGGTTTAACCGGGTACAATATTACAATAGGCTGTTCTCTAGGAACGTATGCCAATAAATAAGTAAACAAAACAAGACGATCTTAAAAGAATTACAATTAGTTCAAATGCTGACAGGTAATAAAATTAACTGAAAATAAATAAGAAACCAAAACAGTGTGTAACAACGATAGGAAATAATAAATATAATAAGTAATAATGACCCGACAGCAGGAGAATGTTATGTAGAATAGTAAAAGCAAAACACTGTAATAAACAATAAGACTAAATACGTATGTAAACATAATAAAATAAAATAGCACAGTAATTACAATAGACACTAAGAAAAAATGTAATAGAGTTAAGATATGAAAAGATGAAAAACGCCCTGACAAATCTAGTTCGTCAGGATGGAGGAAAATTAAAAAAAATACAATTTCCTGTAGGCGATGGTAACCTCTTTCCATCAGGTGGGCCGTCTACCTGTCTGCGGACTCATGCAATAAAAAACAGTATAGTTCATAAATTAGTTTGAGTTTATCAACCCTAGGTATGCGCAAACGTGCGCAACGCACATGAGCGGAGCGGGCGCATGCGCGAACGGCGTGCATTCGTCACGTCGGTGCATCTTCATAATGAGATCGTAAACGGTGAGCGAGAATCGCCATCTTGGCTAACAAAGAATTAGGTTATCTAGAAATGGTGAATCTTATGGTTCTCTAGAAAATCTGCGGAGTGACGCTCGCAGGCCGCGATCGTAATACCGAAGTAAGAAAGAGAGTTGGTAAAGGTAAGGAAAGGAATGCTCTGGTGGTTCGGGGATGTGAAAGGAATGTACGATGAAAGAATGACTAAACAGATATACGAAGCAAAAGTGGATGAATGCAGAAGTCGCGGAAGGCTACAACACATCTTCCATGATCAAATTGATCGTGTACTTGCAGAAGGTGATGTCAGGAGACTTAAGAACAGACGAGCGTGCATGACAAGAGCTATGAATGTCAAAGAAGCAAGTGAGGTGTGTAAGAATAAGCCTGAATGGCGTTCTGTTGTTCGTGCCTACCCCGCAAGGGACCTGGCGTGAAGTTATGTATGTATGTATATAGAAATGATGTCCGAATTCGCAACTAATTATAACTTGTCAGTGGAACACCTGAGGTACTAAAGAGTTCATTTGCGCACATTTATATGATGAATATGACAAGTATCAACATAAAGTGGAACTTTCTCCTATGTCTTATATTATGTCCCAGTATATCTAGACACATGCTAATATTACTAAACTAACCTGCAAAGGGAAGCACTTTAGGCCCTCTTGTCCGTGGAAAACCTGTAGATTCTAATTTAAGTTAAAAACCAGTTTTTTTCGGGAAACAGTTAACATTAACAGTTATTGAAATGTAATATGTATCACGCCTTAACTACGTAACACATCGTCTTAAAATATTCCATGTCATCAGGGGTATCGCAAAGAACTTGTCATCAAAAGTACGTCTCGAAGTATAAACGAATATCAAGTGGAAATATGGCAATCCAATTCCGTTATATACGGTTGCAATTCAATAAAAATACGCCATATCAACAACACTGACAACGCGTTTTTAATTATGTTACGATTATTTTAAATTAAAAACGAAGTTTGACAATTCTAAGGACCGTGTTTGGGGTTCCAATCGCTGGTCCTCCACTCTGCCTACAAAAAATATGTTAATATAAGCAAATTTGCCGACAGAAGCTAGCTTAGAATAAATGTACGGGCTTAGACCTGATCCAGAAAGGGCGAATTCGCCGCCAAACATTTCGCGCGAAATCATTCGCGCGTTAGTGAGATACTAGGCACCAATACATCGCACACACAAGCATCGCGCGAATTCAAAATACGCGCGTAAATCGCGTGCACTACGCCAGACTCTCGACTCGCGCGTGATTTTATATTTATATTGCGAGTCGAGATACTAAAGACGCCTTGTTGCGTCCAGTTAACGCGCGAACTCCAAGGCAAGTGCACGTATCCAGGGCACTGCAGCGCCAAAATTTTAATACGAAATTGTTTATAGACAAAATAGAAAAACGACCAGCGATATGGGATTTGGAATCACCTGATTATGCCAACCGAATTTCAAAACGTAGATCTTGGGAAGAATTGATGTTAATATTTTCTGATAAAGATGACTCCGAGGAAAAAAGAAAGATTTGGGTTACTAAATAATATTATTTATTTTATTGCTCAGTAACAAACATTTCGTACCGACTAAATTCGTCTCCAAATACTCGCGCGCAGGTACGCTCTTTCTGGGCGTAACAGTCGCACGTGATACGCACGAGAGAATCGAGGCGAATTCGCTCCTTCTGGACAAGCTCTTAATATTCAAACACGTTGACTCGCGGGCGCGGTCGCGAAATTGCAAACATATGGCGTAATATCCAAGTGATCACGTACGAAATGCACGCGCGGTCTAAGTAACGTCTACCGCACCCGCGATTAAACGTTAATGAACACTTAAAGTCTGTAGAGCAAAGTAATTAAGAAACAAGTACGCTCAGAACCACAAACCAAGTCCATCAGCACCTACCCAAAGCGCATCTAGCGCTCTAATTCTGCGAGTTTTTCAGGCGGTCGTGTGTTTATTTAGGCGCACAGTTCGTCGCCCGGGCATCGCTCTGGGTTAACCTTCACCCGCGTGGCCACAAGGTCTCCGGCTGGCCGAGGCAACGTTTCCGAGAAAACCGTCAGACTCACCCGTCAACAGAAAGTGCGAATTTAGACGGCATAATTTTAATGAGGGACTGTGTAAATATGGTTTCCATTAGCCGTTATCTGCTATCGAGGCAATGTAACATAGACTTGTTTTTGTTTTTTACATTTGAAACATAAATTATTCACATATGTCATGCCGATAAGTTGACAAATTGCTGCCGAGATAATTTGAAAAAATATATTAAATATATCTTATATGCCTCTCGTGCCACATTAAATGTGTTGTGGTAGCGTAATGGCTGGCGCACGCGTGTCAAACTCAAAGGGCGCGGGTTCGATCCTGGCCGGAACATATGCACCACTTAGGTAGTTTCATGACCTATTGCGCATATTGTTACAATTAGCACTTGCTAAAAACGATGAAGGAAAACATCGCGATTAAACCTGCACATCGATATAACCGGTATTCAAACCTTAACATTACGTATATGTATATATACGCTTCCTGCTCCTAACCTAACCTAATCAATATTTTGTACTGAATGAATGAAAAAAAAAAGTAACATGAAAAGATAATTAATATTTAGCTGACCACCACATACCCGTGGTGAAAATTAGAACCTTTTTCATGTCATTTTCTCTATACTACTAAAGTGAGACAACGTTTTGATCAAAAGCGCTTCCAAGGAGGATCGAGTATTCAGCTTATTAAATCTCGTAATATGAAACACCTTGCTGGAGTTTTTATTTTTTTATGCCTTGAAATAGGCGACCTATTTTACCGCAAGGCGTGCGGTAAATTAAGGACTTAGGTAAAAGTGTCTATTTTACCACATGTACCATTGTGTGGTGCGTAATTTCTAACTTTTGAAAAATATATACAAGCTTCTTAAATGTTTTCTGAGCAAATGCGTAGCAATTTATTGTAATATTATGCAACTGTACCTACTGCTATGTCTAATGCTTATATGTATAGTCATACAAGGGGCTATCTTTGAACCCCAAGTCACAAAAATTCTCTCATTTCCTTCCTAATGATAAAATTTACAAATGACACATCACTTCAATCTGACATGACTTAAAAATGACAAGAGGAAAACCCAATATTACGTCGTAACAATTGTTGGCACGCAACTTCTTCGAAACAGTCAAACATGCGTTAGTTTGAGGAATTACGTGGAAATTAAAATATTAATTCAGGGTTTATCAATAAGAAGGATTATTCAATATTAGCCGTACAAAACTTCGTTCGTGTTGCCTTGATGACGTATTCTTGGTCACTTGCAACATCACATCCAAACATGGTAGAGCCACGCTGAAATAATTACTTGACTATAGCCCTTAGGGCCGTCTTGATCGATATGATATCACGCGAATACAGAATGTTGGCGTGAAACGGTTGACCTTCACTTAGTCGTGTTTTGTACGATGAGTGAGACTTCTGATTGCCCACTTCTTGCTCCCTCTCTCCCCCCATCCCTCCTATTAAATCCGTGCAGGAACGGAGAAATAATACTAATTCCTTCGGCCAGGTGTTCTGCCGTAAGAGGCGACAAAACAACCCATAGCCAGGTGGTAAAGCATTTGCCCGTCTGGTCTAAAGCACACCACTAGCAACCTTGAATTAAGTTCCGCGTTAGTGGCCAGGTTCCAGTCTCCCTTAAGAAAGCGGCAGCACAAGCCGTTGCAAATGTTCATAGCCGACAGAAACCACTTTCCATCACAGTTGGGCCGTTGACCTGTGCACTGTACTCCAGCAATGAAAAAAGGTCCCCCTATTCCGTCCTGAGCGTCCTCCTCCTGAAGCCATGATAGTTTGGGTGGGTTTGAATCCCGGCACATGCACCACTTAGGCAGTTTTCAAACTTAAAATGCATCTTGCTACAATCACCACGTGCTAACAGCGGAAGAAAATATCTTGATGAAACCTGCATATCGAGATAACCGATGTGCCAAACCCACCAATCCGCCTTGAACATTTTCAATAGTTTATGTAGAGAAGATTCGACGAATGCTTTTTTAATTACGCTTAAAATCATTAAATAAATAAAAAAAACATCACACACTACCATGTATTTGACACACAGACGCATATATACTCTTTTATTAATTGTTCAAGTCAAATTACCAGTGTAGCCATGGTGAAATCTGTGATTATAGAAGTATAGTCTTTGACATTAATTATTATGGTTCAATTTCGGACACGGGCGACCACTCGTATATATGAACAGATGTTCTATAATGATTTCAGTAAGGAAATTGTCGAGTGGACTTTAAAAATCAAAGCATAACAAAGAATAACAATAAAGCCATAATATTATGTAGATTGGTCGTATATACAAAGAAAAGGTATAAAAACGTTATATAAGATTTGTAATTATATTAAAATCCAAACAATCGTACGTGACTTGCGAAGCGTTGGAATTAACTTCAGATATGATTTCGCACTAAAACTGCGCTTTAAGATAAAAACCCAATCGTTGTATGATGGGTCAAACGGATAGATATGAATCATTTTGTACGGTAGCCAGGGTTACCACTATGGCGCTGGTGGAGCGTGATCTAGCGCTTTTGATGATAGCTTAGATGCTGTAACGGCCCGGCGCGGGTGGTGCCCCTAGGGGTATAGGGGGTCACTCGCCCGCACATGCCGTCGAGATGAGAGCGCGATTGTTCCCGTGGGGCGAGTTACAGACCGCCCCACGCCGGAAAAGATCTAGTTGTGGCCAGGGGCTTAGTACCCTGGCATTGGAAGAGGCTCAGTGAGCGGGACCCACGCCTGCCAGGACACGCAAAGTTGAGAAAACCGCATACACGTAGCCCTGGCATAAGGCGCAGGACGGAACACCCAGGGGTTTTAGTGCGTATCCCTAACTGGGGACTGGAAATAACGTGGCTCCGGCTCTGGCCGGGCACGCTAGTGCCACCCCCGATCTGGCGAATCCCACACTCACACGGGTCGCGAACATCCCCCCAGGCTTCTGTGCCTATCGCGGCTTAGTCCTCAAACGGCTTTCCCCTGGCCAAAAAAAAGGTACTGTAACGGCCAGCGGTTTCAGAGCTGACAGGGATCTTCAATAAGAGACTGGTTCAGAGCATTAATTTATATTATTATTTTTATTGCAGCAGTTCAGCAGACAGGCAGATGGCCCACTTGATGGAAAGCAGTTACCATCTATGGACATTTGCGACACCAAAGGTTAACTACAACTTGGGAAATTTGACCATCTTTCTGACGGTTTCGGATTGTGCTGAAATTTTGCCCGCATGTCTATATCGCGCGACAACGCAATAATATGGTACCATGGAGCTGATCTTATGATGGGGTTGGAAGGTGGCAATAAGAACTCCTGTACTGAGTCGTGTTTGGACTCGTTTTACTTGTCTTGGCTAGCACTCGCTGCTACATGATATCCAGGATCTCAAAAGCTTGTATTTAAAAACCTTTTCAAAAAACATTTTTTTGAATTTAATTGTCTGGCAGAATCTAGCGCTTCCATGTACAAAAATAATAGCACTCATATAAATGTGACAACCCTGAAGTGTGGATACGTGACCGCTCTCTTGTGGTCTCGTATTGTAATTAAAGTGATTAATACGCTGTCTGTACGCCAGTCTGTCTGTATTTTGATTATTTTGTTATGTTAATATACTAAACTAAAGAGGCACTTGGTGCTATTTTTAATATGAGAATATTGACCTAATATTATGACCGCCTTGTACTACTGTTTCCAAGCATTGATTTGAAAAAAAGGAAAGAAGGACATATTTTTACAAGCTTTTATTTAACTTGCGATGGAGTAAGTTTGGATGGAATCTTGCGAGTTAAATTTGACCAACTTCCCAGTTTCCGATTGAGCTGAAATTTGCACGAATATGTAGGTATATCAAGTGACAATGCAATAATATGGTACCATAGAGCTAATCTGATGAAGGAGTCGGGAGGTGGTCATAGGAACTCCTATACTAAACAAGATAGACCCGTCGTGTTTGGGCTCGTTTTAATTGTCTTGGCTAGCACTCTGCTACGACATGATATCCAGAACCTCAAAAGCTTGTATTTCACCTTTTTAAAAAGCTTATTTAATTTATTAATAATGTAGTTTAATGTTTATTTATAATATACTTAATGATTTGCACCACCTGCATCGCCAGATTAGGTTAAATTATTCCTTAAGTTAGGTTGGTTGCCTGGAAGAGATTGCTTTAAGCGATAAGGCCGCCTATTGTTTCTATCATGACAATATTGCATTTGTGTATTTGTGAAATTGTATTTTTGGTGAGCAATAAAGTGTTATCTATCAATCTATTTTATTCAAATCCAAAATAATACAGAGTATCATCAAACAGTAAAATAACCAAAAAACAGAATAAGTCCTAAAATTGGACCCAGTCTCAGCATATGCTGACCAATCTAGACCAGCGGTGTTCTTCCGTCTGGGAGCAGCAAGTGAAGTTACGAAGGACAATATATAATGTACACACAATGTATGCTTGTACAATGCAGTTAAATAATGATCAAACTAAAACATAAAAAATATTAAATAATTAATTAAAAAATACACATTGCTAAGTTCTGTTGAAAGACAATATAAATTTCATAAACAAACTGTACGTTATTTACTATGGTCTGGGTGTCTTGAGACGATGGCAGACTGGTTGGTCACTTGTATATTATGCTTAAAACAAGCGTAACTTAATAAAACAACGTTTTAACGGTTTAATCGCGGTATTTTTTTTTATTCTTTATTGTACACAAAATAGTTACAAACAAAAGTATAAAATAATGGTGATGTACAAAGGCGAGCTTAACCCTAAAAAGAGTTTTCTTCCAGTAAACCTATGGGTCTAGTGAAAGTGGGAAGACAAGAGGCAGGGTTGTGTACATGAAACTTATTATTACATAAAAGTACTTATTGAAAATAAATATTACATTATAAACTACATACAGATAGATATACATACATAAACTTAACATACATACACACACACACACACACACACACACACACACACACACACACACACACACACACACACACACACACACACACACACACACACACACACACACACACACATATATATATATATATATATATATATATATATCAGTTACTTACGTTGTATAGTGTTCTTTAACTCTTCTTTTAAAAATGGGTTCCGACGGAATATCTCGTATCATATGAGGGAGGGCGTTCCATAGTTTGACAGTTTATTTTTGTTATTCTGACGTTTCGGCCACTTATCAGTGGCCGTGATCACAGAGGACCAAGATGTCAAGTGTCAATGAGTATTGTTAAAGTTTTATTTAGCCTACTGCCAACTTGTTCATTTTAATTATTTAGTTTTAATTTTTGTTTGCGGTTATTATTTATTCTATGGGAGCCTTATCTAATTTACGAACCAGTGCCACCTACCGGGTGCGCTGGATTCGGGTTATGTATTTTTATTTTTTCAGGGCAGGATAACGTCCGCCAAGACCCCTAGTTAAGTATTGTCACAACCTAGGCGCCGACAAAGACAAATTCCACGTACAGATTTGTAGAAGCACATTTATTACCCGCCGGCATTTGAACTAATAACATTAAAACTACTCGTATTGTAATTATTTTATGATCGTCTGCTTCTGTTTACTTATTTATTGGCATACGTTTCTAGAGAACAGCCTATTTTTCTGCTGTAATCATTAGCCAAGTGTTACGGATTTTAAAGTACAATTCTAGAAAATTCAGTCCACGTTGCCGGGCGGGCATATTTCATTTGTGCAGTATAAAACGATGACCTGATTTAGGGAGGGGGGCAGTCTAGCCAGAACCACGATCAAAATCAGATGTGTGTACTACAATCGGGAGTCTAATTAATAGTGACGGACTTTTAGCGTTTTATTGAATTACGACCTTCTGCATTACGTTTGGACTTGTTGTGTTCGGTTATATTTGTACCTGCGTTATACGTATTTGTAAAGTTCTAATAAACTCTAAAGTAATGCTAAAGGCATTTTAATTCGAGTCTCGCAACTCGTTACAGTATATAAGATGCCTGTCACACATCAGTACCTTGAACCAAAACTAAATGTATGTAAAAACTAAAGTAAACGAAGCTAAAAGCCAAAATAATAATAATATAAAAAGAAAATACAAATCTAATTTTGAGTATAAATGAATATGTATGATTTAAGAAAGAGCCAAATATAAACAAATGGAATTTAAGCCAAAAATATACATACAGTTAAATAAAATTAAAATGTCGGTTTGTAATGTTAAAATAACAGCTTTTTACTAACTGCATAATATGAAAGCATATACGGTACTTATATATAAAAAAACTTTTTTTTTTCGTCTGTACGGAGGTTCCTGCTAATCTCGAAAGCGGCTGGACCGATTTTGACGAGACATTCACTGGCAGATAGCTGATGTTATAAAGAGATAGACAAAACTTTATTGCTTACCAAAATAAACAAACACAGAAATAAAATGAATAATTACAATACTTGTTGGCAAAACAACAGGCGGCCTCATCGCTAAAAGCGATCTCTTCCAGGCAACCTAGCTTAAAAGAAATTCTTACTAATCTGGCGATGTAGGTGGAGCAGAGAAAAGATAAGACTGTACAATTTAACTATACATGTTAACAATAATATATGTAAAGAAATTAGATTTCTTTAAGTTATTTGTTCATGGACAAAACAGTTCAGGTTCACTTCTAATTATTAATAGATGCCACCACTGACATTACAAGCCGTAAAGTAGATAAAACAGAAGAGAATTCAATATGGCGATAGTGTGCTAAATAAAACCAATAACTAAAAAGAATTGAGTGAAAGAGGAATCGACAAGCTAATTAATAAACTTTAAATGTCGTTTCTTTGATTTTCAGGTAGGATTGTGTATCTGGATCGTATTGTTTATGTTGTTATAGTGTAAACTTGCGCTAAATAAAAAACTTTGATTTTCAGAGCAACACAACTAGTTTATTATTTCGAAGATTCCAAAATTTTCTGACGAATTGTCTTATATATATAAAACTAGCTGTCCCGGCAGACGACGTCCTGCCCGGTAAAAATAAAAATAAAAAATTTAGGGGTGGACTACCCCTAACATATAGGGGGATGAAAAATAGATGTTGGCCGATTCTCATAGATACCGGATAAGCACAAAAAATTTCATCAAAATCGGTCAAGCCGTTTCGGAGGAGTATGGCAACGAAAACTGTGACACGAGAATTTTATATATTAGATTAGATACATAAATCCAGACACATTTATAGAATTCCAATATATACATATGTACGAAATAATCTGAATAAATACATTTATTAATATTATATATAATATAATAATATCCTTCCATTATAGGGGGATAATTATATATAATATATAGTGGACGGATGCAGAAGTCGCGGAGGGCCACGACACACCTTCCATGATCAAATTGATCGTGTATTAGCAGAAGGTGATGTCAGGAGCCTTAAGAATAGACGAGCGTGCATGACAAGAGCTATGAATGTCAAAGAAGCAAGTGAGGTGTGTAAGAATAATCCTGAATGGCACTCTGTTGTTCGTGCCTACCCCGCAAGGGACCTGGCGTGAAGTTATGTATGTATGTATGTATATTATGTATGACAAGCATTTTATACATACATAACTTCACGTCTGGTTCCTTGCGGGGTAGGCACGAACAACAACAACAAGCATTTTACGTTAATATATATTACAATAGATAAACAAGTGACTAAAGAATTAAAAGAATGACTTAGGCTATTGTTTTATTACTTTTTCAAGGGGTTCGGCGAAAAACAATCCTCGCCAACGATTTCTCGGGCACAGCTTGTACAATATTTAAAAACAATCTCAAATTATAATCAAAATAAGAAATTCGGAGTACTGGAAATTTTTTAGTTTAAAACTATATTATCATTAGATGTATATTCAATATATCATTCATGACTACCTTCAATTTTAGTAATAATTTTCGTAGAATCGTTTTTCAACGATTGGTAAAACTGTAATAGTCCAAGATCCCAGTCACCCCAGACTTACGTGATTTTAGGAAAGATAAAATTTTGAAGATCGGATACTAGCGAGTATCTGAGAGCTGAAAGCGGGGCCGTTTTACAGATAGCAGGTTTCAAAGTTGGAAAAATCTATGCTAACTTACGTCAATGTAGCAAGGCCAGTTTTACATATGTCACACTCGTATCTGATATTGTTATAAACCTAGATACACAGTTGTCAGACACTTCCTGTGAGGCCATAACTTTTCGCGCTTCCTCACACAGCGGCACCCTTAACGAGTCTGGGAAGATGTTTGACCCGTCAGATTTATCTGGCTCATTGGAAAATATTCTAAAATATTATACTTGATACAGAAAATTCAGTCTTCCTAATCTGACGTAAGTTCTGTAAGTGTCTGTCAAAAGTTATGGCCCACAGAATGTGTCTGGCAATTGTATATTTTCTTTATATATAATAATATCATATATAACATAATGTAAAAACTAGCCTTGCTTCATAAGTTAACATGGTTTTTTTCTACCTTTGATACCTGTTACCTGTAAAACGACCCTGCTTTCAGCAAAGCGAGTATACAATCTTTTCTAAGTTTATGTTAAACTACTGATGCTAAAAAGTTCATAATTCCGAAAATCACGTATGTCTGGGGGACTGGGATCTCACTCTATAATTTGTATAATGCAGTCGAGAAAGATTACATATTCCGCCAATACAGTCAATACACACTTCTTTACTGAGATCAAGATCATTACGTTAATGACGGCACGGTTTCACGGTACCGTGTCAAGGGCGTAACAACAAACTAAGTAACGGTTGCTAATGACCAGTTTAAGAGCCATTACTGCATCACGTTACACCGTCCGCTAACTATGATTACTGGCTCGAAATTATGGGCCGCATTACATCTCTGTTTACGGGATTTATTGTTAAAATCTACCTAGAGAGATAGTTTTCTATAAAAATACACTCAGAGTTCAAGCACAAAAACAATCGATGCGTGCGTGAGCGCTGTATAAGTATGTTCGCTGACACGCACACAAAGGCATAAATAATATTGCAATTAAATAGGTCCTAATTAAAGTCAAGTCTTTTACGGGATTTATTGTTACGATATTATTAGACGATACTATAGCTCCTGGATGAGGGTTCCAACAATACGTATGTCGTTGACTAAGCGTCCCGAAGTGAGTCTTCATCTCCGAAACGATTATATGCTATATTTCCTTGTCCTGCGCAGTTTCTTGCCAATTATTATCAGCTTGAAGTTCCCACAGGTCAGCGTAAACTTTGCCTTTCTTAGACTGCACGCCGACCAACCGTCCTAAATATGCTTTCCTCACGCTGCAATCCTTTCTAAGTTCCAATAATAGATTGATTAATTTTACTGTGATAAAAATCATTATATTTGTTGGGTGTGGCGGTGCAGAGGTCGCCCTGAATAAAACACCCCTTAGCAAGTGGACTGTATTTATTTATAGGTGCTACAACAGCAACAGATGCGATCAGCACTACTGTAAACGACACTAACACTAACGCAACTTAGCACTAGAACCCGGATGTTCCACTGAACACAGATAGCACTAATTGTATCGAGTATACCGATCAATACGAGGGGCACTAATCACAACACACTGGTAGTCCACAAGATCCACGTAGTCACGCTGAGAGTCCAATGGGTGTAGTCTTCCGAATGCTCCTTCTTCATCCTGGTCTTCTTAGCCTTCCTTGTGTGTATATTCTGGACGTGTTGCCGGAGGCTCGCACCGTGCTTACTTAACTACTACAAAAATGCCGACGCTTAGCAGCTAACGTAGCGAGCTACATATTCGCGGTACGCGGGGCGTGGGGTACGGGATGTCTGGGGGAGTGGTCAGGGGGGTGATTCTGTCCGCAACAATATAATGGAAGGATGTAACTATTACAAACAAACAAACTGACTAACAAACGGTGACTAATGACCGGTTTAACAGCCATTACCGCAGCACTATGATTTCTGAATCGAAATTATGTGCCGCCTTACATCATGGCTTACGAGATTTATTGTTAAAATCTCCAATCGGAATTTACTGTAGCAGCAACCGTTCGATAATGGTAATTATTTTTAGCTTAGTGGGCTTAGTTACCAGCCTACCTCACTGTAACTGCAACTGAAATTTAACGTGAATTTACTTTAGATTCACTGTGTAGTTACTTATCTTTACAATAATAAAACTGTAGAGTTCAAATTTCTGTACAATGAAAAAAATTGCTAAAAACCGAGTCAAGGGGATGTAAGAAGTGAAATAGAACTAATTTAGATTTTGTAAAAAAAAAAAAAAATTCTCCGTTTGTACGGGCTATCTCCGAAACGACTGGACCGATTTAAATGAAATTTTGTATGGTAATAACTTATATCCCTGGCAACATATACAATACTTTTGATTCCGAACAATTAAAGAATTTCCGTGGGTTAGTTAACTTTAATTACTTAAACATAAAATATTGATATTGCCGGTACCATCATACAATAAAACAAATTATACATTAAAAAGACGAGATTCCGCGAAACAGTAAAACCTTACAAAAACAGTTTCTAGCGTAGCGTAGTTCATCATATTAAATAAACTAGATGGCGATGATAGTATTTTACATCGCAATTGTGACTGGGACGATGTCACGGGCATCAGCTCAAGATACTACAAGGCTGTAAATACTTAGTTCCCTTGCCTGCCATTCTCGCAGACCAAACAAAAAACAAACATACGCTATTACTCATTCAATATTTATGACCCCCACATTAGGCGTGTTCGGGTCCGAGAGTTCAAAAACTAAGCACGATCATAATTTCAAAAGAACATTAAAAAAACTAAAACAAATTCCTAAATTGGCGAGATCTTCGACGAAGGACCGCCAGGACCTAACGGTAACCAAGAATTTATCAAACAAAAAGAAACCTTATGTCGGTACAATAAGATTGATTCTTAGTAATAGCAATAATAAATTATCGATTTCAGAGTATTTAATTAATTCTCAGTCATCCGGTAACGGGTATCTGTGAGTCAGATTACATTTAATAAAGTATTTATTATTCTAAAATATCATTATTTCATTGCAAATTAGAATATAATAGAAAACACTTCATTGTTTATCACATACACATAAAATAAACAATTTACGTAAACTGTAAGTAAGTCCAACATTAAACAGTAAGTAGGAGCAATGGGCGGCCTTGTCGCTTCAGAGCGGTTTCTTACAGACAAACCGAGCTATGGATTGAATGACAAACTAGCTTCTGTTAGCGACTTAACTATCCCACGGGAACTCTTTAATTTTTAGAGATCAAAATTATATGTTGACCAGGTTCTAAACTACCACCATACAAAATTTCATTTAAATCGGTCTAGTAGCTTGGGAGATTAGCCGGTACAAACAGGCAGATAAAGACGACGAAAAGAGAAACAAAAAAATTGAAAGACATCAAAATTATTTTTATTTCACTTCTAACATCCCCCTGACTCGGTTTTTAACATTTTTTCATAGTACAGAAATTCGACCTCTACAATTTTATTATATGTATAGATAAGTCAATATTATAAATAAATCCATCCGAAACAATTTTATCCGTGCAGGGACGGAGAAAGAATACAACATCTTTGGTCCTCGCAGGTCTAAAACATGCTGCAGATTCTATATGGTAGTATGATAAATATTCGTATAGTATATAAAGTTTATTATTTAATAAAACTACGTTTTAACGGTTTTAAGGGCGGTAATTTATTTTATGTTGGTTTATCCGACGTTTCGGCCGCTTTTCAGTGGCCAAGGTCACGGAAGACAAAGATGACATTTGTCTAACGTGTATTGTCAAAGTTTTTATTCAGCCTACCGCCAACTTGTTTATTTTAATTATTTAGTTTTAATTTTGTTTATGGATGTTATTTACTCTATGGGAGCCTAATCTAATTTTACCACCGCTTCACAACATGTTGTGGCTGAAGAGGAGAAAAATATTATTAAAATAAATTACCGCGCTTAAAACCGTTAAAACGTAGTTTTATTATGTGTACAAGTAGCGAAAACTTAAGAAAAATATTAAGTTTATTATTATTTGCTTTTTACTTATTCTTGAAATATTCCATTAAGTCTACCACCCCTGGTCTAGATATGCTGCCATATCAACTTTGAGTTTTGTTCAGGCATTAGTGACAAGGTTCCAGTCTCCCTTAAGAGAGCAGCAGCGCATTTGTAGCACCTTTCGTGTTGCAAATGTCCACAGGCGATGGGAACCACTTTCCATCAGTTGCGCCGTCTCGCCTTTCTTCTTTACTTCAGCAAAAAATAAGTAGTGACATAGAATAGCAGCAATAATGACCACGTGATAATCGACTGAAATGACACGCCAAGAACCTAAACCGCGAATGGAAAGGTCAAAGAACAGCGCATCGGTCGATGACCTTCTTCATAATGGAAAAATGTACATAAATATACTTAAATGAGACCATTGTTTCATGTTCAATCGCATTAAATATTGTTTGCAATAACTATAATGCAAATGTTGATTTTTGCACGTCCAAGACTATACGGAAAATGTTTTTTATCAATTAAAATATAGTGATGTTGTATAGTTGACTATTAAAGACGATAGCACATTTTTTTTCTTTTTTTTATTGCCTGAAGCAAGCAAACTGGCGGACCGTCCCACTTGATGAAAGGTGGTTACCGTCGCCTATGGACGTTTGCAACACCAGGGGAGTTGCCAACGCGTTGCCGGCCTAACATTAAAACTTTATATATCGAGCCTTTACCGGCCATTTTATGGTAAGCGACATATGGACCTAAGTAAGTATCTTACTTGCTATTGGCTAAGATACGGTTTATGTTGTGGACAGAATCACCTCTTTGACCCCGAACTCCCGTACCCCCACGCCTCGCTTACCGCGATATGTAGCTCGCTCGATTAGCAGCTAAGCGTCTGCTTAAATGTAGTACCTTAGCGAGTGCGGTGTGAGCCTTCGGTATGCTGCAGATAGGCCACCAGACGCCGCACATGGCCACCCAAAGCCCGTGATGGCCATCGAAAGCCGCAGACTGGCCAACCATGCCGCAGACGGAGCCAACGCGAAGCCCGTGATGGCCACCGAAAGCCGCTGATTGGCCAACGCGAGCCTGCCGACACACCCCTATGTGTCTGGTGGCTCCCGAACCCCGTTACCAGGGGGTAGTTGCCCCCTGCGAAATCAGACCGGGGTAAAGAGCATTAGCTCGACGCCCCTACCAGCTCTGCCCCAAAAGGTGGAGTTGATGACCAACTGAGAGAGAGCCTCCGGTATGTCAACTGTATTCAATTGGACAAGTATACACACAAGAGAAGAAAAGGAAGATCAGAAATAACAGGAAGCATTCGAAGACTCTACAGTCATTTGGAGTTTCAGCGTGACTTTCGTGGATCTTGTAAATATCAGTATGTTTAATTAGTGCAACAAGTATTGATTTGTGAAATCGATACAATTAGTGCTATTTTTTATCAGTGTACAGTGGAACATCCGACTTCTAGTGCTAACTTGTGTTGATTGACTTTAACGTGCCGTTTAGCAGTTTAGTAATATTTATAACAAGTATTTATAAGTTACTAGACATTTTTAGTCTCCACTCCAGGACTCGTTTACTCCATCGGTCCTGGGACAGATGGTGATATACGCAATATTGGTAGAGTCTGTACTGGTAGATCGAGATATACTGACCATGATCAAATTGAAGGTATTTTGAAGAAAGGTTAGATAAAAAGTAATTTATTTAAATTACTAGCCTGTATGTGTTAAAAGATTAAAGAGAGTTGATGAAGCGAAAAGTGTTTGTCAGAATCCTAGCAGGTGGAGATCCATCGTCTCTGCCTACCCCAATGGGAAACAGGCCTAACAATATGTATGTACGAACGCGATCATGAACGTGGTCGTTGTGAATCTCTTGTACAACACAGCCCATATGAACGGCGCCACGCTAGATGGATTCTAGTAGACGATATTCTCATTTACCCATTTAGCCACCCTAATATTTCAAATATCGCCATAATGATAGAGTCTCGGGATCAGAAATAGCTTTGGAAGATTCTGATGTATTGACTTCTTAATAGTTCAAAGGACGCGTCTGCAGGAACACATCGTGGAGGCCAGCCTGGACTATACTTAGAACACAGCGTATAGTCTAGCCTGGTATACACCTTGGACAATATATCGGTTCAGTCTGGTAAGCTGTTGCTTCTGTTGTTATATTTGTGTGTTGCGAGTTACGGAGGACTCGAATTAAAATGCCGTTGGAATTGCTACAGAATTTATTTAGAACTATACAAATACGTATAACATAAGTCCAAATATAACTAGACACTACTAGTACAAACTGCACGATACAATAACATGCGCAAAGTTTCTCACTATATCGCTCATCGAATCTACGTCTTGCTCGTATCGTAATCCTCGGTTGACTGCCTCATCCCTCCGTTCGAGCATTGGTTTATAGTAAACTATACAATACATCAATCGACTGTGTTGACTGAGGTTTCCGAGAAACCATAATCTACACACCTGGTTAATTATTCCTGCGAACAGCCAACAAAGTCGAAAACAATAACAATAGGCTATTGTCTAATTGCAAATTTTAAACACAAAGTAAACAAAATAACTCCAAATGCGACAAAGGTAATGAATATCGTTTTATGACAGGCAGGCGTGCCTTCACCTTTGTCGGCATGTAACAATAGTATGGATTTATTCATATATTTTGCGACGCCTCGACGTCCGTTACACGGTGGATATATTATTTTAATATTGCTTTCTCGGCCTCACCACAATCGCGTAAAATGCCAGCCCTATACATGAATACAATTTGTAAGATAAAATAATGATTAAAGTTGCGAAACATTGCGTCACGAGTTGCCAGAGAAGCATGATTAAACTTGCAAAAGCAAAATACAGTCAAGTAAAGGTTAGGCGGCGGTTAGTAGAGCGAGATTCAATTTAGATTTATCGACATCGATATGAGAATGTGTCGATAAAATTGTCGATAGCTTAAAAATGTTGTGATGTATATAACACATGATATATAGCTATTTCACGTAAATATAACTTGTCTTGGTAACCAGCAAAAGACTGAGTTGTAAATGATTTTAAGTGAAGATTACACAAAAAAGTGCTAGATTATAGATATGCTAGATATAAAGATTACACAAAAAAACGCCTTTATTGACTTACTCAGCCGCACGCAATACCTCTCTGCAGAGTTGCCCCTATACGCACAACTTACGATGCACAGTTCCGACGACAAGGTGTCTCGCTCACAATACCGTCGCCGATATTGCGTAGACCACCTCCTGCTACTGCAGTGCTCACCTTCGATATTGCCAGGTGTAGCTCGCTTCCGGTTCGCCCCTCGAACTCCGCTACACTCCTCCTTCACTTAACTGACCACTTAACTTGTCACTAAATTCACCACTTTACCCGTCACTGTCTTCTATTAAACTTCTCTTCCAATTCTTCCGTATCGCACTTATCGCTTCACCGTCTTTATCTGAACTCAACTCTAAACTTCCCGATAGGCGTGCCTCACGCTGTTTATATACCCGGAAGAATGTTCTAGAACCCATCTATCTATCTCCGTCTCTTCCTTCCCGAACCTTCTGTTCAGGAACTTTCGTTTATACATCTATCCCTTTCTAACATCTATCTATCTCTTTCTTTCGTTCATCGTCTATCCCTTTCTAATTATATTCGTCCTTGTCTTTTCCTTCTAGAATGTTCTAATTTTTCCTAAAACTCCTAAAACTGACTAGATGGTTCCACCATCATTTGCCACAATATTTTGTGTTTATAATATTGTTACGACCGACAAAGAACAATTCACACCTGCAGTGTATTTTGCCTTTCGGCATCTGAACTTCTTTTATTTACTTTGTGCTTTAAATTTGTAATTAGAAAAACATCCTATTGTGTATTGTAATCGTTTATGGTAGTCGTTAGCCAGGTGTGATTCTTTGAAACAATCTATGTTATTATGTTAGTTATGCGGTCCAATAGTGTGTCGATACATATTGTATTGATGCAGTATAAAACAATGGCCCAACTGAGAGACGAGGCACTCAAGCGATAATCGCAATCTAGGCAAGACATTCAATAAGCTATATAGTGAGTGTGTTATTGAATCGTGCATTACGGTTGTACTGGTCGCGTCCAGTTATATTTGTACCTGTGTTATACATGTTTTTATAGTTCTAATAAATTCTATAGTAATTCCAACAGCCTTTTAATTAGAGTCCCGTAACTCGTAACAATATCAATTATATATAAAGAGCAGTTAATTTTGCTAAATCTACTAAAACATTCCCTCTAACTTAACCAACGTGAATTTGAATAAAAATGTAGTACCTAACACAAAGAAGTTCGTACACCTAGGAACAAACATACGAAAACTCAGGTAATAAACTTAATATTTTTATTATTTTTAGTCGTTCACATTGATATATTCTGCTATTATGACTACTTGAAACTTTAAATGTACAGAAATGAAAAACTACTTTTGCTTATTTATTATAATCTCAATGGAAATAAAAGTATCTAGCAATCACGTGACTTGCGTCTGTGTGGGTAATAGTAAATGTATCTGGAAATTATATCATCTATATCCCTACAAAATTTAATTTAATAAATAATTCTCGTAATACTACGGCGCAGCCATCGTTCCATTTCAAAATCGGTATCCTTTAGCCAGCTTTACTTTGAGAGTTCAAGTCCTTCTTTTAATAAACTGGCACCAGCTATTTCCCAGAAAACAAATGTACCTTGAGTTTATAGGGTCTTGCAATCCCATATTGCCACCGTTCGCTTTGCGCGTGAGTCAGACGTTGCCAAACGCCACGCTACCGCGACGCACGCCAAGTAGTATCGCACCCACCTTTACACCACACATAATTAAGCTAAGCTAAAGGCATTCGCCTCATTTAGTATCTAAATTTAAGTGGTCAGTGTATCTGCGTCGCGTGTAGGACCTTGCCACTTTCGTGTATCGTTACGTGATAAGCAGCGGCAGAACCCCTGAACCAGCGTTGTCGTAGGCTGGTGTCTGACTGCCCTTAGCTACTAGGTAAAGCAAGGGATTTAACAACTACCCCCGTCTCGAAGTGGGGTGTGTTCTCCCAGGGCACACTTCAGGCACTTTATTGCGCTGGATCGACTGTTGCGTAACTATGTTGTATATCTCAGTCTTTCCATCACAAACAAAAGCGCAGGGTCGACAGGGAGGAGGGGTTTTTTAGTGGGTATTGAGCTTGCTCGCCCGTGCGGCATCGCTCTGAGTCTTCCACGCTCCTCTGTGTAATCCATCGCGGACGGAGCGCAAATAAAGCATACAATTGCTAGCGTTATCACCCCCGGTGGATGCGTGCCGTTTCCTATTAACGGCCCAGAGAGTGCGTAAATCGGTTAGGCATTTTCCCTCGCCTCAAAAAAAGAAGGGTGGTGTCTGACTACGTTCTAAGTTTCAGACCTTTCCTTTCACAAAAGGGCGGGGCATATGGGGAGGAGGGTGGTTTTAGTTGGTATTAGTCATTGGCCGCCCAATGTACTTGAGCCACCACACATGCTCGTCAATTACGGGCGGATTACTACGGTAATTCCCTCGTATGCGACACCGATCTAATCAAGGAATTGCAAGAGCAAAGGACTCAGTATTGTGCGTAAACAGCATTTCCCCCGCTTTAAAAAAACATAAAAAAGGCTGCGGGTAAGTGAAAATTCTATATTCTCCGGGCACCAGTTCTTAATTGGGGAATAAAGGATAGCCATATATTGAGCACATTACTCCCACTCGCGGAGATAACCTGATTGAGTCTCCAAATTGTCTAAGGTTAAAATGTATAAAACTATCGATAGATGTCCCAACACTAAGATCGCTCGGCACCGATCACTGTCAATTGGCTCGTGACCAAAATATAGGTACGTTCTACGTATTATCCGTGTAATTTTGTATAAACAATCTAGAACTGACTCATTTTTAACCGTACCAAGGTTTCCGAGTTATAATAACCGCTGCGGTATTTATCCTGCAGCCATATTCTACTGTAATCAGACTTGAATAAAAACTCAAGGTTGGAGTTCGTGAAGTTGAACTTAGTGACGGCTTCAGGTCATTAAAGGAAGACTGCAAAATTTATTTTAAACTCTTTCCTGACGAGCACGTTTTGTCTAATTTATTTTTTACTTTTCAATTTATTAGCTTTCTATTTCTCTTTATTAACATACTTATACCTATTACATTAGTTATTTACTTACCTGATAACATATTTTTTATTACTAGTCATGTATCTACCTTATCTCTACTTTCATTATCGGTGTTTTCTTTTACATTGATTTTATATAATATCTTCTAATATATAAAATTCTCGTGTCACTGTTTTCGTTGCCATACTCCTCCGAAACGGCTTGACCAATTTTGATGAAATTTTTAGTGCTTATCCGGTATCTATGACAATCGGCCAACATCTATTTTTCATCCCCCTAAATGTTAGGGGTAGTCCATTCCTAATTTTTTTTTTACCGGGCAGGATGACGTCTGCCGGGACAGCTAGTATATTTATACTATTTTTCTGTTACTATCTATGTATATTCTTTCTATAGCTAACTTTCATTTGTTACTACTTTTCTTATAATTAATATAATTTCGCTATGGCTATATAATTTTGCAACCAATATGCTGGCTAGTGTGCTAGTTATTGCATATTCATTATCAGTATGCAAGAAGCACACAAAAATGTGCCTTCAAGAGAGGAAACAAATAATTATTAGGTAAAATTTGAAAAACACTGTTTTTGTTCTAAATACTTCATTATTTCCCGACTTAAAAAATTTGATACGTTGTTTTTCCCAAAAACAGCTGGCAACCCTAGTTTCGGGATGGTTTAAATTCACAATTAGACCCGATAGGTGGCGCTGGAGTCGGGTATAAGATTGTTATTATATCAAGGTAGGACAACGTCTGCTGGAATAGCTAAGTTAAATATAAAATAATTAATTAAAAACAAATGTCTACAAGTACTATATTTTACAAATAAAATTATTAATTAAATAAGCTTTTTTATGAAGGTTTTTAAATACAAGCTTTAGAGATCCAGTATATCATGTAGCAACAGAGTGCTAGCCAGGACAAGTGAAACGAGCCCAAACACGTGTCTTTCTTGTTTAGTACAGGATTTCCTATGGCCACCTTCCGACTCCATCATCAGATCGACTCCACTTTACCATATCATTGCATTGTCTTGCGATATACATATGCATGCAAAATTTCAGCTCAATCCGAAACCGGGAAGTTGGTCAAATGTAACTTGCAAGATTCCACCCGAACTTACATACATTGCAAGTCAAATAAGATTTTAAAAAATATAAGTCACAGGCACCAGTATCGCCACTTCCCGTCGAACGAGTTTCAACAAGTCTTGATAACACATTTACCTACATAGTGCAATATATTGTTTGAAATATCAACGCATGCTCTGGACAGGTCACGACTTGTCGAGGCCGGGCTTCCTAATACCATTAACCAGTGGCCACCTGATTTACGTCTCGATTAATCATATTATGTAAATCTCGTGGCATTATTATATACTAGAGTTTACCCCGCGGGTTAACCTCTAATGCGTATCTCTTGTTTATAGAGCAAGTGCTACAGTTTATACTATATTACATTTTTATGTATTTGCCTACGGAAGATTCACTACATTTTATATCGCTAATTATATATACTATCCCCCGTCTATCTGTCAACAAAATAAATTACAATACTTGACCAAAAAGGCCAAAATGGTCTAAATGACCAAAAGACCACAGTAACCGACATTGCCAAAATGACCGAAAAGGCCAAAATGATCAAATAGGCCAAAATGATCAAATAGGCCAAAATGACCAAATAGGCCAAAATGACCATAAAGGCCAAAATGACCGAATAGGCCAAAACGACCAAATAGGCAATAACGACCAAAAAGGCCAAAATGACCAAAAAGGCCAAAATGACCAAATAGGCCAAAATGACCATAAAGGCCAAAATGACCAAATAGGCCAAAATGACCAAATAGGCCAAAATGACCAAATAGGCCAAAATGACCAAATAGGCCAAAATGATCAAAAAGGCCAAAATGAAATGGACAGACAGACAGACAGAGTTACTTTCGCATTTATAATATTAATAGGGATAATAGGGATAATACTTAGCGAAGAGTCTTAAGCGCCATCTCCACAAGTTCTCACTTGGTTTGTGGTTGAAGTAGAGTTGGGTAGGATATGATTTTAAAATGAGTTTGTTGGAGTAACATGACATTTTGTACTGAACCAACACAATGATCCACTTCAAAAGAGCCGAGGAGGTTTGTATGGTATTGTTACATGCGGACAAAAAGCGAATGCACATCTGCCTGCCATAAACCTGGTTTATTGCCTTTGTCGCATTTGGACTTGTTTTGTTTACTTTGTGTTTAAAATTTGTAATTAAGAAAACATTATGTTGTTATTGCACTTTTTTTATTTTTTTTATTGCAAGAGTTCAGCAGACAGGCAGATGGCCAACTTGATGGAAAGCGGTTACCATCGCCTATGGACATTTGCAACACCAAAGGTGCTACAAATGTGCTGCTGCTCTCTTAAGGGAACTGGAACCTGGTCACTAATGCCGGAACACAACGCAAGGTTGTTATGGCGACATAATCTTGACCAGGCGTGGTCGCCATCCAGTCGAACAAATGCCCTACCACCTGGTTGTGGGTTGTTTTGTCGCCTCTTACGACAGGCCGCCCGGCCGCAGGAAAATGTATTCTTTCTCCGGTCCTGCACGGATTAAAGCGGAGTACTTGTTTTATGGCAGTCATTAGGCATGTGTGTCGAACAAATTCTTAGAAATTATAGTTTTGCGTCGAGGCATATTGTATTTTTACAGGATAAAAGGAATGCCCGAACGGAGGGGTGAGGAAGTCAAGCGAGGATTACGATACGAGCAAGACGTACATTCGATTAGCTATATAGTGACGGACTTTGCGCGTCTTATTGAATCGTGCAATTTGTACTAGTTGCGTCCAGTTATATTTGTAACTATGTTATACGTGTTTGTATAGTCCTAATAAATTCTATAGTCATTCCAACGGCATTTTAATTCCAGCCCCACACTCGTAACATTATGTAACGAGGCAGTACATTTGAAGCGATGAAGCCGGTAAGCCATGGTAGATTATTAGTTAACACATGCGTGCGAAATTCATAGGGCATGGATTCGAATCCTGGCCCGAAAGCATGCCTCAGGTCGTTTCCCGACCCAATGTGTAATTGTAGCTACATATTATTATATGACCACATGAAGACGGCGAAGGAAAACATCGCGATAAAAGCTACGTAGGGCGATGTGTCAAACCCAGTAAGTCGCTTCGACGAAGCGTACCTCAGTAAGTCCGAGCTCAGCAGTAAGTAAGTCATTTCTGGACTGTTATTATTACTGTCAGAGAGGCCAAATACTTACCAATATTTAGAAAATTGCTCAAAAAACACTATTTGTCCACAAGTAGCTATATGTCTGATTAACAGAACATAATCATGCTAATGCATTTATTATAATAACTTAAGTATTATCTTATATATTATAAAATTCTCGTGTCACAATGTTAGTTACCATACTCCTCTGAAGCGGTTTAACCGATTCTCATGAAATTTTGTGTGCATATTGGGTAGGTCTGAGAATCGGACAACATCTATTTTTCATCCCCCTAAATGTTAAGGGTAGCCCACCTCTAATTTTTATTTAATTTTTAGTTTTTTTTTTTTTTTGTTATGATACAGCATTAAAAAATACATACAACCCTAATTTTCAACCCTCTACGATCAACCCCTATTATTTACCGGACAGGACGTCTGCTGGGACAGCTAGTAATATATATATATATATAAATATATATATAAAATATATTCAATTTTTTCTCATTTAGGTTGCCTGGAAGAGATCACTTTAAGCGATAAGGCCGCCTATTGTATTGCCTGGAAAATATTGTAAATATGGTCTCTTTCTGTAATTGTATATTTTGGTGTGCAATAAAATGTTACATATGTTTATACGTAAGAAAGAAAGAAAAAATGTTTTTTGGTGCAATTCAGCATAAGTCAAGCAACAGGTGCCTGACGCTGGTTTTCATATACACCCTAGAACGGACAGATGTTGCACTGTTTATCTTAGACAAATATATAAAGCTGATTTTTTAAATTATAATATTTATGTAAATTTAATTTTAAATTTGATTTCATTCGTTTTGTACACCACTATGTGGTAGAATGTACTGTGCATCTACAATGTGTAACATCTGTATAAACTACATTCTTGCAAAAAAAAAAAAAAATAAGAGTTTGTTTGAACGCGCTAATCTCAGGAACTACTGGTCTCATTTGATATATTCTTTCAGTTTTAGATAGCCCATTTATTGAGGAAGGCTATAGGCTATATATCATTACGCTAAGACCAATAGGAGCGGAGCAACGACGAAGAATGTTTCAAAATCGGGGGGTTCTTTCCTTCCTTTTTTTTAAACTCTTCTACGCGGACGAAGTTGCGCGCAGGATCTAATCGTTTATATATACTACTATTTCAATTGTTTTTTTTTAATAGTTTAAAACATCCTATTGTGTATTATATTCGTTTGTGATAGTCATTAACCAGGTGTGATTTTTAAAAACTGTTTTTATGCGGTCGAGCATCGTGTCAAGACATATTGTATAGTTTTGTATAAAACAATGCCCGAACGGAGGGGTGAGGCAGTCAAGCGATGATTACGATACGAGCAAAATGTGGGTACATTCGATAAGCTATATAGTGACGGACTTTGAGCGTGTTATTGAATCGTGCATCATGTTTGTATTGGTTGCGTCCAGTTATATTTGTACCTGTGTTATACGTGTTTGTACAGTTCTAATAAATTCTATAGTAATTCCAACGGGATTTGAATTCGAGTCCTGTAACTGGTAACAATATTATAGATAAACCATTTAACTATTGATACGATTTTAAGCAGATGATTAATTCTTTAAAACTTATTGAAAATCAAAATGTCCAGCACCTTTGAAAAGTTAATTAAAACTGCCTTATGAGGCTCAAAGCCCTTTCACTTGGCCCAAGTTCAATTAGCTTATATAGAGATTTGATTGCCAAGTTAGGTGGGGTGAAACTTTTAAAGGGGCTTACGTCTGGGGCAAGTTGTGGAGTACCAAGTATTAACTTTATGATGTTCCAACTATATTGCCTGATACCGCTTCTAGGCGAATTTTTAAGGTATTTATAAAGTTCCGTTGTCATTTTGGCAAAATTGAAACTCTTATTTAAGTTCTTATAATAAAATTGTGTTGCTTGCCACGACACAGACTAGAGTCTAATCCAAAAAAAACTTTGTAATCTTAATTTTAACTATTATAATTCAAAATGTGTTATAAGTTTTAGTTATAATTATAGAATTAATCAAGACCTCGTTACCTTTGTACATTCTATCTAGATAGAAAACTAGCTGACCCGTGCTCACTTCGCTAGTCACAAAAAAATCACAATGAAATATACCCTATGTCACTCAGAAGTAATGTAGGTTTCTTCTGGTGAAAAATTGTCAAAACCGGTTCAGCAGTTTCAGAGATTACCCCCCAACAACGTCACAAACTCACAAAATTTACCTCTTTATAATATTTATATATATATATATATATATATATATATATATATATATATATATATATATATATATATATATATATATTTCTTCTGTGCGTGTGTATGTCACTGAACTCCTCCTAGACGGCTGAACCGATTTTGATGAAATTTCTTGTGTGAGTTCAAGGGGATTCGAGGATAGTTTAGATTCACAATTGGACCCGGTAGTTGACGCTGCAATCGGGTTCTAATTTTTTTTCAAGGCAGGACAGCGTCTGCCGGGACAGCTAGTATTAGTATAGATAATTACTATAATTCAAAACGTATTATTATCATAAGTTTTAGATATAATATATATTAAGGCCTAGAATTGAGTTTATATAAATAAATAAATTTAATTCGTCATCTTTGTATAATCTATCTATAATATTAGAATACGTTCTACGTTCCGTACTTTAACACACATTTGGTAAAAAATGTCATTTTGACATTACAAACAAACGCTTACATTTTATTTACTTATATAAAAAGTTGTTATCGCTGGCGACAAAATAGTGTTGAGAGTTCTCGCCGACAGTGTGAACGTCCAGTGATCAACTATTAATATATGCATCTCTTTTACTTCTATCTTTTGCTCGTTTCTTCAGTGATAAAATAGCAGATATGTAATCGCTTACGCGCCGGCGGTGATTCATGCCGTTCTCTGAAACGGCTCACAAGATTTCAATGAAGATTTTACCAATTTAGAAGGTGAAGTAGATGACGTTTTGGAAGATTTAACCATTCTAAAAAAAGAACTCAAAACTATAGGACTTGTAATAAATTTGAACAAATGCGAATATTATATCCGCAACACAGGACGTAAAACTGAAATAATCTCTAGACTGAATACAATAGTACCGGGAATTAAATTAGTAAACAAATCCTCACTTCACCTGCTAGGTACTCAAATTTACATACGCCCTCCGATGTTGCCAACTCTGGAAACAAACCTCTCTTTTACAGACGGACTACAGCGCGAGGGATGTCCTGATATCCATCATAAATGTAGAAATAGATGACCGAGCATGGCACAGTGTTATTTGCCGGTGAAACTGAGCAGTCTTGGCGTCCGCAAAATCTACAGTGTCGCTCTGCCAGCTTTTCTGTCATCGGCTTACAGTACGATTGATTTAGTAATCAAAATTTTACAAACGGCCAATTTGCCGTTCGAAATTCCTTATTTAACCTATACCAGAAGAGTATGGTCAATGGCTTGCCCTAACGTCAACGTACCTACTGTCCTTACTTCACAGCATGCCTGGTATGGGCCCCTGTGCGAACTTACGCGGGATAATCTTCTACAAACGTGTACCAGTTCAGCAGAGCGCTCCCGCTTTTAGCCGTCGCTAATTGAGAGTTTGGACAGTGGTTACAAGCACACCCATCATACCGATTTGCATTCCACGGGTTGTTTAAAAAGCGCAGGAAGAAGATCTCGTCATGCTTGCCTCAACGACATCATCCGACGAGCTCTTGTCAGCGTCGGCGTACCGGCCATTCTAGAACCAAATGGCCTGATGCATGACGATTGCAAGAGACCGGACGAAATGTCATTCGTCCCTTGGAAGATTGGGCGGCCGCTAGTGTGGGATGCGACCTGTGTTGACACACTGGCCCCGTCACATCTTCCAATGACCGAGTCAAAGGCTTGCAACGCCGCCGCTTCAGCTGAAGACGTCAAACGGTGCAAATATGGAGCCTTAAGAAGGAGTTACATATTGACTTGAAACATTAGGCCCATGGGGTCCGTCGGCAAAGAGTTTGTTTAAAGACATATCTAAGAAACTCTTTGACACTACCTGTGATCAGAAGGCTGCCTCATATTTTGAACAACAAATATGTATTGCCATACAGCGTGGCGATGCAGCCAGCCTTCTGGGCACGCTCCCCGTTGGCAGTGATTTGCTACATAATATATTTTAGTTTCAATGTCTTAGTTTCGTTTTTAAATTTTGCAAATATCAAAATATTTAGATAATACTAAGAATTCCATTTTAATTTCTTATATTCTATTTATATTAGATAAGATGCAGGGTTTAGAAGAACGAATGAAAAATCCCAATGGCGGCAAAAAAGCCAGTGTATACTATAAACAACAAACAACACTTCCTAAAGCTTTTTTTGTTTTTCAAAAAGATACACGTGGAAAGTTCTACAGACTCCGATAATGCGATTCCGATGTAGGAATTAATTGCAACGGCAGGTTCCAATAATGTTAATATGTTTGTTAGTTGGCTGTTTTATGTGAGGTTTAAATACGCGGTGAATTTTTCAAGTGGGCCTTCAGGTCTTAATCGTACATACGAAAAATCGAAAAACACTTAAAGAAATCTCGAGGCTTTGATGAAAAGAAAAGTGGCATTATTAGATTGTCGAAAAATCAATTACCGTTGTCAGGAATGAAACTTTTTTTATTATAGAAGTTCAGCAGACAGGCAGACGGTCCACTTGATGGAAAGCGGTTATCATCGCCTATGGACATTTGCAACACCAAAGGTGCTACAAATGCGCTGCTGCTCTCTTACGGGAGACTGGAACGTGGTCACCAATGCCGGAACACAACTCAAGGTTGTTATGGCGACATACTTTAGACCAGGGGTGGTAGAGGTAATGCTCTACCACCTGACTGTGGGTTGTTTTGTCGCCTCTTACGACAGACCGCCCGGCCGTAGGAAATTGGATTCGTTCCGTTCCTGCACGGATAAAATCTGGCTGATTTTGGAAAGAAAACACATATTATTATACAAAATCATAGTGTAGCTTGTAATGATTTAATTTATGGGACTACTAAGACAGATTAAGGCTAAGGCTTGATTTTTTAATTAATAGGTATTGTGATGCCATACTCTCGGCCAGAGTTGGAAGTCATCCAGGCAAACACCCCACCAGCCACAGGAAATTAGTATTCATTCTTATTCTCTTCTCTCCTATTAAAGTGATAACTTCTTATGACAGGGTAAACCGCTCCGTTACGTAACGCGTTACACCGCCAGTCTGTCTAGTCTATAACACGGCCCGCGTAACTTGGCGAATGTGAACATAGGCTCTGCGAACGTTAGCGCATGTAAACTCGTGAAGAAAATACAGTGACCAACTAGTACGAACCAATGAAAAAATACAGGGATGAAGGGCGACCGATTGTATTCACTGACGAGTCGTATGCCCACTCATCACACGAGTATACATGCTCTAAAGTTCGCAGAGCCTATGTTCACATTTGCCAAGTGACGCCGGCCGTATTATACTATAGTTCATACATTACAAATGATTGCGGGAGCCAACCGCACCGGTTGCTGCCGCAGTGCGTGCTAGCCCTTATATTGAAATATTTGTACGACCATAGGTCAGGTACGGTGATACCAGTCACACTGACCAACTAGTGTCGACATACCACCACCTGTATCCCTGTATATAAAAGATTCATTCATTGAGTCATCCGTTCCTGCAAGCAAAATTCTCTGAAGAAAAAATAAGTAAACTTAACTCAAACGCACCTTGAACCACCCCCCATCAATATACGAAAAACCCCACTCCACACATTTAATATTCCACTTATGCCTTAAATTGTCTCGTTTCCAAGATATATGTATTGCAAACCTACCTATTGTACCCTGAGGACTTACAACTGTCTGTCTACGAGCCCTATTACTTACTAAATCTACTTCAAGGAAAAATAAACTTTAAAACTTTGAGCACAAGTTCCAGATTCGTTTGTCGATTTGATGATATTTGAAACTATTTTTATCGGCACATGAATTTCTACTTTATACGCTAGATGATAAGGCAAAGTTTTCTATGATGATATAAAAACTTGAGCCTGTTCGGAATGAGGTTAATATCGACAGAAGGATAGAGGTACGGCCATTAATCGTTGAATGATAATATCGGCCCTGTAAATATGTGGATTTCTAAACGATCGGCCAGAGCTTTGCTTGGATTTGCGAATTAAACCATGACCTTAAAGGTGTTAAAGAAACTCTTTAGTGATAACAGGTACAAAAACAATGTGGGTAGCAGAGTATAGCTAGATAAAAAGCACCTTATAATAAACGTGTATATAATGAAGAAATTAATAAAAGTAGATGAAGCAAAAGTATGTCAAGATGATAGCAAGTGGAAATCCAACGTTACGAAAATTTCCAATAAACGTTCCATTAAGCGACCCTGTGAGGCAATTTAGACAATGAAAAAATAACCTACAAAACTAACAAGTTCTTCGACAAAGAATCCAAAACTTGGTGCGAACTTAGTCCTAAATTCAATAGACATGCCACTTTTTAAGTGTATAAAAATAGTTCTAATCCAAAACAGACTTTCTAGGAAACAACTGTAGCGGTTAAGAGAAAACCTAAATCAAATCCCTTTGCTAAATCAAAAACATCCTTAAGACATCATATACAAAAACGAAAATCGAATAAAACAAACAAGTAGGAAGCATTCAATATGTCATCTAATTTATTCGAAACCACTATTTGAAGATTTTTCAAGGAATCTCTAAAGCTCAGCCATCAAACGTTTCTTCGAAAAGCTAAACATCAGTTTATTTGGAATTTGTGCTATTATTATTGACATGTTATTGAAATTATTGCAGAATATAATATTAAAAACAATATGTTCTTCTACAACGTCGATGTGTAGAAGTCTCAAAAGAAGCATTGACGGCCTTTGTGGTTAAGCGGGCTTTGCCGGCCTACATCACTTCAACGCAGAGACTCCGGGTTCGATGTCTGGTATAGTAAATTTCGGAAACGTATTTTCTCCGTTATTTACTGTGGTCTGGGTGTCTCCGATCGGCCCCAGGGTAGTAGTCCGTTGTATGTTACCCATAACACAAGTGTAACTTGCTTAATTTGGGGATATACATTACGTGTGTTTGTCTGCCGATTATTTATTTATTTACGTTGACTCCAAACAATTATTTGTATTAAAAAGATTCGTTTTGCCTTAAATCATATTAATTTGACATAAACTGACGGACAGACAAAATTCAAAATCTTAGTTACATCTTATTGTTATTATTATTATTAGTGTTTTATTTAATAACAGAAGTCATACAATATAATTTACAAAATAAATAGTCTTCAAAATAAATTCACAAATATGGAACTCTAGGAAGGGTTTACATATTTGTGCCGTTTGGAGTTGTAACTTTAGGTCCATGGGGTCCCTCGGCAAAGGGTTTTTTCAAAGAAATTTGTAATCACAAAACAGGTGTATGATAGTATTTTGAATGGTAGAGTTGTTGCAGGTAGACCGACATGAACACATCATGACCAAATATCAGAATTGTTAAAGAGAGGTCAAGGTCAGGTAAAAAGCATTTCAAATAAACGTGCATGTATGAGGAGGTTAATGGAAGTAGGTGAAGCGAAAGTTGTTTGTCAGGATCGTTGCAAGTGGAGATCCATAGTCTCTGTCTGCCCCCATAGGAAACAAGCGTGAACTATGTATGTATCTAAATTTGTAAGAAACTCTTTGATACCACCCGTGATCAAAAGTCGAGAGAAAGTTTATTTCAGACACTTATATATCAAATCAAAGTGCATGCTACGTCAAACTGTTTGATAAAATTTCTAACAAAAATATAAGAAGAGCAAAAATCACTGCTGTAATAAGAAGTAATCTCTTGGTGTATTAACGATTTTAAGCGCGATATATGATTTTTAATTTAGACGTTTCAACCACTTTTCAGTAGCTGTGATCCTGAAAGATAAAAATGTCATCTCAATGATTAATGTTAAAGTTATTATTTGGTCTACCCTCAACTTGTTCATTTTAATTATTAAAATTTTATTTTTGTTTGTTTTTTGTTGTTGTTGATATAGGTAAGAAGTTTTAAATCGAAGTGGGTAAGAGACGTTCACAGAATGAATGCGGAAAAGTGGAGAAGGAAAATGTCAGAATGGATACTTAGAGACTCTAAGCGGAAATAAAATTATCCGTGCAGGAAAAGAGACGAAAAGAAATGTCGTACAAGGCAACAAAACACCCCATAGCCAGGTGGTACGGTATCTGCCCGTCTAGTGTCTATTAGTGAAAACCTCATCGAAATCCGCCCAGTAGTTTTTACGTGAATCCCAAACAAACCGTCATGAAATTTGATAGAAAATATTGTCTATTCCATTTTTTACCATATTTCAGTTTTTTTATAGCCTCAATGTACAGATACGGAATGTTTAGAATTTTATAATATTATAGATAGATTGATTCCCTCAAAGGATTTAAGGGTCTGAGCTTTTAGTTCTCTACTGTTTTTCTTGTTAACTAAGGATTAGGCGGGATTGTTGAATACATTATTTGCTCTAATCTCCGAGTAAAGCAAACAAGTCATCTTGTCTTGTTATTGATTTCTAATCAGTGCTTGTCAGGGTTTTCTCATACATCGCTTCCGTATCTTTCGGCAACTCTCAAAATAAGAAAGAAAGAAGAAAGAAAAAGTAAATTAATTAATTAATTAAATAAAACAAGTTTGTAATTTAACACAAATTTGACCTTGCGTATACTTCATTTCTGTCAAAATAAAACTGAAAGATGACTCAATTTAGCCATTAGATTAATGGCCTTACTTATAATCATTTGTTAAATTTTAAGAAACTGCTCAGCAACTGATTAACGAAAATCTTACCCATAAACTTCTTTTAAGGATTGAAGGTGGTGGTAAAGTAACTCATAACTAACTGTCAAAAATAACCAATATCGAGAGGTAGTTCACGTGACTGCTAAGAGGCAAGATGGCAAGTTTTATTTGAAACAGCCATTGATTTGGGGCTTAAAAGTCTCGTATTTAAGAGACGGCTAATCGTTTCTTAACGAGATTATTATAAGTAAGGCCCTAAGTGTCTAAACAATAATACCCGTTTATCAGACATTGGGTACTTCTTTAATGTGGCTTCTTTCTTTTTGTTGCTATTTTCCAAGCTTTACATCTCAATACAAAGTCCAATAAGTGTACTAACACCTTATAAGCATTTTAAGTTAAGCAAGTTACCGTTTTGTTTGTTAAGGCGGTGGGAAATGCATTTCATACACCTTTACCGGGGATTAGACCAAAGCAACGAAAGTTATCCACTGAAGATGGCCCAGATAACAGAGTCAATTGCAGTCTTGTGTGGAGACTCCACTAAAACAACACTGGCTCCCATGTGCCCCGCGCTCGTGGTAGGAAAAGCGTGAGGCTTAGAACGTAGATACGCCCAGGCTGATCAGTGCATGAGTGCTTGAGAGTGCCCGGGAGAGGCAAACTCTCTTCGTCAACGTAGGTTGGTTCTCACGCACCTTAGGTGCTGGAGGAACCCAAGCAAGTTACCCTTCTGCTATGGGCAGGATACAACGGTAAACTCTTGAGACGATCCCAGGCACCCAAGCCATAGTAAGTTATCTATACTACTAATATACTTATATACAGTTAAAAAGTTTGTTTGCTTGCTTGAACGCGCTAATCTCAGGAAGTACTGGTCTGATTTGAAAAATAGAAGATAGCCCATTTATCAAGGAAGGTTGTAGGCTATATATCATCACGCTAAGACCAATAAGAGCGGAACACCAAGGGTTTTTTCCTTTTGAGAGCTTCCACTGCATGCGTTTCACCTTCTACGTAAATAAAGTTAGTGTTGGAGTCTCGTGCTGGCAGAAACCTATTTTGCGTTATAGAAAAGCGTTTTTAAAGGTGATTTTTTTATGTCAAAGTTTTGGTTTTTTTTTTTGTCGTGTGAAAAATATTGAACGAAATGTATGAATTAATGTTTTAATTGTGTATATTAGGATTAAATAATAGTGAATTATTATAAAACAATAAAATTTATTTATAATAATAATAATAATAATCTTTATTTGCCAGAATGTAGTACAAAAAGTTGTTACAATGATAAGATAAAGTCCTATTACATTACATTCTACCATTTTCATGGTGTGCAAAAACTAATCATAATGTATATGTAAATTAATTTAATAATTGTCATTAATATTAATTTTAAAAAAAAGGATCCGTCTTCTTTAACACAGCTATTTTACGATCATTTAACGAAATTATTTATTAAAATGTAATTATTTTCACTATTATCATTCCTTTGGATGTATACATATCACCTATAATTTATTTTTAAATTACATGTAAATTGTATGTCAATCAGTTAATCTACATGTCATGCCTATATGTATAAATTAAATTAATATTATTAAATAAAAGTCAATTATATCACATTTGTGCTCAGGTACTTGGTTTTTTGTCAATAAATCTAGGTCACAATAAGATTTTGGAATAGTCATTTTTTATTATTATTACATAGTGTTTATATTTATTTTATAGTCAAAAAATTCGTTGATACTGTTAAATGTGTTGTTTACTAGCCAGTCATATAGTTTATGTTTATTTATATTATATATTTATATTCATGTCTTTGATTATATGTGGTATTTTGTTATATATTTTGCCACACGTGTAGTGAGATTGTTTTTGTAACATTGCAATTTTAGGTGCCTTTTTTAAAACTATTCTATCTGGGTTTCTTGTGTTTCTGAGATATATTTCCTTGGCTTTTGTAAACAATTCTGAATTGTTCCGAACAAATTTAGCACATTCAAAAATATACATACAAGGTAGTGTATTAAAACCATTGGATTTATCCTCACCGAAAACAACAGTTAGCGTTAGCCCAAAGTAACTATTCCACGCGGACAATGTCGCATGCAGAAGATAGAAATAAATAATAAGACACGGTAACAACAGTTTTCGTATAACGTAATATCAACCCTCAATTCACGGTAATCGAAAAGGGCCTACATCAGCTTAACTGGCCAATTATATGGGGCAATTAATAATGGCCCAGTCAATCAGGGTTCCGTAGTTTACGAATGCAGCTCCATAACACCGATAGCATCGAGGGGAAAGGGTCTCTACAATTACAGAACAATCTACTGACAAATCAACAGTAAGCCGTACAAATAGATTTTATATCTTTGGTGATTGGTCCAAGTTATGACATTTAGGCGTCGAATATAAAATAAAATATGGAATGAGGGTTATTCAAGAAAGAAAATATTCGCTAGGAAAGTGACACACGAGCTAACAATGATGTAGAAACCATTTACATTTTTATGATTAAATACGATATGTTGTACACCGCATTTCCTACAAATGAGGTCGGTCACTCAGCTTTATGCTGGGTTGGAGTTTCCTCCAGCATAGCGCTGATTTTCAGTACCGACACCGCCTCATTCATTTATATTAGACCCATTACCACAGTAAATTTAATAAGACAGTACCACAATATGAGACATAAAACAGATATAGCAAACACGCACACAGATAATTAATAGAATCATTATCCTGTATAGTAAAAAAAATAAAAGATATAAAAAAATAGAACTATATTCTGTTTACGTATATATTTCCTATTTTTTTATAACTAAATTTAAACCAGTACGGTAATCAACAATCTTATTACTATTAATTGAATCAAATAAATAAAAACAAAAAAAACATTTCAATGGAAAACCAAAAAATCTCTGGGAACATTCAACATTTTTAAATAGACAGTATAGCAAAAATAATCTGTAATAGCTTCAATGGTAGAGATCGCTATAAGCGTTAAGGCCGTCTATTATTTTGCCTAAAAATATTACAACTGAAGTTTTGTATCTGTTATTTTGGTGAATAATAAAGTGTTATATATCTATCTAAAGTTTTTGCACGTCGCGGATTTACTTTTGTTAAAGACGTATCTGTGAGTTACGGTACGATCGTAGTGTTCAACCATAAGTAAAATCCGTTTAATTTCATCGAAAAGAACTCACTCAACTATAACTGTGTATGTAATCTATGAAAGCCAAAAAGGGGAAAGGTATAATCTAGCTAATAATACTATTACTCGGCGGTATTCATATTATGTAGATAAGGGTTCCCTAAAATTTTAAGGTATTGAAGTAATTTTACGCAATAAATATTTTTGGGAAAAAAATGTGATTGTAGTAGATATCCAAAAACATTTTTAAGTCTCTTATTTAATGTAAAAATACAATAGCTTACTTGCTTGCGCTTTTGGATATTTCCAGCGTCAATGACGCTAATAATGACTTGCCGATTTCAAACGGAGATTGAAACCTGGCTAGTAATGCCCTAACACAAATCAAGATTGTTATGGCCTCAAACTCTATGTACAAATACCTTACTATCGTGGGCATTGCAATCATTTGATTAAAAAAATTTTTTTTTTTTTTGCTTGAGTTCAGCAGACAGGCAGACGGCCCACTAGATGGAAAGCGGTTACCATCGCCTATGGACACTTGCAACACCAAAGGTCCTACAAATGCGCTGCTGCTCTCTTAATTTTCTTATTATATATAATAATGGCTAGCTCAAGCGATCCTAAATCGAAGGGCGCGGGTTCAATACTGACCGGAACGTACGCACCTCTTAGTCAGTTTTCTGATCTAATGTGCATATTGTCACAATTACCACGTGCTAACAACGGTGAAGGAAAACATCTTGATGCAACCTGCACATCGAGATAACCGATGTGTCAAACCTGCCAAGCCGTCTTGCATAAGCGTGGTGGGTATACTGTCCGTTTCCCCTATAATGGGAGGCCCGAGCCCAGCAGTGGGACATTTATGGGCTGATATTATATTCTTATTATTACTCTAAAATACGCTTTGAAATAATTCAGGAAATATACGCATTGTAATCCCGCTCGCCGCTTATAACATACACGTTGTTAAGAGGCAATAAATATTTATTGCGGCCGTCAGGCAAGGGATTAAGAGCCAGCCTCGCAAATATTATTTTGGGACAAGGCACAGGCGTGTGGTCACTTTGATCCACGCCGTGGACTTGTCGGTTTTGCGAACACTTAATACTTGCCTGCCTTGGTAAATGTTTTACGTCAGTAATTGTGCTTAAGCACTGTACAGTTCTCTCCGGGTTTTCTGCTCTTTATTGAATTGAGGAGGTGGAGCTTCAGGTTCGACCTCTTTTCTCTGGCTACAACTCTGGTTTTATTTTATTTTATTTTTATTGCAAGAGTTCAGCAGAAAGGCAGACGATCCACTTTATGGAAAGCGGGTAAAGCCGCCTATGGACATCTGCAACACCAGATGTGCTACACTACGCTACTGCTGGCACTGGAACCTTCCAGTCTCCCCCTAAGAGAGCAGCAGCCAGACCAGGTGGTCACTAATGCCGGAACACAACTCAAAGTTATTATGGCGACTTAGACCAGTGGTTCCCAAACTTATTTTGTATACTGCCCACTTTAAACTATTATTTAACGCCCCCATTTTTTCACCTACTTAAAAACCACTATAACGTCAAATTAAATTAATTGATTATGGTGACATGATTGCCCGCGATCTATTTTATCCGAAAATTACCTATCTAGGAATAAAAATAACAATCAAAATTTTCAGTCGATGTCTAAGAGTCCTCCTAGCTAAATGAAATTACAAATCGTCCCCGAAGCCTCTACACAACGCCATTTTTTTCTGGGTCTTATCACTCCCCTTTAGGCTTGCAGCGCCTACAAGGGGGCGTTATCGCCCACTTTGGGAAAGGATGCTTTAGACTATAGATGGTAGCCTTCCAGCCGGGCAAATACCCTATCAACAAAATGTACTAAAATACAGTGTATTTTGTGTAACTGTAAAACTAACTAAAAATCGAAAAAAGTTTTAATACTCAAATGAATTATAACTCATTTTTCTAGAACAATAATTAATTATACACATAAACATTTGTGTAAACACAATGCAGAAGAGACATGACTTTCATAACTACATAACCGGTATT